>CM050166.1:392368743-393568743 GCA_027410445.1 Discoglossus pictus | reverse complement strand
GTAAGTGTAGTGTAGTTACGTCTGAAGCCTCGTTTTCGTTTTGTTCGTCGGCCATTTTTTCTCTCGCTTAGCGATGATATTAGTGTCTAAAGTGTTTTATTTTGATTTAAATGTAGATGTAACTTGTTTTTTTGAGGTGCTGGATGGTTCCTCTTGCTGTAGGTAAGATTTTTATGTGTTTGTTGTGTGTCTTTCTTAAGTTTTAAATGTTTGTATGTCGGCGTGTTGCGTCAGATGTTTGCGAGGTCGTAATGTGTGGTAACGTGTCTCGTATGGTGTTTGCGTGTGTAGCCTCGTTTTCGTTTTATTCGTCGGCCATTTTTTGTGTCGCTTAGCAAATTATTTAGGGCCTCATTCTATTAGCGGCCGTAAATCGTCCGTAAGGCTGCGATTCCTTGCGAGGGTTCAGTTAACTCGCGATTCAATTATACGGCCCCGCAAGGATCTCCTTTTACGGCCGGCCGCATATCTTGAAACCGGCCGTAAGCTGTGAAATCTAAAAACTCAAAAATAAATTCAAGCCTGCACTGTACAGCTCTGTAAATGCTAGGGATCATATTGGGGGACATGAGGATTAAAAGGAACCCCCTCTCAAGCTTGCACATCAGCCCAAACCCGAGTTCGAATTAACTGTTTATTTTCCGGCTGCGGCGTGGGTGTGTCTGAGGTGCTCCAAGCACTCTGGACTTTTTACATGGTTATTTTACGGATATTAAAAATAAAATATTTTACGGATTTGAGTATAGGATAATTATGTGCTATTTTTTCTAACAGGATGGCTTTATTTGAGCTATTTTATGTGCTTAATTGGTGCTAGCGAGACCTCTTTCCTGCAAGTAAGCTGCGGCTCGCTTTTAGCCTTGCAGAGAGGTTTCCCGGAGCAATTGAATTGCAAATAGGAATTTCTTACGGCCGAAACTCTTGCGGCCGTTTTAGATCAAAGGCTTTCCTCGGCCGCAAGAGATAGCAAGGCACCGGCCGCAAGCCTGCCGGAGCCCCCGGCCGTAAGGGAATAGAATAGCCGAATAGCTTGTGGCCGGTCCTTGCGGCCCCGCAACGGCTGCGGCCGCTAATAGAATGAGGCCCTTAGTGTCTAAACTCTTTTATTTTGAGTGCAATTAAGTTGTAAGTTGCATTTTTGAGGTCCTGGGTGCTTCCTGTTTCTGTAGGTAAGGTTTTTATGTATGTGCTGTGTGTATGTATTGTGTTTTTAATTTTGTAATGTTCGCAAATTGCGTCCGAGTGTTGCGAGGCCGTAATGTGTGTGAACGTGTGTCGTATGTTGTTTGTGAGTGTCGTAATGTGTGTGTCGTGCTCTTTGGGTTGCGACGTGAACTTTGCGAGATTCGCAGTTCTTTGGGTTGGGAATTTGTGTTGTGAATTTTGCAAGGGTCGCAGTTGCTGCAACTGAAGCCCTCGCTTTGCGAGGTCCTCAGGTGCTGGCATGGAGCGAAGATTTGAAGTAAAGATGATCGCATTCTTCAAAAATCAAGATATAGGTCTTAACATGGACTTGTGATTCTGCAACACTCACTCTCTATTGTTTTTTGATTCACTATAAAATGCTTGTCATTCTTAGTGAAATGTTTGTCTAATACAGCAATACTCTGATTTTTCATGTATATATTTATGTGCAGTACATGTACACATAATATATGTGTCTATCTTTGCTATATTATGTTGATTCCCATATATGCAGTTGTGCTCAAAAGTTTGCATACCCTTGGCGAATTGAGCAGGAAAAACTTTTTTTTTTTAAATTTCTTATGTGATTCATATTCAACTGTAGGTTATAACAGAATGGCACAATCATAAAACAAAACATGACAACAAAGAAAAAAATTAAATTACCCTGTTCAAAAGTTTGCATACCCTTAGTTCTTAATACTGTGTATTGCCCCCTTTAGAATCAATGACAGCGTGCAGTCTTTTGTAATAGTTGTCAATGTAATAGTTGTAATAGTTGTCTATGAGACCCCTAATAGGCTAATTCTTGCTGGTGGTTTAGCTGCCCATTCGTCTTGGCAAAATGCCTCCAGGTCATGCATAGTCTTTAGTCGTCTTGCATGAAATGCACGTTTGAGATCTCCCCAGAGTGGCTCGATGATATTAAGGTCAGGAGACTGTGATGGCCACTCCACAACCTTCACCTTTTTCTGCTGTAACCACTGGAGGGTCAACTTGGCCTTGTGCTTAGGGTCATTGTCATGCTGGAAAGTCCAAGAGCATCCCATGAGCAGCCTTCATGCAGAAGAATGCAAATTGTCTGCCAGTATTTTGTGATAACATGTTGCATTCATCTTGCCATCAATTTTCACAAGATTCCCAATGCCTTTAGAACTCACACACCCCAAAACATCAGTGAACCACCACCATGCTTCACAGTGGGGATGGTATTCTTTTCACTTTAGGCCTTGTTGATCGCTCTCCAAACATAGCGCTTATGGCTGTAACCATAAATCTCTATTTTGGTCTTGTCACTCCAAATTACAGTGTACCAGACGCTGTGAGGCATGTCAAGATGTTGTTGGGCATATTGTAACCAGATTTTTTATGGCATTGGCGCAGTAAAGGACTCTTTCTGGCAACTCTACCATGCAGCTCATTTGTTTATCTTTGTATTGTGCTCCTTGAAACAACTAAGCTGTCTTTTTCCAGAGCAGCCTGTATTTCTCCTGAGCTCACCTGTGGGTTTTTCTTTGTATTCTGAACAATTCTTCTGACAGTTGTGGCTGAAATTTGTCTTGGTCTACCTGACCTTGGCTTGGTATCAAGAGATCTCTGAATTTTCAAGTGATTGAACAGCACTGACTGGCATTTTCAAGGCTTTGGATATCTTTATATATGCTTTTCCATCTTTGTGAAGTTCCATAACCTTGTTATGCAGGTCTTTTGACAGTTCTTTTCTGATCCCCATGGCTCAGTATCCAGCCTGCTCAGTGCATCCACGTGAGAGCTAACATTATTTATACACAGACACTAATTGCAATTTAAAAAGCCACAGATATGGGAAATTAACCTTGAATTGTCTTTTTAACCTGTGTGTCACCTTGTGTGTCTGTAACAAAGCCAAACATTCAAGGGTATGTAAACTTTTGATCAGGGGAATTTGGGTGATTTCTGTTATCATTATGATTTAAAAAGGAGCCAAACAACTATATGATAATAAATGGCTTGATATGGTCACTATCTTTCAATAAAATACATTTCTTGCATGATTAGTCATATTTTCAAAAATAAATGCCAACATTTCACAATTTCTGCCAGGTTATGCAAACTACTATATACATACACACATATACATTTGTGTGTCCCAGCTCAACTTCCCAGAATGCAGTGTAATAACTGTTTTTCTCGGAACTCTGAGCTGGAAGCAGTTTTTTTTTTACTTGCTTTAGACATTCAGATTTGAACACAGATGTATTTTTTATTTACTGTAGTACTGTACGGTGGAGGACTTCTATCGCTCTTTTGCCCACCATATTATAAATTATTGTTGTGGTGAACTACCTACTCATAATTTCCACAACAAAGGCTGAGATCCCGCTCCATGCTGATGATAGCCAGTAAGCTTGAAACAGCTGTACATGGATTGGATACTCGGCCTGTGTTTATTCCAACCTTGGCTTTGCATTAAAGCTGTGTAATACAGCATGCATAAGCTTAAAGGAAGCCATGTTTGATAATGGCTATGGAATGAAGAGCGAGGCATTTGTGGGCACATTTGTGTGTCCCAGCTCATCTTCCCAGAATGCAGTGTAATAACTGTTTTTCTCGGAACTCTGAGCTGGAAGCAGGTTTTTTTTAACTTGCTTTAGACATTCAGATGTGAACACAGATGTACTTTTTATTTACTATATATATATATATATATATATATATATATATATATATATATACAGTGATGTAAGATGTTGTTTCCACTCTCTCTGTGTCACTGTTTATATTAAAACTGAGTGTTGCATTTCATGTCAGTATTGCTTCAGACTTGATTAACTCAGGTCAAACCTCTTGAAAGCTTATCATTCTTAACAAAACGTTTGTCCAGTAGAAAAGGTATAACTATATACTGCAATACTCTGATTTTTCATCTGGTTTACTGGACATTCATGACTACTCCACTCTCTATAACTATTTTTGAGATAGATAAATAATAAGTGTGGAGAGAGTGGAAAAAACATCTTTCATCATTGAATATATACTGTATATATATATATATATATATATATATATATATATATATATAAATCAACAACACAATATAGCAAACATAGTCACATATATGTGTACATGTACATAAATATATACATAAATACAAAAATATATATATATTGACAAGCCTTTATAGTGAACAAGAAATAATTAGAGAGAGTGTGGCAAAATCACAAGTCCATGTTAAGTCATATATTTTTATTTTGAAGATGTGATCATCAATGTGATTAAATGTTTTTGAAACTCCGTCTGATGGATGTTTTTGATACTCCCTCTGAGTATTTTGATTTTCAGGATTTGGATGGAGTGATCTTTCTGGGTAAAATGGCATCCAATGTGGTACAAAAAATATAGTAATTGTGATTTTCAACAGAATATCTATGCAGATTAATTCTTAAGTGGAGTGTTTGGGCCTCATTCTATTAGCGGCCGTAAATCGGCCGTAAGGCTGCGATTCCTTGCGGGGGTTCAGTTATCCGCATATCTTGGAACCGGCCGTAATCTCAGAAATATAAAAACTCAAAAATAAATTCAAGCCTGCACTGTACAGCTCTGTAAATGCTAGGGATCATATTGGGGGACATGAGGATTAAAAGTAACCCACTCTCAAGCTTGCACATCTGCCCAAACCCGAGTTCAAATTAACTGTTTATTTTCCGGCTGCGGCGTGGGTGTGTCTGAGGTGCTCCAAGCACTCTGGACTTTTTACATGGATATTTTACGGATATTAAAAATAAAATATTTTACGGATTTGAGTACAGGATAATTATGTGCTATTTTTTCTAACACCTAAAATCCCTTTATAGTCTTCTCAAAGTGCAGGATGGCTTTATTTGAGCTATTTTATGTGCTTAATTGGTGCTAGCGAGACCTCTTTCCTGCAAGTGAGCTGCGGCTCGCTTTTAGCCTTGCAGAGAGGTTTCCCGGAGCAATTGAATTGCAAATAGGAATTTCTTACGGCCGAAACTCTTGCAGCCGTTTTAGATCAAAGGCTTTCCTCGGCTGCAAGAGATAGCAAGGCACCGGCCGCAAGCCTGCCGGAGCCCCCGGCCGTAAGGGAATAGAATAGCCGAATAGCTTGCGGCCGGTCCTTGCGGCCCCGCAACGGCTGCGGCCGCTAATAGAATGAGGCCCCAAGTCTGGTTTCCCAATGTAACAGCCTGTGACACATATTTTACATGGTATTATATATACCACATTAGACAATGCACATGAAAACAAACAAAAACATCATGTTTTGATTTCCTGTGTTTTTAATAATGGCTCCATTTTTTTAAAGAAACTAGGGCTTGGTTTATGACATTGCTTGAATGGCTCTTAATGTTTAAGCCGGTTGGATTACACAGCTCAGAATTCTAAATGTTAATGACACAAATGGAACATCATTTTTTAATGACTGCTCCCTGGCTGCTCAAACATGAAGCAGTAACTGACAAACTAGATAATTTCCAAAACGTTTCACATATATACTGTAGATGTGGTAAGTGGGGTTCCTCATGGTTCAGTCTTAGGTCCTCTCCTTTTTACCTTATTTATTAATGGCTTAGAAATAGGACTGGAAAGTATTGTCTCCATTTTTGCTGATGACAGTAAATTGTGCAAGCTAATTAAATCAGAAAATTATGTACTTTCTCTCCAAAAAGACTTGCATAAATCAGAAAATTTAGCATTTAAATGGCAGATGAGATTTAATACAAATAAATGTAAAGTCATGCATTTAGGAAGGAAAAATAGACATGCAATTTATAATCTTAATGGAGCAAATCTAGGGGTATCAGAGATAGAAAGTGATTTGCTAGTGCTTGTGGTCAACCACCTAGGTAACAGTGCACAATGCCAAGCCGCAGCTGCAAAGGCAAGTAAAGTATTAGCATGTATTAAGAAGAGTATAGAAGCCAGGGAAGCAAATATAATTCTACCACTATACAAATCCTTAATACTCCCTCATTTGGAATATGGATTACAATTTTGGGCACCATTTGATAACAAAGACATTTTAGAGCTGGAAAAGGTACAGAGGAGGGCAACAAAACTAATAAGGGGAATGGAGATGCTAAACTTATTTTCTCTAGAAAAAAGGTGTCTAAGAAGTGATATGATTACCTTATATAAATACATCAAGGGTCAATATAAGGCTTTAACTTTTTATGCTAAGCGGTTTTCAACTGACAATAGGACATCCCCTGAGGTTATAAGGGAAACAATTCCACCTTAATGATAAAAAAGGGTTCTTCACAGTAAGGGTGGTTAACTTGTGGAATTCTCTACCAAAAGAGGTTGTGACAGCGGATTCGATAGATAACTTTAAAAACGGGTTGGATAAATATTTGAATTAAAAGAGAATTCATGATTATTCTGAATAACTAGAGAAGGAGTATTGATCCAGGGATGAATTCACAGTATTTGAGGTATTTTTCCCCTTTATTTGCCTTCCTCTGGATCAATTAACAATTAACCATTAACAATTTATCCACATATTAAAACGGTCAGAGGAGATCTAAAACATTTTTGAACTAGATGGACTAAAAGTATTTTTTTTCAACCTCAATTACTATGTAACTAAGTGATATGGATACATTTCTCTAGATCTTCAGTTTCATATATAACCATGTAACAAATATATTAAAATACAATGTGTAATATTGTGATAATTTATATAAAGGTCAGTTAACTAAACTAAAGATAATGTACTTCTAAAACTGTTTTTGATACAAAATTCTCTGAAAGCAGATGGCTAACTATATTTACAGGTCAGTTATATTGAAGGGGGACTGAAATTAATATTGGAAGCTGTGGTGATGAAAACAATAATTACAGGTATAACTTAGAGAAGAATAAATTAGCTACATTCATCAGCTGACATTAGCATAACCCAAGTACAAAGACAGGTAAATTGAGCAGAACTGGTAGGATTGGCAGAACATCAAAAAAGTTTACATTTTTAGCAGATGAAAGAGTATAGATCACTCCATAAGAACTCTACTACTATATGATACATAAATCCAGCTTTATTTGTCCATTATTAATTAACTGGTGTAATTTTTGACTTTGTTTGATCTTAGGTTGGTTTGCTGACGCAAAAGTTACTGGGATAATGGTTGAGGCTTCCAACTGACAAAGCTATATTTAATAAAAAGATATTGTCCTAGGGGTGTGGCTAAGCTGCTGGAGAGGAAAGACATGTCCTGCAAGAGCTCCAGCTAAGGCCTGGGTTAATCTGGGACAATTGACCCCTATAGATGCCCTGAGTGACCAACAAACAATATCACTAAACTCAGAAGACCTAGGGGAACAAATTGATCCCAAAATTACCTTAAAAAAAACAATAAAATCGGAAGAGTCCCCTGCATGGAATCCCTACCCAGCTGAACTTTTCCCCTTGGAAGCCTGGAGGGAGAGAGTGTGGAGCTGCACTGCTGAGGACATATATAAGCAGGTACAGGGGAGAGGCTATAGAGCTGTGGGGGGAGAATATAGCCCTGATCCAAGGAAGGGGTACCCAGGGGGGCATCAGAAGCAAATTAGCCCCAGAAAAATTAAGCAATCCGGGGCCCCTTACCCACATATCCCCATCAAAGCTCTCCCCATACCCTGGGTCCAAGCAACCCAGCCCAACCTGTCTACTTAGACTCAGAACATTAAAAGTACACTGCACAGGGCTCACTTACCAACCAAACAGGATTACAAAACCATTTGTTTTTCAAGGCTAGTTTCCAGGCCGAATCCCTGCTTGTGTAACAGACTGTACTAGTGGAACTCTACTACCACCTAGTGGACAAAGTTCAAAAGCACCAAGCAAGTAAAAAGAGACAACCAAAGCTCAATTTTCAACTATTAAGCATTTAAGCTATGACCACTTCGGTTCAAGAACTTTTAATAAATCCAAAAAGATGTAACTAGCAAAAAGCCCAGCAATATAGGGACGCTAACAATTGCTCTGGGACAAACCAAGTGAAACTAGGTCTCTGGCAACAACTTGATCTACAATTCTCTCACTGAGATGGCAGGTGTTGCCACGAGAAAGAACAATAAAGGGATCCAATCTTACTGCCTACCCAAATCTTCAGCAAGTTCTCCCACCAATAAAACACCCACAGCCGCAGTCCACGCAGCAACAAGCTCTGAAATGTCAGCGCCTAGCACTAAAAGTGACATCCAGGACCTTAAAGACCTAATATCCAACTTCAGAGAGGAGGTCAAATCAGACATCCGGAAGGTGACAACAGAACTAACCACAGAAATTAAAAAGGTGGACGATAAAACAACAAAACTGGAAACTAAAATTTCGGAAATAATGCAACATAACAACAAGCTAACAGAGGAGATCTTGGCTTTGAAGGAGGAACAATCTAGACAACAGTTGCAACAGGAAGATCTAGAAAACAGATCTAGACGACAGAACATAAGGCTGAGGAATGTGCCGGAGTCTGTCAAGGACCTACACGCATACCTAAACGATCTATGTGAATTTCTCCTCCCAAACATACATCCAGAAAACTTGAGAATGGATCGGTTTCACAGAGCCCTAGGATTCCGTTCATCTCCACAGGAGCGCCCAAGAGACATCATTGCCAGATTCCACTACTACTCCACCAAAGAACTGTTCATGAAGGCCGCAAGAAAAGGCATCCCTCCCATCGAGGGGCACACACCGCTGCTTTTTTCTGATCTAGCCCCGACTACCCTTGCCAAAAGGAGACAACTGAAACCGGTTCTGGACTGTATCCTGGCTCAAGGATGGAGGTATACATGGGGTTTCCCTTTTCGCCTCAATATATCCAAAGAGGGAAAATTCTTCACCATCAGAACACTGGAGGAAGGCATTAACTTGCTGGCGGAATGGAACATCAAGGTCACTGTCGGAGAGCAGTTACAACCAACAGAAAACCCGAGAGGAAGGAGTCCTCCCATGAACGGAGAAAAAGACTTACTACAATGAGTTGTCACTTATTTTGTTTCTCTGTTTTTTTTGTCTTTTTTTGCTTCATCTTCCTCTCTCTCCTTCTCTCTCTCTCCTTGTTTTCATGCTACTCTGACAACCAAAGCTAGTTGAATCTGAAAACGAGTAGATCCAATAAGGTAGCACCCACACCAGTGAAAGTTCTAATACACACTATAGACAGTTAACCCAGGCCGTAAAGGCAAAAGCAACACACACCTAGAAGGCGTCCCTACGGGCGCTAACACGTAGACTTCCAAAAAACCCTACAGTAAGGAAAGTTTAGGCGGACCAATTCAGTGTCAGTTTAGAGACACTAACTGGCCCACCAGTAAAATACGAAGAGGACAGCAAACGCTCTCCTCATAGTAGTTTAAATTACCACACTTTATTTAAGTAAGGAACACAATTAAGTTCAAACATACTAAGAGCCTTCCTGACCAACAGTAAGACACACAAACAGACTCAAGTATTTAGACTTCTTACCCAGGATTACCTTAGGGTTCCCCACTAGAGGAAAAGTAGGAACTTGCTTAATTACTGAGCCAGGTTTTTATAATTCCGAAAGTTTAAGTATAAGCAATTTGGCTCATACTCTGTTGTCTTTTTTCCTTTGAGTACAGATACTCTCCCACACAGCCAGCTGCTGAGCAGTCTTCGGGCGGAAACCAGCAGGAGGCACAGGATAACGAAGTAACAGGCTTCCAGAAAGGTGAGATAGCCATTTAGACACACCAAAGGGTCATACACCTCAATAAGAAATATGGACATTGTCATTGCGTCACACAACGCTCATGGTCTGAACGAACCAATCAAGAGGGGGGTAGCCTTTAGAAATTACCAAAAACTAAATCTTGATATCGTAATGATTCAGGAAACTCACTTTAGAAAACAAGCACTACCAAATTATTGGGGGGGAGTCTTTACTCAGGCATTCCATTCGACCGCAGATACCAAACAAAAGGGAGTCACGATTTTGTTCCACAGAAGACTCAACTTTCAGTTAAGTAAAATTCAAACAGATAAAGATGGCAGGTTTTTAGCAGTACATGGGACCATACACGAACGTAAGGTTTCATTCTTGAACATTTACGCCCCGAACACAGATCAAACGCCATTCTTTCAAAAAATACAGAAACTCACAGATAGCTGGGAAGACGGACTTAAGATAATAGGAGGAGACATGAACGCGGTCTTAGACCCGCTCAAAGACAAGTCAAACGATTTAGGTTCACAAAAAATCCCCACAGCGACCAAAGCTCTCAAAAAACTCCTAAAATCAAACTGCATGATTGATACCTGGAGAAACATGAACCCCACAGAAAGGGAATACACATTTTTTTTCCGCCAGACATGGTTCGCTCTCCAGAATAGACTATATCCTGATCCCACAGAACGTTACAGGGAACCTAACTGAGGCCTCTATCTGCCCCATAGCATGGTCGGACCACGATCTAGTCAAAATCTCCATGAATAATCTCCTACCGAAAGGAAATAACCCAAGGTGGTCATTAAATCCCAGTATACTGAACGACCCTATCACACGAGATAAGGTCAGAACTGCAATCGTAGATTATCTTGACCTCAATACAGTAGGGGAGATAGACATAGATGGAATTTGGGCAGCTCACAAGGCAGTGATCAGGGGAGTCTGTATACAAATTAGTTCAATCAAAAAGAAAAAAGACCAAGCACAAATCTTACTTCTAAACCAGAAAATTGCTGAAGCACAGAAACTATTTGTTAAAGATAAATCACGACATACCCATGAGAAGATACTAAGTTACAAACAAGAACTAAACACTATTTTAAGAGGGAAAATGGTCAATATCCTACAGTGAACTGAAGCTAAATTCTTCAGATACGCAAACAAGCCCGATAGATTGCTGGCCACGAGACTAAAAGAAAAAAGAGCAAACTCATTCATAGCCAAAATAATCACCAAAAATAGGCAGACAGTTTTTAAACCAGATCAAATAGTAAACGAATTCAGACAATTTTATGCGGACCTTTACAGCAAAACACCCGAATCAGGCACCCCAACCCACAAACTAGAAATTGAAAATACACTAAATAACTTAAATATACCCCAATTAGACTCTATCAAAGCTAAATCACTCTTAGAGCCCATCTCGGTCGAAGAAATACAGGATGCGATCAAATCCACAAAGGCACACGGGGCCCCAGGGCCAGATGGCTATTCCAACCTCTACTACAAACATATGAGCGATCTACTTAGCCCCACCTTACATAAGCTATTTAACAGCTTCTTAGCTGGTGAAAAAATTAAACCGGAATTCTTAGAAGCTAAAATAATACTGATTCCTAAACCGGGGAAAGACCCATCCCAATGTGCTAGCTATAGACCAATATCTCTGATCAACACAGATTTAAAAATATACACCAAAATCTTAGCGTCAAGACTAGCGAATCTGTTACCTGAAGTGGTACATCCAGACCAAGTAGGGTTCATTAAGGGGAGAGAAGCGCCAGACAATACCAGAAAAATTGTTGACCTTATTGACATAACCAAAAGTAATGAAGGCCGCGCTATGTTGTTGGCGCTTGATGCCGAGAAGGCATTTGATAGGTTAGATTGGACATTTATGAACGCCACACTGAACAAATTCGGAATTCCGGAAGGTTTTCTGCGAAGCATCGCGACATTATACTCGGAACCAACCGCACAAGTTACATACCAAGGACACAATTCACTAAAATTCAACATCACAAGGGGGACAAGACAGGGGTGCCCTCTATCACCATTGCTGTTCGCCCTCAGTATAGAGCCCCTAGCAATTGCCATTCATCAGCACACTGACATATCGGGTATACGGGTCGGCCCGACAGATCATAAAATTAGCCTTTTTGCCGATGATATCCTACTAACAATAGCAAACCCCCTGGTTAGTCTACCTAATCTATTCAAACTTTTGTCTCAATTTGGCCCACTGTCAGGATTCAAAATTAACACAAGTAAAAGCATAGCCCTTAATATATCACTTCCTCCCACCACGGAAAAACTACTAGCCAATAACTTCCCAATAAAATGGGCCCCGAATTCTATCAACTACCTAGGCGTACAAATTACAAAATCAACTAAGACCCTATATGAAGCAAACTACCCAACCCTCTTTAAACAATTAACTAGGGACCTGCACAGGTGGTCAGAACTAAAGATTTCGTGGTTAGGAAAGCTACATGCTGTCAAAATGAACGTACTCCCCAAACTGCTCTACCTTTTTCGGACCTTACCTATCTCGATTTTAGCGATAGACTTGAAAAAAATACAGAAATTACTAATGAGTTTTCTGTGGAACAATAAAAAACCTAGAATAAACAGAGAAACAACTACTGCGACTAAGAAGGATGGTGGGCTCGGATTTCCAGACATTTCCAGGTACTTTAAAGCTGCTAGATTAGCACAACTAGTTAAGTGGTATGTCAGGGACTCCCCCCCGGTATGGGTTCAATTAGAAAAACACATACTAGGGTCCAATGATTTAATCATGCGTCAATTACTATGGCTCTCAACCCAGCAGGGCTTCAAGTTACCCCAATCAATTCCATCAAGTGTGAGGCATTAAATTTCCCTATGGAAAGATATAAATAAGAGGAACAGACTGCTGGGCCAGGAGTCAGGGCTCAGCCCTCTATGGCCACTTTCAACTAACCCCAAAATAAACTCTAATGCTCAATACAGATGGTGGATTGATAATAATTGCTCAATTGCGGCAGATTTACCGGTTGTTAATCAAAAATGGTCCACCACCGCATTCCTAGAAGACAAACCCCTTCCTCCGGGGGAATGGCTTAACCTAATCGCTATAAACCAAAGATTAAATCACATCACTAAGAATAAAGGAGGGCAAAATATATCCTTATTCGAAAAATGTTGCATTAAATTCCCGGGAGGGAAAGGAAACATCTCCACAATATATAACCATTTAAGCGATTTAGTCACTCCCCCTAAATTACACTATGAATCAGCATGGGAAGCTGACCTCAACATAAATTTAGACAGAGACCAATGGAATAGTATTCGGAAACAAGCCAAAAACACATCACTTAACGTAATTATGAAAGAAAACTCCTATAAAGTTATTATGAGGTGGTACCTAACCCCAGTAAGAATGCACATAGGGAACCAGACAATTAGTGACATATGCGAAAGGGGCTGCAACCAAAAAGGGACTCTAATCCATAAATTATGGGAATGCCCTATGATTAGACACACATGGGTGGACACCTACAAAACCCTGGAGAAACTATGGGGTCAATGCTATCCCATGAGACCAGAAGAGGCCATCCTAGGATTACCGGTAGAAGGGATGTCCAACTCAGAACAATTCCTAACTAACCAAATTTTCCTAGCAGTTAGGATAGTAGTAGCCGCCCATTGGAAATCACCCACCCCAACATTTGAAGTAGTCTTAAACAAAATTGAGTTCGTTCGATCCATGAGCGTTTTGTCCGCAGAGGTTGACCATAACTACAAGCGCTGGGCCTCCTGCTGGGCCGCCTGGGAGACAAGACGCGGCAGATGAATAGGGTGAGTGACACTTCTCCCTACAAAGGAGCTATTAGGGGATCCATAGTAGTAGTGGTCTTAATTTACCCAACATCATTAGCCCACACAGTAACCTAAACACAGAATAATCTTTCTATTAGATGCTACCAACCAAGCTCAAAACAACAGTTGGTCAGGAATCCAAGTTCATCATATTTTTCCCATAGTTATGGGACTTCATTAAATATAGTTTTCTCGTTAGCCTTAAGTTATTTAAAAGCTAATATCAGCTATTATAATACCAGAAAAACGGAAAAGGGAGAGGAGTTTTGGACAGGCAGAGGACACACTGGAAACCAAATATGTGAAATACGTTTATTGTTAATTCCTATTTATCACTTCTAATGTTTTTGGTGTACTATGTTATATGTCTGACCTGTCTAATAAAAATCAATTAAAAAAAAAAAAAAAAAAAAGATATTGTCCTAGAAGATAATATAATACCCTAAAGTAATGAGTTAGCTTACATGAGTGCACACTAATGACAACAGTAAAATTAATGCAAACCCAAAGTTTTATATAATACTTAATTATATGAAGGCAAGCTGTGAAAACCAAGATAAAGAGAATAAATTACTTATTTATGCCTGATTTAATAGTTTCAGTGCTTCAGTTTCTAGGAACTCTCTTAACTGAAATCAGCAGGTAATATTTAAACATTTTAACAACTGCCTGTCTTTACATATCAACCGGATATGGAGTTAATGATAAACCCATAATATGATTTATTATATTTTACCTGTAGTCCACCACTTGCAATTGGTTTTACTATCACAATGTGAACCATATTGAACTGTATATTATACATCATTTAATAAAATTATAACAATATGATGAAATTATTATTGCGAGTTAAATATCACATATGTTGTTGTGAGCAGACCGGTTGTTGCTAACGCTGCGGGCTCGCATAGCGAACCCGCTGCAACTACGCCCCCCGCAAAGCGAGGGCCGCAGTTGCTGGCAAGGAGCGCCAAAGGCGCTCCTTGCCCTGGGGATGAGTGCTATAGGCGCTCATCCCTACGACCCCCTACGACTTTAGGCCCGCAAATGCGGACCCTCGCGAAGCAAGGGCCCGCCTTTGTGGAGGTGGAGGCTCTCACGTCGGCTGCAATGAGCTGCAGGCGGGACTAACACTGCAAAATTTACGGACTTAGCATCCACAAATACGAGCTGCGGGACTGAGAAAAAAACACCATTACGAGCTCGCAAAAATACGACCGTAGCACCCGAACCGCGCGCACAGGTAAATCAATGTTGTACATGTTGAAACATCCAGAGAGGGTTTGTTTTAAGATACTTTCTTTTGAAACCATGTATTCTTACTTCTTCTTTTACATCTCTGTTCTTTTTCATAATATAACAACTTACTTGGATTTTCTTCATCCTTTATAGTTGTATCATTTACTTACCTAGAATCTCATGATGTATAATAAATTATGTGGCATCACAGTGAGAGAGAATAACCACAGTCTTCAAGTTCAAGTAAATTAAGTTGGGCCATAATATATCATGGGTAGCAAATAGGTGGATTAAACTTTATAAATCAAAAGCAAATATATGAAACCAAAAAAAGAGAATATTGCAACAAGCATAAAGGGACACTGCAGTGGTAAAACAAGTTGTTATCCCTTAAAAGTATACATTGCATGTATCATATTAAAAGTCCTAATAATCCAATTATAGCAAGCAATGAATTATAATATAGCTAAAAGGGGCTCACAAAAACTCTTAATTTTATTGATCTGAGGGCAGCAATAAAGAGAAAAGACTGGAACAAAAAACTAGGAGGTAAAAATACAGAAAATAAATAGACAACATGTAAAGTTTTACTGAATATACAGTTGTGATCAAACGTTTGCATACCCTGGCAGAAATTGTGACATTTTGGCATTCATTTGAAAATATGACTGATTATGCAAACAAAAATTATTTTATTGAAGGGTGGTGATTATATGAAGATATTTATTACCACATAGTTGTTTGGCTCCTTCTTAAATCATAATGATAACAGAAATCAAGCAAATGGCCCTGTTTAAAAGTTTACATACCCTTTAATGTTTTGGCCTTGTTACAGACAAACAAGGTGACACACAGGTTAAAATGGCAATTAAAGGTTCATTTCACACACCTGTGGAAAATTAAATTGCAATTAGTGTCTGTATAAATAGACAATGAATTTGTTAGCTCCCACGTGGATGCGCCGAGCAGGCTAGATACTGAGCCATGGGGATCAGAAAATAACTATTAAAAGACCGGCGTAACAAGGTAATGGAACTTCATAAATATGGAAAAGCATATATAAAGATATCCAAAGCCTTGAAAATGCCAGACAGTGCTGTTCAATCACTTATTTAGAAGTGGAAAATTCGGGGATCTCTTGATACCAAGGCAAGGTCAGGTAGACCAAGAAAGATTTCAGCCACAACTGCCAAAAGAGTTGTTCGGAATACAAAGAAAACCCCATGAGTAACCTTAGGAGAAACACAGGCTGCTCTGGAAAAAGACGGTGTGGTTGATTCAAGGAGCACAATACGACAATACTTGAACAAAAATGAGCTGCATGGTCGAGATGCCAGAAAGAAGCCTTTACTGCGCCAATGCCACAAAAAAGCCCAGTTACAATATGCCCAACAACACCTTGACAAACCTCACAGCTTCTGGCGCACTGCAATTTGAAGTGACGAGACCAAAATAGAGCTGTATGGTCACAACCATAAGCGCTATATTTGGAGAGGGGTCAACAAGTCCTATAGTGGAAAGAATACCATCTCCACTGTGAAGCATGGCAGTTGCTTACTGATGTTTTGGGTGTGTGTGAGCTCTAAAGGCATGGGGAATCTTGTGAAAATTGATGGCAAGATGAATGCAGCATGTTTTCAGAAAATACTGGCAGACAATTTGCATTCTTCTGCACGAAGGCTGCACATAGGACGCTCTTGGACTTTCAAGCATGACAATGACCCTAAGCACAAGGCCAAGTTGACCCTCCAGTGGTTACAGCAGAAAAATGTGAAGGTTGTGGAGTGGCCATCACAGTCTCTTGACCTTAATAGGATCGAGCCACTCTAAGACGAATGGGCAGCTATACCAACCTGCAAGAATTAGAGGGCTCATAGACATCTATTGCACAAGACTGCACACTGTCATTGATGCTAAAGGGGGCAACACACAGTATTAAGAACTTAGTGTATGCAAACTTTTGAACAGGGTAATTTAATTTTTTTCTTTTTTGTCATGTTTTGTTTTAGGATTGTGACATTCTGTTATAATCTACAGCTGAATATGAATCCCATAAGAAATAAAAGAAATGTGTTTTGCTTGCTCACTCAAATGTTTTCTTTAATAAAGGTACATACAGTATATTACCAATTCGCCAAGGATATGAAAACCTTTGAACACAACTGTACATATATCAACACATACCATGTGGAAAGAAAAGCAAAATAAGTAAATCACAACCCATGTAGCTGAAGAATGGATTAAAGATCAAGATTAGGAGTAAAAAGCAGGCATTTAGATTATACAAGAAAGATGGAACAGAGGCAGCTTTACATGTGTACACTGGATATATATCAAGACTTGCAGAAATACAAATGTATTGGCTAAAATAGAAAATTAAAAGTTAATTATTAAGGAGATTGAGAGTAACCATGAACGTATTTTTAAATATATGTATGGAAAGAAGGAAAGAAAGAAAATACTGGAACTTAAAATTTGAAACAGGCCGACAAATAGTGACCAAGAAAAAGGCAGAGGAGCTAAATAAATTATTTTTTTTGTATACACAAGAGATGTACAAAGGGTTAGGACCTTCACCAAATAATTGGATACTGCTGGAAAAAATCCAAAAGAGGTTTGAAAAAATAAATATTAATAAAGCACCAGACCCTAATGGAATACATCCAAGGGTACTGAGGGAACTGTGTTGTGTAATTGCCAAACCATTATTATCATCATTTTTCAAGACTCACTCTCCACAGTCTTGGTACCAATAGACTGGATTAAAGCAGATTCTATTTAAGAAGGGAGCAAGATCAAATCCAACAATAGACCTATAGCCTCACCTCTGTACTGGGGAAGCTTTATGAAAGGATGCTAAAGGGTTGTATACAGGAATATATCCATGTGAACAAGATATTAAGTTAGAGTCAACATAGGTCATGTGAGATGAGTCATATTAGTTCCTACAAGCACATGCTTTGATCCAGCCATTCCCTTGTATTGTAACCTGCTCTTGCCCATTGTTAGCAAATTAAGTTAATCCCATCTGCCATATACTCTATCTAAGGTCTGGACTACTCAGACACAGAGAGAGCAGGATGTGTATTAGAAGGTAGCCCTATTGTTCTCAGGTGCCAGCTATCAAGGTATGACTAGACCCCATGTGGGGTCATCTCCTGTAATTGTCTGCCACACTCTCTCATTGTTACATTGTGTACATCCCCTCTGTATCTAACTGCTATAAATATTGTTTGACTATTCAAAATAATTCAGTTCACTTTTGAGGCAAATAGAAATCTTATGTCTCTTATTTTGGTCCTGTTCTCTGGGAAGGCTGCAGGGAGGTACTGAGAGTCTCTGTAGGATCCTGCTGGGGTATGTTTGACTATAACACATCTTATCAAGTCCCCTAAGAAGAATCAGATCTGGAGTCTCTTGGTAGCCTGGAAGTGCTGATTTCTGATGCAAGGACCCTGACCGATACAGAATCCAGATATCAGGGAGCTGGTGCCGAGATTTCCAAGAACCCCACTGTCCTTGTGGGTAATTAACCTGTAGTCTATAGCAGGTGACCCTGGGCTTTTATAGTCCCTACTCCCAGATTGTTATTGTATTTTCCAATGGTCAGATTAGATCCTCTCCTTTTTAACATGTTTATTAATGATTTAGAAGTAGGACTGGAAAATGTTTCCATATTTTCTGATGGCCCCAAGTTGTGCAAGGTAATGAAATCAGAAAATGATGTACTTTCACTGCAAAGAGACAGCTAAATGGCAGATGAGATTTAATACAAATAAATGTAAAGTTATGCATTTAGGAAGCAAAAATAAACATGACATTTATAGTCTAAATGGAAGAAATCTGGGGATATCAGACATTGAAAGAGATTGTGGAGTACGTGTGGACAACCACCTATATATGCTCAATGCCAAGCAGCATCTGCAAAGGCAAGTAAAATACAATCATGCCTTAAGAGGGGTATAGGAGCAAGAGAAGCAAATATAATTCTGCCACTACATACATCCTTAGTATGTCCTCATTTGGAATATGGAGTATAATTTTGTGCACCACTTCAAAAAATAGACATTGCAGGGCTCCGAAATGTACAGAGAAGGGCAACAAAATTAATAGCAGGAATAGAGGCAGGGGCAGATCTACTGCCGGTGCAGTCGGTGCGTTGCACTGAGGCCCTTGCTACAGGGGGGCCTAGTGCTGTTCACTTCATTCCCCCCCCTTCTCTCCATCTTCCCTTCCCCCTTCTCATCATCTCCCCTTCCCCGTCGCTTACATATTGTGGAGAGGTGTTCAGTGATTGTGATTTCCTGCCCCAGCCTAATGACCTGACGGCAGGGCAAAGAAAACTCCACAGTCACTGAACACGTGCCCACAATATACAATAAGAGAAGGGGGAGATATGTGGAAATGGATATGAGCAGAAGGGGAGATATGGGGAAGGGGAAATGAGGAGAAGGGAAGACAGGGTAGGGGGAGATAAGGAGAAGGAGGAAGGGGTGACGAGGAGACAGGAAAGGGGAGATGAAGACAATGGGGAGAGGAGGAGAAGGGGGAGATCAGATGGGGATGGGAGAAGGGTGAGAGGGGAATTGTGTGCCAAGGGGCCCTGTGGAGGTTAAATGCATTGTGTATATATATATATATATATATATATATATATATATATTGTCCAAGTTAATACCCGGGTTTGTGGGAGGGGCCCTCTTTTGCACCGCCTCTTTCCTTGGGACTTTCCTCCTTTTTGGCCCTTTTCCTACCATTATCCAAGGTAAGCTGTCAACTCCTTCTACGCTATCCTTGGTGGATCTTGGCCCAGGACTACCAAGCTGCTTCCTTGTCCTTTTCCAAGGTTCAGCTTTCGCTTTTTTAGTTCTGGCTTAGTTTTGGCCAACTCCACCAAGCTTTGACTTCCCTATACCTTCTTGGGTGGGTTTGGATCTAAATTTGACAAGTTGCATCCCTTGTCCATGTCCAAGGCTATGCCTTTTAACTTTCGTTAAGACTGCTTTTCAAATTTTGGCCCAAATCTACTAAGTTTACCAACTTTCCTGTACCATTTCGGGTGGGTTTGGACCTGAATCTGCTAAGTTACATCCTTTGTCCATGTTCCAGACTACACTTTTATGCTTTTGTAAGCCTCCTTTTGCAGATTTTGACACAAACCTGCTAACTTTCTACCTTCATTTGGCATTCCATAAGTCCTAAACCAGCCTTACCTCGTTCACACTTTCCATACGAACCAAACCAGCCTTCACAGGCTTACCTTGTCTACGCATTTCTTATGAACCAAACAAGACTTTGCAGGCTTACCTTGTTCACGATTCCCATACGAACCAAACCAGCCTTCGCAGGCTTACCTCGTTTACGCTTTCCTCATAAGTTCCAACGCTTCATCAGCTGTTCATGGACCTCAACTTGATCATGGTTTTGTGGACTCTCTTCCCTCTCTCCTCACCATCCATCGGCCCTTGGCCCTCTTAGCAGGCCAGTTAGAGAGCAGCAATAGGCCATACCTCAGCTACACGAGCAGAGGGGCCCAACCACAAAGCTTATGTCCAGGTTGTTTCCCTGGGGTTGTGGGGATGACCCTCTCCCAAATGTCTGCAAGGGCATTCCCATAGGTGGAGAACAATGTTTCGAAGTACTTGATCATTGGGAGAGGAACCCCCCACAATATACTGTACATATATATAATAAATATATATACAAATAATATATATATATATATATATATATATATATATATATATATATATATATATATATATATATTGCTCTGGAGGGGTACCCGAGGGGGGTCAAAAAATGTGTTGCCCCTCATCCCTGGGAGGACTAACATTTTTTTTGCACCAGTGCCCTCCATTCACCATTTCCGCTACTGAATGGCTATGAAGACAGACTAATCTAATTAAACTTACTTTTTGTAGAAAAAAGGCTCCTAAGTGGGGATATGATTACCTTACATAAATACATCTAGGGTCAATATAAATATTTGTTGCAAACCTATCATGCCAAGAGGTTTTCAACTGACAAGAGGATATTGTGACGACCCTGATTTGACCACCTGCCTTTAGCTTACAGGAAATCCTCTGGCTTTTAAAATTTTGGAGTCATCTCTCAGGGCCAAGCCTCCTGTAAATCCTCAGGACAGTACACAGGAATGCAATACTACCCCCAGTGGTTAGGAGCAGAGTTGCAGGCAGAGACTTTCATAACAATTCCTTCTGGTTAAAAATTTTTTATCCCATCAGAATAATCCACACATCTCAATTTATGTATGTTAACTGACAACATTTATTGATCTCACATAGTATTTATACCATACAGGAGCCAACCACTAGAGGTTTAATACTATTCCCACCATGGCAGGATTATTAATTACCCCTGAGGGCTAAACAGACAGTTTGCTTCCTTCCTTTAGTGTAACTGGCAGGGCCTTTTGATATCTGTTTGTCCAGGAAAATAAACACTTCACACCTTAGGGCTAGGAGTTGTCAGGAAGCCTGCACTGTAAACACTTGTTTGTAGAGAAAGCGTCTATATACTTCCTCCAATACTTCTCCTGCTAATTTTTGCCTCTCAAAACAGATAACCCCCATAACTGGATTTCCTTCACCCCAGGTACTCCATTACACTTACTTGGAAAAATGTAACATTTCAATACCCAACATGCCTGGGTACCACCTTTACATGAATAAATGTCCCCCATAATTTCTGCCTGTAAAAGCCACATACCCACACTGTTCTGTATAATACACACACACTCTTGGTGACTCCAACATTACTTATTGAGGTGATGAATGCTGTATGTATAAGGCACACTAGACCAGTGATGAAGACAGTAAGTATGATGGAACACCGATGAAGACTGTAAGTCCAAGGCACATTGGACCAGTGATGAGAATGTAAGTACAAGGTACACAGGTGCTGTGATGAAGGCTGTGAATATAAAGCAGTGATGAATGCTTTAAATATAAGGTTTCCCTCATGGTCCCGTGGTTAGGATTGGGTGCTTTCACTGCTGCAACATGGATTCGATTCCAGTCAGAGAACCAAGAAGTCACACCACCCTGAAACCATGCAGGGTCGGGCCAGGTCAGTACTTTGATGGGAGACCACCTAGGAATACCAGGAGTGTATGCAGTGGCCCACTGGAAAAGGAACTTACAACCCACTCCAGTGTCTCTGCCATGAATACCATGTGGATCCGCATGATGTTTCATGGACCATGAGGTCACAGAGAGTCGGACACAACTAAATGATGCACACACACAGTGTTACTGTTAGAACTATTTTTAATTTTCCTCTGCTTGCTTCTGCCTCTAGTTTGCTGCCATGTTGGCTTCTCACATTCCTACCATTCATAAGTGAAGGTCACTGTGGAAGGGAATGGGCATCAAGCTGATTATCTTCATATTACATCTAATTTAAGGAAGGCCAGACAGTAATTCCAAAGCACTCTGGACCACTGATGAAGAATGTAAGTCCAAGGCACATTGGACCAGTGATGAAGAATGTAAGTCCAAGGCACATTGGACCAGTGATGAAGACTGTAAGTCCAAGGCACCCTGAACCAGTGATGAAGTGTGTAAGTATAAGCCACACTGGACCAATGATGAACTCTGTAAGTGCAAGGCTCTATGGACCACTGATGAAGAATGTAAGTCCAAAGCACATTGGATTAGTGATAAAGACTGTAAGTTCAATGCACCCTGGACCAGTTATGAAGGCTTTTAATAATGCTGTGCTGCTATCAGTGTTTAAACTATGACACTGAAAAATTATATAGAAAGTAAAAGAAAATACTTGGTAGAGCAAAACCACTTAAAAACCAGAAGCACTAAAGCAAAAAATATAACCTTTTCTTTTACTGGAGCATGCAGATTTCTTAAACCATTCATCTGTTTTTGATAAACATGTTTATGTTTCTGAAACTTCTATACCGCAGAAATATGTGACCTTTTAGTATTAAATTTGACCATCTGAATAAAATCTTTTCAGACCTAAATAGGGCAAAATAAACCAGACGAAACAAGAGTTGTACTCAGAGAATAATATTACATGGCAGCTACTTACATATCTGCTCAATCAGTGTATGTAAAAGCCATATTTGTTTAAAAATGTAGGATAAGTGGTTGGAAGGTTTCAAGATTGTTGATTTCACATTTTTTCAAGTAAACCTCATAGTATATAATGTGTGTATTTGGTCCTTCATAAGATCCACCCTAAATGTTTTTTCCTCAACCACTGTATGCATCACAGCGAGGTTCCAGAAAATGTGAAAGTCTTACTCTATGAGCTTATTAGAAGTAAGAGAAGTACATTTAATATGATAACTACATTAAAGAAGATACCATTAATTAAGTCACTTAGTTAAAGGTTGATTGTTAACAATTTTCAAGTTAAATCTATTTGTGAGCTCATTATTAATTAACATTAAAAGTAAATGGCAGCAATAATAACTGTAGCCAGATAATATAATTAAAAACACAGTTCCCTTCAACAATCACCCTGCTGCACTGCTACCCACCACCCTCTTTGTCCCAAACACTACTGTTCAAAAGACAAACACAGTCATTATAGACTGCATTAAGTATGCAGCCAGATTATCTAGATAATGGTCTGTAGGATAAGTGAGTCATACTTGCTATACCACAGGGGTGGGCAAGTTTAGTCCTGGAGAGCTTAACATAGGACAGGATTTAATTGTAAGTTTGGTCTCATTAGATTGTAAGTTTGCAAGTTTTCAATAGTGTAAGGTGTTTTAGCGAAAGCTCCACGCACACTAGATTCTAAACTTTTAGTTTTGCTCATACTCAGCTCTACGGAATATGTCGGACCATTACAAATAAAGATAGTAATAATAATAATTTAGTTCTGCTAATGACCTTCTTCTTTCCTCCTCTCTTATCACCTCCTCTCACTCCCGTCTTCAAGACTTTTCTTGTGCTGCCCCTACTACAGTGCCTTGCAAAAGTATTCACCCCCTAGACTTTTTACCTATTTTGTTACATTACAGCCTTAAGTTTAATGTTTTGTTAAACTGAATTTTATGTGATGGATCAGAACACAATAGTCTAAGTTGGTGAAGTGAAATGAGAAAAATATATACATAAAACTATTTTTTAGAAATAGAAAACAGAAAATTGTCATGTGCGTATGTATTCACCCTCTTTTTTATGAAGCCCATAAAAAGCTCTGGTGCAACCAATTACCTTCAGAAGTCACATAATTAGTGAAATCATGTCCACCTGTGTGCAATCTAAGTGTCACATGATCTGTCATTACATATACACACTTTTTAGAAAGGCCCCAGAGGCTGCAACACCTAAGCAAGAGGCAATACTAACCAAACACTGCCATGAAGACCAAGGAACTCTCCAAACAAGTAAGGGACAATGTTGCTGAGATGTAGTCAGGGTTACGTTATAAAAAAAAAATCCAAAAATTTGATGATCCCCAGGAGCACCATCAAATCTATCATAACCAAATGGAAAGGACATGGCACAGCAGCAAACCTGCCAAGATACGGCCGCCCACCAAAACTCACGGACCGGGCAAGGAGGGAATTAATCAGAGAGGCAGAATAAAGACCTAAGGTAACCCTGGAGGAGCTGCAGAGTTCCACAGCAGAGACTGGAGTATCTGTACATAGGATGACAATAAGCTCCATAGAGTTGGGCTTTATGGCAGAGTGGCCAGAAGAAAGCCATTACTTTTAGCAAAAAACAAAATGGCACATTTTGAGTTTGCAAAAAGGCATGTGGGAGACTCCCAAAATGTACTGAGGAAGGTGCTCTGGTCTGATGAGATTAAAATCGAACTTTTTGGCCATCAAAGAAAATAGATGGGGAAGAAGTGGAGGCAGTGGCATATTTTATTTTCTTGGGCTCCAAGATTGATGCAGATGGTAACTGCAGCGATGAAATTAAAATATATTTCTTCTGGGGAGGAAAGTTATGGCATGTCTGGACAAACTATTTTAAAGTAAATATATTACACTATCAACAAAGATCTGCATAGTTAGAACCATGCTATTCCCAGTAGTGATATATAGCTGTGAGAGCAGGAGCAGAAGAAAGGTTGTGCAGTATAATTGACACATTTGAATTGTGGTGCTGGAGAAAACTCATTGAACTGCAAAAAGATCCAACCAATCAATACCACAGGAAAATAAGCCAAACTGTTCACTGGAAGATTCGATCGTGAGCTTAAAGCTCAAATATTTCAGATTCTCTAGAGAAGACTCTGATGTTGAGAAAGATTGAATGTGCACAAAGATAGGGGTGCAGAGGTGAAGATGCATAGATGATGTAATTGAAGCAATGCACATTAACTTAAAGGAACTCAGAGGGGCAGTAATGACATATTTGACTTAGTGTCACAGAGAGTTGGACATAAATGAACGGCTGAATAACAGTGTAATGGCTCAGCATTTTTCAATCAAGCAACTGGTTGCTTGTCTTCAAAATCTGATTTGGACCACATCTGAGATCCATACTATTTTGAACAGTGATGTGATATTGGCAGAAACATTATCATGATATGTCTTTCCTATGATCCACATGTAGTAATGAGTATCCCTGGTTCTCACCTCAACCTCAATTGTATATTGCACTTGTTGCCCCACTACTCTATCCACTCAGCAGACTAGCAAAAGCAAAGAGGCATCAGTACATGGACCAGCTGTTCATATTTGTGTCTGATATTTTTTTCCACATTGTTTTTGGTCTTAATGTAACTCATTTTAATAAATTGTATAATTGTTAAGAAAACTACAGAAGATCAGGTCAAGTTAACCTCATCGCATGTGCTGTTTTCCAAGAGACAGTAACTACTATTGAAATTAGAGCAGAAAACATAGTGGGTAAATGATTAATACTGTACAAATAGTTTACATTCATCTATTTAGGTCTTTGTTTTTAAGAGTTAATTCTTTATTTTATTCAATTTCTAATTGATTTTGAAATAAGACGGTCCATCAGATATTTCATATTACTACATTTAGGCATGTTATGTACGTACCACAATAAAACTTGTTTGAAAGTTATATGGATGCCTCATCTGTTTGAGGATTGCGACATACTGTATTGCTTTTAATATGTAAGCCTACAAATATCTTCAACCATTTGGCTATGGTCTCTGAAGTCGATTAAATGAACAGAAACAGCAACTAAGTAAATTGGTTCATTATTCAAGGTTACTTTACAATAGAGAAGATAGGTAAGCTCATAAACAGGGGGTGGTCATATAAGACAGCAATGGTAGAGCAAAGGACTATATATAATTACTGTACATATTATATGTACTATATTAAACATGGTATTTTACTTTTTTTACTTACTAAACTCATTTGCCCATTATCAATTCTAGTCTTTTAAAAAGGGCATAATGTAAATATTAGAAGTTTCCATCAATAATGAATTACCAGTTCTTGATTCATTGGAATTATTGTAATATGTGTGAAAGAATTGAGCAGGCACCATTCTGTGTATTCTTTTTTTGTACAATGATATAATTATTTTTGTTTACGCCTCAGAGAGAATTATCAGAATAGGTTTTTTTTCAAGATGTTGATGGGCCTAAAGTTTTGAATTACAGAAAGTATATAGATAACAAGAAATTACTTTAGAATATTAGTCTACAGAACTCTTAGAATAAATATATTTTCCAGACAAATATATTACACTAGCGACTTGCCCCTCAAAAAATGATGGCAATGTTATTGTAATTGAGCTAATGTTGTTTTGTGTGTAATAGTAAACATGTAATACATTAATAAATGAATAGACTTTACCTATTTGGAAGCATTGTGTTGAAGAGCTGTGAATGTGTTTTGACGTTGGTGCAGCATTAGTGTTGTGTAACTGCTCTATAAGCGTGGTGAATGTGTGCAGTGTAATACTGTGCGTGCGCGAGGCGAAACCGTTAGCGTAGTGGTGTACTTCCGCATTTGCGTAAAATGGCGGTTTCTCTGTGTTGTCCGTCTTAGCGGATTGTCCGTTGGTGTCTCGTAGTGGTTTTCGAGTTTCGTGTGGTGTTTTGCGAGTGTGTTGTGGTGTTTTACGTGTGGAGAGTGCTGTAGCCTCGTTTTCGTTTTGTCCGGCGGCCATTTTTTTTCTCGCTTAGCGATTTTATTAGTGTGTAAAGTGTTTTATTTGTATTTAAATGAAGGTGTAACTTGTTTTTTTGAGGTGCTGGATGGTTCTCTCATAAGCTTTTTATGTGTGTGTTGTGTGTATTTATTGTGTTTTAAATGTTTGTATGTCGGCGTGTTGCGTGCAATGTTTGCGACGTCGTAATGTGTGGTAACGTGTCTCGTATGGTGTTTGCGTGTGTAGCCTCATTTTCGTTTTGTTCGTCGGCCATTTTTTCTGTCGCGTAGCAAATTTTTTAGTGTCTAAACTCGTTTATTTTGAGTAAAATGAAGGTGTAAGTTGCATTTTTGAGGTCCTGGATGCTACCTCTGCTGTAGGTAATATTTGTATGTCTGTGGTGTGTGTATGTATTGTGTTTGAAATTCGCGAGTTGCCTCCGAGTGTTGCGAGGGCGTAATGTGTGTGTACGTGTGTCGTAGGTTGTTTGCGTTCCTCGTAAAATATTAGCGAGTGTCGGAATTTGTGTGTCGTGTTTTTTGATTAGCGACGTGAACTTTGCGAGGGTCGCAGTTGCCGGCAAGGAGCGCCTTCGGCGCTCCATGCCAGCAACTGAGGCCCTTGCCAAGTGACCTCGCCAGCAACTGAGGCCCTCGCTTCGCGAGGGGCCTCAGTTGCTGGCATGGAGCGCCGAATGCTCCATGCCAGCAACTGAGGCCCTTGCCCAGTGACCTCGCCAGCAACTGAGGCCCTCGCTTTGCGAGGGGCCTCAGTTGCTGGCATGGAGCGCCTTCGGCGCTCCATGCCAGGAACTGAGGCCCTTGCCCACTGACCTCGCTACGTGAGGGCTGCGGCTCGCTGCGCGAGCCCCAGCCGCCCTCGCTACGCGATGGCCGCGGCTCGCTGCGCGAGGGCCGCAGCTCGCTGCGCAAGCCCCGGCCCTTGCTACGCGAGCCCGCAAGCGTGAGCAACGGCCAGTACGCTCACAACTATATATGTGATTAGTAAATAATAGTCCTGAAAGTAATTTCTCACTGGTACCTTCCTTTAATGGTCATATTCTATAATAAGTGGAACAGACTCCAAGCAAAGATGATGGGCACAAAAATAATAAGGGAAATCATGCAATAACTGATCACATAATATAATTGTCTAACTACGAGATGTCGTCACGCTTTGCGTGGTGCGTACGACTTAGCAATGAGCGCCGCAGGCGAGCCGTTAAACTCGGAGCACTTAGGCAATGACCGCCAAAGGCGCTCATTAACGTCGAGCCTTGCGTATCGAGGCGAGTCGTTATACTCGGAGCACTTAGCGGCCGAACCAAAAACCCGAAAAACACACTAAATAAACCCCCAAAGGTCCTTACAGTACAAAACGGTTTCAATTATGTTTCAAACAGCATTCCCATGGCCTCCAATTTTATTGACCGTCATTTTTTGACCGGCAAGTCGCTAGTATAAAATAATGCCGGTGGTTGGCAGAGCAATTAGACTGTTCCCTAATACTGGAGTTTACTTAGCTGAAGTATAGTCAAGGGCTGGTGGCAGGTATTAAGGTCATAATCACTAACAAAAGGTTGAGGCAGGTGGTAAGTTAGAGAAATCACAATACAAACAGAAGGTCAGGGCAGACAGTGATCAATGGTATAGTCAATTCTAGGAAAACTAATACAATAATACATCATACCTATGGCAAAGTGGATTCAAAATTATGCCCATTTTTAGCCATCCAGGTTTTAAGTTATAATTGATGAAGATTGTATTACATGTAACATGTTCCTCTACTCAGGACTGAAAAGTAAAGACACTTGTGTAAGGATGCAAAGTGCCCAGTGATGGTGCTGTATGTGCACTGGGCCTTACAGTTATGCTTAAGGCTATCTTGAGGATTATTTATATTTAAGATATGTAATGGACAGACTAGACCTATTCATTTTTAAACATAGACTGTGATTAGTTTCATGTTAAAAATTAAAAAAATCACTTAGGTATATTTCCTCATGTAAGTCAGTACCCTCCTGTTCATAGAAATGTAAATGCTATCAGCAGTGTGAGTGCAATCAGTATAGAAATGTCACAATTAATTTATAGACTTTTTAGGCATATTACACATAAAAATAAGGCAAATGTAATCAGAAAATAAAAATCAATTTGCAATATTCACTATGTAACTGACCTGCTTTTCAACCCAATTAGCAATTGCAGATCTACTTGAGGGTCTGGACCAAGTGCCACATCATATTTGCCTTTCTTCTCCCATAGAACACAGAGATAATAATGTATAACCTTCAAGTTCATATAACTGATTCAAAATAATTTACAATTAAAAATCATATTGCAAAATGCTCATAGCAGTGTATTACAAGTCAGTATGGAAAATGTACAAGAATCTATCTTCTGGTGTGTTCACAGGGTTTCATTATTATGCGCAGTTGGTTGTTCTCAGACTGTCCAAAATAATCTTTATAAAAGATTAATAAACATATTATTTGGATTAAAGAATCCCTGTGGTAAATGATTTTTTCATATTATCTTCTGAATAACTGAAATTGAGAAGTAAATAAATACAACCTTTACATTTTACAACTTTTATATTGAATTATTATATATAACTGCAAAGAGACATGTGCTTCTAGAATTATTACCGTAGGCATTTATTTCTCCTTAGAACTTACCTTATAACCCAGTTTTGTTTTATTGATGCTTTATTTATTTATTTTTTATTCCCTTTATTAGTGTTTTAACATTCCCTGTTTTTAAAGACGCCGCTGTCATTTACTCAATAAAATTACTTTTGTTTATATCTATCCCACCATTTTGTATACTGTATATTGGGGTGGAAAACACCCAGGGAAATTCAAATCCTCACTTTTCTTTCTTTGATATGCTTTATTCACATACTAATATGACTATTATTACTCAGGGAAAGGAAGACATTGTATACAAATATTAGGTAATTCCTGTGAATTAATTGCTTTATACGAGAATTTATTTTAAGATAAAATATTTGTAATCTTGGAAGACAGTACAGAAATGGTAATTGCTGACAATTACTATGTATTGACTATTGATTACAGGAATAATATTGCAAAACAAAACACTTCTGGGAGCTGCTGTATACACAGATATGATTTTTAATGCATACGTGTATATACCATGGGAAGCTTTATGCGTACAAGATTAATGATGTCAGTGGAATTTACCATCAATGGAACTGCATATAGAACAAAATATTACCACACAGAGGGTTATGGAAACCTTGACGTCATGACAAGAGGAGGATTCTTCCAAACAGAAGTTAAAGAGATCATTCAAGACCAGTGGTTTTTGCCTCTGAAGGAGTCAGATGGCTAAACGTGTTTTTTAGGTGTGTTTCAGATTAATTAAATCTGTTTAGGATTCTTGCTCTGGGGGTATTTACCTCTCAATATGTAGGAGGATTATTCTGCCCATGCCAAGTAGAATTACCATATTACACGCCAGAGTTTTTAGTTTTATTTTATCCAGGAGCTCATTCATTTGCTGGGATGTAGAGGGCAATCCAATACGTTCAGTGCTTCTTTCAGAAGAATATAATTATAGGACGGCTATTAATTTTGGACTGACTACTTTACAATACCTTCTCTACTTAGACAGTTTATTTGCTAATCTGACACTGTATATAACATAATATAATTATAACATTATTCAGATTATGTTCATCTTTTAAAATTATATGGGATATACAACTCAAACTGACTGTTCAATTGGGAGTTGCAATTTATTCCCTGCAAATTGGGATTCATTTTTGTTCTCTATTAGTGAGCTACTACTTAGTAGAGATCATATGGATTTATTATTTTAAATCAAGATTTTAGTTGATAAATAAAACATTAGTTCTATCGCCTTGACCAGTTGATAGATATAAAATAAAGTGCTGATTACTGTATGTCTTTTCTTCTCCTTTGCTCAAATTTACATGAACAAGGTGCCTGGCAATCTCCTGGGGCTGCAGGTTATAGAAGAGACTAATTAGTTAATGGAGTAAGTCCCTGGTTCCCAACCTTTCTGATTCCAAGAACCAACTAGCTACCTTCCTAAACTAACCTTGTTTTTCAGTTGCAAATCATTATAAGCATATTGATGATACATACAATGAGATTTATAGTCATATAGATATTTCCCAGTTGGAAAAAAATACATTCAACTGCAGAACAGATCTTAACTATCTATTTACAACTGTTAAGTGCACCATCCCTCTTTCTCATCTCTTTAATGCCTCTTTCTCTCATCAGTCCTCATTCTTAATTTTCCCTGAGGACTGGAAGTTTAAAACACAGCGTCTCACTGTTGTGAATCACTGTTCTCGGCTATGTGCCTCCAGATGGATCAGGGGGCTAATGAGATGGTTACTTAAAGAGCCGTAGAGTAAGGGGTTGGAGAAAGTTCTGTTGGTCTCATGGCAAGAAGTTAAGTGAAAGCGTTCTCTGGTCTCCTTAAGCAGCATATGAGTGGAGAATTATATTCAGGACAACTTGGCTAATTGTATTATTATTATTGTTTATTTGTAACACGCCAACATAATGCGTATCATTATACATGGGTTTAGTACAAGCCAAAAACTATTTTAACAAATTACAAAAGAATGGGGGGCTTTCTCTTTGAGCTCAGACACTAGCGTACATAGAGCTTACTCTAAATCACCTTACTAGATTGAAAATTCACAAACTTACAATCTAATAAAAAGTAACTGACTATAATGAATATTTGAGTAATTCTGGGTTATGCAATATATACATATACAAGGGACTATGAATAATAGAACTAGCAGCTATGAACCATTGTATTTTAGTAAATACAAATATGCAGTACTGTTGGGGAGGTACCAGACTTTCAGACATCTGAGCTTGGGGGAGACAATCTGGGAGTCCAGCTCACCTGTGACATCAAACCAGGTATATGGTCAATGAGACACTCGGTGTGGTTGGGTGCACCTGGCATATATACGTCACCAAACTGGGGTAACAGCTCAGTAACTATCTATGTATCTATACATCCACAGCAACACATATTCATAATTTTTTTAAATAACCTGCTCCTGATATTGGTATGTTCTGTATAGTTTTATAGTTACATAGCGACTTAGTAATTGAGGTTGTAAAAATACTTTTAGTCCATCAAGTTCAACCTTTTTAGATCTCCTCTGAACTTTTGTAATATGTGGATTAATTGTTAATTGATCCAGGTATTTGATCTGCTCTAGGAACATCCTTGTTAGTGTATTCTACAATATAACTGCTATAAGATTGTAGGGCACATTTTGTGGTCTTGGGATTCTGTCAATAAGTATGACGATCAAGCAAGTTTTCATTATTAATACGGGAAAGATTTTAATAGAGAAATAGTATATGTATGAGATATAGAACCAAAAAGGTAATGTCAGTGATATACTTCTACCCTTTTGAACAGTTATTATTCTCAGGGATACCTCTTAGATTATATGTAGTGTAAACTATGTAGTATGACTGAAAGCTACTCTGGCGAGTGTTGGAAAAAATCATCTTGAGAGTTGTCCTTTATTTACTATGGTAAAGGGTTGCGAAAGAAATAATTTTGTTGAATAACATTGTTGAACACCCCTTTAGTTTATTCTTGGAAAAACAAAGCTAAACTTCTCAATGGCTGCTGAAGGGACACGAGAATGTTAAAATGTTTTCTCCTCTGCTTTCATTTTTATGTATGTAAAGGGGTTGATTATTAGATATTTAGGTATTCTTGGCTTCTGTTTTTGTTTTGGTATGTAAAATATCTGTCCCCACAAAAATGCAGGAAATGGCCTTGAAATTCAATAGCTCTTAAGTATCAAGACTATCAAGATAATAGAAAGGGGGTTGTTTTAATTTAAGCCAAAGAACAACAGTCAGTCTGCTGCAGTAAAGGAATGGACTACACAATAAGTTAAAAGCATTCCTCTTCTTGGCTACTATAATTAGGAGAAAACTAGGACATGAACTGCTGGTCAGCTACACTTAACCTTATTCTCAGCTATTCAGTCAATGTGACAGCATGAGGGAATCCCTGCAGACTCCTTACTGAAACTCTAGATGTGTTTTCTATTTATAAGCTAAAATGCATGATCCAAGACAAATAGCCTGTTCCGTTTATACACAAATTATCTGTATTTTAAGAAATGTGATTGAATAAATGAAAAACAGGATCAGTACTTTTTATGGTATGTCAAATTATAATTCTGGTGTTTACAGGGTTAAGGGGAGGTCTCAGAGAAATCTGAAGCTAATGAAGTCTGAGGAATGTTACACATTACATTCCCTGGCTGCAGCTTGGCTGTGGAGGTCAGTTACTTGGATTGTCTGAGCACTGGAACTGGAGACAAGTTATTAATTGAACTTAACAGCAAAGGGACTTAACTGCACATCTGACCCAGGTACTTTGCTAATAAAATCTTTCTTTCTTGCAGATTTATTGTGTTTCAGGGACTGTTTTTGAAGTTGTTCAATAAAATTGACAGATAACTAAGGAATTGCAAGCACATGTTTGGAAGACAGTTATATATAAAGAAAAGTGGTTTTATTTTGCAAGGATTTGAATGCAGAATGATAACACTTGTTTGCCGTGAGGATTTGCATGGGATGATTCTTAGTATGTGGTAATATTTGGGGGTGCTGTATAGTTTGTATGTTGCATAGGATGATCAGTATGTAGTAACATTTGGGGGTGATGTATAGTTTGTATGTTTCATAGGATGATTCTCAGTATGTAGTAACATTTGGGGGTGATGTATAGATTGTATGTTTCATGGGATGATTCTCTGTATGTAGTAACATTTGGGGGTGATGTATAGTTTGTATGTTTCATAGGATGATTCTCTGTATGTAGTAACATTTTGGGGGGTCATGTGTTGCATGGGATGATTGTCAGTGTGTAGTAACATTTGGGGTGATGTGTAGTTTGTAAGTTACATGGGATGATTCTCAGTGTGTAGTAACATTTGGGGTGATGTATAGTCTGTATGTTGCATGGGATGATTCTCTGTATGTAGTAACATTTGGGGTGATGTGTAGTTTGTAAGTTACATGGGATGATTCTCAGTGTGTAGTAACATTTGGGGTGATGTGTAGTTTGTAAGTTACATGGGATGATTCTCAGTGTGTAGTAACATTTGGGGTGATGTATAGTCTGTATGTTGCATGGGATGATTCTCTGTATGTAGTAACATTTGGGGTGATGTGTAGTTTGTAAGTTACATGGGATGATTCTCAGTGTGTAGTAACATTTGGGGTGATGTGTAGTTTGTAAGTTACATGGGATGATTCTCAGTGTGTAGTAACATTTGAGGGTGATGTATAGTTTGTATGTTTCATGGGATGATTCTCAGTGTGTAGTAACATTTTGGGGGGTCATGTGTTGCATGGGATAATTGTCAGTATGTAGTAACATTTGGGGTGATGTATAGTCTGTATGTTGCATGGGATGATTCTCTGTATGTAGTAATATTTGGGGTGATGTGTAGTTTGTATGTTAGATGGGATGGTTCTCAGTGTGTAGTAACATTTGAGAGTGATGTATAGTTTGTATATTTCATGGGATGATTCTCTGTATGTAGTAACATTTGAGGGTGATGTATAGTTTGTATATTTCATGGGATGATTCTCTGTATGTAGTAACATTTGGAGGGGGGGCATGTGTTGCATGAGATGATTCTCTGAATGTAGTAGCATTTGGGGGTGATGTATAGTCTGTTTTTTGCATGGGATGATTCTCAGTATGTAGTAACATTTGGGGTGACGTGTAGTTTGTATGTTACGTGGGATGATTCTCAGTGTGTAGTAACATTTGGGGGGGATGTATAGTTTGTATGTTACATGGGATGTTTCTCAGTGTGTAGTAACATTTGGGGGTGATGTGTTGCATGGGATGATTGTCAGTATGTAGTAACATTTGAGGTGATGTGTAGTTTGTATGTTACATGGGATGGTTCTCAGTGTGTAGTAACATTTAAGGGGTGATGTGTTGCATGGGATGATTGTCAGTCTGTAGTAACATTTGAGGTGATGTGTAGTTTGTATGGTACGTGGGATGATTCTCAGTGTGTAGTAACATTTGGGGGTGATGTATAGTTTGTATGTTGCATGGGATGATTCTCAGTATGTAGTAACATAATTGGGTGATGTATAGTTTGTATGTTTCATGGGATGATTCTCGGTATGTAGTAACATAATTGGGTGATGTATAGTTTGTATGTTTCATGGGATGATTCTCAGTATGTAGTAACATTTGGGGGCTTATGTGTTGCATGGGATGATTGCCAGTAGGTAGTATCATTTGGGGTGATGTGTAGGTTGTATGTTACATGGGATGATTCTCAGTATGTAGTAACATTTGGGGTGATGTATAGTTTGTATGTTTCATGGGATGATTCTATGTATGTAGTAACATTTGGGGTGATGTATAGTTTGTATGTTTCATGGGATGATTCTCTGTATGTAGTAACATTTGGGGTGATGTATAGTTTGTATGTTTCATGGGATGATTCTCTGTATGTAGTAACATTTGGGGTGATGTGTAGTTTGTATGTTATGTGTAACAGGCTGATGACTTTCTTACCTCTATAAGTCATTAATAGTATATTTTTGTTTTGTAGCTGACCATGTTAGTGTGGGGGTCCTGTGCATGGCTGAAGGGTCTTTTGCTCCTACTCCTTTGCTGGTTGGTGACAGCAGAGAGATGTACGGGAGCAGGTTGCACCAGCAGCCCAACCATCAACGAGCAGAGACCGTGTGTGGGTGCACAGTGCCCGGCTAAAACTGGCAGGTTATCCCGTTCCTATCAGTATACATCTGGCAGCAGCTTCGTGCAGCAGGGGAGGGCGCAGCCTTCTGGATACTCTAGTGATGACTCGGCTGGTGCAGTGGATACATGGGGAGGATCTCAGGCTCCGCACCAGGGCAGTACCAACATCAGCAGAGACTGTAAGGGCATAGAGTGCAGACTGCCCCTGCGGATCCGCCTGAAGTCTAGAGGCAGAGCCCCCTGCACTGGGGAAGGATGCCCCCCTGTGGAAGGGCAAAGGGAAGCCACACGCTTGGTACACTTGGCAGACAGGGCAGCACAGTTTATTGGGGAGGTGCCAGACTTTCCGACATCTGAGCTTGGGGGAGCCCCTCTGGGAGTCCAGCTCACCTGTGACATCAAACCAGGTATGTGATCAATGCACCTGGCATATATATGTCACCAAACTGGGGTAATAACGCAATAACTATCTATGTATCTATACATCCACAGAAAACACATATTCATACAGGACCCTGAAGTTTATTTTTAAACTAGCTACTTGCCCGTCAACAATTACGGGAATAAAATGTTAAGCCTGGCAATGCTGTTTACCATCCAATGTGAGCACCTTTGGCGCTCATAGCGAGACCAGCGCTGAGCGAGTCTCTCCCCCTGTTTACTTCCTCCCTTGTGTCTCATTTCCCCCTCCTCTTCTTCCCTTGTGTACCTGTTCCTTTCCCCTCCTCTCCCTCCCTTGTGTACCTGTTCCTTTCCCCTCCTCTCCCTCCCTTGTGTACCTGTTCCTTTCCCACTCCTCTCCTTCCCTTGAGTCTCCTTTTCCCCTCCTCTCCCTCGTGTCTCCTTTTCCACCACCTCTCCGTCCATTGTGTCTCAGTTTTCCCCTCTCCTATATCTCCTCCCTCCTCTGCAACCTCCCCTGTGTCTCTTTGCCCTGCTCTCCCTCTTCTGTGTCTCTTCCCCCCTCTCTAACCTCTGTGTCTCTTTCCCCCTCACTCCCTCCCCTGTGTACCTGTTCCTTTCCCACTCCTCTCCTTCCCTTGTGTCTTCTTTTCCCCTCCTCTCCCTCGTGTCTCCTTTTCCACCACCTCTCCCTCCATTGTGTCTCAGTTTTCCCCTCTCCTATGTCTCCTCCCTCTTCTACAACCTCCCCTGTGTCTCTTTGCCCTGCTTTCCCTCTTCTGTGTCTCCTCCCCCCTCTCTAACCTCTGTGTCTCTTTCCCCATCACTCCCTCCCCTGTGTCTCTTTTCACCCTTTTCCCCCCTCCCTCCCCTGTGTTCCTCATGAGGGTTTGGCGGCCTGTCCGGGTGGCTGGTGGACTTCTGTGAGGTGGGTTGTGGGCCTGGCTCATGTCCCCAGCCTCTGGTGCGCCCGCTGGTTGGCCAAGTCGGCCTGCGGCGGGCATGTCTCTCCTTCTCCACCCACTGCCTCCCCTGCACTATGGCTCCTTCTGAACCTTAAACATGTGCAAGGCGTGGGGTGGCATAGCCGCGGGAGCTGTGAGTCCTTGTGGTGTTTCACCCACTCCAGGCCCTGGGCCCCATGCCGCCTCTCTCCGTGCTGGTCTCAGGGGTGAGCTCCAGGTCTGTGCCACCCTGACCGCTAGGACTGGGACACCCGACACACACACACACCATAGAAAGGAGGAGGGGAGAGAAAGGACGGGAAACCACAACGACACCAGGGGGAGGGAGGAGGCACTGCAGAGGCAGAGGGGAGATGAGAGAGACAGAGGATAGCACCCAGTGGCGCCCATTGCAGCCGGGGGTGAGGAGCCTTGGGGAGGAGGATGAGCTGTGGGGAGGAGGAAGGTGGCCCCGCAACGAGCGGCTTTGTCGCTCATTGCGCATGCGCAATATTTAACATTGCGTTACCAACATTTCTAAGCATGACCACTGACAACTATATATGTGATAACCGGCTCCTGGCATTGATATTTTCTGTATTCTTTTATAGTTACATAGTAATTGAGGTTTGTAAAAAGACATTTAGTCCATCAAGTTCAGCCTTCTCCTTGTAATATGTGGATTAATTGGTAATTGATCCAGTTTAGGGGCATTATTATGCACAGCTGTTTCCTATCTCTTAAAATTTCAAATAAATGGTCCTTTAATTATGGAAATAGGACATTAAGTCATGTACACTATGTGTTCAAAACAATACACGCACTTTATAGAAACAAATCATTTAAATCTGGTGGTAAAATATATAAACAATCATTGAGTGGACAAATAATAATCTTAAAACAGTGGTATTGTTTATGCATATAATAGGTTATCTCCCCCCGCACACACACACTTTTTTTACTTGTTTATGGAAACAATACCCTCAGGCTGTACACTTTCATTGCATTGTATCCACTTAGTTACAAAGCATTCTAAGACAACTTAAACATATTAATTCTTGAGATTGAGAAAAATCTATCATCTGCTTGTTGTTTTGATGCATCCTGATTAAAAATCTAAGCTAATTGTGATTATTTTGTGCATTACATTGCATGTCTTCACTCCTGCATACCTCTGCCGAGAATGATCATGTGTCATAGTCCAGTGTTCAAAGTGAATAGAAAGGGTTTAATTAGAAGTAGCAGAGATGTTTCAAAGTACCTGACTGCTTTCCTAGAAACAGATGTGATTGCTTACAGGAACCAAAATCAAGAAAGGTTGATTTAAGTGACAATAATTTAAAACTATATGTAACTAAGTACTGTATGAATTGAATGTTATTAAGAAAAAACGCAAGATCTTTACTTTTATAATCACACAGCCGCGTGGCTCTCATCATTATAGACAGTATGGTACTAACAAAGGGCCAGATTCAATTGCCCAATTCGTAAATGAGTTCAAGGCATGTGCAAGTAGCGAACTGAATAATGCTAAAAAAGTATAACAAGTCCAATGACAGCAGGACCCAGGCTGCAGTTTGCACTTTGTTTGTATCCTTATTGACCATCAAAAGCTCCTAGTTGGCCCTTTCTCCTGTCCCTGGCTGTCCCTCTCCCCTGTCCCTTACCTCAGCCACTGGCTTACCCTCTACCAATCCCTGGCTGCCCCTCTCCCCAGATCCTGTCTACCCCCTTCTCCAACCCATGTCTACTCCACTCCCATCCCCTGACTGCCCCTCCCCCGTCCCTGACTGCCCCTCTCCCTGGATCTCAGATGCCCCCTTCTCCAACCTCTGTCTACTCCACTCCCATCCCCTGACTGCCCCTCCGCCGTCCCTGGCTGCCCCTCTCCCTGGATCTCAGATGCCGCCTTCTCCAACCTCTGTCTACTCCACTCCCATCCCCTGACTGCCCCTCCGCCGTCCCTGGCTGCCCCTCTCCCTGGATCTCAGATGCCCCCTTCTCCAACCTCTGTCTACTCCACTCCCATCCCCTGACTGCCCCTCCGCCGTCCCTGGCTGCCCCTCTCCCTGGATCTCAGATGCCCCCTTCTCCAACCTCTGTCTACTCCACTCCCATCCCCTGACTGCCCCTCCCCCATCCCTGGCTGCCCCTCTCCCTGGATCTCAGATGCCCCCTTCTCCAACCTCTGTCTACTCCACTCCCATCCCCTGACTGCCCCTCCGCCGTCCCTGGCTGCCCCTCTCCCTGGATCTCAGATGCCCCCTTCTCCAACCTCTGTCTACTCCACTCCCATCCCCTGACTGCCCCTCTCTCCAGCTCCTGACTGCCCCTCTCTCCAGCCCCTGGCTCCCCCCCCGTCTTTACCTTGTGTGTGACGGTGGGTCCCCTCTTCTTGTAGCTGTGACCCTCGGTCAGTGAGTGCAGGGAGAGGCTGAGGAGCAGCATGGGAACCAGCGGCCGGTTCTTTCCTGTTATAGGCTGTGCTCTCTCCTGCATGTTTGAGTTGCGCCGCGGCCGGCTGACTATAACAGAAAAGAACCAAACCTCATTCAGTAAACATACTTTCTGGCCCACTCACTATTGATAGATTGCTAACGGGAGATCATTGCCAACAATTGCTAATAATACCCTGGTAATATAAATTATTATTATTATTATCCTTTATTTATGCGCCAACATATTCTGTAGCGCTGTACATAAGATAAGTTCCAGGCAAAGGTAGATACAAATTAACACATAGCAAAGCAAGGAGGGCCCTGTCTTTGAGCCTCAGATCCAGTGTCCATGGTGAATTCCCAAAGCACCCTGCAGGATAGAAACTCGTAGACTTACAACCTAAAGGTATTGTGTGTGGTAAAGGAGGGAGAGAGAGGTGATGAGCGTGTTAGGGTGGAAGGTGATGTACTTCTTTAAAGAGATGCGTTTTAGTGAAGATTTGAAATCTATAAATCTATTGGTCTTAGGGCCTCATTCTATTATCGGCCGTAAATTGGCCGTAAGGCTGCGATTCCTTGCGGGGGTTCTGTTTGCTCGCGATTCTATTATACGGCCCCGCAAGGATCTCCCCTTACGGCCGGCCGCATATCTTGGAACCGGCCTTAAGCTCTGAAATCTAAAAACTCAAAAATAAATTAAAGCCTGCACTGTACAGCTCTGTAAATGCTAGGGATCATATTGGGGGACATGAGGATTAAAAGTAACCCACTCTCAAGCTTGCACATCAGCCCAAACCCGAGTTCAAATTAACTGTTTATTTTCTGGCTGCGGCGTGGGCGTGTCTGAGGTGCTCCAAGCCCTATGGACTTTTTACATGGATATTTTACGTATATTAAAAAAAAAATATTTTACGGATTTGAGTATAGGGTAATTATGTGCTATTTTTTCTAACACCTAAAATCACTTTATAGTCTTCTCAAAGTGCAGGATGGCTTTATTTGAGCTATTTTATGTGCTTAATTGGTGCTAGCGGGACCTCTTTCCTGCAAGTAAGCTGCGGCTCGCTTTTAGCCTTGCAGAGAGGGTTCCCGGAGCAATAGAATAGCAACCAGGCTTTTCTTACGGCCGATTTCCTAGCGGCCGTTTTAGATCAAAGGCTTTCCTCCGGCGCGAGCGGCCACAAGAGATAGCTAAGCGCCGGCCGCAAGCCTGCCGGAGTCCCTGGCCGGAAGGGAATAGAATAGCCGGAAAGCTTGCGGACGGTCCTTGCGGCCCCGCAGCGGCTGCGGACGATAATAGAATGAGGCCCTTAGTGTCCATGTGTAAATGAAAAGACTGGGCATTCTCAGACACTGGGTAGTATTTGTACTGGTTATTTAGCTTGCTCCCTGTGGGTTTGCACCTCTGCTGTCTCTCTTTAATTAATCATCAGGGTCAATATAGGATTCATTGAAGAGTTGTTTTTACTTATATGCCGTATGCTGGATATATCTCATCTTCCAGCTTGTGTTTTCAGCTCTTCAAGCAGAGGGCATTACCCAAATGTTTCCTAATATTGCCTTACATTTTTAAATTCACAGAATCTCAAAACATTTGAAACGGACTAGTTTATTGCCCTTTTGGGGGGTAATGCAGTAACAAATTTGCCCTGTTCTATACATAATTATTGACAAATCACTGTAATAATGATTCCTGTATAACGATCTTAAAAATAAACTCAATCAGTTCAAATTATGGCTGAAAGATGAGCAGTGGAGGAATTCTGCAGGAAAATTACCCCTCTAATATTAGAAATGTAATGGAACACAGATGTATCAGTAACATAATTGTTTACCAGCAGATAAAACAATAATCTGAAATATACATCATATGGTCACCATATATCCAGTGTACTGGTTGCTACGTGAAGGAGTTTTCTGTACCCTTTGATTTTATGTATCCATAGTTTTAGCAGAATACTCATTCTAGTATAACATTTATACTATATTTCAAGGTTCACATCAAGTTTCTATTACTATCTTGCTGCTTGTATAATTCAAACAATATGGACACTACATACTTTTTTAGATTATTTTAGTTTGCAAAACTAAACAATATTTGCAAAATGGTATTAAATGCACAGAAAAGTTCCTGACTTCTGCACTTATATTTAAAACACTGTACTGTATTTTGCATGAAAAAGTCTTGCCTTTCATCTTGCCAACAACATATGGCTTGGTTAGAAATCCTCCATATGTGGCTTTTAATTCAAATACATTATTTTGTAATGTAATTCAGTTCACATTATAAATATAGGTTTGGAGGATGCTACTATCAGCTAAGTGGTTGCATTTCTCAATTTTGTGTTTGATTTTTTTTATTTTGTTTGTGTCTGGTAAACTTTTTGCACTAAACATCTGTGCAGAATAGTTTTGGGACATGCATAAGCACAGATGTTTCCTATCTCCCTTTAACTTTCAATTAAATGGTCCTTTAATTGTGGAAATAGGACATTAAGTCATGTACATTATGTGGTCAAAACAATATACAATCACTTTATAGAAACAAATCTTATAAATCTGGTGGTGGATCAAAATAAAGTGGTAAAAAATAGGTAAACAATCACCAAAGAGAAATCATTTAGTAGATGAATAATAACCTTAAAAAGAGGAGTGAACAAACCAAATAGTAACTGTGAACATTTCACTTGGAGGAAGCACCTAAGCAGCTTTAACCGGTCCATAGTAATGCTTCTGTCCCAAAAGGCCAACAACCAGTAGACCAAAAACATGGCCAATTATCTCATAAGGGGAAAAAATGGCATGCTGTCTCCAGCGCGTGGTGAAGTCGCGCCGACGTATGGACGTATGGACGCCAACAATGTAGCAGCACACAAATGTGTACCCGCTTCCCTTCTCTCTCCCCCTGTATCTGTCAATATAGTAAACCCGTATATTAAAACCCTATACTAAAACCCCTACACTACCTATACTAAACCCTCTGTATCTTGCCTGTTCTCTCTCCCTTCTTCTACCCATTTGTTCTCTCCTCTCTGTCTCCCTTCTCCCATCCACATTTATTACTTACATCATCCCACAGGCAATAGTGTGCCCTGACATCTGCGCTTGGCATCTGTGAGCTCTCAAGGTGTTCTGCTCCTCAACAGGCCTGGCTGCGGCCCATTAGTCGGGGCGCACTATTGCCCTGGGATGGGGTAAGTAATAAATGGGGATGGGGAGGGAGACAGAGAGGAGAGAACAAATGGGTAGAAGAAGGGAGAGAGTACAGGTAAGGGAAAGAGGTAAGGGTAAGGTTAAGTATAGGCAGTGTAGGGGTTTTAGTATAGGGGTTTAAGGGGTCTGCCAGGTAGAGCTGCCAGTGACAGATACAGGAGGAGAGAGAAGGGAAGCTGGTAGGGGTGCCCTATTGCACGTGATCGCTTCTAGCCCAGCGCTCATTTGTGAGCTGCCAAATTCTCGGCGCCCATGCGTCAGCACTACTTCAGCACGTGCGCTGATGTTGTGCTACCGGAAAAAAACTCTTTCCTGACTCCAGATACTTGCAATTGGATTCCTCCCTGGATCAATACTTCTGTAGTTATGCAGGAGAATCCTGAGTGACCTTTGTATTCAAAAATATATATAACTAATTTTGAAAGTTATCTTTCAAACTTGCTGTCACAGCCTCTGTTAGTAAGAGAATTCCACAGTTTAACTGCACTTGCTGTGAAGAACCCATTTCTTTCTTTACGGTTGGAAGCTTTTTTCTTCTAACCTCAAGTGTTGTCTTCTTGTCAACTGAAAACCTCTTGGCACAAAAAGTTCACTTGACAAAGCCTTATATTGGCCATTGATGTATTTATATAAGGTAATCATATATCCTCTTAGTCACGTTTTTATTTTTGTTAGTCTTTTTTCATAGCTTAGCCCCTCCATTCCACCTATTAGTTTTGGTGCCCTCCTCTGTACCTTTTCCAGCTGAAAAATGTTCTCTTTATGAAGTGCCCAAAATTTTCCAAATGAGGTATTACTAGGGATTTGTGCAGAATTATTTTTGCTTCCCTTGCTTCTGTACCCTTCTTAATATAGGCTATTATTTTTCTTAACTTTGCAGATGCTGCTTGACATTGATCGCCATAGATGGCTGTCCACAAGCACTCCCAAATCCCTTTCTATCTCTAATGCCCCTAGATTTGCTACATTTATGGGATATGGATGGATTTTACTAAGTATATAATATAACAGTGTATCTATTTACTTTTATTTACAAGCTCTAGTTTACTAAATCATACAAATAGTTCCTGTATGGGTCTGCCCACTGCAGTTTATGCAGACACAGACTCAGTAGGGCTGTATGTGCAGTGTAGTGTCTCAGCAGCATGCTGCAGAATAGAATATTGCTGAGAGATGATCACTGCTTAATATGAGACACAGTATAGCAAATTCTGCAGAGTCTGTGTCTGCATGCAGAAAAAACTGAGTTTACGGACTTCTGTAATTGCGGGCTACATTACGGACTACGGTAATTGCGATTTTGACAGTTTAATAGGGCCCATAGTCCTTTATACTATCCCTTATTAACCCTTCCAAATTCTTCTTCACTACAGAAGTGAGGCGTACAGTTATATAGCTATCTGCATTTGCTCTTGCTCCCTTCTTAAATAAAGGTATCACATCTGTTTTTCTCCAGTCATCTGGAGTCTGTGTTCAGTAAATCTTGAAAAAATAGATATAATGGTTTGGATATTACAGAACCCAGTTCCCTCAGTACCTTGGATGTTTTCCATCAGGACCTGGTGCTTCATTAACATTTATTTTTCCAGCCTCTCTTGGATTTTTCCTGTGTTAACCAATTAATTGGGGAACGTAGTGTTGCAGTGACCCAACCACTGGTACCTAACTTATGTATACCGAAGAAAATAACTTAGGGCACTATTCAATTCCTTATTTAATTGAAATGTTCTGTAACTCCAGCAAATTTCTGGAGTTACAGAGCATTTAAATTAAATAAGGCTGCAACCAAAGGGCCGAAGCCGCAAGCCCATAAACCTTTGTTCAGTATGTAAGCAGGTCAGAGCTTGCTCATGCAAGCCCGCAATTACTGCTTACACAGAGCCAATAGTAAATGAGACCGTCATCATGACGTCAATAAAGCCTGCGAAAACCCCTGCAGGCTCCCTTCATCAACCCCTTGCTGCTGGGGTCCCCATCGGGACCCCCACGGCAGTTAAATGGTTAAATCCCACCCGTGGCCCCTTAAAGCGCACACAAATTGTTAGTCAGTGCCCGAGGACAACTACCAGGAATGTTATGATGTATCAACTTTACGCACCATTTTCCTTTTTTTGCTTACAAATGTAATAATGCAGAATAATCTCATTTTATAATTGTCGAACTACGAGACGTCGTCACGCTTTGTGTGGTGCGTACCTCGTGAAGCGAGGCGATAAATCGGAGCACTTAGCACTAAGGTAGCGAGGCGAGCCATTAAGGCAATAAATCTCGCAGCACTTGGGCGATGAGCACCAAAGGCACTCATCGCCTGCGAGCCTCGCGTATTGAGGCAACCCGTTAAGGCACTAAAACTTGCAGCATTTGGGCAATGAGCGCCTGCGAGTCGAGCAGTGGAGGCAATGAAACACACTGGACTTAGCCTCCAAACACTTAGGAAACGCGGGATCGCCTTAGGTGCAAGCACTTGACGAACGCGGGACTTAGAAAAAAAAATACGAGATGCGGGACTTAGTTAACAAAAATACGAGATAGTAACTGCGAAAAGCACATAACACAAACACCGAAAACACCGACAACGAAACACCGACAACCGCGTACCACTTTAACACAGGAACGTATGAGGTACAAAATACACTATTACAAAGGACGGCAAATGGTCGCGAACTGCGTAGCACAATGCTATTTTACAAACAATGCTATTTTATAATCCTAACTTGCCACTAACAACATTACGCATCTAAACTAGCGCTTTACACAAATAAACCAACGGTTTGCTCTTGCGCACACAGCATACTCCTAATGCACATTTGGGACAATCATAACACTATCTCCTCAGGCCAGCAACAGTCCCACTGGACATTATATGCTGCGAGACAATACAAAGAGATTGTTACCTCTTCAGGCTATTGATTGTTACATATATTAATTACAAAAAGGTAAACTATATTAATTTATTAGTCAATTAATTAATTCCTTAGTATTTAAAAAAATATAGAGAGGAGCCAAAGGGCACGCGAGGAGAGGCTCGCAATGAGCGCCGAAGGTCCTTAGAGTATAAAAAGCTTAACATTGTGTGCCAAACAGCATTAACATGGCTTCAAATTTTATTGACCGTCATTTTTTGACGGGCAAGTCGCTAGTACATAATATATTGTTAAGCATGCCACTTAGCAGCCACAAACAGTCGTTCTAGAAATGATCACATCTGATGTATTTTTTATGTTGCAGTATTCTCATATTTTGCTAATGTCACTATGATCAATTGTGACAATCATATTTTCTGATGAGTGATATCAGTAGTTTTTCTAATTAGTATGTAGGGTGATTTATAAAAGGCTGACTAAAGTTCAACAATGTCAGTCTCTGTGCCCTTTGGTTGAATGAGTTTTAAGTCTCTCCTGTTGTGGTTTGTCAGCAACTTGTAATTAGTTTGTTTTTTCATAAGTCAATGGATTCCAAAAAGGTATTAGAATGGTTTTATTTAACTATCTAAAATAACATTTTGTATCACCATTCTCACAATGTCCAAAATATCTCCAGTGTTTGTATGGTCCCTACTTATCTCTGGTCTGGAGTATAAGGAGGAGTTTTGCACTTTTTTTTGTTTTTGTTATCTGTTCTGAAATAGGAGGGGAAGGAAGAAGGAAGGTTTTTTTTAAATTAATTTCCACAGTCCAGATAAGCTTATAACATTGACATTTCCCCCTTCTCCCTCAAAAAGAACCTGGCTAATATACAGTACTTACAAAGTCTTCTGTCCCATTTTTTGTAAAAGAAGTATAAAATTAAAGGAGTGTAAAATTAAGCTTTTCTCAGAAAATTATTTTATGCTCCTCGCTTCCATAACTGGTAATCATGTTGCATACTTCACAAACAGGAAGATTTTGTTAATCCACAGCAACAAATTAAAAGATAGTGGTTCCAAATATGGTATAACTTAAACCAGAGGTAGTAACAATACGCTATCAATGTAATATTATTAAGAAAAATGATTTTGTTGCAGTAACGTTTCTTTGCATTTTGAAACTTTAATTTGCCAGTCAGCCATTCTACCACATGGTCATGCTCTTATCATTGAGTTAGCTACTGACCATTGCAATTTACTCCATGTGGTCTGCACATCCTTGTTTTAACGAAAATAGCAACTGAAATGCTGGACATTGTTCTCATCCTGATGTCATATTTAGCAGTGATTAGTCTCTCGCAAAAAGGTACTTGACAGACAAACATTCAAACTTAAAGGAAAAAATGAAATTTTTAAATAATGTTTCATTGATTCATTGATAAAGCACTCGTTACTATCTCTAATTTATGGAACATATATATATATATATATATATATATATATATATCACTATAATAGTTGTCATAGAGCCACATTCATTTAGAATCCCACATCTCACGGTGTACAGGGCGTATGTCTGCGGGCCTGCTGTGGACTCACACTCTGCTACAATTACGGTGCTATTCAATTGAAAAAGCCTGCAAGTTACAGGCTGAAACCGTAAACCATGCACTCGTACGTAGCAGTTCAGGACGGGAACATGATCAATTAGGCAAGGCCTTAACTACCCATTTAAAAAAAATAGCCAATTGAATATGAGACCGCCATCATTACGGCAGTATAAGATGGAGGTTACATGTCAAACAATTAGGGCCTAATTCTATTAGCGGCCGCAGCCGTTGCGGGGCCGCAAGGACCGGCCGCAAGCTATTCGGCTATTCTATTCCCTTACGGCCGGAGGCTCTGGCAGGCTTGCGGCCGGTGCCTTGCTATCTCTTGCGGCCGCTCGCGCCGGAGGAAATCCTTTGATCTTAAACGGCCGCAAGGAAATCGGCCGTAAGAAATTCCTATTTGCAATTCAATTGCTCCGGGAACCCTCTCTGCAAGGCTAAAACCGAGCCGCAGCTTACTTGCAGGAAAGAGGTCCCGCTAGCACCAATTAAGCACATAAAATAGCCCAAATAAAGCCATCCTGCACTTTGCAGAGTCTATAAAGTGATATTCGGTGTTAGCAAAAATAGCACATAATTATCCTATACTCAAATCCGTAAAATATTTTTTTTTTATATACGTAAAATATACATGTAAAAAGTCCAGAGTGCTTGGAGCACCTCAGACCCGCCCACGCCGCAGCCGGAAAATAAACAGTTAATTTGAACTCGGGTTTGGGCTGATGTGCAAGCTTGAGAGGGGGTTACTTTTAATCCTCATATCCCCCAATATGATCCCTAGCATTTACAGAGCTGTACAGTGCAGGCTTGAATTTATTTTTGCGTTTTTATATTTCAGAGCTTACGGCCGGTTCCAAGATATGCGGCCGGCCGTAAGATGAGATCCTTGCGGGGCCGTATAATAGAATCGCGAGTTAACTGAACCCCCGCAAGGAATCGCAGCCTTACGTCCGATTTACGGCCGGTAATAGAATGAGGCCCTTAGAGTTTAGAGGTCCGATATACAATCGGACTCGCAAAACAGCAAAATACAAAATAATAAAAGAATGCCGATACTGTTCTAGTCCATGTGGGTGGCCTGATATGTATTAACTCATTGTTTCCCGAGATCGATATAACCCCGAGCTTGAGACTGTTGTATAATTAATTCTAATGTCTTTCATCACTTTTCCCTACATTTACAGTGCATTATTGATTTTTTTATTTGCATTTACAGTGCTACAGACATGTATTTAACCCATTAGCAATTCCTCTCTAGTACTCGTAGTATTTTCTTTTACACTTGCTGTTTACGGTGTGAAAACATTTGCGGGCGTGCGGAATTGTAGCAATTGCATATCAATTTGTGATTTTAGCGATCATAACTCTTGCGGACATGAAAGATCAAAGGCTTAGATGGGCTGCAGGTTACGGTTGTAACAACTGCAAGGATTTCAAGCCCTTAACCCTTATGGAGGGAGACCTGAGGGGAAAGGGACGTGGGGGGAGAGGAACATGGGGTGAGAGAGACGTTGGGGGAGAGAGACGTGGGGGGAGAGGCGGAGAGAGACATGCGGGGAGGGAGAGGGGGGAAGAGACACAGGGGAAGGGAGGGAGAGGGGGAAGGGACACAGGGGAAGGGAGGGAGAGGGGGAAGAGACTCTGGGGAAGGGAGAGGGGGAAGAGAAACAGGTGATGGAGAGGGGGAGGGAATAGACACAAGGGAGGGAATAGACACAGGGGAGGGGGGAAGACACGTTACTAGTGTGTGCGTGTGTATATATATATATATATATATATACACACATGGTGCTTTAGAATGTTTTGAATGATCAAATATCAGCTGAAAGATTTAACAGACAGATTTTTTGATAATTGCTTCTAGTGTTCTGGCATGCATATAATTGTTTGGAAATACTTTGGATATTTTTTAAGTTATCCACCTTGAATAACAAATGTAATGGTGAACTCCAGAGAGGTGGAAATTATGCTTAGAGGCAAATAAAGAAGAAATGTCTTTGAACAATTACTAAGTGAAAAAATATGTCTGTTATTTCTAACCTTACATTTCAAATCACCTAATTGAGAATTAAAATATGAAAAAACAAAAACACCACTCAAAAATAAATTCTACTATAAAGGCAATTTATGTCACTGATGTTTATTTTTATTAGAAAAAGCCCATAGACTTATATGCTCTCCTAAATCAAGTCCTTTGATTATAGTAGAACTAGTAACTTGCCCGTCCTAAATGACGGTGTCTTATATGTTATGTTTAATTGTCTGTGCTGTTTTTCTCTGTGCTGTCACTGTGCGCTCACTCTCTCCCTCTGTGCGCCCTCTCTGTCTCTCTGTGTGCCCTCTCCCAGAAAGCTCTCTGTGTGCCGTGTCCCTCTCTGTGCTCACTCTCTCTCTGTGCACTCTCTATCCCTCTCTCTCTCCCTCTCTCCCCCTCTCTCTCTCTTCCCCTCCCTCTATCTCCTCCCTCCCTTTCTCTCTTCCTCCCTATCTCTCCCTCTCTCTCCCTTTCTTTCTTTCTCCCTCCTCTCTTTCTCTCCCTCTCTCTCTTTCCCCTCCCTCTCTCTCTTTCACCTCCCTCTCTTCCTCTTCCCACCTCCCCCTCTCTTCCCCTCTCTCTCCCCCTTCTCTCTTCCCCCTTCCTCTCGCAACCGCCACACTGCTTTGCCACACATGCACATAATCGGCGCAACTGTGCATGCTTGATTTCCCCAGCAGTGCGCAGTTAGCAGTTGTGAGTAACACCTGCTCAGTATTATTATTGTTTATTTATAACGCGCCGACATATTCCGTAGCGCTGTAAGACATTGCGGTAGACATCATGCAACCATTACTCACAACTACTAACTATTATAGTAATGATCTTTAATATAATTAGGGACATAGATTTGGACACAATTTTTGGAAGGAAAAAATAGTTACATTGGTTAGAGTTACAGTATATAAGCAAGTTTGTTCATATTTTATTCTCAGTCGCTCTGTTTTGTTCCACATGTAAACAGAGAAAAAAGTATACAGTTTAGAGCAGTATTAATTGTTACTCGTCTTTGTAGTGACCAATTCATACAAATTGTTTATTTGTTAAAAAAATATATATAGAATATATATAATATATATATATATATATATATATATATATATAGAAAACGAATAATACATTAATAAGCCCATTTGCATGTCTAAAAGGAGGAGACATGCAAATGAGAATACAATGTACATCACTCTTTGAATCCAAAAATAGCAACTTTATACATTGCTCCCTTAAAGCATATGCCCGCTGTATTAAACAGCTTTTAAGCAAAGCACCGGGTTGGATTTTACACAAACCAAGAATCACTCATATACAGGCCTGTTTCAAGCTTTTGGCTATCATCAGTATGAGGTAGATTCTGGTTTGTGCAATAGATTTTGTAGGATTGGGTATTCCACAACTGTTTAATACAGCGGGCATATGCTTTAAGGGAGCAATGTATAAAGTTGCTATTTTTGGATTAAAAGAGTGAGGTACATTGTATTCTCATTTGCATGTCCCCACCTTTTTAGACATGCAAATGGGCTTATTAATGTATTATTCGTTTTCTGTACTCTGTACGGTGGAGAGCTTTTCTCACTCTAGTGCTCACCATACACTAAATGATTGTTGGGGAATATATATATATATATATATATATATATATATATATATATATCTCAAAACACCAATATTGAACATACTTTTTATTAAATATATGGAGGGTTAAATATAGGTTCCATGTACATAACTGCACAATCTGTTCCATTTGAATCTTGGAACAAAAATACCCAATCCACAAACTGTGTTGGCATTATGTATAGCATATACAGTGGACCATTGGTACTCGCCGTTTATTAGTTCCATGTCTGAAAACAGACACTATTCCTTTTATTCATCTACACACCCTCAATGTACATTCTTACATGTCATTTTGTTTTGCAAAACCATGTCTTAGTCATACCCAGATTAAAGCACTGAACTAGCAAGAGAATTCTAAGAATGCTACATCTTTATGGTACCTTTTTATTACTTGCATGTCTCTGTTGAGCATTCCTGCCTTCTAAACCACTCTCTGTTCATATGTTTTCATGCTCATTCTCTTTCTCACACTGTTTGATATCTTCTCTCTCTATTCTCTATCTATCTGTGTTTCTCACATTGTCTCCTTCTTCAACAGGAGCCATCCTTCTATGGGGGAACTCTCTCCCACTTGCCCCTGATTTGTCTTCCTTTATAGATACATGCAAATCACATTTACCCGACCAGCCAATGCTATCAAATGCTCTAATCGTAAATTGTTACCATTCCACCCAATATGTCCATCCTGACAAAGGTTACAGCCACTATCCAGCTTTGTCACAGTATACCCACATTTTTGTCTGATCACTAACATTTTCTTCCTTTATAAAAACAATTGTAATCAGACAATTTTGTTTTTGTATTCGTAGATCAAGACTAATTGTTTGGTGTTTAGACTTGTGTTTCATGAGTACTTGTAGATTTTTTGGTAAATTTGTAAAGCACTTTGGATAACAGCACTATATAAATGTAAAGGAGCAAAGAAATAAAATATAATAATATGCAACTTTCATTAAATGCTTTTAGATAATATGTGCATATTTGTAGTCAAGAGAAATCCGCAAAAAAAGTTACACTTTTTTTAGTTTGATCGATATCATTAGACATTGATACGATTGTTAATATTAGGGAAAGTGTATTATCATTTTGACAGTCTATTTATGTATTTACTCCCAGTATTATGTGTATACTCACATTCAGTTGACTTTATTTATTCTTTAACCTGCATATTTAAAGTAGCCTATCACCTTAAAGGGACATGTAACATGTTTTTTTTCCAAACATTTAAAAAAACATTTTTGAAAGACAACAAGTATTGTTTTTTATTAAAAAAAATATTAAATAAAAGCTGTTTAAATACCATTTTAACTCACAGGAAATGCAGAGAGCGTACTTTAGTCTGTAGATGGCAGATGGCATGCCCCCAAGAGCAGTTGAACTTCTGAATACGTTTTTGTGCTTTTAGTTCTTTATTTGAGAAATGAACACACAATGTGACACATTGTCTTTCTGATGCAACAAAGAGAAAACGTATTTCAATGTCCCTTTAAATTATACAACCCACACACACACATCTGTGGATAACAAGGTGAAGCCCAATAACACAAAGACACCTCCAGGAGATACAACCTACTGAATACACCACTGACCATCACAAATCTCATGCAATCTAGAAAGCATGATTGGAAGAGCAAGTTATCTGGAGTATGGACTTCATGACGGAGATTTACTAAGCATTGCAAGGACTGCAGTGTGCTTCACAGTGCCTATAGATGTCTCTGTCTCCTATAGGGAAAGTGCCATCACAGCCCTTAGCATCTCTCTTCAACTCTTGTTCAGTAAATCTTACAATAATCAGTTTATCTATTGTTTTTTGTTTTGTCTGATATACTTCATTGACACATTATTTGGTTTTCTCATGTATTTATTGGACTACATCTATTTTAGTGAACTGTGTCATACGCATAGCGCTACCAAAAATGTTGGTACTTTCCAAATAGAAACACCAATTCTAATAAGTAAAATGAACAAGACATCTTACAGTTGTAAATGGAAATCTCAGAGCAATATTCAAAAACGTAGAACTCGGCGATAATAAACTGTGGCCGTTAAAACTGTATGTTGAATACAAATATTTTTTTAAGTATTTTATATTTTTCCGTTAAAAGTACAAAGATTGAATTTGTCTTTAGGCACAAAATTGAGAAGTTATTAATCCACAGCAGAGTTTGACTTTAGGCTAGGATGAGGAATCCTTTTGGAGATGGCTGAGTGCTTATGAACACAAATAATGAGAGTTTACAAATTATTGCTTTCAGCAATCATGGATCAGATAGTCTGGTTTCAAAGAAAGCTCCCGTGGGTGGGCTGGAAGTTGTGTACATCAGTCTCAATCAGTTCACAGCTTCTTGAAATTTCATATGTATTTTTTGCAATAGGAAGTTGTGGTTTGGTTGTTTTTTCATCTGCTTTATTACTTTATTTAATATGACAAATGTGTCAAGACTGTCACTATACAGATTTTAAGTGCAAAGAAAAATACTGTTAATAAACCATGGAAAAAATGGAGGGCTCTGCCTTTGAGCTTACACTAAAATACCCCGAAAATGTATGTACTGCAGTAATAATTTGGATTTTAAGTGTTTGATAGTTTATGGTTTTAGAGGAAATCTTATGGAGTCAAGAGACATATAAAGACATCAAATCTAAGACTATATATGCAGCCCCCCTCCTTTATTAATGACGAATGGGAAAATGAATGTGTGTTCGGTGGACTAGGGCGCTTTAAGATGATGTCATTCTGGCTGCTGCTTAGTTGTCTCAAATTGGTAGAGATATCCACTTGAAATTGTTATTAAGTTCTCCTCAGGCTATACTTTATTGTAGGGGGAAAGTGCATTTCTGTTACAAGCTACAAGTAAATGATCATTTGAGGAAACAGAGGATATATAAGAACAAAGGACTACAACACTTCTTATTCTTAATAGTTATTTGAGAGGTTGTGATTTTTTTGTATATTAATATAAAATTATTGTTATTATTGTATTTTATTTGTAGAGTGCTAACAGATTCTGTAGCGCTAAAAAGAAATGGCTTTAATGTACTGATAACCCAAGGCTTGCTTTCAGTTAAATACATACTACATAATATGGAAAGTCCAAACTAAGAGAAAGTTAGGACCTACCCTGTTATGGTAGCTCGACCTATCCTGGTGCCTTGCGCCACAGTGTTGAAGTGGTGAAAAGTTGTAGTGCAGACAAATAACTATTCCATCCTCTGACGTGTTGCTATGTTCGCCGCAAGCACTAGGCCCCCCAGGGTCTCGGGCGCGGCTCTCATAGCTCAAGGCCTCTTCTGTCGACGCACCTTATGCAGCAGGTCGGAGAGGGAAATACGTTTCTTTGCCTGTACTACCTCCTGTTCACAACTTCACCAAGTTATATTACAAGCTTCAATAATGACTATCAGTCTATGCAAATACACTGCCGCTTTCGGCTTCCATATATGGCTATATAATTCACAACATAAATAAGCTGAGTAAGAAGATCTTTACCTTACCGGTCACAATAATGTCAACCAATTGGTAGCTCTGGTGACTCATTTCATACATATTGATTACCAGCAAAAATGATTACACTAGCTCCACTATGGTAGCTACCTCAATTAAGCATTTACTTGTGGATGAGAATAATTATTTGTGTGACAGTTACAAATAGTAAATACAATTCACCATATATTTCTGGATCCATATGCTGTTAGTTAGAAAGAAAGCATAACATGTTTGAATAAACTACAATACAAAACATCCATCTACACATTTTTGAATGCATATATATGTATTTATTGAAAGTTGCCATGGAATGTAATAAGGTATTTGCATTATGAATACAGCCACTAAGCTTAAAGGTCTCTAATTAATTCATCACACTTACATGCAATTGGAATTTAGCCCCTGGACCAAGCTTAGTTCCCTTAATAATAGATTTTTTTTTTTGCTTCATTGGCTGGCAGGACTGCAGAGGCAATAACTCTGGTAAAGAATAACCACTAATTAAATGAACAAAACCATAAATAAATGGATACTAACACTTCTTAACATGCTAATTTACATAATTGAGTCAAGATAATAGATTACATTCTTTTTGCAAATTCAGCTCCCCCACTCCTTTTGATGTCACACCATTGACATTTTCATTTTGGACTCTTTGCACCCAGTTTTGTAACATATGACTTTACAGTGTCTTTAAAAAATCAAATAATTGCATTAGATTAATTAATTAATACAATATTGTTTGTGAGGAACATCCACTGTTCTTAGCCTATGGTATTCCATTGTTACCAGATTTCCTCATCGGACATATACATCTATTCAAACATTGTGGGATAAAAGTTGCTTCAGCTGCTCACAATGTATTTCAAAGTGAGTATGCCATATTTGAAGAAGTTGACTATGGGCCGTATTCGACTGCCCAATTCGTAAATTTATACACACTTAAAACTGCTCTTATAATTGCCACAAATTCTATTAGCTACTCACAATCCAATTACAAGTTACCCACACACAATCACTATGGGCTAGCCTAACCCGCAAAACCTGCCTTAGAACTCCATTGGTTTTAGCACAACTCGAATATTACAAGCTCTAAATAATTAAAGTCACACAAAATCAATATTCTATTAGACCTGTAGCTCTAGCTGGCAAACTAAGTCTGACTCACACCTGCAAAAAGTATCAAGTTTCTGTCAAAAATATATCAAGTACTAAATACTATTATTAGAGCTGTAACAGCAATTAAACATACAATACTGTACTTTAAAAGCATGGAAAGACATTAGAATTAATTGCACAACAGTCTCAAACCCACAAATATGCGATTAAACATTTTTTTTTAAACTGTTATTTTTGTGTAATATTGACCCAAGACTCAAAAGGTTGATGCATATCATGAAACCCACATGGATTAGAACTGATGATCTGATACATTTTATAGAGTGCTAGACTGCTTGGTTGCGAGCCCAATCGGCAAATATTACTTGTTATATTATTGTTATAAGTCAGGGAACCAAGAGGTCACACCACTCTGAAGCTAAGCAGGTTTGGGCCTGGTCAGTGCTTGGATGTGAGACCACCTAGGGAAACCAGCAGCTGTATGCTGTGGCCCACTGGAAAAAGAACTGGCAGTTGTATTCCCAGGAAAATAAGGGACATATAATTGTGGGACTTAAATAGTATACTTAAATATTAGGACAAAGAAAATATTTGTGATTATTAACATACTGCTCACTAACATCTCAACAAATCAGTTTAAAAGAAATAAAGTGCTCTAATTTATATATCAATGCTGATAACAATTTGTAATGATACAGTGTGACGTAGATGTTTACAAGCATACACAAATACACCACTGAATTGCTTGCTTAATAAAATCTGAAAAGTGAAATGTTTATGAATGTTATACTATTTTATAATTGATCAATAAAAACTTGATGGGAACAAAAAATAAATAATGTAACTGACTTGACAGTATTTTTTTTGTAGACATTATCAGCCTTATTAAATTGCGATTCAGTAAATTTAAAAGGGCTCTATTTAAGTACACAGCATATTTTTTTTACAGAAGTTTTTAGTTCATGAATTTCTATCCAAAAGCAAGGTCTTCACTAACTAAAAACTTCTGTAAATAAAATATGCTGTGTGCTTAAATAGAGCCCTTTTAAATTTGCTGAATCGCAATTTAATAAGGCTGTATATTATTATTGCTATGCAGATGTTCCTGAATAAGAATATTCAAGAATGTGTAATAAATATGTAAAACAATATAAACATTAAATGGTGAAAAAAAAGGTGGTGAATAATTTGATTAAGATTAACAAAGCATTATAGTGAATGTGTTTAGTAATTTGTTTAGTCAAAATTTCCTCAATATTAACACAATATTACAGTGAAAAATATTTCCCCAAAAAGTTGTGGATATACATTTCTTTATAATATGCAATATTTTTAGGTAAACAAAGGTATAATGCTACCAGTTTAGCTTGTTCTTGTAAAAGCAACTCAGAAAGAATATACAAGAAGAAGAGATAGTATAATTTTGGGACATGTTAAGGTACTAGCTTAATATAAAATCTAGAAAAACACAAAATGTCTTTATTTATTTTAAATTACAACAAGAAATACCCTCATTACAAACCAATAAACATAATTAACTATGACAAATATTGTTTTTTTAATTAATTCTTTAATTTAAAAAAAAACTTTTTTTTAATCTCTTTGGTTCTAGCATAATTATTATGCTTTACCTTTCAGGAGAAAATGAAGTGCCATCAGAAGATGCTCTTATTCTGCAACTGCAACTTGCAAAAGGACAAGAGAAATTTGTTGAATCTCTTAAATCCCAACAAAAGACAATCACTGACTTGCAGCAAAAATTATCCGACCAACAAAGTTTACTAGTTAACCAGCAGCGAGAAATTATAGAGCAACAAAGGAAAATGTACGAGCAAATGGATATGATTAAAGTTCAATACAGCATCCTATTTGACACTGTGAAACAAATGTCTTTCCAAAGCATGCAAGAAGATATCCAACATTATTTTGAGGCTCATCTTCAAGGATTACAGAACCAGGTCAGGAATCACCTCCAGAAGACATACTCGGTGCATAAAGTGGATGTGGATGCCAAGGTGCTTGACGTTGAAGGAGCTTTGTTGACGTGTGGCACATGTGAAAGTGATGAATTTTGTAATTTCCATAAGATGCCTCCTCAATGTGAAAAATGCACATTATGTCCGGCTGGATTTTTTCAACTGTCTGATTGTTCTGAAAATGTTGATCGAATTTGCCAGGTGAGTTAAAATAATCACCTATGTGAAATCTAACATTTAACTAGGCTGAAGTAGAAGAAAATGCATAAACGTTTTCAAACATTTTAACACTTAAAATTGCTAAAGGTATTAGTGGTCCATTTAATTATTTTGTAGCATGTTGCTTATAAACTTTAATGTGCTAGGCACTTCTGAGGTGTGTGTATATATATATATAGCATCTGAACTTATAAACAAAAATATAGTATTTAGACACTTCTGTACTACTTGTTTATGCATTTGTTGTTTTTTTACATGTTTTATTAAAATTGTTCTGATCTTTTTTTGCAATTAAAGTTGTTCCACAGACTAGCAGTCTTTCTGAAAATTTTATAAAATTACTACAAATACATAAACTAGCAACACAGAAGTCCCGAAATGCCATACTCCACAAGTGAGTTGTTTTCCTAAACTGCAGTTGTCCCTTAAGGCCAATATTATTGAAGTGTTGAAATAGCCTAAATTGGTTAAAGTCTCAGCTGATTTAAATGGCCATTACTATCTTTATAAGATTTCCAGGATTTGGTAATCCCTGCCCAAATTTGAAAGCATATTTAAAATGTAATTGCTATTGGATGAAAATATGTACTGATATACTGTATATAATGTAATGTTTTATGGAACATATGTCATCTTTCTGGATGGTCTTTACTGTGACCCGTGATATTGGCTAACCCAATAATAATGCTCATGTTGTAGTGTATCTGAAATAGGCTCCAATTCAATTAAAGGTAATCACATACCACTGGATTGGCAACAGTTAACAGGACCACATCTGTGATGCCATTAAATGTATATGCAAGTGAGCTGGGTTATTAATGCATCTGATAGAAGAGTATTAGTAGTGTATGAAAAAAATTGTTTGCATGAAAAAGTACCAAAATAAACATTTAAACAGTTACCCTAAAATTTGCTGTATTCCTTGCATTTGCAAACTGTTTCTTATCAATGTTGATACCCCCTGAAAATCCCAGCGAAAATTAGCATACATAATACATTGTCTCTTTTTGGCCTGGGGATTGGGCTGTAGCTTTCCTTTAGATTTCTGTAATAACCAGAACAAGGTCTGTGTCCCTTCATTCACTGATTGTTTTATCTACATCCCAGGTGAAACTTCCCCCATCCCCAGTGAATTGCCCTGTAACCCCCAAGCCCCAGTGAATTGCCCTATCACCTTCCACAGCCCCAGTGATCTCTCCCAGCCCCAGTGAATTGCCCCTGTGATCTCTCCTAGCCCCAGTGAATTGCATGCACTCACACAGAGACATATGCACACCTCTCTTCCTCAAACTTTGCAGTCATTGCGGGACCATAAATCAAGCATAAATGCTCATTCGCCCAAAAGACAGATTAGAATGGGAAGAAGAAGCTGAAATGTTTGGTTTCAGTAAGATTAGAATTTGTCAGAATTTATCATGGAGAGGGTGTATGTCTAAAGAACAACCGTGTAACAGCTCAAGCATTTTTACTTGAATGTCTATTTATAGTCCTATTAGGATCTTTAGTTCTAAGGAGTGTAGCAGCATTATCTAGCTGGCTGCATACAGCAATGCTGATTGGCTGCAAAGCTGGGCATGCTCACATAGAGGGTTCATTTTTACAAAATCGAACCCTGAGAAGCCTAGCTCACTTCTGTGGGTGTATATATCACCTGCAACATTTTTTTTTGTTTTTTTTAATGCAAAGCTAAAAAACATAGTGCATGCAAAAAATTGTAATCATACACTACTACTTCCCCTATATCAGATGCATTCATAACCCAGCTCACTTGCATATACTTGTAAGCACAACTGTCTTAGACACCCCCTAGAGGTGAATCTGTGAACTGCATTATATCATTCTTAATATGCAAGGGAACATTTTGAAGTGTGAAATGAGGCGCCATTCATAGGGAAATGCCCCTAGGCTGCTACTTCGTTGGCCTAATGAGAATTCCAGACATGACAGTTCATATATTAAAACATTTTTTAATAGAACTAACCTAGTAACAATAAAACTCTTCTAGACAGAATTATACTTGTAAAGTATTTTACAGGACCACTAAAGTTCGTGAAAAAAAGACACTTATTATCAAGTATGTACCAAACCAACAATATTAATAGCTGTATAAGCCAATGACTTTTTATATCAGATCCGGAGAGCTGAAAGATGTGTGTGTTTGTAGTTATCAGTAGAGGGAAGGGTGGGAAAGCCTTTGTTTGATAATAGGATAAGATTGAAAACACCACATACCCTCTCACACACATCTTCCACCAATCCGCCATTAATCCATCCAAGGTCCTGCATAGGCATCCACATTTTTTCTAATAAGAACTAGCTGTATGGCTTTTTCTTGCTTAATTATGCTTTTAGTCAGATTTAAAGTGTAATTTAAGGTTTTTAGTTTACACCATTTTTAAGTATATTTTTGACCTGATAGATAATAAGGTTAGATAAAGGACCACTGTAGTGTATTTATTAGTAAAACACCTATCTTTGTTTCCTGGGCATAGACTATTAAAAAGAGAATGCAGTTTAAAATAAATAAAAGTTTACATTCTTTATTTTTTTTAAGCTGTCAGTTTTCTCGTCAAAGCAGAGCTGCTTATCTCCTCTTAGCTGTGTCTCTAAGGGGCGTTGTCAACTCTGCCTGTGTGCTGGACTGTCATGGAGTGTGGAAGTAAGGAGGGCTGATGTCACTGGCTCTGCCCCATAATATAATTAGCTCCGCCCCCACTACCTATACTGAGGTAACAGCTCTATTGTAACATGTTTGCAGCTGCCCCACAGGCCATACCCAGCAATAGTGCATGAACCAGCATAGCCCCATACCCTTTATTTAGCATGCTTAACCTGGAGCAGAACCTACTACTGGTCAGTCTTCATTTTTAGCCCAGCTGACCACGTCCTGATAGACACAGGCAGGAGGAGATACTTAGCTCTACACAGCTCTACACAGTTTAAAAGCTAAGAAACAATGTTAACCTTTTTTATGTATTTTAAACTGCATACTGTTTTTATAGGCTATGCCCAGCAAACAAACATATGAGCTTAACTTGTAAAGGGAGCACAATAGTCATTTAAGTCATATTGTCCTATTTGATGACAAGTTGTTGTTATTTTATTGAATAACTTAATGCAGTTTAAATAAAATGTTCTTCGCATAAGACATATTAGTTTCTCCAGTATGTGTAATCATCTATACATGTGCTTTTAATGTCTTCTTAATCTAGGCAATGATTTCTAGATAATTGGATTTGCAATTCTAACATGTGTAAATCATCATATTTAATTATACAGGTAATTTTTTATGTTGAAAAAGTGCTTCACTGCTTGAATCCTAAATATTATGCTTTTAAATGTAATGATTTGATGAGGGAGTTGTACAGTTTTTACTGTATTTGGCTGGAATATGATCACCTGAACTGTCATAATCGTAATTCTGATACATTTGTCATCATTAGGGCTCATGTAATCATGTTTGGTTTGTGACAGAAGGTGATTAAATTCTAACTGTGTATTTTGGTTCTGTTTCTAAAGTTGCAAATATGTTAGTACACTTTTGAAAATGCATAATTAAATTAAAAAAAATATTTTCCTAGCGTGAAAAATGCATGTGTTACATAATATTGTTTTATATTCTCTGTACAAACTGCTTTTGTAGCAAAATTAGAACCTACTTCTGACCATCTACAATTAAGATATGTCAGGGTACTACACCAGCGGAGTTATGGAGCACTTTTGAAGAATCCTATGCTTGCTGTACCTGATATTATACCTGAAAAGATATCCTAGTTACTTATTTACATATTTGTCCAGTACAGAGGCATATATATATTTGTTGTTGTTTAGTTGTTCAGTCGTGTCCAACTCTCTGTGACTCTAAGGACCACGGTATGACAGGTGTATCTCTCAATAACTGTCCCTCTGAGCTCCATTAGGTTCATGTTTATTGCTTCAGTGGCCTCATCTATCTATCTCCGCCTCTGTCGTCCCCTTATTCTTGTGCCTTCAATCTTTCCCAGCATCAGAGTCTTTTCTAGGGAATCCTGCTGTCTCATGATATGGCCAAAATATTTGAGCTTCAGCATCATGATCATACCTTCTAGTGAACAGTTTGTCTTGATTTCCTAAAGTATTCTCCAACACCACAATTCAAAGGCGTCAACTCTACGGCGCTCAGACTTCTTTATGGTCCAGCTCTCACATCCGTATGTTACTATTGGAAATACCATAGTTCGAACTATACAGACCTTTGTTTTATATCATAGTTTTATATCTTTACTTCTTACTAGCTTGTCCAAGCTTGCCATAGCTTTACTCCCCAGAAGGAAACGTCTTTTAATTGCATGACTACAGCCACCATCTGCAGAGATCTTGGATCCAAGGAAAATAAAATCTGTCACTTCCTCCACTTCTTCCCCGTCTATTTGCCAGGAAGTGAGATTGCCTTTTCCCTTGCTCTTCATCTTTTTAACGTTGAGCATCAGGTCAACGTTTGCACTCTCTTCTTTTACCCTCATCAATAAATCCTTTAGTTCCTCCTCACTTTCAGCCATCAGAGTAGTATAATCGGCGTATCTGAGGTTGTTGATATTCCTTCCAGCAATATTGATTCCGGCTTTGGATTAGTCTAGTCCAGCCTTACGCATGATGTACTCTGCATATAAGTTAAATAAATAAGGTGACAATAAAAAACTTTTACGATCTTGAACCATTCTGTTGTCCCATGTTCGTTTCTGACAGTGGCTTCTTGGTCGACATACAGATTCTTCAGGAGGAGGATGAGATGATGTGGTACTCCCATTTTGTTGTGAGTCACAAAGTCAAAGGCTTTAGAATAGTCTATGAAGCAGCAGTGAATGTTTTTTCAGCACTCTCTTGCTTTCTCTATTATCCTGCGGAACCCGGCTTGCACATCTGATAGTTCCTGGTCCATATATTGTTGGATTTGTGCTTGTAGAATCTTAAGCATTACCTTGCTGGCATGTGAAATGAGTGCAATTGGAGCACTCTTTGTCACTGCTTATTTGGGGGATTGGGATGTAGACTGACCTTTTACAGTCTATTGGCCATTGTTGAGTTTTCCAAATGTGTTGGCATAAGGCAAGTAACACTTTCACTTCGCTCTGCAAGATGCTTCAGCTCATTGGACAAATTATTGAGGTCATCACTGCTGTTAAGATCCTTCCTGTGATCCTTCAGTGTATTCCTGCCACCTCTTCCTTATCTGATCTTCTTCTGTTAAGTTCCTATCATTTTTGTCTTTTATCAGGCCCACTTTGGCATGAAAGGTGCCTTTTAGGTCCCCAATTTTCTAGAAGTGATCTCTTGATTTACCCATTTGGTTATCTTCTTCAATCTCTTTACATCGCTCATTGTAGAATGTCTCCTTGTCTCTTCTTGCTATCCTCTGGAATTCTGCATTCAGTTGGACACATCTTATCTTATCTCCACTACCTTTCGCTTTCCTTCTTTCCCGGGCTACTTTCAAAGCCTCATCAGACAGCCAGTTGTTTTGGAGTTTATAAAAGATTGCTATCTGTCCAATCCAAAGAGTGCAATATAAACACACATCCCTCTTTCTTAATTTTGGTATCAGTGATGAGCTTGATTCACTTCACTCTTACGAATATATCTACCCATGTTAAATGAAGTAAGATATGGTTAAATAGAAGAATGAGAAAAGTAAACAGAGTTGGTATATAGGAAATGGAAACATTATCATTGATATATATTATAGGAAACTGAGATTTATTTATAAGCTTAATAATTATTGCAGTTGCCACTGTGATATATTATTTACTGAAAATATATTCATTAAGATTGATCAGAAGTAAATAGTGATATATAATTGCTGTTACTACTTGTTTATGTTAAATGCAAGCAATAAAAAGAATGAAAAAAAAACAAAGAAATGTATTTTAAGCATAGAGCTTATGGAACAATATACTCACTCTCCTAATGACTTAATCTCACATGATTAATTATCTCTCACAGTGGGGGGTAACCATGAAGAGCAGAGAGAGACACAACACATTCGACTTGATGATGAACTCCATTCATTTGCCCATCTGTCCATTTAGGAGCAGTGATATTCCATTTTATACACATTTCTTTACTACCTTATGTTTTTTTTCTGTGTAGGATAATACTGACATTCTCACACACCTGACTATATCAATTTTAATGTGTGTATATATCATATCTTTTCAGGACAGAGATGAATGCATGGATTCTCCTAGCATATGTGGTGAGAGGATCAAATGCTTAAATACTCCAGGTAATTACCTTAGTTATACACAAGTTATTAATAGACCTGTCTTTTATGTTTTTCATTTACATTTTTAGAAAATTTCACTTCTCTTTTGATTTTTTAAAATCTTTATATATCTTAATTTTATGAAAAAACACTATTTGTGTCTGGCCACATTTATAAATCAGGGGTTGACAAATTCATATGAAAGCTAGAAGATAGACTGATTAGACAGGAGGCAGCCACACCGTTTTCATGGCCAGGTTATGGCTTAAATATACAGGTAGACCCTGCTTAACACTACCCCGATGATCGCTGATTCGCAATAGCGCTCTTTTCTAATGCTCAGCATAGCTCTAATTCTCGGGATAGCTCGGTTTTGGTGACAAATCACGTTTAAACCCATTTAAATCACCGCTTAGCACACTCAGATTCGCCATAGCGCTCTCTGTAAATACTGCAACTACCTATTAGAAACTTCTATGTTTCTTTATAAATTAGGCTACAAAAAATGTCAATGTATTAATATGTGTATATTGTTTGTTATAATATAATATGGCTTCCCTTGTTTTGGTATTATTATTATTACTTGTTTTGTAAACAGGTGGCTTCAGGTGCCTTGGTGTAGCCGAGAAGGATGCAGCTTTGGGACTTTGTGGCGACCAATATTTTTTTAATAAAGAGCTCCAAGAATGTCAGGCGTGCTCTGAATGTGAAGAAGGCGTGGTCGCCTTTCCATGTACTGCAGATAGTGATACCGTCTGCACAGCAGGTACTGAAAGCAAATTATCCGAATCATGGTCTGCGAGTATTTCCTTACCTTCACCTAAAATGGCTAATTCTCAAGTATTTCCTGGATTATATCTAAAGATCAAAGAGAAGCTGCAAAGTGAAGTTCTGTCACCAGATGGCAATAAGTTAATATTCAAACAACATGGCTTGATGTGGGCTGACCTTAATTTTGCAGTAAAACACAACTGTAGGAACTTCCTTCAGCTTTCATTAAAATCAAATAACAGCGATGAAGGATATGAACTAAGTGGGTCACGCATCGAGCAGCCAGAAGGAAAATATTTTCAAAGCACAAGTATAAGTTGTGCAGCAGAGGTCGAACCCAGCCAAACCCTATCTATTTTTCTCAAGAGCCCTAACCAGTTTTGCAATCAAAGCAAAGACCTACATATGTATGATTTGAATACACCACTCAGTCTGTTCTGGTTGTCTCATGATACTGGTGCAGTTGCTATGAGTGCTCAGATGTCCACTGCAATGCACTACCAGACAAATTACAGACCAACTTTTAAAATTATCTCAGTATCGGATGCCTACATGGTAAGCTTATCGCATGATGGAAGAAGTATAAAGTTCACCGAAGCTGGTGTAGTCAAATTTGTTTTCCAGCAAGCTCTCTACTCTATGGGTCCTACATGTGTCCGAGAAGGCTTTTCTTTAATTTCGTATATTAACAAAAATGGCACAAATTCCGAGCTAATGCAGATCTTCAAGTCTGGTGTCAACTACAGAGACACATCAATATCTGCATCCGTTGCAGCGAAGGTCAATGCTGGAGATGTAATAAGCTTTGAAATACTTTCTCCAGCACAGTGTAATGTTCGTTATTTTGGAGAAAACTCTGGTATTAGTATGCTTAGCCTTCTCTGGATTCCAACAGCAATTTCTACTGCCATCACAACCACTGTGTCCTCAACAGGTTTGCCAACAGGAGCAGTCAGAAACAAACTTTTGCATTTTACTGAGGCTTCTACACCTGATAAAATGATAAAGCTGATCACCTCTGGCCAATTAGCATATAAATATTTCATGTTTGCTGAAAGTGGAGCAGTTAGTGTTTCAGTTAATCTAAAGTTAATCCATTCTTGTAATGTTATTAAGATGACATTGAATAAACTGGTGAGTGACCAAGCACAGCCATCAGTAATTGCACAGCAAATTGGTGGTCAAATGCCTGAAGGAAGCCTATGGACTAGTGTGTCCCTCCGTTCTTCATTTGATGTTCAAAATGGTACAAAGATATCTATTTCCATTGACTGTGTACGTGGGAGAATCAACCAAATTTCTCATAATCAAGGAACCAATATATCTATATTATGGGTTTCTTCATAAGCCAATGGTCTATTTTTGGACTCTTTACAGTGACCACCTGTACTAGTATAGTATGAACAAGGCTGCCTTATAAGGCATGATGGCAAATGTTGTTTTAACTATCTTTAATAATATCAACTACCAAACTTATAATGTTATAAGCTGGGTAACTGAAACTATCAAATATTCGGAGACCATTGACCATCGAAAAGCCATATTGTTCAAAAGTATCAAATTGAGGTGATCAGTTCTGCTCTTTGTTGTACACCTCAAATAATAAGGATGTGAGTTATCGTGCAGTGACTCCTTTTGTCACAATATGCCAGTAGCGTGGTAAAGCAAATCTTTTTTTCAAATAGAAAATCTTATTTAATTGGATTTGATACATTAGCTAAAAATACAACCAATTAGTTTAATATGCAACCATTTTTGTTTGTTACCTGAGTAAAAAATAATCTAGCAACATCTGTACAAATATTCAATTTATTCTTACTCAGTTGGGACCCCCACCAGCATTATGACAAACTTTTATAAAAATAATATTTTGTTAGAATCTGGTAGAATTTGGGTCTAAATGCTGGCAATGATAATAATAATCTAATAACTATGAAAATAATAACGAATTTGTTTATGTTTCATGCAAATTTAAATTCATTTTTTTTTCACATCTAATTGAATAAGGATCTATGATGAAGACCAAAGCCGTAATTAACTTTATTAAGATGAAGTAAATAAGGGGGCATCATGCCTGTTTTGCTGGCTAAACGTTGTTGTTCCCTTAAAGTGTAAAAATGCTAATATATTTATATGATACAAGTGCAATAAAGACACTTTCACTTATAGCATTATTCTGCATAAATTATAGTATTGCCCTTGTGTCAGAGAACAGAAAACATAACGCATGTATATTTTTATGCATAAAATATATCTCGGCTTACAAAGAATATATGTGACTTATTAAATATAAAATAAATAAAAGTACATCCTGAAAGTAATCTACTGATGTAATTTTATTTGAAAATGTATCTCTGAATAAATAGAAAAAAAAGATACAACTTAGTAAGAAAAGGGCTCAAGACTTTATTGTATAGAAGGAAACGTATAAAACTGATAATGTGTACGGTACTGGATATATATGTTTGATATTTGCCTCAAATATTGTTGTCTTATATTTGTTTTAATAAAGGTTTCACTAAAATCACTTGCTTGCTTGAAGTTGTTTAATTTTCTCTTCTTTATTTAAGAAAGGGAAGAAAAGAGAATAAATAAATACTATAACATATTAGAAGGTAAGATTTTTATCTCTTGACAAATAGTTTAGTCATTTATCCAAATGTATTATACTTCAGTGCAAGTGATCAACAAAAATGTCAGTATGTAAGATGTTATTCTCAACATTTTTAATAGTTTAAAACTAACACAGAACACATTTTAATGCATATAAAACATTATACAAGTTCTATAATTTTTGCATGAAAAGTAATACAAGACTAGTGTTTCTTGAAACTAACAGGAAGTGCCTCTTTGTGCACAAAGCAGACAATATTAACCTGTCTTCTCAATCTTATTCCATCACAACTTATTCCTTACCAACACACTTATCCCAGCTCTCACACATATATTCAACCTTTCCTTGATCATTGGCAAATTTCCATCATCCGTAAAACATGCCATAATTACACCCATTCTTAAGAAACCCTCATCTGACTCTGCTTCTGCATCTAATATAGTCCTATCTCTCTTCTTACCCTGGCTTCAAAACTGCCTGAGCGGCTTGTCTACAATTGCCTTACCCATTTTATTTCATCCAACTCCCTCCTTGACACATTCCAATCTGGTTTCCGGCCCCATCACTCCACTGAGACAGCTCTCACAACTTCACTAATGATTTGATCACTGCCAAGTCAAAGAGCCGCTTCTCTATTCTAATTCTGCTGTATCTCTCTGCTGCTTTTGACACAGTTGACCACCCTCTTCTAATCTAAATTCTCTACTCTCTTGGCATCTGTGACACTGCACTCTCACTTTCACTGGCACCACTTCCTCGCCTCACCTTCTTGTTTGTTGGCGTACCCCAAGGTTCAGTCCTAGGCCCCCTCCTCTTCTCCATCTATACATCCTCACTTGGTACGCTAATAAATTCTTTTGAATTTCATTGTTATCTATGTGCAGACAACACTCAAATCTAGCTAGTCAGCACCTGATCTACCCCCTCTCTTATTGCATGTGTTTCTAACTGCCTCTTAGGCATATAATACTGGATGTCTGCCATCTCAAACTCAACATGAAAAAGACTGAGCTCCTCTATTCCTTCAGCTAATGACCTTCTTCTTTTCTTCTCTCTTATCACTTCTTCTCACTTCTTCCATTTCCTATGGAAGCTAACATTATAAATTTAAGTAATTTATTTTGGGAGTTGGAGAGAGAGGGGTTGTGAGAGCCTAAAATGCATAATTCAATGGAAGGAAGGGAAGATTGGAATGTTGAATAGATTGGAGTTTAATTACTAAGGTAGTAATATAGTGTCTAAGTTTTCAGAAGTTAAAGTGTTCTCTTAATGGTAGTTCATAAATATCTCTTATCTGTTCAAATGAAAGGATTTGGTCATTTATGACCAAAGTGGTCAAGCTTATCTAGGCCTTTGGAAGTGCACCGTAATGTGTTTCTGGATGTAGATCTCTGGAGATGTGGGGGAAATTGGAGGACTGGGGTAAGAGGAGAGAGGTCTGTTGTGAGTTGACACCTGGAGTTGGCCCATTTTGTTTGTGAGTGAAAGTTTAACTATGGGATTGATTTGTTTTGAGTGTGGAAGTAGGGTTTTAGGGAGCCAGGTTATGTTATTCCATGAGAAGGGGCTCATTTGGAAATTCTCCATGAATACCCAGGCCTGTTGATGGGTTGTTGAGTGTGCTAGAGGAAGGAAAGAGTGTTGAGCTGCTCTATAATAGAGCTTTAGGTTCAGGCAAGAGAACCCACCCTTCTATTTGTGCCTAGACATTAAGGATTTGGCAATCATTGGTGGTTTATTGCTCCAGGTAAACTTGACAATTTGGTTTTTGAATTTGTCCAGGTCTTTAATTACAATCACAATAGGTAAAAATCTAAAGATCGAAGGAAGTATAGTATCCTGGGGAGAATATTGTATTAATGCGTCTTGTCCATGAAATTTGGAGTTTGGTTCACTTGTTAATATCTTCTGCCAATTCTTTAAAAAGAGGGAGATACATTCTATGGGCTCCGAATTCGCACACGTTCGACTCACAAATCCATAACCCTATAACCAAATTTACGCTGAAAATATGGAAATGGGCTAGGAAAGAACATAAACTGATTCACCCCATATCACCTCTTACATCAATCTTTATATCAACCTCTCTAGCGACCACCCTCACAGCTGACTCCAAAACATTCTGGACTTCACACAACTTAGACAAACTTGGAGCATGGTTTGAGGGCGACAGAATTATTCCTTGGGCAGAAATGAACAGGAAAATAGAGATACCTCACCAAGAAATGTTTAACTACATCAAAATTAGACACTGGGTTGAGGAGATACATAGGGTCCACGGCCCACCCAAAGAATCGTGGATGTCAATAATGTGTAAATATACAAACTTCGCTAGAGGAACCTTAGGATCACTATACACCATGTTTAATGCCCCAAAGACTTCATGGAAACCTGCTTACACACTGAAATGGGAGATAGATATGCAACAAAACTGGGAGGGGGGCAAATGGGCTGAAGCCTTTCTGAGCCTGTCTAAGAGCTCATATAACTATAGCTTGCTAGAAACCTCATTAAAGATCTTACACCGGGCATACATGACCCCTGCCAGGCTTAACAAGCTATCCCAAACAAATTCAGATAGGTGCTATAGAGGGTGCCAGGGAAGTGGAGACTTTATTCATACGTGGTGGAAATGCCCTAAAGTGGCTAAAATTTGGACAGAAGCTACCAAACTAGCTTCACGAATTGTCAAAACTCCCCTAGAACCATCAATCTCGACTTGTCTTTTGGGAATTCATTACCAGGGGCTGGGTACTAAGGGGAACAAATTGGTCCAAATGATTTTTTTAGCCGCCAAGAATACAATTGCTAGTAGATGGAAAAGCAGTCATATTCAATTTCAGGAAGTCATAAACAAAATAAATTATCTTTGTATTAACGAAAGAATGACTCACACTTGTTGGACACTCACCACATATACCTAGAAATTTGGGGACCTTGGATTCAGTCTCCAGATAGCACACTGTAGGGACTGGACAGAAAAGAACATTACATTTTGGCCGATAGCGGTGGCTTGTCCGGGGAGTGGAGTGTGGAGCGGATTGGAACGGGTGGAGCAGGGAGGCGGAGAGACAACTCATCTAGACGACAAAAGGTAAAGAGGGTAGTACGGGAGATCACAGGAGTGGATGTAGGGAGGAACACCCAGGAGTGGATGCTGTATTTTTTTTTTTTTTCTTTAAAACTCCCCGAATCCTTATATTTTCTTCTATCCTAATTTTTTTTTTTTTTTTGCCCTTTTACTAAATCTTTACTCTACAAATATAAAATCTTTTAATTTAATTATTAGGAACTCTAATTGTGTATTTACTTATAATTATCACCAAAAAAGGGGAAAAAAATGGCGAGACAACTGGCTAAAAGTTTGTTTATTGACATGAATACTATATTTTAATAACAATCAAAACAATTATCTCAATAATTTCAGTTAACAGATGTTTGCAACGTAATTGTTTACAATGTAACTTAAAAGCTGTTGAATAAAAATCTTTGAAACAAAAAAAAAAAAGAAAAAAAAAAAAAGGAGATAATTGACTTTATATAAATCTAAAAGCTTGGGGGTGATATTTATACCTCAATAATTCATGTGAGATTTCGAACAGCTAAGAGCCTTTGTTCATTAGGGGCGGAGGATGTGGGGTTGGTCAGAGAGCATAAAAGGTCATCCGCAAAGAGGCCACATTTGTAGTGATCTCTTTGCTGAATTGGGATGTGACGATCTTAGCCAAAATTATAGCCAAAACTAATGCAAATTTTCTTCCTAGGCTTATTCATAAGAATCAGGTAGGCTTTATTCCTCACAGACAAGCAGGAGACAATTTAAGAAGAGCCCTAAATGTCTTCAATTTAGCTCAGAGCTCTGACACCCCACTATGCACTTTAGCATTAGACATTGAAAAAGCCTTCAACTTTAGAGGTCACTTCCTAATTCTCTTGAAAATGTATTACCACCTGCCTAAAGCCTACTTCCAGGATCCATTAGAGAGTCTTTGCATATCTAGAGAGGTACAAGACAGGGATGCCCTTTATCACCACTTCATTTCGCCCTGGCGAATTGAGCCATTAGTCTAAGGGATCAGGTCCGCCACAGAAATCCACAGAAAAAATCCAAGTATTTTTTTTCTACCACCTATTTGAGTAACGATAACGAACATTAGATCTGTATACTCTCATTGCATTAGCATACGTTTCTATAGAAATCATTTCTATATTTCCCAATTGAGTACTACATTATACTACATTAGACCCTAAATTGTATATTAATAAGTTTATACAAAATAGAATTTTAAGGTTCATACATCAATGTTTTCACAGTAAGATTAGTCAATTCATTGTACATATTACCATATTATAAGAAGATGGTGTGAGTAGATTCTGTACATAACTTTAAAGGACCACTTAATTCATCACAATTTGGACCGCATCACAGTAAAGCTCTCCTAAATGCATGTTGAAATCCTTTTGAAATTTTTGAAATACATGCATTTTTTACTGAGAAATTAAATCTGTGTATATATGTATAACAGTCAACCCACATGCTGCTGCAATATTGCAACCAGACTGCTTACATTTAGAGTTTGGAGGGAATAGAACTTATAATGCGTTTATTCTTTTTTTTTACGGCAGAAAATTCAGGTTTCTCCTCTCTTGCCTCTCTGGAATTTGAGCAATGCTGACCAATACATCAAGCTTTCAATAATATACTGTATATTTTACTTTGAAGCCTGTATCATCAGTGTCCCATGATATATGAGCAAACTGGGATGGGGCATTTCATATTATATTTCTGTGTGTCACAGGGGTATATTTATCAACGAGTAATTATTCAACTTAATTTCCTGTTCTATTATACAGTATGGAGCTTATTCACCAAAGGGTGTAAACGATTTAATAAATATACCCCATACTTGGGTAGTATAATTTTTAACTGCATCTTTTAAAGTTTACTTTTTTTTTATCTCACCTTAATAAATTATGTTATTGATGTTTTTTTTAATTTCAAAAAGTAAACCGCACTAGTTAAAACAATATAATCTTTATGATTTAGAACTACTAACACAGGCATGTATTCCTTCCCTAAGGGACACAAAATTGGTACAGTGAAATATAAACAACCGTGCCATTGCAGAGGCTTAAAAATGATTGTTCATGCACATTAAAGGGCCATTTACCTCACTATAGTGCTCTTCGTGGTGTGAAAGAGCACAAGATTCTATGTTAAAATGCTGACTGTTTCATGGTTAACACATGCTGACACCAGCCGGTGCAAGCTCCAGTGAACACACGATTTATGTTTTTTCACTGCCTTCAGGAATGTTATCAGACATCAGTTAACCCACAAGTAACATATTTAGGATTTCCAAGAGTCATTCTTTCTGCTCCTGCTGTCTGCACACAGCTCCTGCTGTCAGTCTGCCTGGGGGATTTGCCAGAGTCTCATGTAAACAGACACTTCATTTATGATTTTGTCTGTAAAAAGGCACCTGTTTCAAAAATTATAAAAGTATTTCAACATGTTTTTAAGAGTACTTTACAGTAGTGTTCAGGTGTGCTGAATTAACTGGCCCTTTAAATATATTCAAATACACATATAGTAATACATAATGTGAAATAAGGCATGTATTATGTGACTACTAGCATTCGTCAATGTGCAGTTTGAGGCAGTCAGAGATTATCAGGCTTATTAAATTGCGATTTGGCCAATTGAAAAGGGCTCTATTTAAGCACAGAGCATATTTTTGTTTACAGAAGTTTTAGTTAGTGAAGACCTTGCTTTTGGATAGAAGTTCACTAACTAAAAAACTTCTGTAAAAAAATATGCTCTGTGCTTAAACAGAGCCCTATTCAATTGGCCGTATCGCAATGTAATAAGGCTGTAAGTGCCCTATTAAATTCTAGTCCATGCAAGTTATATTATATCTATTAACACATTGTATTATATTATATTTAATTTTTCACGATTCACTCAACACAGGGTCTCTACCAGATGACTGGAGAAAAGCTGATGTGATACCGGGGAATTATAGACCAGTGAGCCTCACTTCTGTAGTGGGGGAGCTTTTAGAAGTGTTAATAAGGGATGATATACAAGAATATGTCTATTTGAACAGGATTATAAGTAGTCAACATGGATTTATGAGGGATAGGTCATGTCAAACAAATCTAATTAGTTTCTATGAGGAGGTTAGTAGGAACCTGGATCAAGGCAACTCAGTGGATGTAGTCTTTTTGGATTTTGCAAAGGCTTTTGATACAGTGCCACATGGAAGACTATTGTGCAAACTAAGAGATACAGGAGTTGCATTAAATATCTACTCATGGATTGAGAGCTGGCTAAAAGACAGGAAGCAAAGGGTTGTTGTAAATGGAACATACTACGATTGGACTAATGTGGTAAGTGGGGTTCCTCAGGGTTCAGTATTGAGTCCTCTCCTTTTTAACATATTTAATGACTTAGAGGTAGGATTGGAATGTGGTGTCTCCATTTTCAAAAAATTGTGCTAGGTAATTAAATCATTTAGTGATGTGCTTTCCCTCCAAAGGGATTTACATAAAATTGAGCAATGGGCATCTAAATGGCAGATGAGATTTAATATGAATAAATGTAAAGTTATGCATCTGGGAAGGAACAATAGCCATGCAAATTATAATCTTAATGGAGCAAATCTAGGTGTATCAGATATTGAAAGGGATTTGGGAGTGCTTGTGGACAACCACCTAGGTAACAGTGCACAAAGCCAAGCAGCATCTGCAAAGGCAAATAAAATATTAGCATGTATTAAGAAGGGTATAGAAGTCAGGGAAGCAAATATAATTCTGCCACTATACAAATCTCTAGTACACCCTCATTTGGAATATTGAGTACAATGTTGGTCACCACTTCATAAAAAGGACATTTTAGAGCTGGAAAAGGTACAGAGGAGGGCAACAAAACTAATAAGAGGAATGGAGGGGCTAAGTTCTGAAGAAAGACTAACCAAATTAGACTTATTTTCTCTAGAAAAAAGGTGTCTAAGAGGAGATATGATTACCTTATATAAATACATCCAGAGTCAGTATAAAGATTTGTCAAGGTTTTCAACTGACAAGAGGACATCCCTTGAGGTTAGAAGTAAAAAGATTCCACCATAAAGAAAGAAAAGGGTTCTTCACAGTAAGGGTGGTTAGTCTGTGGAATTCTCTACCAGAGGAGGTGGTGACAGCGGATTTGATAGATAACTTTAAAAGGGGACTGGATTTATTTCAAATTAAAAAGGGAATTCAGGGTTATCATGGATAATTAGAGAGGCAGTATTGATCCAGGGAGAAGTCTGGTCGCCGGTGTCTGGGATCAGGAGGGAATTGATTTTTTTTTTTTATACAACTAATTAATTAATAGTTAATCTGCATATTGCAGATCAGAGGAGATCTTAAAAGGTTGAACTTGATGGACTGAAAGTCTTTTTTCAACAATAAATACTATGGGCCTCATTCTATTATAGGCCATAAAACGGCCGCAAAGCTGCGATTCCTTGCGGCCGTCTTACGGCCCCGTGTAGAGCTACCTTTATCTTGCAATTCAAATAGACGGCGCCGCAAGGATATCCCCCTTACGGCCGTCCGCATATCATGCGACCGGCCGCAAGGTCTGAAAACTTTAAATGCAAATATAAATTCAAGATGGCACTGTAAAGCTCTGTAAATGCTAGGGATCATAATGGGGGACATGAGGATTAATAGCAACCCCCTCTCAAGCTTGCACATCAGCCCAAATCCGATATTTCATTAACGGTTTATTTTCCGTCCCGCAGCCTGGGCGGGTCTGAGGTGCTCCAAGCCATCGGGACTTTGTCCACGGATATTTGACATGAAAAAAATTATTTGCGGATTTGAGTGTAGGGGAATGTTGTACTATGAATGCTAACACCCCCAATCACTTTATCGTCTCATCAGAGTGCAGGATGGCTTTATTATGTGCCTAATTGTGTGCTTGCGGGACCTTTTTGGTGCAAGTAAGCTGCGGCTCGGTTTTAGCCTTGCCGAGAGGGTTCCCGGAGCAATAGAATAGCAACCAGGGTTTTCTTGCGGCCGAAACTCTTGCGGCCATTTAAGATCAAAGGCTTTCCTGCGCCGCGTGCGGCCGCAAGGGATAACAAGGCGCCGGCCGCAAGCGGCCCTGCATCTCCTACGGCCGATAATAGAATGAGGCCCTATGTAACTATGTAACTATGTAACATTGATTGCCGGGATCGATAGAATACAGAAATTAAACATAAAAAAATATATATATATATATTGCAGATTTGCGAGCTTGAGAATGTTGTGCTATTAATTTTAATAACTTTCATTGCTTTTCCTGTAATTTAAAATACAGTATTCTGCTTATATTTGCTTTTACAGTGCTACAGACAGATGTTTAACCCCCTTGCGGGTCCTCTCTAGTACCCGTAGGATTTTTGGCTACATTTGTCATTTACGGTTGGAAAAACCATTACCGGCTTGAGTACATGTAGCAATTTAATAGCGATTTGCGATTGTAACATTTACGGGATTGAAAGATCAAAGGCTTAGCTGGGTTGGAGTTCAGATTTTGACAGCCCGTAGGGATTTTCCTCCTGTAACCTGCAGATCATTTACATGTAGCTAAAAGAGGCCAATTTAATAGCCATAACTTTTGCGGGCTCCTTTACCCGTTTCTGGAACTGCGATTTGTCTAATTTAATAGGGCTCTAGGTGTTTAGGCCCAGGCATGTCTGTGGCTAAAGCTGATTCTTAGAATATGTTGTGGAAGGCCAGATGGTAACACTCTAGAGTGAAAGAGAAGTGTTATCTCAGTGGTACCACAGTTCTCAGCATCAGTACAATATGTAATACCAGATTGCGTTGAATGTTATCACCTCTTCAACCTATGAAACACGTTTCCTTATCATTAGAGATTTCACAAATGTATTAAATGGACCTACCTCAAAATAACAATTTTATTGTTGTAATTAAATAGTACAATCTTGAGTGTCTACTTTAGTTTGGAGGACAAAGAATACAGAACGGTAACAGCAGACACCAACATAACTGAAAACCATCTGGGAATCACATCCTGTAAGAGCATCCTGTGACAGATGCACTATGGTTATTTACGTTAGGTGGATGTATGGGCACAAGGCTTAACTACAACTATCTCAACTATCAGTTACCTACAGATTTATTATCCAGCACCACAACCGGCAAATCTATAATAAAACAATGTTTACACCACAATAATTTATGTTCTTCTCTGGAAGAGTGTGTTTGCCCCACTTTTATTACATTAACACAAAATCACATTTTGTTTCAAGAGGTGAGTGTTAACCCCTCTAGCAGATAAACAGAACATATTAAAGAATTATATGTTTACAAATATGCTTCTACAAATGGATGTACAAGTATAGGTAGTATATATGAAGATGAACATAAATGCAGAAAGCCCTAATCTTTGCTGATAGTTACTAGACTGTAAGTATGGACTGATTTCCTAGAAATTTAGGATGGAACGAGGTCAGTCAGGTGATCCTCTATCACACTGTAGCAGATCCCCAAAAGTAAGATAATAGGTATTTTTTTTATAATCACTATTGTTCACATTCACTGAAATTATTTTTGTTTCATTGGTGTTTCCACATTGATGTTCGATGACAGAGTCATAGACTACATGTACTGGAAATTGCATAATATTTCATTAATTTAAAGCTATAAATATCACTCACTAGATTCAAGCAACCCAGCTCATTTTGCAGAATTAATAATACATGATACCACACTAACCCTGCAGAGAAAATTACTTCACTGTTTTTATTCATTATTATTATTATTATTATTATTCACTATTATTTATTATTTGTTTTATTCTTTATTATGATTGGTCCTGATGATAGGAATGAGTTAATTATTAAAATAAATAAACAAAGTTAGTCAAAAGAATATAACTTAATAATAAATACTAATTTATATATATACAGTATATATCTTTATTTTAATTGTAAATCATGCCGCAAACTTAAAATCATTTATAATATATGGGTCTCATGTATCACTTGTAATGTTACCAAAAAAGAATTGGTTTTGTATACCGCCAAAGACACAACTGACTATAAAAGGTGAATGGGGAACCCTGCGATACCGTGCAGGGAAACTTCTTATATTCAAGGTAATTTTCCTCTCAACTGGCTTAAACCCTAACCATCTGGCCGAGTTTGTAGCAGTACATATATATAAATGTGATATATATATATATATATATATATATATATATATATATATATATATATACAGTATATGCTGGTAAAAATACGTGTGTTATTTTCCCAAAGTTTTTTACTGTTCACATTTATGTATATCTACTGTTACAAACTAGTCAGACAGGGTTTCTGCCTTTCACCTTGATTGTCAATAGAGTTGTTTTTGAGGATATTTCTTCTGTGTACAGCAGTCATCCTGATTGACTCACCTGTGCACCAAAAGGAAATCCTCAAATCTCGGCCTGTGTTGGGCTCTCCAGGACAGAACTTGCCTACCCTGTTATATGTCTGTTTGTTTCCCACAGTGCTATCTCTCTCTGTGTGCCTCTGTCTCTCTCTCTCTCTGTGTACCCTCTCTGTGTGCCCTCTCTGTCTCTGTCCTCTCTCTCTCTGCCTCCCCCTCCCTCCCCTCTCTATCCCCCTCCCTCTCCCCCTCTCGCTCTCCCCGCCTCTCTCTCCCCTAACTTTCTCTCTCTCCCTGTCCCCCACCATCTCACCCACTTACTTTCTCTCTCTACCCCTCCCTCTCTCTCCATCCCTCTCTCTCCCCTTTCTCTCATCCCTCTCCCTTCTCTCTCCCTCCCCCCCCTCTCTCTCTCCCCCCTTTCTTTCTCTCCTTGCTTGCCTCATCGCTCCCTCTCCCCACCTCCCTCGCTGCCTTCTCTCTTTTTACCCCCTTTCCTCTGTCCCACTCACTCCTTTTCTCTCTCTCTCTCTTCCTTCCCTCTGCCTCCCTCTCTCCCCTCCCAGCTCCGGGCATGCGCATTAGCGCAGCTGTGGTGCACCTGCACAGTTGCAGGATTCCCCTGTTGCGCCGAATAGGAGATATGAGTAGCGCTTGCGCAGTAGGCATCACGCAGGCGTTACTCATGCTACAAACTATATACATATATAGAGGACCAGTAACCACCTCTATAAATGGGAAGTTATCCAACAGGATAAACTTCCCATGCTATACTAAAAAGGAAAGAGGGAGAAATTGTCATGAGAGAAATTGTTAAAGGACTCATATTGCCAGTAATTTATGAATATGGCCAAGGAAGCATGACATTGTTGCATTGGGATTATGTTATTGTGTGTGGTTATATGTTGCCTGTACATGGTTATTGTGTATCCTAGTTATAATATTTTATAAGAGGGAAATGTTATATAGAACATATGTGGAATTGGTAGAGATGGCCTGCATAGAAGTTAGCTGCAGATCATTGCACACTCACACATACAGTCCTAAGCAAACACTTGAGTTTAACATAAAGGTTTTTTTTCACTAGCCAGCTATAGATATCTGGTGAATTTGATCTCAAGAGCTTTGATAGCCCAAGGTTGCAAGCCAGATGGGCTGACATCACACATATACAAATGTACACAAGGGTGTGGTATTGGAGAGTATAAATATGTTAGTTTGATCATTCAATAAAGGTTGAGAGATAGTTTTCACATATACAAGGTGTGGGACTATTTCTGTGTGTTGTATCCTGACTTGGGAGTGGTCTTGCCATGGACCACTAATAACCTGTATGCAGTATTCTCTGCCTGTACCTCTTCAGAAGCCATCTTTTGTGCCACAGAGAACAGGAACTACACGATTCTGCTTGGGTAGGTCTGAACTAGGTTCATATCAAGCACCCTTGAAGAAGCAGATCGTGACAAGATCAATATATACTCAAATATACACCTACTAGTTTAATTTCCAATAGGACTTTTATTTTTGTACATTTTGGGGCTTGCTTTATTATACACTGTAATCAGCAAGTCAGAATAACTTAGGTCCAGAGAGTAGGATTCAAAGCATCTCCTGATATAGTCCTAACATTACATATTCACAAAATCTACTTTGATAGGACAATGGCCGTATTACCCATTGGACCAACTCGACAGCCACCTAGAGGTGCTTCACTGTGAAGGGCTCCCCTTTTTTAGCTTAGAAGATATAAATAATATGCCCACCATCAAATGCATTTAAAACAAGTAATTGTGTATATGAGTAGCTATGTTGTTAAAATGGCTGCTATGGGGAAATGTCTGTGACTTGCTTACACAGCAAGAGAGCTATATACATGCACAGAAAATTAAAAAATGGGTGCGTGCATACCTTGCAAACACACTTGCAGGGGCTCTTTCACTTCATCGCCTAGAGGCTCCAAAAAGATAGATCTGGCACTGGATAGGACTAGTAAACCTCTCAACAGCGAAGCTTTATATAATTTATAGTCTATTCATGACTTCCACATGACTTTAACACTATAAAACATTTGAAATATTGATATTGTGGACATATAATGATTTGTACTGTTCAAGAAGTGCATTATAGATATTATTATTACATAACACTGCCATAATGGAAGCACTTATATTTCTTTTCTGCGCTTCAAAAATAATGCACATTCAGTAAAATACATTTCACAGCTGGGGATTAGGTGCTTCATAAATACATAGTTTAAGAGACACTAACGTAACCACATGCACTCAGCACTATCAGCTAACTGGTGAAAAATTGTATAGAAATGTTATTTACACTTTTTATATTGATCAACCCATTACTTTGATATTGCCATTTTTAGTTACGGTAGTTCCTGCATAGCCAATAAAGCCCAGCCACAAGAATCTGCAAACATAATGAGATCCAGGCGGCGACTGATGCAGTAACTGTATTGTTGCTGTATTGATTTACATATTGTGGGAAAAAGAAAAAAGATCCTATTAAAGGGCACACCTAATATTCCTAATCTCAGAAAAGTGAGAATAAACTAAATTATAAAACTGAACTTTTATTAATTGATAAAATCCATATTAAAATATGTAAACATAGGCTACAAAAAGGCTTCAAAGATATTGAATTGACTAATATGGTATCTCAAAATTGTGGATTCTGCCCCTAATAGACAAAACATATAAAGTGCTAAGTGACAATGTACTCACAAAGTGACTAGTATATGAAATAAAGTGCTTATTATAAAGTGACAAGTGCTGTGATTCATATAGTATATAACTATATGGTAGTGGAAACTATAAATTAATGCAGTATATAGAAAGCTGCAAAGGTGCAGAAAATTCTATTTTCAGCTGTATGCTGATGATATAAAGAGATACCAAATGTCCCACCAAAGAAATGGGGTGAAAAAAACTGTAAAGTAAGGGTATAGCTATTGAGTGATAAATGCCTCAATGCTATATTGCATATCCAGTGTAATACTATCCCAAAGCTATAGCGTTAGAACTAGGATCCCCCTGCGTATGATCCACCTTCCTTCCACTTGTAAACTAGCTGAACTGCATAAATTGGTAGATTCTGGGAAGGGACTTTAAACTATGGGCCTGATATGAAAACGCTAGCTCTATGTCATGCACGCCGCGGTCTAGACACAAACGAATGACGTCATTGACGGCGTTCCTACGTTGACCCGACACACGTTTCTTGAATTTCATCAAGGGTTACGCCTGCCTTCCCCTCATACCTTTTTAAAGGCTGGCGTAGTCATGGCAACATAAAACAGGATTAAAAACCTAAATATGATAAAATATATAGTTTATTATGTCTTTAAAGATAAAATAGTCTCTTCATTTAGAAGTCTAAAAGATCTTAACTATGGGGGATATAAAAGTCTTTAAGGAGAACTTATAACTGAAACTATAACCTATTACTGAAACTCTTAGGTCTTTTAATATTAGGTATTTATATATTGTTAGATGAGCAGAATTCTAGCAAGTCATTTATCTCATATTACATGTAGTAAATATGATTGGTATATAAGACCAAATTATGCTTAGATTCCAACTGACTTCATTATTTTCATCCTTAGTACTTAATATTATTATTATTCCCAATATATCAAAACCTACCATATTGATAGGATGTTATTACTTACCTAATGTGTGGCCTATTTAGTATTTGCATTGAGTTTCATATATTCTCAATATTACTTTAAAAATGACAAGAATTGATATTATACCAGTATGTGATTTTAGTTATGGATGTTATAATGATCTGGGCTCATGAGGTCTATACAGAATATTTATTTCAGATGTAAGGAGTAAAAGTAAAGCCTTCATTAAGGCCCTTAGTTTTTTTTAGTGCCAAGTAGATAAATCCATTTGGCTTCTTTCTTTAATAATTCTTTATCTATTTCCCCTCTCCTTATTGTATTTTCAACAAGATCTATAGCTGTAAATGTCAGAACTTTAGTATCACCCTTATGTTTATTGTTAACATGCATAGCTATTGGGGTATCATATTCTTTTTTGACACTGTAAATGTGCTCCAGAATTTGTCGCCTGAATTCTCTACAGGTTTTTCCTACGTATCTGGCTCCACACAAACATGTTATTAAATAGATAACACCCTCTGTTTTACATGTAATAAGGTATTTTTTTTTATATGTATGTTTTTCTGAAAGACATTTTTTTGTCGGTTTTACATATTGACATGCTTTGCATGAGTGGCATTTAAAACAGCCCTTTGTTTTTTGTAACCATAGTTGGCTCTTTGATTTACATACTTATTTCTTAGTATATAGAGACATAATGCATTTTGGGAAAACCTATGTTTTAGAACTGTAGGTTTTGAATTTAAATATTTATTGTTGACATTTTTTTATTAATATTCATTTATGTCATGTAAATTAGTTTAAAAGCATCACAGCTATTCTTTTTGTGTCATACCAGCTGTTTTCATATAAGTTGTATTTTACCATACAAAAAAACTATTTACAAAAAAGAAAGAAAGAGCAATAACTATCTTTATAAAACACAATGTGCTGGTCCATTGAGTTCTGTGTTGAGCTTCACAAAAAGCAATAGGTCCATTCCAATAACAATCAAACAAATTAATTCCTACTATATTTAAAAGTATTTAGTACCACAAAGAATTGAATCCTATTTAATATGCTTTTAAAATAAACTAGAATATTATGAAATACATGTGAACTTTGTGACTTATGGTATAGCTTAAAAGAAGTACTATTTAAATACTATTATTCATATACTATTTGTATTTAAAAATGACAAGGAGGGAAATAAATCAAACTGACTGTAATCCAATTAGCATCATCAGCCAGTTCCTTTTGTCATGTATTCTGTCTGAGGAGGGTAAGGTTAGATACAGACAATATCCATTAACTTCAAAAGCTTATAACATATTATTGATGTTATTGTTTAGTCATTCAGTTGTTTCTGACTCTCTGTGACCCTGTGGACTGCAGCACTCCAGGTGCATCTCTCTGTCACTGCCCCTCTGAGCTGCTTCAACTTCATGTCCATTGGTTAAGAGACCGCATCTATCCATCTCCACCTCTGTAGCCCCCTTCTTTTTGTGCCTTCAATATTTCCCGGCAACAGAGTTTTTTCTAGGGAAACCATGATATGACCAAAATATCTGAGCTGCAGCCTCATGATCATATCTTCTTGTGAACAGTTTGTCTTGATTTCCTGAAGTACTGAATTATTTGGACTCTAAGCAGTTTTCTCCAACACCACAATTCAAAGTCAGTTCTATGGCGCTCAGCCTTCTTTATGGTCTGGCTCTAACATCCATATGTTAGTACTGGGAATACCATAGTTCTAAGTATGCGGACCTTTGTTGATAATGTAATATCTTTTTACTAGCTTGTCATAGCTTTCCTCCCCAGTAGCAATTTTTTTTAAATTCCATGGCTGAGTTACTTTTCTTTGCAGTGGTATTGTAAAAAGACAGGGAACAATGACAATTTCTGGTTTTGTTGCCCAATGTTACTAGAACAGCACAGGTCGAAAAACAAAACTGTGTGCTGTAAAAATAAACATAATGGGAAACATATTTTACCTTTAAAGTCAACTAATTACTTACAGTTCTTGCCTGGATCCCTTATGTACAAAGCAAAAGGTTATGATTTTTTTTGGTTATTTGTGCAATTTCAATGTTAGGAAGTTGCCAGGGACTTTTTTCCTGTCAGTATGCTGCAGACTAACTGTGCAGTAAATATGTACTTTGGGGGATGATAGAAACTAACACCATCAGACACCTCAGTCTTATAGAGGCTATTCCTGGCATCAGTATCACATAACAATAGGCTTTGAGTTCTTTATGAATTTACGCAAGGAGTGAAGGTATTGCTATGTTAGTTTTATTATTAAAATACATTTTAGTAGAGTAGCATGTCTTATTAAAATAGATTTCAACTATAATAACCACAGTTATTGTTCTTTTGATATTGTTCTTCTGGTTCCATATTAAGCCATGACTAGTGTTAAGCAGTGTAAAAAATATAATAATAGTTATACTTAAATTAAAATAGGGATAACAGCAAGCCAGTTCTGCATGCATGGGTATTTAGACAGTAATCACTCCCCAAATACCAAACTTTATGCACCCTTTATGCCCTTCATTATAGATATCAGGCAAAGATATATTACGCAAACTATTACATTTGTGTGTACATCTATGTATCTATAATCAAATTAATAAACTTATTTCAAGCTCAAAATCTCAAAAAAAATACATTGTTTTTGCACTGCACGCAGGGATACTTGGCAAGTTCATGCAAATGCATATATGTTTTCTTTTTCTATTGACTGTCAGATTTTTATTACAACCACACCATCATCCTTATAGCCATGATGTCTTTCCATTTGCTCAGCATGTTCTATTGCAAATCACTTCAAATTGTCTTCTACTACTCCCATTCCATTTTTAATTCATCTTCATCCAGTATACAAACTACACTTTATTATACTGTATGGCATTCCCAAGCACTAAACTTGCTGGTTAACGAACCCTGCAATGAGCGGGCCATACAGTAGGCGAGAGGAAAGGATCGCAATGAGCGGCAAAGGTGATCAGTGCAAAGCAGGAAACTGGAAGTACACGGGGAGAGAGGCTCGCAATGAGTGCCGAAGGCATTCAGCGCTCAGTGCGGGGCTCCCAATGAGCGTCAATGGTGCTCAGAGGACCAAAAGCCTCACATTGTGTGGCAAACAGCATTGCCAGCCTTACAATTTTAATCCTGTCATTTTTGACGGGCAATTTCCACGTTTTTATATAATGTATATAAAATAGCATGTTTTAAACATTACAAAAGTTGTTTTTTACATGAAAAAAATATTTAGTAAAACTTTAGTTTAAACTAATGGAAACTATCAGAAATGCCAAAGGAAATGATTATGCGTGAGCAGAGAGTGCGCTCGACTCTAGATCTTGACAGACACTTATGACTCATACAGCTAAAGACAGTTATACATTCAAAGCAGTATATTCTGCTATGGGAACTTCATTTTAAAGAAATAAAAATACACACTGTTCAACATTATCATCAAATGCCTTCTTTCAGAAGCAGCAAAAATGCCTTCAATGGCCCTTTAACATCCAAAGTTCTCAGTAACAACACCCCTATAATTTAGTTCTAGTATCCAAATAGCTTCCTCAACTACTATTTCTTTTCATCAGACTCCTATTTCTTTCTTTCAGCATCTACTATTGAAATTCCTTGCCTCACACTGTGAGATTCTCAGTCAGTTTTCATCACTTCAAGCATTTATAAAAATACATAAATAGCATTCCAGAAACCCTTAAAAACAATCCCATCCTTATGTAACTTTTTATCTTTTATATATGAAAAGACTAATAATATGCATGAAAGACAAAAAATCTGACCTATCATTTTCACTTTTAAAATGTTGTAAATAGTAATTTGTACTTTGCAGGAAAAGAAATGTCCAGCCATAAATATTGATACAGTAAGGAACTTAAGACATTTTAGGATGAATATTCTTTGGTAATGGCTCATTAGCCTACTGCATTGAAAATAGATTGTTTGTTAATATCATTGATGAGCAGTTAAGGTCTTTAGTTGATACTCCATTCATACAGGTTTAGGCAAGTTACTTGGGTGGTGGTTTATGCTCAAGGTCTTGTAATATATTTTATTTATTTCTCTCTCTCTCTCTTTTATATATATATATATATATATATATACAGTAAAACTTCTAAAGAAATAATTATGAATAGTCTACATCCGTTGCAGCCATCAGTCTTATGTGGTTCTATAACCTAACAGGCCAGGTTATATGAATATTTCAGCTTCATCCCAGGTTTCTAATTCAAGTGACTGAAAGCTGCATTTCTACTGCTTTAAAAATAAGCTTTATTAACTTATCAGAGCCATATTTGACTGACCTATACCAGTCAAGCATCAGTACACAGGGGTGTAGTGTAGCAACTTTTGATAGAAAGCTATAAAAGCGGAAGCTTTAAAGTATAATAACTAGCCTTACAGATTTTAAACATTATAAATCAACTATAGATATGCATTTACTTCTATTTTAACAGCCATTGTGCTTATATTGCAGTGGTCCTTTATCTTTACTGGGGTTGTTATGGAAATTACTGTATCATGTATCATGCAAAAATTGTGGTGCATGAAGGAGGGGTTTGGCTTTTTAGAGCACTGGGCTGACTTCTCACTTGGGTACAATCTCTATAGCAGGGATGGATTGTACCCTAATGATGAGGGAGTTGGTGTGCTAGGGCATAGGATGGTAGAATGGCTGGGGGAGTTTTTAAACTAGTAGGTAGGGCGTGGGACTAGATTGAATTAATGGGTAGAAAGTGTAAAGGGGGTAAGAAACTAATTAACTAGTTAAGGAGGAGGAAATGGGGGAAGGTTAGTATAGTCAATAGGGAGGTATTTTTAAGTAACTTAAGTATAGTGACAGGCACTTCAGAACTACAGACTCATAACATAAAGTGTATGCTCACTAATAGCAGAAGCTTGCCAGGAAAAATGGGAGAGTTAGAATTATTAGCAGTTAATGAGAAATAGGTATTACTGAAACGTGGTGGGATGAATCTCATGACTGGACTGTTAATCTGGATGGTTATAACCTATTTAGGAAAGGTAGGGGCAATGGTGTAAGAGGAGGAGGGATTTGTCTGTATGTTAAGCCTGAATTGAAGCCTATAGTCAGAGAAGATATTTATGCTGGAACTAGCGGCAACATTGAATCTTTGAGCTAAATAGTGGAGGAGCTAATTCTAAAATAATATTATAGTATATAGTATGCTATAAACCCACAAATATAATTGAGAGTGAGGAAATACAATAATTGTTACATATCGGAAATGCAGCTAAGCATGGGCAAGTTCTAATATTGGGAGATTTTAACTACCCTGATATTAACTCGATGAATGAGACCAGCCGTTCAGCGAAGGGGAGCAGGTTCTTGAGTACACTCAGCGATCATTATCTGGTCCAGGTTATACAAGAATCTACTAGAAAGGAGTCTATCTCGGATTTAGTCATCACAAATAATATTGATGTAGTATTAAATGTTGAAATAGGGCAACCTTTGGGAAACAGTGATCACAACACAGTCTCATTTGACATTGAATTAAAAAAACAAAACTGTAAGAGGCGAACAAAAACTCTCAATTTTAAAAGGGTAGATTTTAACAACCTAAGGGCAAAAATACGATGTATAGACTGGGACAGAGAACTGATAGGTAAAAATACTGAACATAAATGGACAACGTTCAAATTCGTACTAAATATACATACTTATCACCATGTACCATATGGAAATAAAGGTAGAAGAAGTAAATCACAACCTAAGACTAACCCTAAAATATTTTTTAAATATATTAATGGGAAGAAGGCAAGGAAGGAAGCTATAGGAACATTACAATGTGAAACAGACCATCTGACAAATAGTGACCAGGAAAAGGCAGATGACCTTAATAGGTTATTTTCTTCGGTATACACAAGGGAGGTACCAGTGGTTGGGACACTGCAACAAAATGGGGCTACACTAACTTCACCAAATAATTGGTTAACGTAGGAAGAAATCCAAAAGAGGTTGGAAAAAATAAATGTTAATAAGGTACATAATACAGTCAAGGGTACTGAGGGAACTGGGTTCTGTAACAGACAAACCATTATAACCAATTTTTCATGATTCACTCAACACAGGGTATCTACCAGATGACTGGAGAAAAGCAGACATGATACCTATACTTAAGAAGGGGCCAAGAACAAATCCAGGAAATTATAGACCTGTAAGCCTCACTTCTGTAGGGGTAAAACTTTTAGAAGGGTTAATAAGAGATAGTATACAAGAATATGTCTCTTTAAACAAGATTAAAAGTAGGAATCAACACAGATTTATGAAGTATAGGTCACGTCAAAAAAACCTAATTAGTTTCTATGAAGAAGTTAGTAGGAATTTGGATCAAGGCAACTCAGCGCATGTAGTCTTTTTGGATTTTGCAAAGGCTTTTGATACAGTGCCACATGGGAGACTATTGTGCAAACTAAGGGATACAGGAATTGCAGTAAATATCTGCTCATGGACTGAGAGCTGGCTAAAAGACAGGAAGCAAAGTGTTGTGGTAAATGGAACATACTCCGATTGGTCTAATGGGGTAAGTGGGGTTCCTCAGGTAGTATTAGGTCCTCTCCTTTTTAACATATTTATTAATGACTTAGAAGTTGGATTGGTAAATGTTTGTCTCCTTTTTTGCTGATGACACTAAGTTGTGCAAGGTAGTTCAAATAATGATGTACTTTTCCTCCAAAGGGATTTGCATAAATTAGAGAAATCGGCCACTAAATGGCAGATGAGATTTAATATGAATAAATGTAAAGTTATGCATGTGGGAAGGAAAAATAGCCATGCAATTTATAATCTTAATGCAGCAAATCTAGGGGTAGCAGATATTGAAAGGGATTTGGGAGTACTTGTGGACAACCACCTAGGTAAAAGTGTTCAATGCCAAACATCATCTGCAAAGGCAAGTCAATTATTAGCATGTATTAAGAAGGGTTTAGAAGCAACGGAAGCAAATATAATTCTGCCACTGTACAAATTCCTAGTACACCCTAATTTGGAATATGAAGTACAATTTTGGGCACCACTACATAAAAAATACATTTTAGAGTTGGAAAAAGTACAGAGAAGAGCAACACAACTAATAAGGGTAATGGAAGCGCTAAGTTAAACTTATTTTCTCTAGAAAAAAAGGCGGCTAAGAGGGGATATGATTACTTTATATAAATATATCAGGGTCAATGCAAGGCTTTGTCAAGTGAACTTTTTGCGCCAAGAGGTTTTCAACTGACAAGAGGACATCCTTTGAGATTAGAAGTAAAAATATTTCACCTTAAAGAAATAAAAGGGTTCTTCACAGTAAGGGTGGTTAATCTATGGAATTCTCTACCAAAGGAGGTGGTTACAGCGGATTCGATAGATATCTTTAAAAATGGATTGTATATATTCTTAAATAAAAAGGGCATTCAGGGTTATCCTGGATCATTAGAGAGGAAGTATTGATCCATGGAGGAGTCCGATCGCCAGTATCTGCGGTCAGGAAGGATTTTTTTTTCCGTTTTGAGACAATTGGCTAAGTTTCACTGTTTTTTTTTTCTGTTTGCCTTTTTCTGGATGAATGATCAATTAACAATGAATCTGCATATTGCAGATCAGACGAGAGCCGAAAAAGTTAAACTTGATGGACTAAACATCTTTTTTCAACCTCAATTATTAAACTATGTAACTATGTAATGACCTTTGTGAGTCTCTCATAAGCTAGTTTCTCTTAAGTGACAACCCCACTAAGGCCCTCCTTCAATTGCAATTTGGCCAATTGAATAGGGCTCTAAATAAGCGCATAGCATACTTTTTTTTAAATACGTTTTTAGTTAGTGAATACCTTGCTTTTGGGTAGATGCTTACTAAATAAAACTTCTTAAAAAATATATGTTATGTGCTTATTTAGAGCTCTATTCAATTGGCCAAATTGCAATTGAATGAGGGCCTAACTATGTATCAGTACTCCTTATGTGAAATAGCCTTCAGGAGTCATGTAATAGCTACTTATATTTTCTTGTAAGAACTGCTGTAGCTACTAGTCAGCCTTGTGGGTAATGCTATGGGAGCCATGTAATTAATCTCAATATTAGCAACTGTGTAAACCATGTATAAGCCATTGGCGTAAACATTTTTCAGGGGAAAATCTGGATTTTTGAAGATTTTGTTTAGAAGTACAGGAAGCTTTAATTATGTTTGTTAAATCACATCATGAGAGCTGGATTATGGGCAGTGGCATAGCTAGGGAGGGGCCAGGGGGAGGAGCATGCCAGGTGGCACCTCTTTGTAGGTGGCAAATATGCCCCCACCTGCCTCCCACTGCCTGTGGCTCTCATACTCCCCTCCCCCGATCCCGTGATCTCTGCTTGTGTCGTCTGCCAGAGGGAGGAGCCAGCAGAGGGAGGAGCCAGCAAAGGGAAGAGCCAGCAGACCCGGCAGCACAGAGTAGCACATAAGAGACAGGGGAGAGGAAGAGGAATGGAGGGAGAGGCAAGGGGAGACATGGAGGGAGAAAGGGAGTCATGGGGGGAGAGGGGGAAACATGGGGGAAAGGCATGGAAGAGAGAGGCAAGGGGAAAGAGGGAGACACATGAAGGGAGAGAGAGGTAAGAGGGAGAAATGAGGGAGAGGGGGATACATGGTGGGAGAAGGGGGAAATGGAGGGAGGGAGAGAGGCATGAGAGAGAGAGGCAATGGGAAAGGGAGACACATGGAGGGAGAGAGGGGTAAAGGGAGGCATGGAGGGAGAGGGGAGACATGGGAGAGACATGGTGGGACAGGGGGAGACATGGATGGATGGGGGAGACATGGAGGGATGGGGAGACATGGGGTAGAGAGGAAAGGTGAAAGAGGGAGACACATGGAGGGAGAGAGAGGCAAGGGGGAGACATGGAGGGGGGTGACAAGGAGGGAGGGGAAGACACGTGGTGAGTGGGATACATAGGGCAAGAGGGGGAGGCAAGGGGTAGAGAGAGAAGCAAGAGGTAAGAGAGAGGCAAGGGGGGGAGAGAAGCAATGGGAAGAAGGAGAAGCAATGGGGAAAGAGAGAGGGAGGGGAGCTAGAGAGAGAAAGATAGGAAGAGAGCTAGAGAAAGAGAAGGGGAAGAGAGAGGGTGAAAGTGAGAGAAAGAGAGAGGGGGATAGAGACTGAGAGGGGGAAAGATGGAGAGAAACAGATCAGGGATAGAGAAAGGAGGGTGAGAGGAAGGGGGAGAGAAGAGAAAAAGAGAAGGAGAGGGAGGAAGAGAGAGAAAGAGAGGAAGAGAGTGAGGGAGGGAAGAGAGAAAGAGAGTAGGGGATAGAGAGAGAGGGGAGAGATGGAGAGAAAGACAGAGTGGAGAGAGATTGAGGGGAGAGGGAGATAGATGGGGACGGTGAGAGAGAAAGAGGGAGAGAAGGGGAGGGAGAGAGAGAAAGAGGGAAAGAGGGGGAGGGAGAGAGAGAAAGAGGGAGAGAGGGGGAGGGAGAGAGAGAAAGAGGGAGAGAGAGAAGGGAGGTAGAGAGAAAGAGACATGGAGAGACTGGGAGAGAGAGGGGAAGACTGAGAGAAAGTGAGGGGGAGAGGGAGAGAGAGAGAAGGGGAAGAGAGGGGGAGGGAGAGAGAAAAGGTAGGGGAAGAGGGAGAGAAAGAGAGGGTGAGAGAGGGTCAAGAAAGAGAGAAAAAGAGAGGGAGAGATGGAGAGAAGGTAGCGAGAGAGAGAAGGGGGGAGTGTGGCTGCAGGCGCGATGACCCGTGGGACGTGCACAAAGCATGTAGATAGACTGCGGGGCTCTCAAAATTAAAACTTTAATGGCGCTCATGGCAGGGCCTGTAAAGTAGACAGGGGAAGAGGCTCGCAATGAGTGCCAGAGGGGTCACAGCCTTGCCTTGTGTGACAAACAGCATTGCATGGCTTAAAATGTTATTGCCGTCATTTTTTGATGGGCAAGTCGCTAGTATTTTTAGATATAAAGGTTTTCACTAGGGGCGGGGGGGGGTGACAATCTCAGGGACACCCCCGTGCGGCAATATCTCTAGCTATGCCGCTGATTATGGTGTGGTGGTGGGGGGTGTAGTTATCAGTTGAGGGAGGGGTGGGGAAGGAGAGAACAGGCACCAGCCCAGAGCCTTAGATTATAAGATAACATTGAAATTTAAACCACACACCCTCACTGGCCAGACGCACGCACCATGCATCATTCAATGCAACCATAGCTCTCCAGAAATGTTTTATTACCCCTCCAACACACTCAACTTCTACCAATGTATCATGAATCCATCCAGAGTCTTGCAGAGGTATCAACATTTATTTTGTTCTAATTACAAACTATCTATATTACTTTTTCCTGATTAATTATGCTCTTAGATATATATATATTTTTTTGTGCGGTAGTCCTTTAACATGCATAACATATGGTTTCAATATAGTTTGGGGAATGTACACAATTACTTAATTTAGTAGAAAACATTAAGATTTGCAGCCAGACTCTACTGTGGACCATTGCCAAATACAATGTAGAATTATTATTTTTTTCCCTAATTAGCACAAAAAAAATATTTTATCAGAATCTTTAATTTATTGGCTTATTTTGTTTTAGGTTTGTGTACGTCATTAATAAAAAGCATTCAGCGCATAGAAGCATTTTCCTATATATTCATTCTTTCCTACTCCTAGCTTAAAGCAGCACTGCAGTGGAGAGCTGGATTGTTTAATTAAATATTCATTGTTAATACCATTCACATCTAATGATATTTAAAGCAATATTTAATATTACACTTACACATATCAGATTTAACTGCTGCTGTTCAACTGGAGGAGGTGGCTCTGGCTAAAAGTGCTAAATTGTCAAGCACACAGTTATTGCAACAATACTATTCATTGGAAGGAAACTTGCTGTGTTTAAGTGGTTTCTCTTGGTAACATGTTCAAGCCTGATAACAGCCCACAAATTATTATGTAGATTCAAATTTGCTCTTACTAATAAAACTGGGGTTTAAAGCTCTTTAGATCTCACTTCAAGACAGACCCTTCCTCTACTTTTGATGGTTTGATAAGATTGGAGATAAACAGGACTACTAGAGTATAATACCTAAATATTTGAAATTATTTTATATACTTCAGTGGTACCTCGGGTTACAGAGCCCTCAGGTTACACTGTTTCCGGCTACACCGCTTCTCCTCTGCAATTTTCTGCCTCAGGTTACAATGCTACCTCAGGTTACAATGCTTTTCTTCTGCAATATTCTGCCATGGGTTACAAAACTACTTCGGATTATGTGATCGAAACTGAAGGAAGGAACAAGGCAAAAGCTGCTGTACACACGACTGAGCAATCAAATCCAAAAGAAGGAAGCAAGCTGTAAACACTGTAATTGTGATTGCTTTATAGTCTGTGCCTGCAAGTGCCTCCAAGAGCCCAATTTGCCTGTGCTGGTAAGAGCCAAAACATGGTGCCAATGTACCCAGTCTGTGCCTATAAGCCAGTGTGCCCAGCCTAGGCCTAAAAGTTCCAAGAAATACCCTGTTCCCTGCTTCTCCTCCTCTACATCCCCACCATCCCATTGGGCCCTCAAGTCCTCTCAGTATAGGTAAAGTGAATTTAAAGGTAAAATTATTTGATGTAATTATTGTTGTTTATTAATTTCTGTTTAGTTTTAAGGGTTTATATCCAAAAACAGGACCATCCGTTGAAACTAAAATGTGAAAAATCTGGGGTCTGGAATCCATTAATTGAATTTACATTGTTTCCTATAGATTCCTATTCCCGTCTGGAACTAATCAACAATGTAACCCGAGGTTCCACTGTATTGAAAAAAATAATAATATTTTAATCACAAATATGATTCTTTTAATAATCAATGCCTAATTACAACAATTAACTCTTCTTATTAGGGCATTACGGTGGGGTTTTAATTTTACTAATTGATGCCCCTAAAAAAAGCACAAATATAATGAAACCATGAAAAATGGGTGGAAAAGTTAAATCCTTAAATCTATACTTATGCCTTATTACTTTTGTACAATGAATGAATAAACTGTATATTTTATACTGTATAAATGTATGTTTTTTTTTGCAATAAAAGAAAAAAAATCAAGCCAATACATAGCTAATAAAAGAATGAATGCTTTCCAATGACCATATCACAAAATTGTTTCTGTATTTAATTCTCCTTAATTAATATATTTCTGAATTAGTGAATTATTCTGATAAAAAATGTGTGTAGGGTAGATCATTCACTTACACTATGGGAACTTTAGAGGTTATTATCATAACATTACAATCATTAGATCTCGGTGATTGCTAGTTATTACTTCATGCTTTAGCTATTTAGGTGACATCACTTGATTCTGCAACCAATTTGTTTATTAATGAAACAGGTATGCAGACGCACAATGCTATTTGAAAAACAGTGGTATAGAGGAAACTGAACATCTCTGACATCATCATCAAAAAATTTTTTTAATTGATCAACAATTTACTTATTATTGTTATTTGTATTTATTGCCTTTACAGCCCCCAACACCCTCCCACAAGAATCTGCATAATAATGCGGTCCAGGTTATAAATCTCACACTGGTTCCATTTTAGCTTTTTAGGTTTTTAAAAAGCTGTTGTGTAGAGATGTAGCACACTGGGTAAAATACTCTTCTTTTTTAGAACTATAGGTCATGGGTTCATATCCTGCTTCCTATCTTTTTTCTTTTTTTTCTAGATTAATATTTTTATTTAGTGCACATTAATAATTTAAAAACATTGCTCTCCTATCTGTCTGATGGATATCGGTGTGCCAATCCAATTTGTTCAATATTGAGTTTCTCAAAACAGCAAAATGTCTATTCTAGCATCTTTGAAACCCAAGTTATCTATTACTATAAGTACTTAGTGCCACTTACAATTGCATCCTGTTCAAAATGCTTATTAAAATAAAATAAAATGTTTGTTACAAGAGAACAATATACATGATATAGAGCTAATAATCACATGTCTTTTTCACAGCCTAATTAATTCCACTGGCTGGTGCAGCTCAGTGTGTATTCAGGAGAGGTCAGATACAGATTTAAACCAGTAACTTTAAAAGCTCATTTAGAAACAATTTTAATAAAGAAAGCACCTTTTCCGTGTGTATATCCACCCTTTATTTGATGGTGCAGAGCAAATATGGGGACATTGGTGCCCATTTAATTATTTTCAGTTAAGTTTTCAATTTTGTGTAGTTATCTGGTGTAATTGGAGCCATCATATTTGTTTCTCTTTACCTGCTTCTAGTATTAGACAGTGTATATTTCTTAAAATAGGAAAATTGTAAGTATGCACCCTTGTGACACAACTCTTAGTAAGTGACAAAATGGATTTATTTAATAATAAACCATCTGATTTTCTCTAAAAATGTTTTTATGTCCATGCTTAAACAATCGCTAATTTTCTTAGTCTCTTACATACTTCACAAACGAAAATGGCTCTTTAAGTTTTTTGCTTCTTGGAAAAACTCTAAGTACTAAATCCTTAAACAGATTTTGTTTCTAAAAGGACTTCTTGTACGTCTGTGTTTGTAATTTACACTGTTTTTGCAATTATATTACTAAAACAAGTCAATAACCAATACTTTTACAGTTTACATGTGGTCCTTTTTCACCGCTTCAGGCAATCTAATCTGAAGTGACTTTGTCAGGTTGCTTATTTTTTTTAATAAACAGCAATTAAGGCGAGTTAAAGACTGCCCATGATTTATTAAAGGTAAAATGAAATGGGTGAAAGTAAATGCAACCTGTTGAGTGAAAGGACGTGGCATGCACATCTGATTCTCATTGTTTTGGCACGTACATAGGCCGAATATGAAACTCTCCAGAGAGAATTAACAGATTTAAAGTAGGTATTCTCAGAAAAGCATGGAAAATGTTTTGACTCAGATATCACAAAGAAGGCCATTCAAACCATGTGGAAACTGAAATAAAAAAAACAGCATGGGAACCAATTACATCCTGTTATTTGCTGGCTTATAGAGAGCCACAGGAAAAAAAATACTTATATATATTCTTGAAATACAGGAACAACAGAATGTAATACCAGTGTCTAATTGTAAATTGAACCTGAGCGATATTACAACTAATTAATTGGTTTAATAAATACTATTTTGCTTTCAGCTTAAAATGTTGATCTAACGTTATACTCTTACCAAAGAAAGCTTCAGTTTCAACTATTTTGTGCTAATTATAAAAAAGGAACGTTTAAAAGGTTATTTATAAATCATGAATGATTTTTTTTATTTTTTAAGTTGAAATAAAACAATAAATTGAAAAAAATATCCCATTAAGTCATTATACAACACTAGCAACTTACCAGTCAAAAGTGACGGCAATACAATTTGAAGGCTGGCAATGCTGTTTGCCACACAATGCAAGGCTCTCCCCCCTCTAACTTGCATGCCTTGCGATGAGTGCCGAAGGGATAGATCTAGCGGAGAAGCACATTAGAGTGATATGATGGTTTCATTCTGTGGATCTCCCTGAGGTATTTCATGTACGAGGGAAGTATAGAGTTTATTATGTGCATTTTGGTGGCGTTGGTCGACAACGGAGGACGCCTCTCTCTATTTCATCCTATTAGGGAGTGTGGACTGCATTGCCTAGGCGACGTAGAGCGTCTGTTTGAGCAGACAGATATAGAGACATCGACGGGACCCGGAAGTGTATCATCCGTTGACGTGGCAACGGGCAAAGGTCATAGCAAACAGGAAGTGCTTCATAAGAGGAAGTGCGAGTCTGATACCAAAACTCATATAAAGCCAAGGAGAGGTAAGCACTCGTACTATGCCAGTTTTTACTTCTTATCATTATTGACAATTCTGACTGGGTTGCTATCTAATATATCACTGAGGAAGCCTGGCAAGATAGGAGAAACGCGTTTGTTTTTTTAAGACAGGTTTTGTCTTATTTTTATATTTTCTAAGCTATCTTTGATATTTTATGGAAAAAAAAAATGTGTTGTATTATTGTGGAGTGTGAAGAGTGGGAGATTTAATTTTGGCCTAATATCACAAGTTGGTAAAAACCCTAGCCCAAATCCATGCACTTGTTGTGGCTAAATACCCCTAATAGTGCATGAGAGGAAGCACCGGCTGTGGCAAGCCTGTAGGGTTGCTAATCCATTGTAGTGAGGCCTTGTAGGATTTTTGATATCTTCAGATTTCCATCTATACCAATTCCACTACCTACTTTGTCTGTATAATAAAGTCCTACTAGTCTACCTTTGGAGGACAAACTGTACAGAGGCTCCATATTAAAACATTTTGTGGAAGGAAGAGTGGAAGAGGGGAAAAAAAGTATTTTCTTGAAGGATAGTGATCATATGAAGCCATTTATTTTCACATAGTTGTTTGACTTCTTTTGTAAATCATAATGATAACATAAATCACCCAAATGGCCCTGATCAAAAGTTTGCATACCCTTAGTTCTTAATAATGACAGCTTGCAGTATTTTGTAATAGTTGTCTATGAGGCCCCTAATTCTTGCAGGTGGTCTAGCTGCCCATTCGTCTTGGCAAAATGCCTCTAGGTCATGCAAAGTCTTTGGTCGTCTTGCATGAACTGCATGTTTGAGATTTCCCAAGAGTGGCTCGATGATATTAAGGTCAGGAGACTGTGTTGGCCACTCCAGAACCTTCACCTTTTTCTGCTATAACCACTGGAGGGTCAGCTGGGCCTTGTGATTAGGGTCATTGTCATGCTGGAAAGTCCAAGAGCGTCCCATGCTCAGCTTTCGTGCAGAAGAATGCCAATTGTCTGCCAGTATTTTCTGATAACATGCTGTAATAATCTTGCCATCAATTTTCACAAGATTCCCCTTGCCCCAAAACATCAGTGAGCCACCACCATGCTTCACAGTGTGGATGGCATTCTTTTCACTATAGCCCTTGTTGACCCCTCTCCAAACATAGCGCTTATGATTGTGACCATAAAGCTCTATTTTGGTCTTGTCACTCCAAATTACAGTGTGCTCTTCAGAAGCTGTGAGGTGTGTCAAGGTGTTGTTGGCATATTGTAACCAGGCTTCTTTGTGGCCTTGGCGCAGTAAAGGCTTCTTTCTGGCATCTCGACCATGCAGCTAATTTTTGTTCATGTATCATTGTATTGTGCTCCTTGAAACAACCACACTGTCTTTTTCCAGAGCAACTTCTATTTTTCCTGAGGTTACCTGTGGGTTTTTCTTTGCATTACGAACAATTCTTCTGGCAGTTGTGGCTGAAATCTTTCTTGGTCTACCTGACCTTGGCTTGGTATCAAGAGATCCCCGAATTTTTCACTTCTTCATAATAGATTGAACAATACTGACTGACATTTTCAGGGCTTTGTATATGTTTTTATATCCTTTTCCATCTTTATGAAGTTCCTTTACCTGGTTACGCAGTTCTTTTGACAGTTCTTTTCTGTTCCCCATGGCTCAGTATCTAGCCTGCACAGTGCATACACGTGAGAGCTAACAAACTCATTGACTATTTATACACAGACATTAATTGCAATTTAAAAAGCCACAGGAATGGGAAATTACACTTTAGTTGCCATTTTAACCTGTGTGTGTCACCTTGTATGTCTGTAACAAGGCCAAACATTCAAGGTTATGTAAACTTTTGATCAGGGCCATTTGGGTGATTTCTGTTATCATTATGATTTAAAAAGAAGCCAAACAACTATGTGATAATGAATGGCTTCATATGATCACTATTCTTCAATAAAATACATTTTCTTTGCATGATCAGTCATATTTTCAAAATAAATGCCAAAATGTCACAATTTCTGCCAGGGTATGAAAACTTTGGAGCAAAACTGTATGTGTTAGGATTCAGCTGGCTTTCACAATTTTCTGAATGCTAAGAACCTATAAATATTTAATACATCAACAAACAGAAGATACATTTTTAAACAGAATCACAGATGCATTCCTGATTCTTAAAATGTAACTTTTATTAATTTCATAAAAATGTCTTTATATAATATGTAGGACAACTCACACAAGAAATACTTTTTTTGTTAAAAAAAAAAAAGTTAAATTCCTAAGTAGAGAGGAGTACCCTTTTATATCACTAGTACCAAATCTCCTTGTAACCTCATATACTAAAAACTAAATATTATACAAATTCCAATCAATATTTTATTTGATTAATTTGCTATTCCTAGTAAATTTCTTAGGAATATAATGCTCTAGTTCTCATGTATATTCATTTTGTAAGGAAACTATATTGAAATAAAACTTCTAGATGTGGAATAAATTACAAAGTAAAATGAATAAGTTGTGCAAATTGAAAAGAGTTCAATAATAAAAAGGTGTAGGAGGGTGGAAATTTCCCATATGGACATATGAACACATACAGTTCATATATTGCTAGAAGGGTAAATCTCTGTTACCAGACTAATCACTGCAAGCCTTGTAATTAGTGAGATGAAAGAGTTGATGCTTTAGTGACACTTACAAGTGATAAAAGCCAGAGATCAGACAATTCTTGTGTGTTCAACAGATTTATAGATTTAGATTTGGTAGGGATCACAGTGAAAAATATATTCTACTCACCTTTAGCTAAAAGGGCATAGGGAGCTAAAGGCTAAAAAACAATTAACAACAGATAAAAGAAACTGTCCATAGACCCTTGTACTTGCAGCTTAAAGAGACATTGAACCCAACTGTTTGATTTCAGGCATTTAAAAAAGCACAAGTTAACACTTCAAAAGCAGTTTTTTGCATGAAAATATATTAAGTAAATCCTATTAAAACGTCCTTGAAACTAACAGGAAATTATTTATTAACTAGCGACTTGCCCGTCAAAAAATGACGGCAATGTTATGTATATGTTTGTCAAGTTGTTTAGTTATTAACATATATTTTTGACACTTGTAAGTATTTTAATATGAACGTGTATTTTTGTAAAATGTTGATGTAATGGTTTTTTAAAATGTAATTAGTATCTGAAGAATTGTTAACTTGAATATACATTGAATGAATAGGAAAGCCAAAAGTAAAAACCCTTTTTTAAACGTTGCAAATTTTAACATGAAGTTTAAAATATATGTAAGCAATAACCATCAAAGTATATATTTTTAAACTTGAACTTTATTTTTTATGTAAGTTTAGAAGTTGACAAAACATTGGTATAATTTTGAACATTATAAACAGGAACATAGTGAATACATTTTGTAAAGTAATTTTTTATTAAAAGTATTAACATTTGAATGTAAAAACAATTGACATTTAAATTAATCAGTATTAAAATACAATTTCTATCACAATAATTGTTAACTTGAATATACATTGAATGTAGAGGAAGGCATACAGTCAAACTCTTCTTAAAACGTACGTAATTAAACTAATTTATTACTGAGCACATAAATTGGCGATAAACATTAATGTAGGTAGTAATCTTAAGATAACAGACAATATTTACATTGTGACTTAAAAGGTGCTTAACCTCTTAACATCCACTTTGTAATATGTTGAATGAAATAACTTCAAAATATATTTTTTAAACTTTTAACATTAGAAACATTAACATAGTGACTTAACATTTTAACATAATTTTTACTAACAATGCAAGGCAAGTATTTTGTGAGGCGAATCATTCATAAACATGACTTCCATTAATTATGACTGAATTAAACAACCAATTGTTATGTATTTTGCAATGCTTTTAAAAAATCTTGGCACCTTTAATTAGTATCCTTCAAAGTTATAGTACTTCATAGTAGACAATGTTTTTAGTAAAAATACGTCCATCTTCTAATAAATCACCTTGACTTTCATTGTTTTCAATGTAAACTTTAATTGCCTGTGGATTTTTGCACCTTGACAACGCAACGTACAATTGACCATGTGCAAAAACTGGTTCTTCCAAGAAAATACCCACAGATTTGAAAGTTTGACCTTGTGATTTATTAATGGTCATGGCAAATGCCATAATAATGGGAAATTGTCTTCTTTGAAGTATAAAAGGGAGACTACTTTCACTTGGTGCTAAATCTATTCTTGGTATGAAAACTCTCTCTCCTCTATGGGTCCCAGTTAAAATTTCAGCATCTATAAAATGGTCCTTTAATTGTTGAACAATTAATCTTGTGCCATTGCATAGGCCTTTTTTGGGATTCATATTTCGCAGTAACATGATAATTGCACCTTTCTTTAGCTGCAAAATATGTGGTGGCATTCCAGAAGGAGTTAAAGAGTTTATGAATTCAGTGGAAAAGTTAGCCTGACTTTCATTGTCATCAGCAAGTACAGAATCAGCACTGTGATAATTTCTTTGTGGTGCATAAATTTTTTTTAAGATTTTATTATTGAGGATTAATGCATCTTTATTTTTACACGTCAGTATGACTTGGTTGGCAAGCTCGGAATATTCTTCGTTATTTATGCTCCCTTCAAATATAGCCGATATAATATCTTGTTGACAAATCATATGAGGTGGGATCTCTACAGTGTCGTCAGGTAAATTTAGTATTTTTTCTGTTCTGCCTTCTCCAATTTTAATAAGCCAATCATTGAAATCAGTTTGGCCTTCTGATCTCATATTTTGTTGCAGTTGAAGATGGGTAAAATGTTTCCATACTGTACTTGACTTTATACATGTTTCGATAATGTCAGTTCGATTTCCATGTACAACAACAGGTAATGTTTGTCTAAAATCGCCACCCAACAACATTACCTTTCCACCAAATGGAAAAATATTATCCATGACTTCACGAAGCAAACGGTCAATACATTGGAGGGCATAGCATGACATCATTGTGGCCTCATCTATTATAATTAATTTACATTTCTTCAATTTCTTTGCTTGTAAGGATGTCATGCGAATATCTGACACAGAATTTTCTAAAATAGGCACTGGCAGTTTAAATCCACTATGAACAGTTCTTCCACCTTCTAATAAAAGTGCAGCAATTCCAGTAGTGGCAAACGCCATTGCTATTTTTCCTTGTGCTCGTACTGAACTCATTAATAAATTGTACAAATATGTTTTTCCTGATCCGCCAGGTCCATCAAGATAGAAATAACGCTCTGTCACCATGTCATCATCTATAGCATTTTTAATGGCATGAAATGCTTGCAATTGTAGTGTATTTAAAGTTGCAAGTCTTTCTTCTGTTCTTTCTGCTTGTAGTTGAATGTCATAGTCTTCAAAGTTAATGTCATCTATAAGACCTGGATCAGGCAAATTAAAACTTGCACAACTTAATCCATGAGTTAAAAAGACTTCTTGGATTTCCATTAACGCTTTTAAGTGTGCAATGGGTTCATTGTATCGTCGCATAAAGTCTTCAGCCATATTACTTTTAAAAGTCTCCCACAAAGCTAATGCATTTGGAGCATTTGAGAAGATACAAATAAAAGCAAATTGTTCTCTCATCTGTCGTGGCATTTGACATTGTGCTGCTTCTTCTAAGCATCTTTCCCACTCTGTATCATCAGCGAGTAAGTTTCTATGTCTTGCAGCTAAATGGAAGGATTCATATACAATGTCATTAACAGTTCTTAATTGTTCAAAACTTTGTGCTCCAGGAACATTTAAAAGTAATATCCGTAAGCAAAAACGTTCAACATCTCTTGGACTGACTGTGTAAATTCTTGGAATAATTTTATTGCCTCTGGTTTTTCTTGGTCTCCATAATCCATTCACAAAAACATAGTGATATGGAATTTCAATATATAAGTATTGTGTTGCTTCAGCATCAGTGGAATTTAATGCAAACCATGCAGTTAGTGTAGTGTGACGATCTTCCCTTTGGGCCAATGCATTCATTTCATTTCCAGCATGGAAATAGACTAAATGTCGTTGTGGCAAATGTACTGCTAACCTATATACTGCATGTGATCTATCATGCATTTCAAATTTTAAAAGCCGCCACATAGCTTCTGGCGCACTGACATAGCGAGCATCTACATGAGATGCAAGTTCATCATGTACTAACTCACTACTTTCAGGGTTGTCTGCACTTTTGACGACTACAGTAGCTGCATCGTAACCTTTGTAAATATATTTGTAGACATATTTAATGGATTTGATGGAAGTGCAGGCTTCTACGTTGATGTGGGCGTTGTACTTCATGAGTAAATGTGGATTGTAGGGTACTACATATCTATTGTCCACTTTTTTCCCACGAATAATGGCACTATCTCCTTCTCTTCTTTTATAAAGTGGATATCCATCACAATTGGCATAGGTTTTGTCTCTATAATCTTTGGGAAATTCTTTGGAACATTTATTATTTTCCATACATGGTGATTGTGGATTAAGGTCACCACAGGGTCCATGAATCATGCGATGAGTAACAATCTCATATAGTCTACCATATAGTTCTGGATCTGGTAGTTCAGCAACAATGACTGCATCCACTTTGTCTGAAGTATCTAATTTATCTTTTTCTTGAAGTATTATTAGAAGATGTGCATGTGGAAGGCCTCTTTTTTGAAATTCAATGGTATATACATAAGCAAGACATTTGCCAAATAACTGATTTATAGTGAAGTCACGTATTAATTCATTTAATTTAATCTTAAAAACTCTGGCTACTAAATCTGGTCGATCTGAAGCAGTTTGTCCAAGAAGTAGATTTAGTGTAATTTCTGGCCATTGTGGATTACATGTAAATGTCACAAATAAATCGGGTTTGCCAAATTTTGTCACAATAGCCATAGCATCATTGTATCTTTCTCTCATATTCCGAGGAGATCCTTGAAAGGAAGATGGTAAAATGATGGCTTTGCCAGCTGTCATGTCTCTGCTTGTAGCCACGTCAGCAACATAGTCCATGAGTCCAGAATATTGTTCTACACGGAGTTTATCTTGTTGATATTTGATAAAGTTTAAATTATTTGCCTCAACTTGCAAATATGAATCAATAATCCATTGTTGTGTTAGTTTCCCACCACATAAAATTGGATTAAATACATTGCGAATGGCAATTTGAGCTACTTTAAATTCAAGCATAGAAACATTATTTCGGATTCTGGCTTTAGCATTTGGGTAACTGGGAAGAGTTAATTTTGGTTGCCAACCTGCTTCTCCGTGTGGGAAAAAGATGGGATATGTCATTGGATCTAAATTTGGACTTAAGATACTCATATTAATAAACGGTTGGTCCTCATTTCTAGGATATATTCGTATGTCTCTTTGAAATGGTGGTTCTCCTTCATCATTGTGAAACACCATTGCAACCTCATTTGTTGTTGGCAAGTTATAACGACGTTTATCAGTATGTCTGTCTCTTTTAAGCACCATATTAACCTTCGGCATTGGTAATTGATGTGTTTGTGAATGAAGTAGTTGTTCATTTTCTACTTCTGCCAATTTTTTATAAGCTTTACTGTAGGGATTGTTGTCCATAATGTTATTTAGCTCTATGAAAACAGTGGGTAAGCATTTTTTATTTTCTTCCATCTGCATACGTTGGTCAACAGCTTCCATTGTATCTAGGACATATAGTTGAGCGAATTTTCTTTTATTTCCTTCCTCTGGATGTAAATGGGAAGTGCGATGATAAATTTGTCCTTGGACTTTAAAACAGTAAGGACCATGTCCTGGTACATTAGCAGCTAATGTTGCCCCCATGGATGCAAAGGATATGGCACTATTGTAGGATCTTATGTTTGTCTTAAAATTTTTGTAGTTTGGAAAAGTAGGTTCAGTCATAATATTTTGTAAATAAATTGGAAATTCTTTCCTTTCTGGAAGTTTGAACTTGCCTTTTTGACAACAACTAATAAATTGTCCATCTCTGGGTCTCTCCTGTTTAAAATAATAAGCCTCACAAAACTGACATTGAGTAGTCATGTCCCCACAACTATGAACCTCTACTGCTAAAGACTTGAGTAGAGGACAATTTGCAAAGCATATAGGATTTTGCCTTTCATATTCATCAGGTGAAATGTCATATAATGTTTCAACAACAGGTTCTAAATGTTTTGTTTTTTTCGTTGCTTTTCTTGGTATATGTTGTATTGTTTGAGGTAAAATGTCATCTAATGTTTCATGAAACGGTTCTAAATGCTTTGTTTTCTTTGTTGCTTTTTTTGGTATCTCTTGTCTTTTTTCTGGCAAAATGTCATCTGATGTTTGAGCAACAGGTTGTAAATGCTTTATTTTCTTTGTAGTTTTTTTTTACATATCTTTAATTTCTGCAAGTGACAGTCTTTTGCTTGCAATTCTTTTGCGTTCTTTTTCTCGTCGAATTTCCTTCTTCTCCGGTGTCTGCTGGCTGTCTGCTCTCTGTCGTCGTTCTCTAGCTTGGCGTCTTTTCTTTTCTTGTTTACTCTCATTATCAGCCATGTTAATCTGTAAAAATAAAATAATGTACCATTAGTTTATTTTGAGATGTTAAGTTGTTTTTCATGACATATAGTTATCAATAGTGTGTTAACATTTTATAGTTAATCAATTTCAATGCGTTCAATTGAATAAAAGTCTAAATAAGGGCATGAGATAATTATTTAAAGACATTTTTATTTATTAAACATGTATCCAAAAGCAAGTGTTTCAGTAACTAAAAAGGTATTTTAAAAAAGATGTTATGTCCTTATTTACAGCACTTTTCAATTTGTCAAATGGCAATTAAATTAGGGTTTAGGACTGGAATGTTACAATGACAAATTGTATAGATTCTGTGTTTTTAGACTTTTTTGGACTCTGCCAATTTATTTTTTAAGTTTACATTGAAGTTTGTTTTTATTGTTAAAGATTATTGGCCCTAAAAGACAAATAAGAGATAGATGATAGATATTACTTTTTATACTGTACCTTGGTTGAAGTTTGATTTCAAGCAAAATTCTTTGTTGGTCCTGTGTTGAAAGCCTTCGTCCGATGGTCTGGTCCTGTGTTGAAAGTCCTCGTCCGATGGTGTAGTCCTCTGTTGAAAGTCCTCGTCCTCTGGTGTGGTCCTCAGTTCCAACTCCTGTTCCGATGTTCTTGACGCAGTATCTGTTATAAAATAAAAATGAAAATGTTATGTTATTTGAATGTCTTTGTATGAATGAAAAAATGGCATTATTTCTGTGTTTTTCTACAATCCTTTTTGGTGCGCCACAATTTTGGTATGCTTCTGTAGGCTATTTTCTAAGGCTTATAGGTGGTTAAACATTAAAGAAGAATATTAATTAATTTTTCTCTTTTTTTACTTGTTATACTGTACCTTGGTTGAAGTTTGATTTGAAGCAGAATCTTTGTTGGTCCTGTGTTGAAAGCCTTCGTCTGATGGTCTGGTCCTGTGTTGAAAGTCCTCGTCCAATCGTCTGGTCCTCTGTTGAAAGTCCTCGTCCGATGGTGTAGTCCTCTGTTGAAAGTCCTCGTCCAATGGTCTGGTCCTCTGTTGAAAGTCCTCGTCCGCTGGTGTGGTCCTCAGTTGAAACTCCTGGTCCGATGTTCTTGACGCAGTATCTGATATAAAATAAAAATGAAAATGTAATATTATTTTAATGTATTTGTATGAAGTAAAAAATGACATTATTTCTTTGTTTTTCTACAACCCCGTTTGGTGTCCACCACTTTTGGTATGCTTATTTAGGCCTTTTTCTAAGGCTTATAGATTGTTAAACATAAAATAAGTATCTAAATGTACTTTGGTATGTGTTTGTGTGAGTTTTCATACAATCCTGTTTGGTGCGCACCACTGTTGGTATGCTTATTTAGGCTTCTTTCTAAGGCTTATAGGTTGTTAAACATTAAATAAGAATGTAAATGTAGTTTGCTATGTGTTTGTGTGAGTTTTCATACAATCCTGTTTGGTGCGCACCACTGTTGGTATGCTTATTTAGGCTTCTTTGTAAGGCTTATAGGTTGTTAAACATTAAATAAGAATCTAAATGTAGTTTGCTATGTGTTTGTGTGAGTTTTCATACAATCCTGTTTGGTGCGCACCACTGTTGGTATGCTTATTTAGGCTTCTTTCTAAGGCTTATAGGTTGTTAAACATTAAATAAGAATGTAAATGTAGTTTGCTATGTGTTTGTGTGAGTTTTCATACAATCCTGTTTGGTGCGCACCACTGTTGGTATGCTTATTTAGGCTTCTTTGTAAGGCTTATAGGTTGTTAAACATTAAATAAGAATCTAAATGTAGTTTGCTATGTGTTTGTGTGAGTTTTCATACAATCCTGTTTGGTGCGCACCACTGTTGGTATGCTTATTTAGGCTTCTTTCTAAGGCTTATAGGTTGTTAAACATTAAATAAGAATGTAAATGTAGTTTGCTATGTGTTTGTGTGAGTTTTCATACAATCCTGTTTGGTGCGCACCACTGTTGGTATACTTATTTAGGCTTCTTTCTAAGGCTTATAGGTTGTTAAACATTAAATAAGAATCTAAATGTAGTTTGCTATGTGTTTGTGTGAGTTTTCATACAATCCTGTTTGGTGCGCACCACTGTTGGTATGCTTATTTAGGCTTCTTTCTAAGGCTTATAGGTTGTTAAACATAAAATAAGAATGTAAATGTAGTTTGCTATGTGTTTGTGTGAGTTTTCATACAATCCTGTTTGGTGCGCACCACTGTTGGTATGCTTATTTAGGCTTCTTTGTAAGGCTTATAGGTTGTTAAACATTAAATAAGAATCTAAATGTAGTTTGCTATGTGTTTGTGTGAGTTTTCATACAATCCTGTTTGGTGCGCACCACTGTTGGTATGCTTATTTAGGCTTCTTTCTAAGGCTTATAGGTTGTTAAACATAAAATAAGAATGTAAATGTAGTTTGCTATGTGTTTGTGTGAGTTTTCATACAATCCTGTTTGGTGCGCACCACTGTTGGTATACTTATTTAGGCTTCTTTCTAAAGCTTATAGGTTGTTAAACATAAAATAAGAATGTAAATGTAGATTGCTATGTGTTTGTGTGAGTTTTCATACAATCCTGTTTGGTGGGCACCAATGTTGGTATGCTTATTTAGGCTTCTTTCTAAGGCTTATAGGTTGTTAAACATTAAATAAGAATCTAAATGTAGTTTGCTATGTGTTTGTGTGAGTTTTCATACAATCCTGTTTGTTAGGCACCAATGTTGGTATGCTTATTTAGGCTTCTTTCTAAGGCTTATAGGTTGTTAAACATTAAATAAGAATCTAAATGTAGTTTGCTATGTGTTTGTGTGAGTTTTCATACAATCCTGTTTGATGCGCACCACTGTTGGTATGCTTATTAATGTAGTTTTGTAATGCTAATAGGTTGTTAAACATAAAATAAGAATGTAAATGTAGTTTGTTATGTGTTTGTGTGAGTTTTCATACAATCCTGTTTGGTGGGCACCAATGTTGGTATGCTTATTTAGGCTTCTTTCTAAGGCTTATAGGTTGTTAAACATTAAAATAAGAATGTAAATGTAAATCCTGTTTGATGGGCACCACTTTTGTTATACTTATGTAGTGTTTTTTCTAATGGTTATACATTGTTAAACAATCACATTTGAATGAGGCCCTCGGCCATTAAACATATTTAGGTCCTGAATCAATTGCGTTTTGACCAATTGAATAGGGCTCTATATAAGCACATAAAATATTTTTTGACAGAAGTTTTTAGTTAGTGAAGACCTATTATGTGCTTATATAAAGCCCTATTCAATTAGCCAACTCACAATTGAATAAGGCTCATGGTTCGGTTCTTTTTTATACTTAAATACTTTACCTTGATTGAAGTGTGGAATGACAGAGGGTCCCCTCCTGCCAATCTTAATCCGCCGGTCTTCTTGTAGTGTCTGTTTGAAAAATAAAGTGAAATAGTGAATTATAGAATTTTTTATTTGTATTTAACAAACCATGGCCTTTTCAGCATTTAAAGTATTTTTGTATCTTACCTCTTGTTCTTTGTTGGTGTTCTTTAAAAGGGATTGTTCTTCACAGTGCACAGTGCAAATTGTTGAAAGACGCTGTTGATGCAGAGTCTGTTTGAATATTTAAAAAAGTAGAAAGATTGAGTTTTAGGTGATCTATTGAATTGCAGTAAATTAATTTCATTGAATTATACTTCTGTAATTAATTTGAATTAACATTATTTTTTGGTGGGTGCTACACACATATGTCACATACATGAAGCACATTTCCATAGTTGAAAGTAATTTTTTTGTGTGCGTGTGACATATCAGTATACATGAATCATATTTTAATTGTTAAATTAACCTTATTTTTATTTTTGGCCAACATACATAAATGTGTGTGTGACATGTGACTATAGATGATACACATATATGTGCGTGTCACATATCAGTATACATGACTCATATTTTAATAGTATTTTAATAGTCCCAACTTATTTTTTTGTAATGTAATTTAAATGTAGTTGTTTAATTAGTTTGTTGCAGGGGCAATACACATAAATGTGCATGTGACATGTCACTATACATTATACGCATAAATGTGCGTGTCACTTGTCACTATACATTATACACATAAATGTGCGTGTCACTTGTCAGTATACATTATACACATAAATGTGCGTGTCACATGTTAGTATACATTATACGCATATATGTGCGTGTCACATGTCAGTATACATTATACGCATATATGTGCGTGTCACTTGTCAGTATACATTATACGCATAAATGTGCGTGTCACTTGTCAGTATACATTATACGCATAAATGTGCGTGTCACATGTCAGTATACATTATACGCATATATGTGCGTGTCACTTGTCAGTATACATAAACCTCTTTGTCTTCTTTAATTTTTTTTTTTGATGTCCTGTCTTGAAAATAAGTAATATATTATAGCTTACCCCTCAGTTGTAATTTGCACAATGTAAAGTAGTAAATTAGGAAAGAATTATCTTCTCAAGTTTTAGCAGCAGTTATCTCCGAAGTCACTCTGTTCATCACCTGAGGAGAAATGTATTTTTCTCTGTCAAATAGACAGTATTTATAAACTTGTAGAACATTCTGGAAAGTTAGACCGTTAGAACGTAATACGCATGCGCTATTTGCGTTCCAGCTTACAATTTGCGTTCCATCCGCCATTTTGTGCGTAGTAGTGGTTAAAATGGTGTTTAATATGAGTGTGATCCGTTCCGCATAGTATGTGTTTCATTATTGCGAGTAAGTGTAGTGTAGTTACGTCTGGAGCCTCGTTTTCGTTTTGTTCGGCGGCCATTTTTTTCTCTCGCTTAGCCGATTTTCGGTCGTTTTAAACTGTTTGTTTTCACTTAAATGGACGTGTAAATGAACTTTTGGAGGTGCCGGATGCCCCCCCGTGCTGTAAGTAAGCTTTTTATGTGTTTGTTGTGTTTATTTCTTGTGTTTGTGATGTTTTGATGCGCGGCGGTTGGAATGGGTCTTTCGCGGCCGTATTTTTTTCCGATGCGGCCGTATTTTGTTGCGAGTAAGTGTAGTGTAGTTACGTCTGGAGCCTCGTTTTCGTTTTGTTCGGCGGCCATTTTTTCTCTCGCTTAGCCGATTTTCGGTCGTTTAAACTCTTTGTTTTCACTGAAATGGACGTGTAAATGAACTTTTGGAGGTGCCGGATGCCCCCCCCGTGCTGTAAGTAAGCTTTTTATGTGTTTGTTGTGTTTATTTCTTGTGTTTGTGATGTTTTGATGCGCGGCGGTTGGAATGGGTCTTTCGCGGCCGTATTTTTTTCCGATGCGGCCGTATTTTGTTGCGATATACGCAGTTACCTTTACGTGTACGACGCAGTGTATTTGTTTCTAAGTCGTGCGTATGTGTGTTAAGAGCGTGTGAGGGGCCTTTTTTACTGTTTTTTTGTTAAGTCTTGCGTCTGTGTGTCTGGGTGTAAGCGGGTGTGAGGCGACTTTGAGTTTTTTTTTGTTATGAAGTTGTGTGTGTGTGTATGTGTGTGTTAACACAGCCGATGTTGGGATGCTCCCACCACCGCAAATGCGGACCCTCGCTTCGCGAGGATCCGCATTTGCGGGGACGTTGTTTGGTTTTTGTTGGCTGGGCGGTTGGGTTTATTCTGTTAAAAAAGTCGTGTGTGTGTATGTGTGTGTTAACACAGCCGACGTTGAGCCTCCACAACCGCAAATGCGGGCCCTCGCTTCGCGAGGACCCGCATTTGCGGCGAACTGCGTCCCTCGCTTAGCGAGGGACGCAGTTTCTTGCGGGCTCGCTACGCGAGCCCGCAAGCGTGAGCAACGACTTGGGTTTTTGTTGGCTGGGCGGTTGGGTTTATTCTGTTAAAAAAGTCGTGTGTGTGTATGTGTGTGTTAACACAGCCGACGTTGAGCCTCGACAACCGCAAATGCGGGCCCTCGCTTCGCGAGGACCCGCATTTGCGGCGAACTGCGTCCCTCGCTTCGCGAGGGACGCAGTTCTTGCGGGCTCGCTACGCGAGCCCGCAAGCGTGAGCAACGACTCGTACGCTCACAACTATATATGTGATAACGTAGATCATATTGGCTTGCAGAGGGCAAGCCTCCAGGAGCAGTTAAACATCTGAATACGTTTTTTTTTTGCTCTGAGACCTATAAAAAAATTAAAAACACTGTGGCACATTGTCAAATACAATCTTTCTGAGAAAACAATAAAAACATTCTTTCCATGCCCCTTTAAATGTAAATTGTGCATGATTGTGCATAGTGGCAAATATGCTAACATGCTGAGGGATGCATTTAATAAAATATACTTGTCTTTTATGTAGTAATTGCTAGTTGTTTCAACCCACGTCAGTATGTAAAGCTGTGCTAGCAACTTGTCACTTCAGTTAACCTAACCTTTACATTTTTAACATTTATATGCAGTTATGTTTCACTGCAGAATTCCATTTTCTATATTGAGAACAGTAATATTTTTATTGCCACATTCTCATTGTGCAAAGAGAAACATATCTTCCCACTTCATAAAATTGAGAACCAAAGCTAGCCAACTGAAAGCAAAAATTTATATTTCCAACAAAATTGCATATTAATGTAAAAAAAAAAAAAAAAAAATATATATATATATATATATATATATATATATATATATATATATAGCCTATTAATAAGTGTAGTTCTTTAGAATATAATAAGAATATAAGAATCCAGCCCATTTTGCCCTCACCAGCTGGGTCAAAGTAAGAACATTCTCACTAGTAAGGTGTGATGACTCAAATTTTATAGAGCACTGTAGTTCTCTTACAATAGGGTTTGATTTTATATAATAAATGATTAGCAGTGAAATCAGTGTTCAAATAAATACATAAATATAAATATATCTTATATCACTATGAATTTAAATGAGTGTTTCTTTTTTTGACATGCTTTTTATTTATTTTGAAATGAAATAAAATTGCAACAAATAAAATAATATAAATTAATATAATATAAATAACATTGATAATAATCATATTTTAAAAAATGGATTTCAAATTTTACCAAATGCAATAAATCAACTAATAGCAAAGTAAAGAAAAATATAACTATAGGATAGAAATGTTTACCTGGGGTCAGAAGTAACTGAGGCTACTTTTATCTTTTCGAAATTTGAGCATAAATTATGAAAAATGTTACCTGTGTTTAGGATCCAAAACTCACATATATTTTTAACATGTTCATAGTAATCATATTTACTTTTTTTCATAACCTGTTCTACTCTTTGTATTACTTCATTTGCATTGAATATTTTATTACTTTTCCAAATGTGCACTATATTTTTTCTTGCTGAACATATTAGGAGGAATTTATTAAGCATTTTCTCATCTGAAATTAGGTAAGATAGGCTGTTTTTTCCAATAGAAAACAGTAAATCAAAGATAACCTGAAATGGAAGTATGGCCTTCCAGTGGAGGCGGCTGTTCTCTTAGTTGTTGAGGACTTGAGGCGTCTATTCTGCGCTGCTGAGCTGCGGGCCATATTGATAACTACCTCAGCATAGCGACACAACAAGCTTCCTTACTGTGGATGTTAAAGAGATTATAAGCTATTAACCCTAAGATGCTCGGTTCCACCAGATTCCTGGATGGGATGCTGAGAGACGATATCTGATATTTGAAGAGGAGCCACTGCCGGACATAGATGTGGTGGGTGAACTGATAAGTGATCTAATGTGAGTGATATATAATCTTATGCTCGAGCACAGAATCTGAATCCAGAACCTTTACTTTGTGATTTGCTATGACATTCTAAAACATGACAAAACCCACTGAATACTATAGCATGTATTATTGCCCAAAGACCTAATGGTGTTGCTCTTGGGGAACCTTCCTAAGATGGGGGTCAGACGTAGCCTGTAAAGAGCATCTGCAAAGAGCACTACATAATTGCTTGAAGGAACTGATGTGGGGAGATATTTGTATAGAGAACTGGAGGCTCAATCTATGTGTATGGTGGATAACCATTTCCCCACTTAGAAAATGACATATAAAATGAGAAATTTCCTATATCTAAGTTCAAATAGGAGTGAGTACCATCTACTAAACGTGGATAAAGTAACATCTAAGGAAATATCTGTTTAGAATGATGCATTGTTTTTTTCATAAATTCCTAAACTGAGGAGAAAGAATGAAGGGGAAAGGGAGAGAAGAGAGAAGGAAAAAAAAAGCAAGAGAGAGGAAGAAAGGGCAAAAAAGCTAACTATATAACATTGCTGAGTGATTAACATCTTCAGATGAACTTTTATGGACTTCTAAGAAACATGAGTAACTAGGCTGTGACAAAGGAAAAGAGAAAAGAAAAAAAAAGAAAAAGAAAACTGCTCATATTACACATTAATACAGAGAAATGTTATTTCATTAAGAACACTGCTATGAGGATCTCTGATAGTACATATAATAAGAACCTAATGAGTATCTGAGTGCATCTTTGGATTCATGATACAACATATACCCTTAGATTGTAATATCTGGAAAACTGAAGGACCAAGAGATCAAGAGTAGTGATGTCGCGAACATCAAATTTTCGGTTCGTGAACAGCGGACGCGAACTTCCATCAAATGTTCGCGAACAGGCGAACCCAGCAAACCGCCATAGACTTCAATGGGCAGGCGAATTTCAAAACCCACAGGGACTCTTTCTGGCCACAATAGTGATGGGAAAGTTGTTTCAAGCGGAATAACACCTGGACTGTGGCATGCCGGAGGGGGATCCATGGCAAAACTCCCACGGAAAATTACATAGTTGATGCAGAGTCTGGTTTTAAGCCATAAAGAGCATAAATCACCTAACATTCCTAAATTGTTTGGAATAACATGCTTTAAAACATCAGGTATGATGTTGTATCGATCAGGTAGTGTAAGGGTTACACCCGCTTCACAGTAACAGACCAATCTCCCCGTTTAATGCACCGCAAACAACCGCAAACAGTCCCTTTGCACAACCGCAAACTACCCATTTGCACAAGGTTGGATACCAAGCTAGCCATGTCCCGTTCCTTGTCCTCACTGATGTCATTGAAGGTCTCTTCCTCCACCCAGCCACCAAGGATCCCCGAAAGGTGACAACAAGCCTCCTGGATGCCTGCTGTGTTTGGTCTTCCACCTCCTCAAAGCCACCTTCCTCCTCTGACTCCTCTTCTTCAAACTCCTCTCTCTGCGTTGCCTCTGTCTGCGTTATTATAAGGTGTGTACTGTTAAGTACTACTATTCCTATCGGTTTAATCCCTGTTACGTTCCACTATTAGGGGACGTGTATATGGCATTGATTTTTGGAACAGGGAGATGGAAAAAGATGCTTGGTCGGACCTCCTTCTTCGAATTTGGGGCACTGCACGTGCAATGTAATGTGCCACCAGATAGGAGTGGTGTATTAAGTTGTACTATTTATTCCTATCAGTTTGATACCTGTTACGTCTCCTATCAGGGGATGTGTATATGGCATGGATTTTTGGAAGCGGGAGATGGAAAAAGATGCTTGGTCGGTCCTCACACTTCAAATTTGGGGCACTGCGCGTGCAATCTAAGGTGCCACCAGATATGAGTGTCACTGTGCACTGGCAAAAGTTGGCAGAGTAGGCCCTGTAGGCCTCACACACACGCCTGTAGGCAGGCGACTTATATTCAATCGATTACAGTCAAAAAAGTGTTGTTTTATGTCACTGTACACTACGGTTGCACCAGATATGACGTATCACTGTGCACTGGCAAAAGTTGGCAGAGTAGATGCAATAGGCTTCACACACACGCCTGTAGGCAGGCAAGTGCTATTCAATCTATTACAGTCAAAAAAGTGTTGTATTATTTCACTGAGCACAATATAAGCTATGAGCCTGACACAGGCAGGCAACTGAAATTAGATTACAGGAAAAAAATGGTTGTTTTCAATGTATGGTACACCACCAGGTATGAGTAGTGAAAATAAGCACAATATAAGCTGTTAGGTGTTAGCCTGTCACACACACACTCTGGCAGGTAGAAAAAAAATAAAAATAAATAAATGATGTTCTAGCCCTAAAAAGGGCTTTTTGGGTTGCTGTCCTTGCAGCAGATATCAGATGAGTCATTCAGGTCTGTGATAGAAGCTAAATACACAGCCTGGCTTTCTATTTCCCTATTAAATCTCCAGCAGCTACACTATCTGTCCTCTCACAACGAATGCAGCTTCAGAATGATTCTAAAATGTATGCTGTCCTTCAGATGGAAAGCTTGGAAAGGGAGTGTATGCTGCTGATTGGCTGGAATGTGTCTGCTGACTGTGAGGTGCAGGGTCAAAGTTTCCTCAATGATAAAGTATAGGGGGCAAACCGAAAAGCGCATGTGTTCGCCGTCCGCTGCGAACGCGAACATGCCAAAATCGCTGCGAATAGTCCGCGGGCGAACTGTCCACGACATCTCTAATCAAGAGTTTTTTTTTCTTCTATACTTTATATATTCAAAGGACATGATCTTCTGTAGCTTTGATGGAATACGTAGTTTAAACTATACAAGATTTTTTATTAACTTAAAACATTGAAACTAATCTATTAAAGTAACAAAACGAGATCTGTTGCAATATTGTAACAAATTGTGTTACTCTATATATAGTTTATATGAAAGACTTTGATCATGTGTACCCTATAGTCTGTTGTAGAGTGATACAATTTGTTGAGATCAGTGTCTGTTGAGTACAATCTATTTTGGATGAATCATTTGATAGAACTGGTTGGATTTAGACAAACTGGAAATTTCTATGTTTATTGGGTTCTTAAAATCTCCATCTCAAATATATTAGATATAAAATATTGTTAATGTAAGATATTGAGATTTTAGAGGTTAGATTTACTTGCACTATGATAATACAGATAACTTGAATTGTGATATTAATCAAACTTAGTGGATATATAGGAATGTCAAATCTAAATGATACCTACTGTGTATAGAATATTAATTAATGAAATTGCATTATTCTTGATTAATTATTGAATTGAAACATCCTTCATGTAATACCTGGGAATTTTTGTTTGATCAACTCATACCTTAATATAGAGAATAAGTATTGAGTCTTCCAATTAAAATAGGAATATCTATAAAACAAAAATAATAAAGAAAGAAAAAGAAAAGGGAAGGGAAAAAGGGAAGAGAAAAGAAAGGAAAAAAAAGGAAAATAAAAGAAAGAGAGGTGGTAAGAAGGGGAAAAAAAGGGGAAGGGGGGGGAGGAAAAAAAGGGAGAAGGGTAGGGAAAAAAAAGAAAAGAGAAAAAAGAAGGGAGAAGAGGGGAGAAAATGGAAAAAATGAAAAGAAGGGGATAAAAAGTGGAAAGGAGATTTTTTTTGGGTGGTAAATTGTGAATATTAACTCATAAGTTTAGATTAAGTGTAAGATGAGTGCAAAAGAATATAAATAACCTACAATGAAGAATAATTTAAACATAAATCAAAAGACAATGGGAAAAAACTTGATACGAAAAGTATGACTTCATTCTTATGAGAGAAAGATCATTAGAACATTAGAAACAACTTGAGAATTTGAGGCGTTTCAGGGAAAATTTTTGACGAAAGACTTAAATGTTTATGTTACCAACTTTTTGAATACACTAGTGAACTCAGAGGAAAATAAGATAGAAAAATGATATAGAATTCCCATCCCAGGATATATTCCTAAAGAAACTCCAAGAGACATAATAGTAAGGCTTCAATATACCTCTTATAAATAGGCAATTTTGAAGGCATCAAGGGAAAAGAGACTATTTGATAACCCTTATGAACATTTGATGATTTTTGTGGACCTTCCATTCTGACTAAAAGAAAATAACTTAGACAAATAACTAAAATACTGAAAAATGAAAATATAATGTATAGGTGGAACTATCCTGCTAAACTATTGATTATTAACAACAACCAAAGATTTATGGTTACATCATTAAAAGAAGGAGAGAAACTTTTAGATGAATGGGCAATTCCTTATGAAATAACCTCACAATTGAACTTAGAATCAATTCAATAAAAGACATCCATGGCAAATTGTAAAATAAACTGAGAGATCTATATATTAAGCTAATTATTAAGGATTTTGGTTGGGCACTAAAACTGACTTGCTTATTATAAATTGATAAATGGAGTAGAGATAAATAGAAGATACTGAAACCAATAAAAAAAAGAAAAAAAAAGATGACCTGAAATGCATTTAAGATGCTTAGTACATTCCACCCATTATATTTCAAATGAACATAGTACAACATCTTTGCATTTTGCTGTCTGCATACCCAAGAACTGCCTATAATACATTGTCCTCTATATCTTACTAAACAATTGTAGATATTAATTTAAATACATACTTACAAAATGTTACAAACAAATATTAATTTAAGCCACATACACTCCAGCATATATCTAAATCCTTTAAAACCTTTTAACCATTTTAAATAATTAGTTGTATACAATATAAATATACATTTGTAGTAGTTCTCCCTTATTGTTAGATACATTGATCATTGTTTGCCATAGTATATTATTGGTATTGCATAATGTTTCTGTTATCTCTCCTTAGACCTTTACTACATAAATCCATATGAATATTTCACTGTTGATCACATACTTTTGGTAGCATGTCATAAATTATTATTAGACTCTTGTTTTACTTTTCTATATACTATCCAAGCATAGTTTTGAGAAGTTTTTTTGTACTTCAGTCATTTCAATTGAAATATTATTATTAATCATTCTATACATTAAAATTTCCTAAATTTCCTAGCTTGTATCTATCCAAGAATGCATCACGCCATGTGTTTTTGTGGCCCTTTCTGATGGGCTAGACTAGATTGGTGTGGTGTATGTTCCCCTGGTCCCCTTCAGGATTGCTAAGTGGTGGTGATGAAGGGGCTTTTGTACTGCAATGATCTTTTGAGCTATACCATGTAGGGCCAGTGTAGGTGGGCACGTCATGGCAGAGAGGTGAAGACAAATCACAGTCCAGTAGAGAAGGAACTGGCAACCCACTCCATTATCACCTGTAATATTCCTATCAGACCCTTAGGGGAATGTTTATACTCTTGGCCTGTGTATTAACCCTTTATTATTATTATATTTGATATTTAGTATTATATGATATCTAATGCTATTATGACTATGATTCTTTTGATATGTATTGATCTATTGCATGTTTATCTATGGATCATTAGTTTCCATATATAGGAATGTGACACTAATGTGATGAATGTGGATGTCCCATAACCCCAACCATTGAAAACACACTGACACGGTTAGAACGGTATAACAAAGCTTTATTTTGACATAGACCACAATCAGAAATGGTCAATACTGTGCATTAATATCATGGGTGTGGGCAGGTCCCAAGAGAGCAAGAGGCTTGGGGGGGTGGGGGTGGAATACCTACATGGGGTAATGTCATAGTCTAGAATAAGCATGATGCATAGCACCTATAGGCACATGTGATCACTACACCACTGCAACCGGAATCTGATGAAAAAAATGATCATCACAAATCACTTCATTTAATTGAAGAAGCCATTAATGTGCGTAGCACTTACAACTAAAAAAAGGCGGAGGAGGATAAAAAAAAAATAATCAACATGCATGTACAGTACTGTGCTAAATGCTGTAACTGTAACAATATACCAACTCACCGGATTCCCATCTGCAAGCATTACTAACTATTAGCTAGGTCTCTGGATAATCAGCAATATGGGAAACATACCCATTAATACAGAGAGGACACAAAGGACAGCAGCCAGATTCAATGTTACTTACATCAGACCCAAGGATCTGTTCTCAGACTGATATTTTGGTCAGGAACATATGCTTCACTAGGGCATATATTAATGCTGTCTTTCATTAACATATCATTGTGAGACTTTGCCATTCCATCACCATAGCGGTATTAGTCTACATTAAAGCTAACAACAATCATGTCTGAGATATCTGGCTATATGATAGCTGTAGGGTTGTGGGAGGTACATGTTAGGGGGGCTGTCATTGAAGGAAAGTCAACCTGAGAGGCACTGGGAAACCTTGCACCTCATACATTTCCTCCACAATGCTTGCAGATGCAGAAGATGCCTTCATAGACCTGAATTGTACCTAAAACAAAAAAAAGAGAAAAAAAAAGAAGACAACCTACAAAATAAGGCCTGAAAAAATCTTAGGGACTGCAGCATCTCTTTTCAACAGCATTCCTCAGTGACGATCAATTGGTGACATGTTAAACAGAACCCTACGTATCCACAGAGAAGATGATCATGGACCATGTAATGGGAGGTAGCCATTTTCATACAAAATATCACCATCACATAGGCCAAGATCCAAGACTCTGTAGCCAGTCTAGATTAAGTTAACATTGTGACCAATAGATTGTCACTGAGGAGTGCTGTTGAGAAGGCACAAACATGTCCCCAGCCCCTATGTCCTCCTCTGCCTAGCCACAGGGTCCACATCCTACCCAGCCGGCCGCCGTACTACAAGTGGAATTGGCAAAGGAATGGTGGGAGGAGAGGAGGGGCCGGGCTGCTGGTGTGCTGGTGATACCTCCAGGGTAGAGGCGGAGCTGGGGACCAGTCCTATCCTTAGCAGCCCGGCCAGGTAGGTCTCAGTCATAAGATAATGCCTCCTCTCCTCCCTTTTGCCCCTGGCCAGTTTGCGCATGAGCTCTGCATGATTGGCGGAGATGCTGGCCTGGAACCCCCAAAGAAAGTCCAGTTGCTGGCGCATGATGGCCAGCATCTCCGCCTGCATAGCCTGGCTTGGTGGTGTGGGGATGGAGGTCTGAGGGGCGTTGGTGGGTGAGTAGGTGGCGGTGATGGAGTGGGGAGGGTCTGGGGTCCGGCTGAAGCCTGGGGAGATACATGAGTCGGTATGGGTATGCCCGGTGGTGGTGGTGGCCAGGGCAGCGCACTGCTGTGTGGGGAAGGAGGTGGTGGCTGGCTGTGCTGTTCCCCATGAGTATCTGTTGGAGGGATCTGGCGAGATATGCAGTCTTTTGGGGAGGGGGATGGTGGGGTCAAATCCCGGTGGGGTTGCAGGGGTCTGGAGAATGACCCCACCACCCAAATGACCTCCTTCACCTCTGAGCCAGGGTCCTGAGATCCTCCTCTTTCCTCCTCCCCCTGCGCCGGTTCCTACTGGGCGGGGTCTTGCTCCTCCACATCCTGCTCAGATGGAGTCGACCCCCACACCTCTGGCTCACCACTGGACCCAGACCTCCTCCTGGATGCTGAAAGATAGAAAAGAAAGGTATATCTCATTAGTATGATGAATAATACATTGTTATTAGTTTATATCTGACACCTAGGCTTGAACCTGGGTGATTCTCCTAATTGCAACTCAGAATAGTTATCATTTGCTAGATGTGATCTATTCTTTGGCTCTTGGTCTTGATCGTTCTTGGCTCCTAACACTATCTTATATCCGGCTGTGTTCTGTAACTGCATAGGCTGCAGTGGGAACACCAAAAAATGGACTCTCTGTTGCTTAATTACTGTTGTTGTGCCCAGGAATTCCATGGAGCTCACATGTCAGTGTCCTTGTTGGTCATCGTGTACATGTGTAGTGTGTGTGATGCACATGTGGGGGCATGTTGATGTATGTGATATTCACCTGACATGGAGGCTGGGTCCTGCTGGGCCACCGGGCCTGAAGCTCCAGCTCAGCAGATCCCTTGCGACCCACTCATTATAGGTCACGCTGCAGTCTCTGTCCGCCTTAGCCATCATCCCCCTCACCTTGGCCCTGATGTCATCAAATCTGTGCTTGACAGACCTCATATCCCTTAATGCTGTGCCTACCGCAGTAACTTCTGCCGCTACCTCCTTTCAAGCATGAGCCCTAGGCCCAGGCACTTCCCTCCCCCCTGCAAGAATGACGGGGCGGCCATGGCTAGCACCCAGGAGGACCACATTCTTCCTGTGCATATAATTATGGGCCCTGTGTTTGCCTCTGGCCTCTTGCCCTCTGGACTGTGGATAGGGACCCTTGCTTCCCTGATTTGTCCTGGGGCCTGTCCATTCCCTGAACTACCACCCCCCAGGATCAGGCTCCTTCCCCTCTGTCCCTCTCCACTGTGTGCCTAACGATCAGGCCCCCCTTCCTCCACCCACCACTGCACTCTCCTCCTCTCCCTCCTCCTCCTCTCCCTCCTCCTCCTCCTCACACTCCTCCTCTCCCTCCTCTCCTCCCTCCCCACCTCCTCTTCCTCCTCCACCTCACTCCTCACCTCCTCCTCACCACCTCCACTCCCCATGGCCACCTCTTGTTCTTCTCTCTTCTCCTCCACTCTCCTATTCTCCTCCTCCCCAACTCTCCACTCCTTACCCCTACTCTCTCCTCCCTCCATTATAACCCAAAATTAAAATAAGGTTAAATAAAAAAAAGTTTTACTGTATATGTCCGTTGAAAAAAAAAAACATATTAAGCGGAAATTCGTATGAAATTAGAATATAAATCAATAAAATTGCAAACTACCTCTGCTCATCCAGCCCCTTTACGGCTTTGCTTGCACGGAGAGGGTATAAGGGCTTCAGGGCAGCCAGCCCCTAACTTGCGGTCTTGTTGAATTGAATAGCACGGTAAGTCTAGCACGCTGCAGGCCCACAGCAGGCCCGCAGACATACAGCCTATATCCAGCGACTTGCGACCTCCGAATGAATGAGGCCTCTTGTCTCTCATTTCAGCTTAAGACCCCCTACATCTTGAATCTTACCTGCTTTCTCTGGAATTTTAAACAACATTGCTAACAAGCTTTAAGACCCCTCCATCTTGAATCTCACCTGCTCTCTCTGGACATTTAAACAACACTGCTATCTCTGCCCTCCCTACCTGCCCCTCACCCACCTGCCCCTGCTCTCTCTTAATTACTTAATTACTTGCACCTGATTACTCAGCATCACCTGCTAAATATATATATATATATATATATATATATATATATATATATATATTAATAATGAGTATTGAAGTATATTGTGATACCTTTTGTATTGGAGAACTGCCTTATTTATATTGACAAACTTTTGAGAGGTTTGACCTCTCTTATCAAGTGTGATGCAATACTGAAATGAGATGGAACCCTCAGTTTGAGAGTAAAGAGAGAGTGGAGACAACATATGACATCATCAGGTAAATAAATTAGGGGGAATCAACACAGCATAGTATAGAAAACATATATACACATACATGATAAAACACAGCACTGTAGTCCACAGTCTGGTCTCACTCTTAACTACCTTAATAGTTAGTTCTATAGATATGGTCATCAGCTACAGTAATCAGTTATCACCTACACCATACTGACGGGGCCGAATTATGGTCAAAAGGTATGTGTAGGGTTTGTCCTGTTCAGGGTAGAATTGCCTGGTATTTCTGGGTTGGATCACTTTTTTGAATGAGACCAGACTGATATACTACAGGATATTTCTCCCTGTGAAGAGCACAAGTGAGCTAAAAAAGGATGCTCTCAGAGTGGATGACCATATCCACAGTACTACCTATTAAGGATAGTTTGTTCTCTGCCTGAGCCCCTCTATTGTTGGTATTGCTTATGTAAATGACCCTTAGGGCTTTGTATCCCTAAGGGTTATAGGGGACTCCAGATGTGGAGCCCTTGTTCACTTTGCCTTAAGGAGTTATCAGCTACATCCTACCAACGAGGCCCAATTAAGGCCAAAATGTATGTGTAGAGTTTTCTGTTTCTCCTATTCAGGGCAGAATTGCCTGGTATTTCAGGGCTGGATCACATTTTTTGAATGAGACCAGACTGATATACTACAGGATATTTCTCACTGTGAAGGGCACAAGTGAGCTAAAATTGGATGCTCTCAGAGTGAATGACCATATCCATAGAACTACCTCTTAAGGATAGTTAGTTCACTGCCTGAGCACCTCTATTGTTGGTATTAATAATGATATATAACAGCAAAAAACCTTGCAAAATGATACAATGCCAGTGAACTAAATAGTAATAAAAAAAAACTTAATTGGGCCCTCCTTCCCCCACCACTAATTCTTTGGAATAGGCGCACATTAATCCCATCAGGGTTCCTTTGCAGCCTCTAAGTGTAACCATGGGGGTCCATAAGGTGCCCAAAATGAACCCATTACCATGTGGGTCCCTAGGGACTCTCATAGTAATCTAATGTATAAACATGGGGGTTTCTGTGGTACTATCATAGGAGTACTGGTGGATCCCATGCATTCTATTCCCTGTGGGAGTACACAAGGACCCCCTTAGTTCCAGGTACTAACGCTTCAATTAAATAAATTACATAGAAAAAAGAGATATCAGCTTGGAGCCCGAAATGTGTAAAAACTTGCATAACCAAGCCTCTTTCCAAGTCCATCTGGGTAAACTCCTCTACAGTAAATCGAGTCAATCCTAATTTTACACCACAATACCAAAGTTTTTCAGAAGTATTTAGCAAAACCAAATTTGCTTCCTGGAGCTATTCCGCTAAAAAATCCTGGAGGGGATAATTCAACTCTACTCCCAGGACAGGAAGCAGGGGCAGATCTACGGCTAGTGCTAGTGTTTTATATATATATATATATATATATATATAATATATATATATATATATATGTTTATTTATATATACTAGCGACTTGCCTGTCAAAAAATGCCGGTCAATAAAATGTTAAAGCTGGGAATGCTGTTTAACACACAATGTGAGTCTCTGACCCTCTTAACCTTTTTGTTATGTAGAAAGAAGTACAACAATTACAATAACTTTTTTTTTTTTTTTTTAACATTCAATTTGTATTTTAGCAACTGGTAAACAATCATTTTTTTTAACCATATTAACCCTTTTAATCATCGTGTATGCAGGAATAATGTAACAATGGATGAAGTTTGTATGAATACATTTTTGTAAACCATTACATAATGCTTTGAAACATGCAACTTATATTTGAAACATTAGTGAACCATTTTTTTTTTAACCATACAAACATTTTGAAGTCTGAGGTATGGATGAGTAACATAACATTAGGTCAACTTTATATCAATGAGTATATTAAACCATTACACAATGCTTTGTAACATGCAACTTTTATTTAAAGTACTGGTAAACCACATAGGTATTGAATCCAGAGGAAGGCAAACAGTAAAAAAAAAAACATTAACACTTAGCCAATTGTATCAAAGGAGGGAAAACATTAATTCCTTCCTGACCCCATTAACTGGCGATCAGATTACTCCCTGTATCAATACTCTGTATATAATTATACATTTAATTTTTCCAACAAATGATCATCCTCCTACTAACATGAACCCTTAATTTTTAACATTGCAAAAATGAAGTTAATATATTTAAATGTAAACAGTAAAAGTAATAAAATGCAACATATTTGTTTTGTGGGGCCAATCCTGGCAAAATGCAACTTTCAAGACATTCCAATATTATTTGTTTTTGTATGTCCAAGTGGTTCCCTTAAAAAGAGCCCAGCAGACTTTTAATTTTGTCTATGGATATAACCACTGTTTATTCTTGTTGTTGTTTGTTCATTGTTTTTTGTTATTGTTGTAGTTTTTTTAAATTGTACATAGAGTTTCCTATGTGAAATAGTAGTCCTCTAAAAAGAGCCTGAGTGACATGAAATCTCGTCCTCTAAATAAAACCACTGTTCTCTATGTTTACAAAACCTCATAGTACACAATGTTTTTGGTAAAAATGCTTCTATCCGGTAATAGATCACCTTGACTTGGGTTGTCTTCAATTGAAACTTTAATATCATTTGGATTTGCATGCCTTGAAAAAGCAACATAGAGTTGTGCAAATGCCATGGTAACTGGAAATTGTCTCCTTTGAAGGACAAAAAGGCAAACCACTCTCACATGGAGCCAAATCCATTCTTGGTATAAAAACTTGTTCACCTTTATGGGTACCATTCATAATTTCTGCATGTATGAAATGATCTTTTAAATCCTGCACAATTAATCAATTAGTCCTTTTTTGGGATCCACATTTCTCAATAGCATGACAATTGCCCCTTTTTTCAATTGCAAAACATGTGGTGGCATTCCAGATGGTGTTAAAGAATCGATAAATTCTATACTAAAGATAGGTTCACTGTTTTTATCATCAGCCAGAACTGAATCTGCACTATAATAATTATTTTGTGGTGCGTTGATGAATTTAAAAAAATAGTTATTTAGATTCAAGCATCTATATTTTTGGATGTTAATATCACTTTGTTTGCAATGTCTGAATAATCGTCGCTATTAATAGTGTTTAGAAAGATTGCCAAAATTAGTGATTCTTTGCAAACCATGTGTGATGGAATTTCTACTGTATCATCTGGTAAATTATTTATTTGTGGATGTTTTCCTTCTCCATTTTGGCCTTCAGATCTCACATTTAATTCCAATTTCAGGTGTGTAAATATTTCCCACAGTTTACTTGTCTTGATACATGTTTCAATAATGTCAGTCCAATTTCCATGTGGCCCAACAGGTAATGTTTGCCTAAAATCTCCTCCTAACAACATCGCCTTTCCACCAAATGGCAAATTATTATCCATCACTTCTTTCAATAATCTATGAATACATTGCAAGGCATGACATGACATCATTGTTGCCTCATCTATTATAATTAATTTAGTTTTTCTAAATTTTCTTGCTTGTAAAGAATTCAGTCGAATATCAGACATTGATGTTTCTAAAATGGGAACTGGCAGTTTAAATGCACTATGCACAGTTCTGCAACCTTCTCACAAAAGTGTGGCAATTCCAGTTGTTGCAAATGGCATTGCTATTTGACCATGTGCTCAAAGTAACTCTTTAAACAATTGTAGAGATACGTTTTTCCTCATCCACCAGGGCCATCTAGATAGAAATAACAGTCTTCAACCATTTTATCATCCGTAGCATTTGTGATGGAATGAAATGCTTGCAATTGTAATGTATTTAAAGTTGCAGGTTTTTCTTATGTTTTTTGTTTTTGAAGCTCAGTGTCATAGTCATCAAAGTTGATGTCATCTATAAGTCCTGGATCAGGCAAATTAAAAATTGCACAAATGAATCCATGGGCAAGAAATATTTCTTGAATTTCCATTAATGCTTTTAAGAGTGCAATGGCCTCGTAACGTTTCAAGAAGTCTTCACACATATTTAATTTAAATGTTTTCCACAAAGCAAATGCATCAGGTACATTGCAAAAGATGCAAATTAATGCAAATTGTTCTCTCATTTGCTTTGGCATTTGACATAGTGCTGCTTCTTCCAGACACCTCTCCCATTCTGTATCATCTGCTATGAAGTTTGTGTCTTGCAGCTAATAGGAAAGTATCATAAACTATGTAATTCACTGTGCGTAAATGTTCATAACTTTGTGCACCGGGAACATGTAAAAGAAGTAATTTTAAACTGAAACGTCCAATGTCTCTTGGGCTGACAGTATACATTTGTGGGATAATTTTATGAGTATCTCTTTTTCATTGTCTCAATGTATAAAAATTGTCTGGCCTCAGTGTCCTGGCAGTTTAATTAAAACCAAGCAGTAAGTGTTGTTGCTCGATGTTCACTATGGGCTAAGGCATTTCTTTCATTGCCTGCAGTAAAGCAAACAACCTGACTTTCTGGCAAATGCACAGCTAATCGATACACAGCATGTGACCGATCATGCATCTCAAATATCAGAAGACACCACATTGCTTCTGGAGTGCTGACATAGCGAGCATCTAAATAATTTGAAAGTTCCTCATGTAAAATTGTAATTTTCTTTTTGTTTTGTGCACCTGACACAACAACAGTTGCTGCATCATATCCTTTGTATATATATTTATACACATATTTGATGGATTTAATAGAAGTGCAAGCTTCCACATTTATGTGTGCATTGTACTTCATCAGCAAATGAGGATTGTATGGAACAATATATCTATTATCGACCTTTTGGCCACAGATAATAGCGGTTTGTCCTTCTCTTCTTTTATACCAAGGGTATCCATCACAATTAGCATACGTTTGCATTTGAAATTGTTTTGGGAACTCTTTTGTACATTTTTTATTTTCCATTCATGGTGAATTTGGATTAGTATCTCTACATGGCCCATGAATCATTCTGTGTGTTACAATCTTATAAAGTTTTGAATATTTTTCTCGATGTGTGTCAGTTCAGCAGTATTTATTGAATCCACTCTCTCTGCAGTATTAAATGTATCTTTGTCCTGCAGGATTAAAACTATGTGTACAGGCATTTGGCAGGCCTCTTTTTATAAATTCAATGGCATAAACAAAAGCCACACATTTTCCAAATAACTGTGCTTTAGTGATATCATGCATTAATGAATTTAGTTTTAGTTTGAATACTCTTGCCACTAAATCTGGTCGGTCAGAAGTATTTTGTCCATGATTCAAATTTTACTTGATCTCTGGCCATTGTGTATTACATGTGAATGTAATGAATATATTCATAAACTAAATTAATTAATATATTTTATAAACTAAAGGCATTGTAAAATATATAATATTTGTTGTTCCTAATGATTACTAATTACTAATGTACATTAATAATTAATCAATGAATAAATATATTAGAAAGAGGTAAGCATTAATATATTAATAAACTAAAAACAGTTTAAAATTTCCAAATTTTTTTGATAATGTTTACTAATTACTAATTAATAAATTAGTGTACATTAATAAATAATTAATCAATTAATAAATATATTACAAAGAGCTAAGCATGAATGTATGCATAAACTAAAGGCAGTGTAAACTATAAGTTCGTGGCTAAATTTTTTTGACTAATAATATATTTATATATTTTTAATAATAATTAATTTATTATTAATGATTAGTGATATAAATTAATATACTTTACCTATTTGTAATTAATATTCAGCAATCAACCTGAAGAGCTAATCTCTTTGGATTTTCCGGCAGCAGAAAATGTCCACTCAGACTGTCATTACCTGAGGAGAAAGTGTCAGCACTGTGGCAAGTGTACCCTATATATAGGCTGCGTGCACAAGACAAAACCGTTGGTTTAGGCAGGAAAGCCGCCATTTCAGAATCGTAATGTGTAAAATTATAGGTTAGTCTATGTCTTACGCATTTTGCAAACATTTTGCGTCCTTCCTATTAGTTTGTTTTTCTACCTCATATGTCACTGGCTGTGTTTTGCGCGGTTCGCGGTCGTGTAGCCTCGTTTTCAACTTTTTCGCCGTCCATTTTTTTTCTCTCAACGGATTTTTCGACTGCCGAAACTAGCCAGATTTGCCAGCCTTTGGTGCTCATCACCTTAGTGCTGCGAGATTTAATGCCTCAACTGCTCACTACGTGAGGCTCGCAGGCGATGTGCGCCGCTCATCGCCCAAGTCGTACACAACAATGAGACTAAAAAGTTAAGCCTGGCAATGCTGTTTGCCACACAATGGGAGTCTCTCCCCCCTCTACTTTACTGGCCTCGTGATGAGCGCCTTTGGCGCTCATTACAGGCTGCGCAATAAGCGCATTTGGCGCTCATTGCGAGTCTCTCCCCCTGTCTACTTCCTCCCTTGTGTCTCATTTGCCCCCTCCTCTCCCTCCCTTGTGTCTCCTTCCCCCCTGTTTTTATCCACCTCTCCCTCCTGTGTCTCTAACCCCCTCCCCTGTGTCTCTTTCCCTCCTGTGTCTCTTTCCCCCTCCCTCCCATGCGTCTCTTTCCCCCCTGACCCCCCTCTCCTCTGTCTCTTCCCCCCCTCCATCATGTCTCGTCCCCCCATTTCCCGGTCCCCTGTGTATCTTCCCCCTCCTCTCCCTCCCCTGTATCTCTTCCCGCTCCTTTCACTCCCCTGTCTCTTCCCCCTCCTCTCACTCTGCTGTGTCTCTTCCCCCCTCCTCTCCCCCTGTGTCTCTTTCCTTCCTCTCTCTCTTCCCCACCTCTCCCTCCCCTGTGTCTGTTCCCCTCTCTCCTGTGTCTGTTCCCTCCTCCCCTATGTCTCCTCCCCCTATCCATCCCATGTGTCCCTTTCCCCCTTCCCTGTGTCTCTTTCCCCCTCCGGTGTCTCTTTCCCCCTCCTCTCCCTCCCCTATGTCTCTTCTTGCTCCCCTGTGTCTCTTCCCCCTACTCTCACTCCCTTGTGTCTTTCCCCCCTCCCCTTCTCCTCTGTGGGTCTTTCCCCTCCTCCCCTTTGTGTCTTTCCCTGCCTCCCCTGTATGTCTCTCCCCTCCTCCCCTGTGTGTCTCTTTCCTCACCTGTGTGTCTCTTCCTCCCTTCTCTGCGCAATGCCACAATGAGCATGCGCCAGGCTCCGACGCAATGCTCATGTGCTTCCCGATGCAGTGCGCATGTGCGGCTGAAGCCATGCAATGCGCATGCACGGGCCCCTATGCAGTGCATATGTGCAGCTGATGACGCGCAATGCACATGCGCGGTGGCTTTGCGATTGTCAAACTGCGATTTGTTGCAAGCGTGACAACGAATCGTAGCTTGACAACTATTATATGTGATACAGTATTAAGATAAAAATTGATAAATATTAAGACAAATTATGGGTCGAAGATTTTCAAGACATACTGCAACATAATGATGGGCCTCTATTGGCCAAATCTGGTAATGCACCAAGGTCATAAGAACTGTAAAACAGATGCTCTTTCTTGGCCCCATGAACCTGTCAGTACTCCTCTCAGCAAATAAATAATCTTGCCTCTTACAAGATGTTTGACCTCCATGTCTATGTCCCTGCTCCATAAGATCTCTATTGCTCAATCTAAGATACTTCAGGAAACTATACGACCCAGAGGATGACTGTTGTACCTTTATCCTAGAACTATCTCTCGCCTTCTGCTGGTCTGCTCATCTTGGTGTCCCCAAATCTCCGGAGTTTCTATCCCACTATTTTTGGTGGCCTATAACAAGTGCGCTGGACCTACAAGTCTCTTTCAATCGGGTTACTCCAACTGTTGGATTTTCCAGCTAGTCTATGGACTCACATTACAATGGACGTTATTACTGACCTCCCTCCATCCAAAGGAATTACTTTAATATGGTAAGTAGTAGTTAGGTTCTCCAATGAAGCCCATTCCATTCACTTCCTACACTACCTTATGCTGCTGATCTAATGTTCCATTTCTCAAGGAAATCTATAAACTACACAGAGTCCCATCTGAAATCCTGCAGGACTAAGGATTCCAGTTTGTCTCCCATTTCTGGAGAACCTTCATACAGAGAGTTGGTATACAGCTAACATTTTCTATAGTGCATCACCCACAAACCAATGGACTCACTAAGAGAACCATTCAAGGGCTGGAAAAATACTTCAGATGCCATTGTTCTTTCGCCCATAATACCGATTTCATGATTCTGAACATACTATGCTATTTTATGCAACTATGGCCTACAACCCACCTTGTTTGCCTTTATCTTCTCTTCCTACTGGCAATCCTGCAGCTGACATAATGGCAGTATGGTCTTCTACTCAATGTATGGTTATTGAAGCTGCCATTGATCATAAGAGTTATGCTGACTGTAGAAAATAATTCCCACTTTTCCAAGAAGGAGTTCCTGAACCATTATTTTTCCCTTTTGGACTGATCTATGATGCTGACCCTGATTGTTGCTGACCTCATTGAAGCCCTTGAGCTATGGTTTGCCTGACTATCCCTTTGCCCTTGGACTAATTACATAGGACTTTCCATCCTATGGTACTTTGACCCTGAAGGGTTTCACCAGAACAGCTTTGACAGTAACATAGTAATTGAGGTTAAGAAAATACATTTAGTTCATCAGTTTCATCCTTTTTAGATCTCAGCTGATGCTAATCTAATATGAGGATTATATGTTAATTGATCCAGAGGAAAGCAAATTAAACATAAACCAATTTAAAAAGTTTAACAAAGGAAAAATATATCTTGACCCCAAAATACTGGCAATTGGATTACTCCCTGGAACAATACCCCTCCTTCTTTAGTTATCCTATGTCACCCTGTATGCTCTTTTACTTAAAAAATAAATCCAACCCCTTTTTAAAATTATCTATTGCATTTGCTGTAAAAAACAGCTTTAGTAGAGAATTCCACAATCTTACCTCAAGGTGCAATCTTTTTCCTTCTAACCTCAAGGGATGATATCTTGTCAGTTGGCACAAACAACTCCTTTGGCAAAGCCTTGTATTGACTCTGAACATATTTAAATAGTTGATGTAAGTAACTATAGGCCTTATTAAGAGCCTTTTTTTCTAGAGAAAATATGTTTAATTTGGTTGGTCTCTTCATAACTTACAGCCTTATTAAATTGCAATTCAGACAATTGAATAGGGCTCTACATAAGCACAGAGCATATTTTTATTACAGAATTTTTAATTAGTGAAGACCTTGCTGTTGGATAGAAGTTCACTAACTAAAAACTTCTGGAAAAAAATATGCTATGTGCTTATATAGAGCCCTATTCAATTGGCCGAATCGCAATTTAATAAGGCTGTCAGTCACTCCATTTATTTGATTAATTTAGTTGTCCTTCTTTGTACCTTACTGCATATGCCAAATGAGGGTGTACTAGGAAATTATATAATGGCAAAATTATGTCTGCTTCCTTTGCTGCTATACCCCTCTTGATGCATACTAATATTTGACTTGCCTTTGCAGATGCTGTTTGACATTGAGCACTGTTACGTAGGCAGTTGTTCTAAATCTCTTCCACTATCTGATAGCCCTACATTTGTTTAAATTAGATTAGAAATTGCATGCTGCTTTTCCCTGCCCAAATGCATAACTTTACATTTATGACAATTAAATCCCTTTTCAATTTACCTGCCCATTCTTCTAATTTATGTAGGTCCCTTTGCAGTGAAAGCATGTAATTTTCTGCATTGATAAATTAGTGATTTAGCTTGCACAACTTTGTGTCACAAGCTAATATTAAGACATTGATTTCTAGTTCTACTTCTAAATCATTAATACATATTTTAAAAAGCAGAGGATCTGCTGTAATACTGAATTCTGAAGATCCACTTACCCATTAGTACAATCTAAGTATGTTACTACCCATGGTTTTCTGTCTTTTAGCGAATTTTCTATCCATGTGCATATATTTACTGCAATTCCTGTATCTCTTATTTTGCTCAGTAGCTTCCCATGTGATTCTGTAGCAAAATCCTTTGCAACCCCCCCCCCCCAAAAAAAAAAATACATCTACTGAGTTGTCTTGATCCAAGTTCCTGCTAACCTCCTCATAGAAACTAATTAGATTTATTTGACATGACCTATCCCTCATAAATCTGTTTTGACTCCTTCTTCTAAAAGCTTTCCCACTACAGAGATTAGGCTTTCAGGTCTGTAAGTCCCTTGATTTGTTCCCTTCTTAAATAAAGATATCACATCTGCTTTTCTCCATTCATCTGGTACCTTATTTGATCACTAGCAGTAACAGACTCTGAAATACCTCTCTTCTCCTCCTATTTCCAAATTTTCTCTTTTATCCTTTAAACATGCATTCTGTTTATTTAGATGGAACTTATCACTTATTATTGTTGATCTCCTTTACTATTTTTGAGTCTGCTCCTTTAAGGGCCTCATTCAAATGCAAGGCCACAGATTGCGTTGTACAAGCCGCAAACCTGCAGGCTTGACATTTGCTCCAATTACAGAGTGATTCAATTGAACAAGGCCACAAGTTAAGGGCTGAAGCCTTAACACCATAAACTCTGGTTTCATATGTAATTCTTCCGGGTATCCGATCCCATGAAGCACGCCAAAATCATGAAAGGCCTTAATTAGAGATCCTGTCACAGGCAAATTAATCAATAGGAACCGGAGAATGCCAATTAACGCAGCAGAAACAGGTTTAAAATGCCACAAAACCATAAGTCCTTGACTGTGCTGTAGCTGAGGTATTCAACACACAGGTCTAGGCTTTGGTGGGTTTCTGAGTTTTGGAGAGAGAGAGAGAGAGATAGATAGAGAAGGAGCAGCATTTTTAGTTTCTTTATATATTGACTACTAAGAAACATTTACACATTATTTACAACACACATAATTACTGATATCAAATAATTCACACACATAGATTAATATCTACACATACCTATACATAGCGATAGGCCACAGCACATCTATACCCACACCTACACCCTCCCCAATAACCATACTATAATATGCATAATACACACATATTTTTTTTACTCATACACATACACATATATATTATATTGATTTATCCTTATATTAAGTTCATAATTTCCAGTAGGGTAGAAGAGGGAAGGAGGAGAGTGAGAAGAGAAAGGAGAGAGAGGGGAACACAAGAGGAGGAGAGTGAGGAGAGGGAGCAGAGTAAGGAGGAGAGGTAGAGGCATGGAGAGAGGGAGAGGAGGAGGCAGGTCAGGGAGGGGAGGTCAAGGTGTAGGAGAGCAGGGGTAAAGGATGTGCCTCAAGATTTAGGCACACAAGGAGTAGCGACAGAGGGTCAGGGGCCTGATCCCAGGGGGGAAGGTAGTTGGGATGAGGGACCGGCCCCAGGGAGAGAACAGGGAGGCCAGGAACCCCAGGCACAGTTGGGAGGGCAAGAGGCTGTGATACATTGCGGCCCCCAATTATACCCAGAGGACATGCACATCCTCCATGCGTGCTGTAGCATCATACATGGTGGGAGGGATGTGACGCCTAGCCAGAAGACACATGCCTGGAGTGAGGTTGCTTCAGCTGCTGCTGCATTAGGGGTTGCAAATAGGGATGTGACGTCTGTCAAACACAGATATGATGACAGCCGAATGAAAGTCAAGAGGAAGATGGCAGCATAGGCCAGAGCAGCTCGTTCTTCCAGTGGTGGACCACCAGCTAACATCACATACTGCGGAGGGGAGTGGACTTTGAAGCAGTGGATTCAGCCAGGGCAGTAGTCAGCCTTCCAGGAATGCTAGACTCAGGTTTTCAGGCAACCCTGCAATGTGAGTATCATATACACCATCACACCCTCATATGCACACACATGAATCCCACAGAACATAGATAATTAGCAGACAATAACACTGTAAGAAATATGGGGCAACAATAACCATGTATGGGTGTGCACACTGCGGCATATGCGGATGCACACTCTCTTGAACTGCATGTGCGTGTCATGTACTAGCCAAACCTGGACCATGTCTCATCTGCATGTTAACAACCATTGCTGAGAATTGGTCACAGATTGGTCAGTCTCACACACTGCACAGCAGAGTCAGCTGAGCATGTGTCCTAATGAACTGCAGATAGCACATCGCACCAGCATTACATATATTGATATGAGCCATGATCCTCAATGCTCATGATACAGATCAATGTTTACCTGTGTAAAACAATCCCCACAGCCAATTATAAGTGACCATGATATTGGGGATATGGAAACACACAGCAAACAATTGTTTAGAGAATCCAAATTCAAACACTATTGTCCTTTAATTTCAGTACCCAGGAGGCGTACCTCACCCACAGAGACACAGGCGGAGGCTCCACAAGAGAAGGAGCCACATCCACCCCCGCAAGTGGTTGTGGAGGAAGCTGAGAACATTCTAGAGGGTCCGGGACCATCACAGGAAGCTGGCACATCAGCAGCAAGACGGCCACCCACCCCACCATTGTGGGAAACACCTTCTGGGCCCTCACATGCATCATGGGCATGTTCTCAGCCTTTCCATCCACCTCCACCCCACATGTCATGGAGCCAGCAACCAATACTATCTCCACAGATGTCCTGGTACTGGAGACCACCATCAGCAGGCCCACCACTGCTACCTGGTCAGATGACGTAGATACCTTGGATGGAACCCACTGTTCCTCCACTCCTAACCTGGCCCCAACAAACCTGGGCTACACCACCGCCACGGCCGACACCACCGCAATGGATCACACCAACACCACCTCCACAGGCCACACCAACAACATGGCCACGGCTGACACCATCGCCACGGGCACCTCTGGCATCACCATTGACACGGGTACCTCCTGCATCACCGCAGCCCATCAACAGGCCCGGCATGTCCAGTGACAGACCTCACACCTCCCCAGAAGGCACTAAAATGAACCTCATGCACTACATACTGATGGAGGGTGAGTGTAATGTCACCTTAATGCAACGACTGACATCCCAGCTGGGAAGGCAAAATAATATAGCAACCACTCACGTCGACAGCATCAGATTGCTATATGGTGAGGTGAGAAAGCACAATTGATGAATAGAGAGGTATGAGCGAAAGGCTCATAGGGACAGACAAGTCCAGACACGTCTCATGTAGCGGCTAGTGCAATTGGCGGAAGGCCAGGTCATATCTCTCGAGCCTTCGGTTCCACAGGCTCCACCCCCGATGCAGCCAGAGCCTGTGGCCTCCTCATCTCACACCAGCTTCTACACAGCCACCCCAGGTGGACTCACCCCTCCCTCCAACATCTCCTCGCCGTTTTAGACAGAGGCAGCTTGCAGGCACGGAAGGTGGGGGCCCAGTGCTGAGAAAGAGGAGGTAGGCGAGAACATTCCCTTCTACCCCTAAGTCCTTCTCATCCATGTATTAATGTTGACATACTATTGGCTGGCTACAGAGTGTGTACACGTATGGTTATGTTGAATATTTCTGCAATTTATGTTCAATGTGGATTGCCGTTGAGATGAGGTTATGAAGTCAATCTGAATAGTGTTCTGATTGATATCTTGTTCTTGTCTCTGTATGTCTCAATAGCCCTATCTCACAACCATGAAGGCATGTTCCTCAACCTCCTCTTTCTGTTCCCTGGATTCTTCTAATCCATTTTGGATTATTCCTTAATATCTGAAAACACACTGCGTGTGGAATAGATTTGTATGACATTATCCATGATTTATTGCATCTGATTAATTGAGCAGATGCTAACCAAAAGTAAGTTCTATGCTCATTACTGGTTACTTGGATTATATGGAGTGACTTCTGATGATCCTTTTTTTTATTAGATTCCGGGTTGCATGTGACCCTTGTAGGTGCTATGCATCATGATTATTCTAGACTATGACACTACCACCTTTAGGTATCCCCTTTTTCCCAAAAAGCCTCTTGCCCCTCCAGGATCCATCCACACCACACCCATGATATAATTGCACAGTCTTGAACATTTCTAATTGTGCTTTGTGTATGAAATAAAGCTCTGTGTTAGTGTGTTTTCAATGGTTTGGGGTTTGAGACATCCAAGTACATCATATTTGTGTCACACTCCTATATCAGTAAACTAATGACCCCTAGTAACTATGCAATAGATTAATACATATAGTAATAATACTGATATAATAAGATTTCATCTATATTACATAGTTACATAGTTACATTGGGCCTCATTCTATTATCGGCCGTAGGAGATGCGGGGCCGCAAGGACCGGCCGCAAGCTATTTGCCTATTCTATTCCCTTCCGGCCGGGGACTCCGGCAGGCTTGCGGCCGGCGCCTTGTTATCCCTTGCGGCCGCACGCGCTGGAGGAAAGCCTTTGATCTTAAACGGCCGCAAGAGTTTCGGCCGCAAGAAAATCCTGGTTGCTATTCAATTGCTCCGGGAACCCTCTCTGCAAGGCTAAAACCGAGCCGCAGCTTACTTGCAGCAAAAAGGTCCCGCAGGCACACAATTAAGCACATAACAAAGCCATAATAAAGCCATCCTGCACTCTGAGGAGACTATAAAGTGATTGTAGGTGTTAGCATTAATAGCACAACATTCCCCTACACTCAAATCCGTAAATACATTTTTTTTTTAATTTATGTCACATATCCATGTAAAAAGTCCAGAGTGCTTGGAGCACCTCAGACCCGCCCACGCTGCGGCCGGAAAATAAACAGTTAATGTAATCTCTGATTTGGGCTGATGTGCAAGCTTGATAGGGGGTTGCTATTAATCCTCATGTCCCCCATTATGATCCCTAGCATTTACAGAGCTTTACAGTGCCGTCTTGAATTTATTTTTGCATTTAAAGATTTCTGAGCTTACGGCCGGTTGCAAGATATACGGCCGGCCGTAAGGGGATAGCCTTGCGGCGCCGTCTATTTGAATTGCAAGGTAACGGGAGCCCTGCAAGGAATCGCAGCTTTGCGGATGATTTACGGCCGATAATAGAATGAGGCCCATAGTATTTAAGGTTGAAAAAAGACTTTAAGTCCATCAAGTTCAACCTTTTAAGATCTCCTCTGATCTGCAATATGCGGATTAACTATTAATTAATTAGTTGTATAAAAAAAAAAAAATCAATTCCCTCATGATCCCAGACACCGGCGACCGGACCTCTCCCTGGATCAATACTGCCCCTCCAATTATCCATGATAACCCTGAATTCCCTTTTTAATTAGAAATAAATCCAGTCCCCTTTTAAAGTTATCTATCGAATCCGCTGTCACCACCTCCTCTGGTAGAGAATTCCACAGATTAAAAACCCTTACTGTGAAGAACCCTTTTCTTTCTTTAAGGTGGAATCTTTTTACTTCTAACCTCAAGGGATGTCCTCTTGTCAGTTGAAAACCTCTTGGCACAAAAAGCTCCCTTGACAAATCTTTATACTGACCTTGGATGTATTTATATAAGGTAATCATATCTCCTCTTAGACGCCTTTTTTCTAGAGAAAATAAGTTTAATTTGGTTAGTCTTTCTTCATAACTTAGCCCCTCCATTCCCCTTATTAGTTTTGTTGGCCTCCTCTGTACCTTTTCCAGCTGTAAATGTCCTTTTTATGAAGTGGTGCCCAAAATTGTACTCCATATTCCAAATTAGGGTGTACTAGAGATTTGAATAGTGGCAGAATTATATTTGCTTCCCTGGCTTCTATATTCTTCATAATACATGCTAATATTTTATTTGCCTTTGCAGCTGCTGCTTGGCTTTGAGCACTATTACCTAGGTGGTTGTCCACAAGCACTCCCAAATCCCTTTCAATATCTGATACACCAAGATTTGCTCCATTAAGATTATAAATTGCATGGCTATTTTTCCTTCCCAGATGCATAACTTTACATTTATTCGTATTAAATCTCATCTGCCATTTAGATGCCCATTCCTCAATTTTATGTAAATCCTTTTGGAGGGAAAGCACATCACTATCTGATTTAATTACCTTGCACAACTTTGTGTCATCAGCGAAAATGGAGACACCACACTCCAATCCTACCTCTAAGTCATTAATAAATATGTTTAAAATGAGAGGACCTAATACTGAACCCTGAGGAACCCCACTTACCACATTAGTCCAATCGGAGTAAGTTCCATTTACAACAACCATTTGCTTCCTGTCTTTTAGCCAGCTCTCAATCCATGAGCAGATATTTACTGCAATTCCTGTATCTCTTATTTTGCACAATAGTCTCCCATGTGGTACTGTATCAAAAGCCTTTGCAAAATCCAAAAAGACTACACCCACTGAGTTGCCTTGATCCAGGTTCCTACTAACCTCCTCATAGAAACTAATTAGATTTGTTTGACATGACCTATCCCTCATAAATCCATGTTGACTCCTACTTATAATCCTGTTCAAATAGACATATTCTTGTATATTATCCCTTATTAACCCTTCTAAAAGCTTCCCCACTACAGAAGTGAGGCTCACTGGTCTATAATTCCCCGGATTTGCTCTTGCTCCCTTTTTAAATATAGTTATCACATCAGCTTTTCTCCAGTCATCTGGTAGAGACCCTGTGTTGAATGAATCTTGGAAAATTAAATATAATGGTTTGGCTATTACAGAACCCCGTTCCCTTAGTACCCTTGGATGTATTCCATCAGGACCTGGGGCTTTATTAACATTTATTTTTTCCAACCTCTTTTGGATTACTTCCTGTGTTAACCAATTATTTGGCAAAGGTAGTGTAGCCCTATTATGTTGCCGTATCCCAACCACTGGTACCTCCCTTGTGTATACCGAAGAAAAGAACCTATTTAGCTCATCTGCCTTTTCTTGGTCACTAATTATCAGACGGCCTGTGTTACATTGTAATGTTCCTATAGCTTCCTTCCTCGCCTTCTTCCCATTAATATACTTAAAACATATTTTAGGGTTAGTCTTACTCTCTTTGCAATTCATTTTTCATTTTCTATTTTAGCCAGTCTAATCGCCCTTTTGCAAGTCTTGTTGATTTCCTTGTATTCCTGTAAAGCAGTCTCTGTCCCCTCTTGTTTGTATAATTTAAATGCCTGTTTTTTACTCCGTATCTTGATCTTTAAATCATTGTTAAGCCACATTGGATGGGATTTACTCCTTTTACTTTTATTTTCACACGGTATATGTCGATGTTTATGTATATTTAGTAAGGATTTAAATGTTGTCCACTTGTGGTCAGTGTTTTTACCTGCCAGTTCTCTGTCCCAGTCTATACTTTGTATTGCTGCCCTTAGACCGTTAAAATCTGCCCTTTTAAAAGTAAGAGTTTTTGTTGGCCCCTTAAAATTTTGTTTTTTTAATTCAATCTCAAACGAGACTGTGTTGTGATCCCTGTTTCCCAAAGGTTGCCCTATTCCAACATTAGATACTATATCAATATTATTTGTGATGAGTAAATCTAAGATAGCTTCATTTCTAGTAGGCTCTTGTACAACCTGGGCCAGATAATGATCTCTGAGTGTACTCAAGAACCTGATGAACTGCTAGTCTCATTTATCCAGTTTATTTCAGGGTAATTAAAATCTCCCATTATTAGAACTTGACCATGCCTAGCTGCATTTTCAATCTGTAACAATATTTGTATTTCCGCACTTTCAGCTATATTAAGGGGTTTATAGCATACTCCTACTAATATTCTTTTGGAATTTGCTGCTCCGCTTTTTAACTCTACCCACAAACATTCAGCTTTATCACTAGGTCCACCATAAATATCTTCTCTGACTATAAGCTTAAATTCAGGCTTAACATACAGACAATTCCCTCCTCCTCATTTACCATTGCCTCTATCTTTCCTAAATAGGTTATAACCATTCAGATTAACAGTCCAGTCATGAGATTCATCCCACCACGTTTCAGTAATGCCTATTAAATCCCATTTTTCATTAATTGCTAATAATTCTAACTCTCCCATTTTTCCTGGCAAGCTTCTGGCATTAGCAAGCATACACCTTATGTCTGTAGTTCTGAAGTGCCTACCACTGTACTTGAATTACTTAGTACTACCTCCCTATTGACTATACTACCCCTCCCCACATCTCCTCCCCTATGAGTTAATTCATCCCTTATACCCTCTACATTTTCTACCCCATTACTTATATCTAGTCCCTCCCCCCCACCTACTAGTTTAAAAACTCCTCCAGCCTTTCTACCATCCTATCCCCTAGTACAAAAGCTCCCTCATCATTAAGTTGCAATCCATCCCTACTGTAGAGATTGTACCGAAGTAAGAAGTCAGCCCAGTGCTCTAAAAACCCAAACCCCTCCTTAGTGCACCACATCTTTAGCCACGCATTAACCTCCCTAAGCTCCTTCTGCCTCCCTGGGCTAGCACCTGGCCCTGGTAGTATCTCAGAAAATACTACTTTGGAGGTCCTTGCCTTCAGCTTATTACCTAGTTCTCTAAAATCATTCTTTAGGACACTCCATCTTCCACTAACTTTGTCATTGGTACCAATTCCAGCCCCTCCCAATAATTTGTCTACCCGATCCACAACATGACGAACCCGAGCACCCGGGAGACAGCAAACTGTTCGATTGCTGGTATCTGGGTGACAAATCACCCTGTCTACCTTCCTAATAATAGAGTCCCCTACAACCAAAACCTGTCTGTTGCTCTGTTAGTATAAATATATAAATATATAATAAAGGGTTAAAATAACATGAAAACAAAACTTAAAAAAAATAAAAATTTGATTGCAGATTTGCGAGCTTGAGACTGTTGTGCAATTAATGCCAGTATCTTTCATCACTTTCTCCATCTTTTAAAGTGCAGTATTATTTTTTTATTTCAATTTACAGTGCTACGATCAGGTGTTTAACCCCCTTGCAAGTCCTATCTGGTACTCATAGGATTTCCTCCTACATTAGCCATTTACAGGTGGGAAAACATTTGCGAGCTTGAGGAGTTGCAGCAATTGAATAGCGATTTGGGATTGTAACTCTTGCGGGTTTGAAAGATCAAAGGCTTAGATGGGTTGGAGTTACGATTTTGACAACCACAGGGATTTTCAGCCTGTAATCCGCAAATCGTTTGCGGGTAGCTAAAAGACACCAATTGAATAGCAAATTAGTTTACGGGCTACATTACGGGCTCAATTGAATAGGGGCCCTATACCTTGTAGACCTTCCCACACCCCCACATTGAATGTATTCTTCTCAAATACTGATTTTATTGCTAATTGTTTTTTAAATAAACATTGACTGCTACAGTGACCAGTTTTGTTGCAGAGCTTTTTTCAGACTTCAGTGAAAAGACATAAAGCATCCAGAAAGTTCACAATTTTGTGAATATACCCCATTATTTGCTCCCTTGGCCTTATTTAATGGACCAGAATTCCTTTTTTTAGATTTTGTAAATGACACACAGTTTCTCTACATTTTCCAAGACTTTTTGGCTAATCTGTTTCCAAATTGTTAACATATTATTTTCTTCATACACATTTGCTGTGTGTTTGTGGCCAAATATAATAAACATGTCTGTTTTTCCCCAAAATATTTGCAAGTTGTATGCTTCTCATTTTGTAATTTTTGCTGACGTGGCTCTAATAACTAGATTGTAGCAACATTTATAAAATACAATTAAATAGCACTTAGAATGTTTGCATGCAGATGAATCTGTATTTGTAATAAAAATTCCAAATTGCAAAAACATAGTTCAAGTATAGTTATTAGATTCTACCCAAGAAAAGATGGAGCTTAGGCATATGTTTCTTCAGTCATGAAATATGAAACAGTACTTTAGATCTCTTGTGTTATGGTATATTATTATTATTATTATCGTTTATTTGTAATGCACCAACATATTCCATAGCGCTATATAAGGGTTAAGTTCATGGCAACAAAACAATAGCAATATTAACACATTGAAAAGGACGGAGGGCATAAGATGGAGGATATAAAAATAGGATTTCTATGAAAGAGCTGTCCAGCATAAAAAAGTAAACAATCATTGCTTTTACACCACCCCTTAGCTTTATGTTATAGTTTTTATCAATTATTTTATCAACCCAAAATCAAGTTGTTCTTAAAATATTCATTTAAAACTAGCTATACATTGTACTTGTTATTTTGTCCTAAAGTAAATAATGTATTTGATGTTCAGCATTGTTTGTTCTGTGTTATTATGCAAACAGTGGAAGAAAACATGTGCTCCACTGTTACTATGCACACCTACCAAGCACCACACAAACAATACTGAAAATCTCAAAAAATATTTATATAGAAATAGCTAAAAGTATATTTAATCAGTGTTCAGTGCTCTTTAAAATGAAACCAACTTTTGTTGGGGTAGCAGAGTCCTTTTAAGTTATGCAAATCAACATACAGTATCTCTCTGTCTCTCTCTTTCTCTCTCTCTCTCTCTCTCTCTCTCTCTCTCTCTCTCTATATATATATATATATATATATATATATATATGCCTTGTATTACCAATTTAAAATATTATAAGTTACAGTTAGCATACCTTTAATATAATGAAACTAAGAGTTGTCTGAGAAACAGTGGGTCCTGGCTAAACAATTTTGGAGCAAGTGCAATTTAGGTCACCATAGGTGGGGTCATCAAATAAAAAGGTTTTAAATATATAACTTATAGGGTTCACATGTGTTAAAGTGGAGTGCAACTTAATGATTGCACTCCACTTTATCTTGAAGTTATGTAGTGGAAGCGATGATTAGTTTATTATTGGTATTATTATTATTATTATTTTTATTTGAAAAGCGCTGACATAGGTCCCTATACTAATCCCGGCAAAAGCCATATGAGTGCTGTAGCAGCACAATAAATCCTACATATCTATTTTTAACCCCCATCCCTAAAACATTGCGAGAGAACTGCTACGAGTCACTGCTACGAGTGAACTGCACGACAAAGCTGAAAAGCAAGGCAAAAATCACCATTGATTTTTGCACTGACAGTTACTCCCTGACACTCTGACACCAAAGCCCTATGCTCATAAGATTCTATGGCTCACTCGCAAATCAGGGCATTACCTTAACTGCAAAAAGCAGAAGAAAGATTTATGATTAGCAAAACACACTGATTTTCAAACACTTGCTGAGTCCCGCCAGAAGCATTTAAAGGGATAGTATCACACAAAAAGCAATATGAAATGATGAAATGTCAACATTATTTAACACTTAACAATCTGTTATCAATATATGTGTAATTAAAAAATATATGTTAGTATTAATCCCGTTTTATGATACAAAATCCAGGGTAACACACAACCCAGTACTCAAGGGGTAATACAAGTCACAAATCCTAAATGCTCCAATGTATTGTGTATATATATATATATGTATATACAGCCTTATTAAATTGCGATTCGGTAAATTTAAAAGGGCTCTATTTAAGCACACAGCATATTTCTTTTACAGATGTTTTTAGTTTGTGAACTTCTATCCAGAAGCAAGGTCTTCACTAACTAAAAACTTCTGTAAAAAAAAAAATGCTGTGTGCTTAAATAGAGCCCTTTTAAATTTACCGAATCGCAATTTAATAAGGCTGATAATATTTTAACACAATATAAACACATCTTTATTTATTAAAGCTATAAATACATTTGTCACATCGTTTTAATATTAAAATATATTACTAAATAAAAAATAATTACTTTATATATATCTCTAATGTTTTCTTGCTGCAGCTTAGGGCTCTTCCCACTCATTATAATACTTATAACGTTTGCATTTCCTATTGGCTCTTAGAGCCCCGCCTCATCTGTAAAGCTTGGTTTGGCTAGTCCCTACATACGATTATGTTGCAGCTAAGGCAGGATTTATGGCTGTGGACTGAGGACTCCATTCTGGGGGAGCAAAACATTTACATTAGTGCAGCCGATTTATGGCAGTCCCCTAACTTAGAGCACTTGATTTACATGGAGACCATATTCCATAGAGCTAAACAGGGTAGATACAGGACAAAATACAAAAGAATTGAGGGCCTTGCTGGTCATTTTAAAATAAAGCATACAAAGTGCTTTCTCTAAAGTATCCAATAAGAGTGAAAACTCACAAACATGGGGCCACATTCAATTGAGATGCGGAAGCCCTTAAGTGAGATCGCAAGCTATTTTGCTATTCAATTGGCGTCTATTTGTAGGTTCAGAACGGCTTAAGAGTTACAGGCTTGAAAAAATGGCAGCGGTTAAAGACGTAAATTACACCCTCCAGAAGCCTTTGATCTTTCGCAAGAGTTACGATGGCTAAAATCGCAAATCACTATTCAATTGCTACAATTCCCCAAGGCTGCACTTGCGTTCAAACATGTAAATGGGAAATGTAGCCCAAAATTCCACAGGTACTATAGAGGACTCGCAAGGGCTTCAAAAGCCCTTACGTATGCTGCCCCTAAACGTCCCCTCTTCTCCAAACTCCCCCCCCCACTCCTAAAGTAAACTCCCATGAAGCAGGTGTCCCAATTGGGACCCCTGCAGGGTCCCCCACATGAACCCCATGATATAGGGGGTCCCCATTGGGACCCCCACTGCGTTGCCATGTTAACCCCTTGCCGCGGGCGCTCTGTAAATACCCATTAACCCCCTCATGTTGCGGGGTCACTATTAGGGATAATGTTAGGTGCCTTGGGGGTACTTACAGTATACAAGGGGGTTAACTATCTTTGTGCCGCGGGACCTTTAAGGACCCACGGCGGGAGATTTGAATTTTAAATGCTGCAGACTTCCCAAAGGTTAATGTTGGGTCTCGATGGGGACCCCTGCAGCAAGGGGTTAATGTGGGGACCCTGCGGGGGTCCCGATGGGAAGCCCACAGCAAGGTTTCCTTTATTGATCCTGCAGGGGTCTCATTTACTATTGGCTCTGTCTAAGCAGTAGCTACGGGCTTGCATGCGCAAACCATGCACTGCTTTCATGTGGAACTAGGGTTTACAATTTCGGATCTCGGGCAGCGAGTTGCGGCCTAGTTCAATTGAATAGCACTGGAATTGTAGCACAGTGCGAGACTGCAACACACCTGCAGACATTCAACCTACAGCGATTGAGTTGTGAGTCTTGAATTGAATGGAACCCTTACAGTCTAGAGAGTATGGGTTAGGTATAGAAAGGTGAGGTACAATATATTGCTTACATTAAGGCTGAGGGTGATATGCTTCTTTAAACAGATGAGGTTTTGAAGGATTTGAGGCAGGAGGATAGTCTAGTGGAGTGAGGCAAGGAGTTCCAAAGAATAGGGGCAGCACAAGAAAAGTACTGAAGGCAAAAATGAGAGGAGATGATAAGAGAGCAGGAAAGAAGAAGGTCATTAGCAGAGCAAAGAGGACTCATTGGGACAGTATTTAGGGTATTTTGTTTCTAATACAGCAGGATATTCTACAGATTTCTTTACAGAAAGGGTCAGTAATTACAGAATAGTAATTTGATAAATGTGATAAAACACAAAACAGAACGTTTATGACTTGAGACTTTCTAGTGTATATATAATGCCAATGATGGTATATATTACATTCTTCAGCCAAACAAAATTAAAAAGTATTTTTGTAAAAAATAATTCAAGGGCCCCAAGATATTTTGCTTAGGGCATCCAAAAACCAAGATCTGTTGATTTTATTGATATTCACTGCAGTCTTGCATCAAATTATTTATGAGTTTGGCATTAATGCTATGTACCTGTGTTGACATAGTTTGGTGTGAGCAAATTTGCATTTTAAATTATTTATTAAAACTAGAGTATTGCTACATTACATGTGTCCATCCTGCCATATTTTTTTGCTAAAGATAGTTTAGATTTCAACCAGCATTACATCAGTAACTATGGAAGTGGTTCCATAACATTATTCATTGTATTTCTGTAATCTAACTTGACAGTTTATTGATCTATTCTGCTTTGATCTGCCTTTTTCACAGATGTTCCACAGTCTGAGTTGTTTTCTCAGTCTGTCTATTTGATTTTACATTGTTTAGACATGATGTTATCATATACTTGTCCAAACTGTTGTAGTCTATAATTAGAACTTAGTTTACATTGTCCTGTACAAAAAGATCAGATGTCACTTTTTACCATTGTTGAAATGACATTGCACATGGATTCACTGGCTCTTTAGAAGAGGATACACAATAATGCAGACAAAGGCTCCACTTCATCACTTTATCCTCAACTTGAGTATTCATTTTAGTTCAACAAAAACTTTACATTGTTCATTTCATGTTCCATTGACTTTGTTTTGCAATATACAGTGGATATAAAAAGTCTACACACCCCTGTTAAAATGTCAGGTTTCTGTGCTGTAAAACATGAGACAAAGATAAATTATTTCAGAACTTTTTCCACCTTTAATGTGACCTATAAACTGTACAACTCAATTGAAAAACAAACTGAAATCTTTTAGGTGGAGGGAAGAAAAAAAAAAAGAAAAACTTAGACATTTAGTTATTATCGGCCTTTTACCTATGTATATGAAGTTGCTGAAGAATGTTTAGTCATCAAAACAATCTAAGAATTCTTCTACATCTGATCTTGATTTTGGGCAATCATTGAGCAAAGTTTTCCACAGTGATCATAGTTGGAGGTCACCTTCTTTTTTCTTCTTTGTGCTTTTCATCTTTTTATCTTTTTATCTGGAATAGTGAAGCTGCACATAAGTACATATATTTGTTCTTTAAATGTCTCATCAGCACAGGCTTATTCTTACAGCAATGGCTTACTGTGGGCATTTGGCTCCCATTATAATACAGTTTTTACAACACAGCATAGGATGGATATGCATGTGTTAGATAACCTACCCACGGAGAGCACTGTTTCGATCTTTTGAATCTCGTCAGTATAGGGCTGATCTCTAACTAAAGCCATGAATTTGGCAACATAATGTAGTGAGAACAACGTATTCCTTAGGATTTTGAGCGAGAAACAATTTTTTTAATTTGTTTTAAACATACTAATATACATATATAGTGATTAGATAGATAAATACATTATTATAATTATTGTTATTCTGTTATTCATCATATTAATATTATCGTCCCTGGTGCTGTTTTCCTGAAATTTGAGAACCACTGTATCAGCTGCATAGCAACTGGAGATGCCATTTTAACAGTCCCTGCCTCTACTCTCCTGCAAACTGAGAGTGCTGTCTTCCATCCATGCCCCTATTTCACCTTCCCCTGATTGGTCTTATTTTATTAAGTCATACAAATTACCTTCATCTGATCAGTCAGCAAAACCTACAAAATAAACTATTACACTATTACCAATCCACCCATTAGGCAACCCTGATCAACTTTTCTTCACTCATCTCCAACTGCAATTTGAATTATACAGGATTTAAACAGGAATTTATATTCCATTGCTTTTTTGCTAACACTTTATGTCACAATGTTTCCCCAAACTTTCTTCTTCCTTATATCCACCTGCCTCTTTCTCAGAATATTCTCCTCAGTTTCTCCACATTATGTCTCCAGCAACATAACCCTCTCACGTTCCTTGCTCTCCTCTGCTTTCCTATGCTGCCATGAGCTTCTCTCCTTCCTACTTTCACTAGCTCCGGCATCTTCTTAAGTTCAAAGTAGGAATGCTTCTGTATGTCTCACACCCACCTCTACTCACTCTCTTCTTCTGCTGGTGGCTGGAGATATATTACCTAACTCAGGCCCCTCAGTCCTTTCCACCTGCTTTCAGCCAAACTTAGACTGTAGGCCAGCAAACACCCAAAATCTAATCACCTGCCACAAATCTACTTTGTCCTTCTCCTGTATGCTCTAGAATGCATGGTCTGTTTGCAATAAACTCACTTTCATTCATGGCCTATTTATTTACAACTCCCTAAGTTTATTAGCTATCACTGAAACTTGGCTCTCTCTATCAGACACTGCTTCCCCTGAGGTATATATATGGTGGCTTTCACTTCAGTCACACACCTACAGTATGCCTTGGAACATGCAAGGTGGAGTTGTTAGCGTATAACTTTCCTCTCACTTCACAGTTTAGTACATACCTCGACTTTCTTTCCTCCAATTCTCATCTTTTGAATTTCACAATATTTGCCTCTTTTCACCCATCTCTCTGTGAGTTGCTGTGATCAATCAAGCTCCTCTCCATTTCTGGACAATTTTGCTGCCTGGCTCCCTTATATTTTCTCCTCCAATGTATCTTCTTGGTGATTTCAACATTGTCACTGACAATCCCAGCTCTCTTAAAGCCGCATAATTACTTTCACTTCCCTTGTCCTCTCAATGGACAGAAACCCCAATTCACCATGATGGACACTCCCTTGACATTATTTGTTTTACTAATCGCTGCACAACGTCCAACCTTGTCCTCTCCCTACTGCTTCTATCTAACCACCCCTCCTAACCTGCAACCTCACCACACTTTCCACTCACTGTCCTTCTTCAATCCCAGCCACCAGAACCCAAAGAAACCTGTAAACACTTGACCCACAACATCTTTCCAATGTGCTACAACCACTTCTCAGCCCTCTCATCACTCTCACCTGCCCTGACATTGCATGACTCTAACTTTCTCCCCCTGCCCCATAACCACAGGCAGACTCCTTCATGCTTATTCACAAACATGATACACAGCATAAACACGCTACAGCAGACTTCTTCCATTACAAGTTTATTTTGCACTCCTACTTCTCTGCCCTCAATCTTGCCAAACAGCACTACTTCTGATTGCTAATTACAAATCTGTACTCCAACCCCAAAGGTTTGTTCACCACATTCAAAACTCTCCTCTGCTGACCCCCACCTCCTGCCTCTTCCTGTCTCACAGCTAAAGACTTTGCCAGCCACTTTTAAAATAAAATTGAAAACATATGAAATAACTCTCCTCTCAACATGGTTAAAATGCTCCCAACTCTCAACAAACCGACGACAACCTGCCTTTGCCCTTCACAATGCCCATATCCACTATGGACTCCTTTGACCTTGTAACTGAGAATTATGTCTCTAATTTACTATGAACCTCTCACCTTTCATCTTGTCCACATGTTCCAATTCTATCACAGCTAATCCCTCCCATCTCTATCACACGTATCCCAGAACTCACACATCTATTCAACCTTTTCCTAAACACTGACAAATTTCCATTTTGTGTGCATTTTGTCTTGTTCTGTTGAATCAGTTCTATGAGGCAGGGCAGTGTTTTCTGTCCTGTGCTCATTTATCATTGTACAGTTAAGTAGGCGGGGTCTATTTTAACGAGGGAAAAGCGAGCTTGGGAGCTTGCAGTCATTTCTAATGTAAGTGTAGTTAGTGTTTAGGAGATTGAATAAAAGGAGGATATCCAAAGGAAAGGGGTATTATAAGAAAAAACAGAAAACAAACGTATATATATTTTTTCTGTTTTGTTTGGGTTAAGGTGTAGAAAAGCAATCTTTATACAAATACATTGATTTGTTTTCTCACTGTATTTTTGTAAGTGATAATCATGAGTCAGTCCAGTGGCAACCTCACTCAGTGTACATCCTGCCAAATGTATGCACTACTGGAACAGATGATCGAGGGTCCATACCTCTGTGACAGTTGTGAGCATGTTGCCTCTCTGGAAGCTCAAATTGAGGATCTGGAGAGGAGAATTGCAGCACTTAGTGATATTGCTCCACTGGAAAGGGAGGTGGTGCTCACGGAGCACAGTTTAGCTGGGCCTAGTATGGAAGGAGGAGCTGGGGCTAGTGAGGATGGCCAGGGAGGTAGCTGAGTTACAGTTAGAAGGGGAATCAGGGGGAACAGGAGGAGGCAGGCAAGTTCTGAGTTGGCAAACACCAACAGATTTACCAGATTACGTGAAACTGTTGGGGATGTCAATTCAGGAATGGCAATGCCAGATAGAGCTGTTCCCTCTAATAGCCGGGAGAACACTTTTACTGGAGGAGTGGGAGGGCAGAATAGGCAGAGCAACAGACATGTTTTGGTGGTAGGGGACTCTATTATTAGGAAGGTAGATAGGGTAATTTGTCACCCAGATCCCAGCAATCGAACAGTTTGCTGTCTCCCAGGTGCACGGGTTCGGCATGTTGTGGATCGGGTGGATACATTATTTGGAGGGGCTGGTAATGAATCGGCGGTCTTGGTACACATTGGTACCATGACAAAGTTAGTGGAAGATGGAGCGTCCTAAAGAATGATTTTAGAGAACTAGGGAATAAGTTTAAAGCAAGGACCTCCAAGGTAGTATTTTCTGAGATACTACCAGTGCCACATGATAGCCCAGGGAGGCAGAAGGAGCTTAGGGAGGTTAATGTGTGGCTAAAAAAGTGGTGCAGTGCAGAGGGTTTTGGGTTTTTAGAGCACTGGGCTGACTTCTCATTTGGGTACAATCTCTATAGCAGTAATGGATTGCACCTTAATGATGAGGGAGCTTTTGGATGGTAGAAAGGCTGGGGGAGTTTTTAAACTTTTAGGTGGGGGGGGGACTAGATAGAAGTATTGGGGTAAAAAGGGTAGAGAGGGAAAGGGATGAATCAGTTACCCATGGGGGGAGGAAAAGGGGGGAGGGTATTAATAGGGGCCTCAAATACAGTGGCAAGCACTTCACAACGGCAGAGCCATAGCAACATAAAGTGTATGCTTGTTAATGCAAGAAGTTTGTGTGGGAAAATGGACAAGCTAGAATTATTAGCAGTACAAGAAAAATGGGGTTTAATGGGCATTACTGAAACATGGTGGGATGATTCTCATGACTGGACTGTTAATCTGGATGATTATAACCTATTTAGGAAAGATAGGAGAAATGGTAAAAGAGGAGGAGGGATCTGTCTGTATGTTAAGCCTGAATTTAAGCCTATAGTCAAAGAGGATATTTATGCTGGAACTAACGGCATCATTGAATCTTTGTGGGTTGAGCTAAATAGTGGAGGAGCTAATTCTAAATGCATATTGGTGGGAGTATGCTATAAACCCCCAAATATAGCTGAAAGTGAGGAAATAAAATTATTGGAAATGTAGCTAAGCACGGGCAAGTTCTAATAATGGGAGACTTTAATTACCCTGAAATAAACTGGATACATTATTTTTGTCCTATTTGTTGTTTGCTTCACAATAAAAAAAAACATCTTCAAAGTTGTGGGCATGTTCTGTAAATTAAATGATGCAAATCCTCAAACAATCCATGTTAACTCCATGCCCTTTCTCTCTATCTTTCTCTCCCTCACCCCTCTCTTTCTCTCTCTCTCCCTCTCACACTCTTTCTCCCTCCCCTCTCCCCCTATTTGTCTCTCTCCCCTTTCTTTGTCTCTCTATCCCTCCCTCTTTTTGTCTCTCCCTCTCTCTCCCTTCTTTCTGTCCCCCCTCTCTCTCCCCTCTCTTTTTCCACACTATTTCTCTCTCTTCCTCTCTCCCACTCTCTATCTACACCCTATTGCTCTCTCTCCCCCCTCTTTCTCAATCCCTCTTTCTGTCTCTCCCTTTCTGTCTCTCTCTCTCTCTCTCTCTCTCTCTCTCTATTTATTTAACTCCCCATGCCTCTTTCCCTGTCTTTCCCCCCTCTCTCCCATCTCTCTCCCTCCCCTTTTGTCTCTCCCCCTTTCAATCTCCCCCTTTCACTCACCTCCCTTTCTGTATCCATCTTTCTCTATCCATCCTCTCTCTCTTCGCCTCCTTCTCTCTCTTCTCTCCCTTCTTGTCCCCTTCTCCCTTTCTCACTCTATTATTTCCCCTTCTGTCTTTCTCTCTCCCCCAATCTCTCTCTCCCCTCTCCCTTCTCTTTCCCCTCTCCCATTCTTTCCCCCCTCTCCACTTCTCTCTCCCCTCTCCCCCTTCTCTCTCCCATCCCCCTACTTTCCCCCTTCTCTCCCCCTTTCTTTCCCTCTTCTTTTTCTCTCCCTTCTCCCTCCTTCTCTCTCTGTCTCTCACTCTCTTCCCCTTCACTCTCTTCCCCCTCTCCCTTTCCTTTCTTTACACACGAATAGTGAGACACATACATACACACACATACACATAGACACACAGACAGAGACACACATACACACACACACACATAGACAGGCACACACAGACTCACACAGGCACACATATAGACATACACAGACTCATACAGACACACACACAGACTGACACACAGACTGACACACACACAGACACACACACAGACACTCACAGACACACACACAGAGGCACACATACATACTGAGACACACACACACATACAGAGACACACATACAAACACACACACATACACACACAGGCACACACAGACTCACACAGACATACACAGACTCACATAGGCACGCACACAGACACACACACAGGCATACACACACAGGCACACACATACATACATACATACATACATACACAGACTCACACACAGAAACACACACAGGCACACACAGACATAAACAGACTCACACATACACACACATACACACAGGCAGGCACACACACAGACATACACAGACTCACACACATCTGTGCATCTGATAGTGGAGAAATAGTAGTGTATGAAAAAAAAAAGTTTGCATAAAAAGATACCAAAATAAACATTTAAACAGTTACCCTAAAGTTTGCTGAATTTCTTGCATTTGCAAACAGTTTTTTTTAATCAATGTTGACACCCCCTGTGAAAATTAGCATACATAATACATTGTATCTTTTTGGTCTGTGAATTGAGCTGCAGCTTTCCTTTAGATTTATGTAATACCCAGAATACAGACTGTGTCCCTTCATTCACTGATTGTTTTATCTACATCCCAGGTGATCCTTCCCCTCAGCCCCAGTGATTTGCCCCTGTAACCCCTCCAGCCCCAGTGATTTACCTAATCAACTCCCCACCCCAGTGAATTTCCCCTGTGATCTCTGCCAGCCCAGTGAATTGCATTATCACCTCTCTCAGCCCCAGTGAATTGCCCCATTACCTCCCCAGCCCCAGTGAATTGCCCCTGAGATTTCTCCCAGCCCCAGTGAATTGCATGTACTCACTCACACAGAGACACATTAACAGAAAATGTTGCAAGTCTTTGCAGGGCCATAAATCAAGCATAAATGCTCATTCACCTAAAAGACAAATTAGAATAGAAAGAAGAAGCTGAAATGTTTGGTTTCAGTACAATTATAATTTGTCAGAATTTATCAAGGAGAGGGTGTATGTCTAAAGAAAACCGTGTAACCGCGCAAGCATTTTTACTTGAATTTATGGTTCTTTAAGGACCCAGTGTAGAAGCCACATCTACTGCATTGCTGATTGGCTGCAAAAGCTGGGCATGCTCACATGGACAGGGTACACTTTAACAAAAATGAACCCTCTCAGAAGCCTAGCTAAATCCTGGGAGTGTAAACATCACCTGCAACAGTTTTTTTTTTTAATGCAAAGCTAAAATAAACATAGAGCATGCGAATACATTTAATCATACACTACTAATTCCCCTCTTTCAGATGCATTCATAACCCAGCTCACTTGCATATACCTTTAAGAATCACATATAGTCAAAAATTCTGCTCTATCAACTGTGATAAAATAAGATGAAATTTGGGAGAGACTGGCTTTAAAATTGAGACACTATAAGAAATAATGGATACAGGGAAGAAATTATAAAAAAATTGGATACTATTACCAGTCAAATTTAAGATTTTTTTTTTAGTGGGAAAATAATCATCTTTATTTACATTTATTTACAACATTTATTCAACATTTAAAAATCAATTAAAAGAATGGGATAAAACAACACCTTTTCCATTTTGGATATTATCTAGAAATCAGACTTTTCATCAAAAAATTGCAACTGACTTTATAAATTTGTCATTTACATATGCAATTTCATGTCTTATTCTATAATTTTATTCTCAAAAACCAGAGGGGTTAAATGAGGGTTTTAGCTTTAGTGCATACTTGTGAGTGGTGGGCCTGGAGGTTGCCCCCCTGGTCTGGTTTTCTTTGGAGTGAGTTGAACCTAGTATGATGAGATTAAAGAGAACACCTTTATAAAACTGGAATTCATGTATTTATAAAGTAAATGGTTTATCATTAACCCTTATCTCTTGGCAATAATAAATTAAAGAATACAAATTACTATGACTTATGGTCACTTTCTGATTAATAATCATAGAGTAAAAAGAATATATAAAATACATCTGTATCAGTTTGACGACTAGCTAAAGTCTAAGATGGTAAATATATCATAGAAAGCATATTGGTTTAGAGAGGAATAATAATATTACCAGCTACCAATTTTTATGATTACTTATATAAAAGGGATCCATAACATACATAAAATATATTAGGGTCTATAACATAAAGAAAGCATGTTGGTTTAGTGAGGAAAAATAATATCATCAGTTACCAATTTAAAAGATCACTAATATATAAAAGGGATTTATAATATTATATATGTCACTAGAGAATGATCAATGAGGATCATGATCTATTTGTCCCTTTTTAATAATAAAAATGATCTTTTATTGTTTAAAACTGAATAAACATAGAGTCTTTCATATATATTTGTAATGCGCCTTTCAATAATCACAATGTATATCATTATCAAACTTGCAAATTAAATACAAGAATTTCATTTTTTATTTGTTATTATTAATAAAATTATACATTTTTATCACATGTATTCACTAAATTATATGTATTTATAATATTTAATGGTTGTTACTATATAAAAAGATGGATACTTAATATTTTCCACTATTGCTGTATATAGTAATACTTCATTTTGAGTAAGCTTCTACACCTATTTTTAGGTTTAAATATAAATTCATTTTAGAATTTATATAAGTTAGGATTATCACTATACTTACACCATTTAAATCATGCACTAATATATAATATTATTTTTTAAATAAGACCACCTATGAATTCAATAAATATAAATGTAAATATTGTGGTTGACTATCATGGTTATATGGATCAGTTTATTTGATATTATTGTTATTTCTGCCATTGTTTTTTTTTTGCCATTTTCTTTATTTTAGTTATTTAATTATCAAGTTTGGGATCTCTTTAGTTGATATCATTGAGTATTTGCCTTATATTAACAAGATTAATATGGTAAAGTTTTCCAATAAAAGAGATGACAACAGAAACGAACGCCTTCTTACCCTTTGAGAAAGACGCAATCGCGTTGAAACGGACGTCAGGGTCAGACGTGCGGCGTGACGTCACACGTCGACGTGGAGGGTCAGACGCGCGGCGTGATGTCACACCCCGACGTCGCTCAGAAACGGAGACGGCTAGGCTAGTCCGATAGGGAGAGTGAGGGTATCCTGAATAGTGGGGGTTTGTACTTTTAGCTCTCAAACTGCAGCAGCTGTATATTAGGAAACACATTGTATAGGTTATACATGAGGAAATAGATCATGCCCAAGGCTAGTATTCACATACCGTTAGGGTGAAGCTACTATACCCTGTAGGGTTGTAGGCCCTTATCCTTAACTCCTAAATCTGTCATATACAAAGAATAAAGAGAGCACCATATCCTCTAAATTTATTAGCCCTTATAGGTATTGCGGACTACCCTAAATGGCTCGGACTTAAGTCTCTTATATCAAATTTGAGAATAAAATTATACAATAAGACATGAAATTGCATATGTGAATGACAAATTTATAAAGTCAGTTGCAATTTTTTGATGAAAAGTCTGATTTCTAGATAATATCCAAAAGGTGTTGTTTTATCCCATTCTTTTAATTGATTTTAAATGTTGAAGTATGCGTCGTTGTTTTTGTAAATAAATGTAAATAAAGATTATTATTTTGCCACTAAAAAAAAACTTTTTTTCTAAAATTTCACATTAATATAGTGCTAAGCACTCTTAGTGGGAGTTAAAAACACCTATTAGTCTTTGAGTACTATTACCAGTCATCAGAATATTGTATATATTGATATTAATCTATGTATTTCTATTATTTTGGTTATGTTTTCAGAACTATTTCTCAATTGGCCATTCCAAAAAGGTATTTCTATTTTGACTGGTCTCTCAGTCAAATTTGATAAACTTATCCAGTAAAGATACCTTGGATTAAATTCCATACATTGGCTAAATACATTTAAAAGCTATACATATCATATACACTATCATCCTTTCACATACCTAAACATGCACGCTTCACACATAGATAACACAAATACAATGTAAATGCTGCCCACCATTGAAAGGGAGAGTAAGCTTCCTGGTTTTGACTAGGGATATAATATACATGTGTGTCTACTGTAAATATTTTATAGATACCACTTTAAAATAATAATCATTTGAAACAAATAATTAAAGTGAATAAACATCCAATAGATAGTCCCTGTACATGTGTGCCCACTGCAGCCTATGCAGATACAGACATTATTATGTGCAGTGTAGTTTCCTAGCCTATCAGGGACCATGTTACAGCAGCATGTTCCTAACTATTGCTGATAGATGGTCACAGAATGGTTAGTATGACACACTACATAGCAAGTTCAGCAGAGTATGTGTCAGGATGTCAGGTACATAGTAACGCACAGAGATAAAATGATAATCTAATGTCATTATCTTATATACTTTTGTTCTCTCATTTCAGCACACAGGGCTCTGCATGCCTCTACGGAGACTGAGGCGGGGGCAGAGGCTGAGGTTGAAAGGAAAAAACAATGTGAGGATCCTGACTATGCCCTTGCCCAGTAGGATCCATTATATGTGGAGGAGGAGTAACAGTACCAGCAGCCAACGTATGAGGATCTGGGATATGAGGAGGAGGATGATTCATACATGTGGTCAGTGGGGGAACTAATTAGATCCTCCACAATTCCGATTGAATTATATCTCACTGGCCACCTCCTTCCCCAGATGGGAGATGAGGAGGTACAATGTCCAAATGGAGAGCTTCATGGCCAGGCTGTTACAGGCCGCTCAGAACCAGCGAGAGCTCATCCAGCTCAACATGGACATCATGCAGCATGTTCTGGTAAGCACCGTCTCCTTCACATTAGAACAATCATCTTCACATCAACAGCCTGGCCCTTCTCATGTTCCCAGAAAATTCAAAAAGAAGGGAAAAAGACACTTTTATATGTACAGTGTCCCGTATTGCTTTCTTATGTTGTCTCCCTGTTATTGTCAGATAGTATCCAATCTCTTCTCAGATATAAAATGGGGTGGCATATAATAGAAGGTCCTGATAGCAATACACTGTCCACTAATAGGTAAAATAACTATCACCAAATCCTCAGAAGTCCACCAAAGACCCTGTTGGTAACATATAAGCAGCTTATTACTGTAGATAGGGGACGTTGATCAGTCAGGAGGCATTATTAGTCTAGCACAAACCTCATTGACGTCCAACTGTAACATTCAAATACACAGTATCCTGACTCGCCTTTCGCGTAATTTCTTCTACTGACCCTGGCCGTGACCAAAATTGAGTCCTTAAATAGTTTTGCTAATAACCGTTGGATCAGATGCAAGTCTCAATGTCAGAGCAATTGCGCAAAAATTCTCCTTCTTTTTGGCAGCTTGGAGGTGGGAGCTGGTAAAATGTAAAATACTGTTTGTAGCAGTGGATTTCCTGTACAGATCTGAGTATACATTCTCAAAACTGTCTCAACTTATAGTTACGTCCAAGAAGACTACCGACAGGAAATAAACACAATATGAAGCCATCATCAATATACAGTGCCTTGTAAAAGTATTCACCGCCTTGGCATTTTTCTTGTTTTGTTGCCTCACAACCTGGAATAAACATGGATTGTTTGAGGATTTGAATCATTTAATTTACAGAACATGCCCACAACATTGAAGCACACAACAAATAGGACAAAATAACAGAAAAAGTCAATGTGCATAACTTTTCACCCCCCTAAAGTCAATACTTTGTAGAGCCACCTTTTGCGGCAATCACAGCTCCAAGTTGCTTTTGATAAGTCTCTTGGCAGGTTTGCTGTTGTGCCATGTTCTTTCCATGTGGTTATGATAGATTTGATGGTGCTATATATTTGGATATTTTTTTATAACCTAAACCTGACTTGTACTTCTCAACAACATTGTCCCCTTACTTTTTGGGAGAGTTCCTTGAGTCTTCATGGCAGTGTTTGGTTAGTGGTGCCTCTTGCTTATGTGTTGCAGCCACTGGGGCCTTTCAAAAAATATGTAATAACAGATCATGTGACACTTAGATTGCACACAGGTGGACATCATTTCACTAATTATGTGACTTCTGAAGGTAATTGATTGCACCAAAGCTTTTTGGGGGTTTTCATAACAAAGGGGATAAAAACACATGACAATTTTCTGTTTTCTATTTCTAAAAATAGTTTTATGTCTATATTTTTCTCATTTCACTTCACTAACTTAGACTATTGTGTTCTGATCCATCAAATAAAATTCAGATTAACAAAACATTGAACCTAAGGCTGTAATGTAACAAAATAGGTAAAAAGTTAAGGGGGTGAATACTTTTGCAAGGCAGTGTAGCATAGTCATATGATGACCCTAGCGGTATATTTGTTTATGTGCTCAGAGAAAACCAACTTCCTCTCCCACCACATGAGATACAGATTAGTAAAGGTCGGGCACACGCCGCCCCCATTGCAGATAGAATTTACTATGAAATACAACATTAGTTTAACTATGAACTCACTTTTTGACAGATTGTTATTTGCTCCCATACTTAAAAAATAATCAACAGCATGCACTCCTGCATCGTGACTTATCAATATATATAGAGACTTGATATCACACATAGCTAGGAACATATCGTCATCTAAGGTTACACCCTCCATTGTATCCCTAACATATTAGGGAAGACCCATTACATGGGATCTCAGATGTGCGTCCAAATATCTACTCACTGACTCACAAAGGCTGCCATTCCCTGAGACAATAGACCTATGGGGTTTTGTACTGTTTTTATTTACTTTTGGGAGTGGATACTAAGTAGCCACACGAGGGTCAGTAACCCTAAATATATCATATTCCTTAAAACGAATGTTTTCATTAGTCTCAAAGGATCTACAGTGTTTATGCATCAGATCCCTTAAATCCTTTAAGCCACCACCAGTCCATTTCAACTTTGGGTAATCTTATATTCAAGTTAGAGAATGCTGTTTCAACCTTCTCCATTCTTTTAGTTTGACTAAGGATGACATTTTTGTGCATGTCTTATTCTATCATAGTTAAACACCTAGGGCCTCATTAAATTCCAGCCTCGTAAATAAGAAGCGTCTACTTAAGCCCTACGTACTGCAAAGTTTCTCTAACTTACAATGCTATTAAATTAGCCCTGCTGCAAGCAACGTATGAGCTACGCAGCAGGGCCGTACGTATCTACACTGCGTAAATGTACATGAGGAGTGACAGCCTGCGAGATGATATCGCAGGCTCCAACTCCTCATCAAGTGCTGCGGGGTCCTAAAAGGGACCTCCGCGGCAGTCCCCCACATAAGCCCTGCCATGGCGGGTACTCCAAAAAAAACCCCAGGCACCTAAAATTAACCCCCCTCTCCTTCAGCCCCGGCTGGGCCGAGAACCATCCGCACTCTAAAAAAAAAAAAAAAAAAAAAACTAACGGAGCTCTGCACTGCAGACCTCCCCGACGCTAATGAGCCCTCCCGGAGTCGTTTTCCGGGAGCAAATTGGCATTGGCGGCTTGTGATTGGCTGAAAAAGCTGTCAGCCAATCTAAAGTCGTCAATGTAGGAGCCAATCAGGATGCGCAGATGTCTTCTACCAATCACTCCGTTGGGTGTGTAATCCCATAGTGATTGGCTGAAGGGCATCTGAGCCTTGTGATTTTTTTCCAGAAAGATAGACAAGTGTTTTAGCCAATCAGGGTTGGATATTGGGGTGTATCCCATCCTGATTGGCTCACACATTGACGACTTTTGATTGGCTTAAATTGATAGACAGCTTTTTCAGCCAATAACAAGCCGACAATGCCAATTTCCTCCTGGAAACGACTCCGGGAGGCTCATTAGCATCGGGGAGGTCTGCCAGTGCAGACCTCCGATAGGTTTTTTTTTTTTTTTTAGAGCGCGGATGGTTCCGCGGCCCAGCCGGGGCTGAAGGAGAGATGGCCGGGGACATCGCGGGGAGATAAGTTAAATCTATATTTAGATGTTTATATGTGTATTTTATTTATTGTTTATATATTGTATTAATGTATTCATGTATTGTGTTTTTTTTTAACAGGGCCGGGCCGGAAGAGCTAAACAATGACGGGACATGATGTAAAGGTGAGTATATTATTTAGAATGTATAGAATGTTTATTTATTGGATGTTAATGTTTTGTACTAATTATTTTATTTTGTTTGACCCATAGGTTAGTAATCTGAAGCAACATCTTAAAGGTAAGTGGTCTTAATTTATTTATTTTAGCTTAGAATTAGGGTCTGTGTAGTTAGGACTGTAATTATTTTATTTTATTTTAGAATAAGGGTCTGTGTATGTAGTTAGGATTTATTGTATATTAGATAGATAGGGGGATGTATTTGATATAGTTAGGATTTATTTTAAATTAAATAGATTGTATGTTAGATAGATAGGGGGTATTTGATTTGGACTATATGTAATTATATTATATGTAATATATTATATTTAATATATTATATGTAATGTAATGATATTGTAAGTAATGTATATGTAATGTATTATATGTCATATATTGTATTTAATATATTATATGTAATATATTATATTTAATATATTATATGTAATGTCATGTATTGTATGTATTGTATGTAATGTATTATATGTATGTATTGTATTGTGTTTATCTGTCTTTCCTTTTCAGGTGTGTAATTTTTTTATTTTCTGTAGTGGGGGGTGGGGTTGTAATGTATTTTTTTGTTTTCTGTAGTGGGGGGTGGGGTTGTAATGTATTTTTTTTGTTTTCTGTACTGTTAGGTTTTTTTGTTTTCTGTAAGGTAGGTTTTTTTCTGTAATTAGAGTGTTGGGGAGGTTTTTTAGGGGGTAGGTAGTGTTAGGGTAGTGTAAGTGTTAATAGATTAGTGTAGAGGGGGGTTAGTTTAGATTAAATGGTTTATTGGGGGTTATAGTGTAGTGTTTGTAGTTAGTGTCATGATGGTCCTTGAGGACCATCATGGCACTTATGTGGTTAATGTTGGGTTGTAACAGGCCCATAATGTTAATAATATACCTTTATGGGACTGATGGACTGTATTGACCACCATGAGTTAATGGATTAATTAAGGCCTTATGGTTGGTCTGGATTGACCACCATGAGTTAATGGGGTAATTTAGGCTTATGGTGGTCTGGATTGACCACCATGAGTTAATGGGTTAAATAGAGCCTTATGGTGGTCAATATTGACCACCATGAGTTAATGGGTTAATTAAGGCCTTATGGTGGTCTGGATTGACCACCATGAGTTAATAGGGTAAATTTAGGCCTTTATGGTGGTCTGGATTGACCACCATGAGTTAATGGGTTAAATAGAGCCTTATGGTGGTCTGTATTGACCACCATGAGTTAATGGGTTAATTAAGGCCTTATGGTGGTCTGGTATTGACCACCATGAGTTAATGGGGGTAATTTAGGCCTTATGGTGGTCTGATTGACCACCAGAGTTAATGGGTTAAATAGAGCCTTATGGGTGGTCTGTATTGACCACCATGAGGTTAATGGGTTAATTAAGGCTTATGGTGGTCTGGATTGACCAACATGAGTTAAATGGGGTAATTTAGGCCTTAGGTGGTCTGGAATGACCACCATGAGTTAATGGGGTTAAATAGAGCCTTATGGTGGTACTGTATTGACCCACCATGAGTTAATATGTTAATTAAGGCCTTATGGTGGTCTGGATTGGACCACCGTGAGTTAATGGGTATAATTTAGGCCTTATGGTGGTCTGGATTGACCACCATGAGTTAATGGGTTAAATAGAGCCTTATGGTGGTCTGTATTGACCACCATGAGTTAATGGGTTAATTAAGGCCTTATGGTGGTCTGGATTGACCACCATGAGTTTAATGGGTTAAATAGAGCCTTATGGTGGTCTGTATTGACCACCATGAGTTAATGGGTTAATTAAGGCCTTATGGTGGTCTGGATTGACCACCATGAGTTAATGGCGTAATTATAGTTGGGGATAATATTTTTAGTGCGAGTCCTTTCCGGACCTTTACGGTCCTTTAAGGACCTGCGAGGCAGGAAATTTAAAATTGAATTGCAGCAGGGTCACGATCGGTGCGGATCGGGGACCCCCCGCTGCAGGGGGTTTTATATGGAGGGACACTATCGGGGGGTCCATATGGGGACCCCCAGCATAGAGGGGGGTTCATTTTAGTGCCTGCGGCCGGGGATTGGGTAATAGTGTGCCCCGGCCCCTTTAAGGAGCCGCGGCGGGGGAATTTAAAAGTTTGAAATGCAGCTGGGGGCCTGATCTATGCAGATCGGGGACCCCCCCCTGCAATGGGTTTATGAGCGGACACTTCGGGGGTCCCGATGGGGACCCCCAGCATAGAGGGGGGTTCATTTTAAGTGCCGCGGCCGGGATTGGGTAATAGTGTGCCGCGGCCCCTTTAAGGAGCCACGGCGGGGAATTTAAAAGTTTGAAATGCAGCGGGGGGCCTGATCTATGCAGATCGGGGACCCCCGCTGCAAGGGGTTAATGTGGGGGTGCTGCAGGGGACCTGATAGAGACACCTGCAGCATGGGGATGTGTATAGGGTGCAGGGGGGAGCCTCACACTGCTGTCTTGGGCTGTTCCGAGGCAGCACGTAGAGGCTTTCGGATCCCTTGCGTGGACTTTTTGTCCACGTAGGGATTCTTACGATATGCGAGACTCATGCATAGATTTAGGCTACGTAGCTCTCTCGGAGCCTATTCTCGGCCATTTTCTCGCAGTCATATCGAAAGCAGGCTGCGAGAGATTCGGTACTCGCAAACAGCAGAAAACTGCCTTTTGCGAGCACCGAAAGAACTACGAGGGATAATTTAATAGGGCCCCTAATGTCTGAGACACCCAGAAAAATTATATCAACTTCACCAAACCAAAAAGTGTTAAAGTATTCTTGCAACTCCACCAAATATAGGTAGAGGCTATCCTAAGTAGCAAAATTCTATAGTTTTTTTAATAAGAGAAAAGCTCAAATGTCCATATATCTGCAATCAAACATAAACAAGACTAGGTCTTTGGTATGTCATATAACCCAAAAGTACTAAGAACCCAACATAGAGACATATTTGAAAAGAAAATTAAAAAAGAAGGGAAAGGGACACTTTTGTTGGTATAGTGTCCCATATTGCTATGTGATGTATAACCTCGTTGTGTTACACTTTCTGGGTCATTGATAAAAAAAGAAAAACAACAAAACAATGTTTGTATTGTGACCACAGCTATTTAAAAACAAATTAATTGAAGTGCCAGTTGTAAGATCAGACACTTTGTCTGAGGTGGGATTCCTAGGCTCTTATGGGTGACAAAGTCTAATATCTGGGAAAATCCACAATGTATATTCCACAATGTCTATAAATGCCTAGACCAGGGATTGTCAAACGATAATAATAATAACTAGATCTGAGAGAATAACCTTATGGGTAAAGTAATCGATTTAAATCTCCCAACTACAAAATACTAGTCTCCCATGGGACACTATTAAATATATGCTGTCTACCTGTCTGTGTCAGATAGTGTCCAATCTCGCCTCAGAAATAAACGTGCGTGGCTTATAATAGAAGGTCCTAATAGCAATACACTAAGACTAAGATTAACCTAAGATTAAATTGTGACCACTTTCATGAACAATATTGCTTACCATAAACAAGATGGCTGTCACCCACAAACATTTGTAGCAACATTATCCATCTTTGGCCAACATGGCAACCAGGGTCCAGGTATTTAGGGGTTTGGGGTTTGGGCATTGTTCTTTGTGGGAAAGGGAAGGAGCTTTGTCCTGGTACCATAGACTACAACAGTACAACAAATTCATATATCCCATTTGAGTTTAGATTACGTCAAATATACAGGGGTATTTATACACTTTCTCATCTGAGATGAGGTAAGAAGAGCTGAGAAGTTGTGAGAAGGGCTATTTGTCCCCATAGAAAATAGTGTCTACTAAATCAAGAGCTGACATGAGATGCACTTGAGTGCTATACTAAAAACAGAAAGTAATAATTGGTTCTCCTGGGTTCATCTTTGAAAGCCCTACCTCCACTTCAAAGAACTATTACTTCATCTACTGAATTGCTGCTTTTCTACTAGAACAGCTTGGCAATTAATACATAGAAATTATAAAATAAGCTAATTTCAACTCCCTGACAAATATTATATAAAGCAGAATAGTTTTACCAAACCTATATATTTATTTATTTTTAAATATGTTTATCTAATATATATTTTAATAATATTCTTCACTAACAAAATCATAGTAGCAATTAATAAAGTATAGAAATAATAAAATAATATGTGTAAACAATTTTGAAATTATTATTAGAACATATTCTTACAAATGTAAAAAACTGAAATATAAAATATTGTAAATGACATATGTAAATATATTTTTACATATTTATTTGTGCACAATATAGAATATACTTAATTATAAAGTCATGTAGATAAAATGTAAAAGTTTGTTATAATTTACCTTCTATATAGTTTCCTCTGCTACTTAAATAGATTGAATTCATTAAGATGCATCTCCTACCTCCACTTTTTTATATTCTGACTAACTTTTCTTTGACTTTTATCTATTCGCTCTTCAATATATACAGATAAAGCTATAAGTGGATTTTGTTCAACTTTAATATTGAAATTGTATATTTTATATTAAAGGTTTTTTCCAAATTGTTTGTATATTTGGACATAACAAATCAATTGTCTGGGTGATGTGTACATTTTATTTAATTTAAATGGTTTATTACACAAATCAAAATACAGTTATAATAATTTACTTTGATAATTGACTTTTTACGTGTAAGTGCATTTTATTGTATTTCTAAATTGATTGATTTATAGATTCACACTATGGAAGTCCTGACTCTCCTGGTAGTAACTTCCCCTTTTTTGGTTATAGTACATATAAGATATAGAAATAGCTAAGAGCAAAACATGTAGTTGAGCAGCTACTGTGTATTTGTAGCATTCTATTACCAGAATTTACTATATCTTAACATTCAAAGAAAATGCTAAATAATTTACTAAAATATTACTTTACTTTCATAAAAAGGACACAGAAGTCATACATTTTCTATATACTGTATATTTATATTTCTGCAGAAGAAGAGTTTGTAATTATGCTTGCAAATTGCCTGCTTATGAGCGTTTGCACATATTAACAGCCTTATTAAATTGTGATTTGGCCAAATGAAAAGGGCTCTATATAAGCACAGAGCATTTTTTTTACAGAAGTTTTTAGTTCGTGAAGACATTGATTTTGGATAGAAGTTCACGAACTAAAAACGTCTGTAAAAAAAATATGCTATGTGCTTATATAGAGCCCTATTCAATTGGCCAAATCACAATTTAATAAGGCTGTAAAAATCTTCAAGAATTTTCTCTAAAAAGTATCCTGACTTTTAGCCAATGAGATACCATTCAGTTGTACAGATGATGTATGTTTCAAGAAAAATGTAAAGAATTTTTCTTTGATGATTTTTCACTCAAAATGTTTTAATGTTTAAAACATGGTCTTGCAAATGCATGATGGAAATGTTTAAGTTCCCTTTCTCTTTTAGTCATTTTCTTATTTTAATACATTATTTGTCTGGCAAGCTGCTTGATGTTTCCATATCTTCTCTTTTAACCAGGTTTCATGGAAAGATTGTGGCTTTAAACATCAAAGGCCTTAAGAGGATTTGCTTTCCAGAAAAGTGTTTTTAAGATACCTTTTTTCCATAAGCCTTTATGAGTTTCTCTGAGGGCATGTTAGATTGATGTTTTTTTTAAGTTTATTTTTTTTACTTAGAAAGTCTGTATCCTAAACTATCTTAGTAATTGAATGAGCTGTAATGGCTAAAGAATATCAAATTGTACTTGTAATGAAGACAAAATGTTTAGGATAAACTAGTGTGTCAGACATAGTGTAAGATAAATAATGTATTTCTGATTAACATCTATAGTTAATGTATTCCTTTTTATTTATAAAAATGATGGCTTTTAATTACCAGCTCTTGATCACATCATGACTTAGATACATGGCAAAACTAAACTAAAATACTAAAATAAGTGTAAACCAGGAACAAGAATTAAAATAACTGCACCTGGCATTATTTATTTTATACTGATATAATAAGAAGCTTCACTTCTGATAGGACCTCTTTTTAATAGATAGAGTTTTTGTCCCATAATTACTTTAAAAATCTCTGTCATATTGCTCCTGTAATGATAACCGATCTCACTGAAGTTTACTGGGAAGTATCTGAGAGGTCCAAAACTTAAAAAGTCTATGGGAATTTTCCACCCCCTGAAAAGGCACAAGAAAATGCCTTAGAGAAGCCTGGATACATGCAACTTAACACCATTAAGGCAGTATCGCCTAATGCTACCCCTATGAGCCAGGGAATCCCCCAAATCCCCCTCACTACCGGCTACACCCAATGATCTAGGGTATCCCTAGGATTACCCCTTAATACTTACTACCCACTATGAGCTGGGTATCCCCTGGGATTCGACCATAATACCCACTACCTCTATGAGCCTGGGTATCCCTTGGTATTCCACTATCTAAACTTTACCATGGGGGTCCTTAGGAACCTCCATGTCACTAAATAATCATAAAAAATCTAAAATATAACCATTGGGGTTCCTATGTACCACCATGGCACCCTATCAACCCCCATGGTATTCTAAGCTATAATTATGGGTGTATCGATGGATGCTCACAGCTCCCAAAATTAATCCCTATAATATATGGATCCCTTAAGACCCCAATGCTATACTATAGACTCCCTATAGACTCCCATGGTATACTAAACTATAACCATGGAGGCACCTAATATTAACCCCTATACCATAGGGTCCCTACAAACATCCATGGAATATTAAACTATAACCATGGGGTCTCTATGGACCTTCATGGCACCTAAATCTAACTTCCTATCCTGGGGGTTCCTATGTGCCCCGAAGGCACCATATATTCTATCATATGAATCCTTACTGATCCCCATGGACTATATTCCCCATGGGCATCCACAAAAAAAACCATAGTCTGTAACACTACCATGGGCGTAGGAGCCCAATAAAAACTGAGGGGGACAAAGTTTAAAGACACAAAAAACTTGTTGCCCTGGGTGGTGCAATTCAACTCTACTCTCAGGACAGACAGCCTCCAAGGGAAGAGAGGGTAGTCCAACCAACAAGTATAAAGAAAACATACAATAGTGGTACACAATATAAACAAAATGTGTTAGAATGTCAAAGGAATGGTATTTATTCATCACCAATGGTGATCTCAGGCAATACTGATTCTTCCTCAATCTAATAGTATCAATCCAAGCCCAGTATGGATGAATGATAAGCCGCTATACTGAAGATTTTGAGAGACTACCTTACAGAGTAAACCAGCTTGATGAAAAATTATTTGGACGAGGAAAAAGTTAAAAAACATTATATATATATATATATATATATATATATATATATATACACCGCATATACTCGAGTATAAGCCGACCCGAGTATAAGCCGAGGCACCTATTTTACCACAAAATAGTGGGTAAAATGAGTGACTCGAGTATAAGCCAAGGGGGGGAAATGTGCTGCCCCCTGTGTCCCTCTTGTGCCCTCTGTGTCCCCCCTCTCTCTCCCGTGTCTCTTCTCCCCTCTCCCTTCCCTGTGTCTCTTCCCCCTCCCTTATCACCCTCCTCAACCTCCCTCCTCAACCCCACTCCTCATCCTCAACCTCCCTCCTCATCGTCACTCCTCAACCTCCCTCCTCAAGCCCCTCATCCTCAACCCCCCCATCCTCAACCTTTCTCCTCAACCAAAAGATGTGGTGCACTAAGGAGGGGTTTGGCTTTTTAAAGCACTGGGCTGACTTCTCACTTCGGTACAATCTCTACAGTAGGGATGGATTGCATCTTAATGATGAGGGAGATTTTGTACTAGGGGATAGGATGGTAGAAAGGCTGGAGGAGTTTTTAAACTAGTAGGTGGGGGGAGGGACTAGATATAAGTAATAGGGTAGAAAGTGTAGAGGGTATAAGGGATGAATTAACAACTCATAGGGGAGGAGATGGGGGAGGGGTAGTATAGTCAATAGAGAGATAGTACTAAGTAATTCAAGTACAGTGGCAGGTACTTCACAACTACAGACTCATAACATAAGGTGTATGCTTGCTAATGCCAGAAGCTTGCCAGGAAATGGGATTTAATAGGCATTACCGAGACGTGGTGGGATGAATCTCATGACTGGACTGTTAATCTGGATGGTTATAACCTATTTAGGAAAGATAGAGGCAATGGTAAACGAGGAGGAGGGATTTGTCTGTATGTTAAGCCTGAATTTAAGGCTATAGTCAGAGAAGATATTTATGGTGGACCTAGTGATAAAGTTGAATGTTTGTGGGTAGATTTAAATAGCGGAGCAGCAAATTCCGAAAGAATATTAGTAGGAGTATGCTATAAACCCCCAAATATAGCTGAAAGTGAGGAAATACAATAGGTTGGAAGAGGTTGGAAAAAATAAATGTTAATAAAGCCCCGTGTCCTGATGGAATACATCCAAGGGTACTAAGGGAACTGGGTTCTGTAATAGCCAAAACATTATATTTAATTTTTCAAGATTCACTCAACACAGGGTCTCTACCAGATGACTGGAGAAAAGCTGATGTAATACCTATATTCAAAAAGGGAGCAAAACCAAATCCGGGGAATTATAGACCAGTGAGCCTCACTTCTGTAGTGGGAAGCTTTTAGAAGGGTTAATAAGGTAAAATATACAAGAATATGTCTATTTGAACAGGATTATAAGTAGGAGTCAACATGGATTTATGAGGGATAGGTCATGTCAAACAAATCTAATTAGCTTTTATGAGGAGGTTAGTAGGAACCTGGATCAAGGCAACTCAGTGGATGTAGTCTTTTTGGATTTTGCAAAGGCTTTTGATACAGTGCCACATGGGAGACTATTGGGCAAACTAAGGGATACAGGAATTGCAGTAAATATCTGCTCATGGATTGAGAGCTGGCTAAAAGACAGGAAGCAAAGGGTTGTTGTAAATGGAACATACTCCGATTGGACTATTGTGGTAAGTGGGGTTCCTCAGGGTTCAGTATTAGGTCCTCTCCTTTTTAACATATTTATTAATGACTTAGAGGTAGGATTGGAGTGTGGGGTCTCCATTTTCGCTGATGACACAAAGTTGTGCAAGGTAATTAAATCAGATAATGATGTGCTTTCCCTCCAAGGGGATTTACATAAAATTGAGGAATGGGCATCTAAATGGCAGATGAAATTTAATACGAATAAATGTAAGGTTATGCATCTGGGAAGGAAAAATAGCCATGCAATGTATAATCTTAATGGAGCAAATCTAAGTGTATCAGATATTGAAAGGGATTTGGGAGTGCTTGTGGACAACCACCTAGGTAACAGCGCTCAAAGCCAAGCAGCTTGCTGCAAAGGCGAAAAAATATTAGCATGTATTAAGAAGGGTATAGAAGCCAGGGAAGCAAATATAATTCTGCCACTATACAAATCTCTAGTATGCCGTCATTTGGAATATGGAGTACAATTTTGGGCACCACTTCATAAAAAGGACATTTTAGAGCTGGAAAAGGTACAGAGAATGGCAACAAAGCTAATAAGGGGAATGGAGGGGCTAAGTTATGAAGAAAGAATAACCAAATTAAACTTATTTTCTCTAGAAAAAAGGCGTCTAAGAGGAGATATGATTACCTTATATCATCCAGGGTCAGTATAAAGATTTGTCAGGGGAGCTTTTTTGTGCCAAGAGGTTTTCAACTGACAAGAGGACATCCCTTGAGGTTAGAAGTAAAAAGATTCCACCTCAAAGAAAGAAAAGGGTTCTTCACAGTAAGGGTGGTTAATCTGTGGAATTCTCTACCAGAGGAGGTGGTGACAGCGGATTCGATAGATAACTTTAAAAGGGGACTAGATTTATTTCTAATTAAAAAGGGAATTCAGGGTTATCATGGATAATTAGAGAGACAGTATTGATCCAAATTTTTTACATTTCCCTTTGAGACAATTGGCTAAGTCTCGCTTGTGTTTTTTTTTTTTTTTCTATTTGCCTTCCTCTGGACTAATTAATAAAAAAAAAAAAAAAAAGCATTAAATAATTGATTAATAATTAATTAACAACTAATTAATTAATAGTTAATCCGCATATTGCAGATCAGAGGGGATCTTAAAAGGTTCAACTTGATGGACTGAAAATCTTTTTTCAACCTTAAATACTATGTAACTATGTAACTATGTAACTATGTAATGTAACCTCAACCCCCCTCCTCATCCTCAATCCCCTCCTCAACCCCCTTCCTCATCCTCAACCTCCCTCCTCATCCTCCCTCCTAATCCTCAACCTCCCTCCACAACCCCCTCATCCTCAATCCCCTCCTCAACCCCCCTCTTCATCCTCAACCTCCCTCCTCATCCTCCCTCCTCATCCTCAACCTCCCTCCTCATCCTCCCTCCTCATCCTCCCTCTTCAACCTCCCTCCTCAACCCCTCTCCTCAACCCCCTCCTCAACCTCCATCCTCAACCCCCCCTCCTCAACCTCCCTCCTCAACCCCCCATCCTCATCCTCCCTCCTCAACCCCCATCCTCAACCCCCCATCCTCAACCCCCCTCCTCAACACCCCCCTCGAACCCCATCCTCATCCTCCCTCCTCAACCCCCCATCCTCATCCTCCCCCCCATCCTCAACCCCCTCCTCAATCTCCCTCCTCAAAACCCCCCTCCTTATTCTAAACCCCCTCCTCATTCTAAGCCCCCCTAAATACCTCTACCTCTCCCCTCACTTACCTGCTTCTGCTCCGGCCTCCGCTCCTTCTTGACCCAGCACACATGTGACGTCAAGTCATTAGCATATACCGGGTGACATCACATGCGCGCCGGGTCAAGAAGGAGCGGAGGCCGGAGCAGAAGCAGGTAAGTGAGGGTAAAGGGAGAGGGGGAGGTATTTAGGGGGGGTTAGAATGAGGAGGGGTTTTAGAATGAGGAGGGGGGTTTAGAATGAGGAGGGGGGGTTGAGGATGAGGAGGGGGAGGGAAAGAGACATGGGGGTTAGAGAGACACAGGGGGGTTAGAGAGACAGGAGGGTAGAGAGACACAGGGGGTTAGAGAGACACGGGGGGGTTAGAGAGACATGGGGGGTTAGAGAGACACAGGGGGGCTTAGAGAGACAGGGGGGCGGGAGAGTGTCTCGAGTATAAGCCGAGGGGGCCCTTTTTAGCCTTAAAAAAAGGGCTGAAAAACTCGGCTTATACTCGAGTATATACGGAATATATATATATATATATATATATATATATATTGAGTTAATTTTGTTTTATATAAAGACATGCATAAATATTTTTTAATGCATATATTATGGCAGATTATTTACACTTTTGTGAGAATAATTCTAAAAAAGAGCTTTTAGACTGGAGAAATTACCTTTTTAGTATTAAGTAGATAACCTCCGATTAACCTCATACCCTGTTTCAATAAGGTCACTTTATCTTAAAAAAACCTTTGTGTGTATACATATAATCACATATATAGTTGTGAGCATGCGAGCCGTTGCTCACGCTTGCGGGCTTGCGCAGCGAGGGACGCAGTTCCCCGCAAATGCGGGTCCTCGCGAAGCGAGGGGCCGCATTTGCGGTGGTGGAGCATCCCAACGTCCCCGCAAATGCGGATCCTCGCAAAGCGAGGGTCCGCATTTGCGGAGGTGGAGGCTCCAACGTCGGCTGTGTTACACAAACACACCACACACACGACTTCTTAACAAAAAAAACCCAACCTCCCAGACAAAAAAAAAACAACTTAACGTCCCCGCAAATGGGGATCCTCGCGAAGCGAGGGTCCTCATTTGCGGAGGTGGAGGCTCCAACGTCGGCTGTGTTAACACACAAACGACTTTAAAAAAAAAAAAATCTCAAAGGCGCCTTACACCCGGTTACACACACACCGCGGCCGAGGGCCTCAGTTGCTGGCATGGAGCGCCAATGGCTTCCGCAAATGCGGGTCCTCGCGAAGCGAGGGGCCACATTTGCAATGTGGGTCCTCGCAAAGCACTTAGGGAATGAGGCAACCTTAACATAACAGACACCCACACGCACTAAGAATCCCACTATAACGGCCGACCCGCGCGCCACTAAAAACAGTGAAAACACACCAAATACTCAGAATAATAACCTCAGAACCAACCTTAATGTAACAAACACCCACACACACGAAAAATGGTGGAACTGCGCGCACCTACAAACAGTCAAAACACACCAAATACTTACAAAAACAACATAAAAACCTTACCCATAGCAAGGGGGGGCACCCAGGACCTCTGAAAGTGAAGTTACACCTCCATTTAAGTACAAATTCCCGAGTTCACACACACACAAAAGTCCCCTAAGCGAGAGAAAAAATGGCAGCCGAAAAAAATGAAAACGAGGCTCAAAGACCCAGGACCGCTCAGCCACCTACAACTTACCCAAGAAGGGATCCGAGATAAGCTCGGAAACCCGGATTAACCGCAGGGGATCCAAGATAAGCTCCGAGCCCTGCATTAACCCCTCATTAACCATCGCAGTGGGGGTTCCGATTGCACGCGATCGGGGACCCTCGCTGCAATCAAAATTCAAAATTCCTGCGTTACAGGTCCTTAAAGGACCCGTTGTAAAAGAAAAAAACCTTAACACTGTCACCCTGTCAATCATGGGGATCAATTCGGACCCCCATAAAACCCACATTAACCCTGTCACTCATGGGGTCAATAGAGACCCCCATAAGCCCTTCATTAAGCCTGTCACTCATGGGGGTCAATACAGACCCCCATAAGCCCTTGATTAACCCTGTCACTCATGGGGGTCAATACAGACCCCCATAAGCCTCTATTTAACCCCATCAGTCCCATAAGGGTATATTAACACCATTATGGGCCTGTTACAACACTACATTAACCACATAAGTGCCATGATAGTCCTCAAGGACCATCATGACACTAAGAATAAACACTATACTGCACTAGACCCCCCCAATAAAACATTAAATATCAACTAAACACCCTCTACACTAACCTATTAACATCTACACTACCTAACCCCAATTAACCCCCACCACTCTAATTACAGAAAATAAAAAAGCCTAAAGTCACAAAAAAATATCTACATTACATGAAATAAAAAACCTAACTCACAAAAAATAAATAAACTACATTACACAAAATAAAAAAACCTAAGTCATAAAAAATCAAAAAAGGAACATTACAAAAAAAAAAAACATTACAACCCCCATCACTACAGAAAAAAAAATACACACCTGAAAAGGAAATACATAGAATACAAATACGTATAATACAAATACATACAATACAAATACATACAATTACAATACAATTACATACAAATACAATACAATACACACCTATCTAATATACATAACACAATCTATCTAAATAAATAGCATAATCTAATATACATGCTATCTATATAATAATACATTCCCAATCTATCTAAATAAATAACACAATTTAATATACAATACATCCTATGCTATCTATATAAAACGCATACCCCTAGATAACTACAGTAAATCCTATCTATATATTAACTAATCTAAGTCTAAGCTAAAATAAAATAATTAAGACCACTTACCTTTGCAGATGTCAATTAGGATCAGCCACCAACGAAAAAAAAAAAAAATGAGTGCAACACGTTTACAGGTCTAAAAAAAACATTCTATACATTCTATACATTCTATACATTCTAAATATTCCCACTACCTTTCCGGCATGTCCCTTCCGGCATTATTTAAATCCTTCTCCGGCGCGGCACCTGTTAAAAAAAAACAACAATAATAGACATACCTCAAAATAAAATAAACATGATCTACATTATACTTACCTCCCCGCGATGTCTCTGGCCTCCTCCGGATCCTCTTCTGCCACGCCCTGTAAAAAAAAAAAAAAAAGTATACTTACATCCGCACTCCCGGACATCCCTGACGCTAATGAGGCCCCAGGAGAATTTTCGGGAAGAAAATAAGCAATGGCGCCAATCACAAACGGATACACCTTAAAATCCCACTCTGATTGGATAATGCACCTGTCAATCTTTATATAAACCAATCACAAGGCGCAGATGCCTTCAGCCAATTCCAATGGAATACACCCCCACAGGGTGATTGGTTGGAGCCTCTGCGCATTCTGATTGGTTGCACTAACAATAGCCAATCACAATGGAATACACCCTCACGTACTCATTGGTGAAGGATTTGCGCATTCTCATTGGCTATTGTTAATATCAATCAATATTACAGCCAATGGGAAGGCGCAGATGTCTTCACCAATCAGTACGTGGGGGTATATTCCATTGTGAATGGCTGATGGCAATAAAGCCTTAGGATTGGTTCAAATAAAGATGGATAGGTGTGTTATCCAATCACCGTTGTATTTTGGGGTGTATACTTTATTCATTGGTTCACAAATGGGGTCTTCGCATTGGCTGAATTTGATAGACAGCCTTTTCAGCCAATCAGAAGCCGCCATTGCCAATTTTATTCTGGAACACTCCATAGGAAGGTCATTAGCGTCGGAGACATCTGCCAAGGCGGATGTGTGTCGTTTTTTTTGTTTTGTTTTTTTCATGCAACAAGGCCGGAGACATCGCGGATAGGTAAGTATAATGTAGATTGTGTTTATTTAAATTTGGTTTATGTTTACTAATGGAATGTTTTTCTTTACAGGAGTATCGCCGGACAAGCAAAGATGGCCGACGGAACATGGAGGACGTGACATGCTGGGACGGGACATGCTGGAACGGGACATGCTGGAAAGGCGAGAATAATATTTATAATATTTAGAATGTTTAGAATGTTTAGAATATTTAGAATGTTTAGAATGTTTAGTTATTTTATATAAACGTGTTGTATTATTTTTTTTAATCTTTTTTTACCGTAGGTTGCTGATCTGAAGAAACATCTCAAAGGTAAGTGGTCTTAATTATTTTATTGTAGCTTACAATTAGGGTAGCTATATGATATATATAGATAGCATGTATTGTATATTAGATAGATAGATAGATAGATAGATAGGGGGATGTATTATTAGATAGTATTGTATATTAGATAGTGGGATGTATATTACATTATGTAGTGGCATGTATATTAGATAGTGGCATGTATATTACATAGTGGCATGTATATTAGATAGTGTATATTACATAGGGGTGTATTGTATTTTATTTTATTTTATTTAATTGTATTGTATTTTATTTAATTGTGTTGTATTATATTATATGTGTGTATTATATGTATTTCATTTTCAGGTGTGTAATTTTTTAAACCTTTTGTAGCGACGGGAGTTTGTAATGTATTTTTTTATTTTCTGTAATGTTCCTTTTTTATTTTTGCTCACTTAGGTTTTTTTTGTTTGTTCTGTAATGTACATTTTTTTGGGGGTGATTTTAGTTTTTCTTTTTTTATGTCATGTAGATTTTTACTTTTTGAGGAATTTAGTTACTTGAGGCACACAGTACACTCACATTGTGTGACAAACAGCATTTCGACACTTTCTTTTATTGACCGTCATTTTTTGACGGGCAAGTCGCTAGTTATAAATAAACAACATGTATGCAAAGCAGTAAAAAAAACTGATCATATCACTTTATAACACAGGGTTCCTTGAACATCTCTATCATATCACTACATAACACAGGCTTACCCCATCCTCACTATCATAACACTGCATAATACAGGCTTTCTTCCTCCTCACTGTCATATCACTGCATAACACAGGATTCCTCCCACATCACTATCGTATCACTGCATATTACAAGCTTACCCCATCCTCACTATCATAATACTGCATAACACAGGCTTCCTCCCTTCTCACTATTATATCACTGCATAACACAGGCTTTCATCCACCTAATTATCAGTGCATAAGAGAGGATTCCTCCATCGTCACTTCCCTGCAATTTTAATTCTCCATGATACTTTCGCAGGTGGAAATTAGTGTGTTTGAGAGTTGGTGGGATAGGGAAAAAAGGGGAGTTGGAAGTGAGTTGTAAATATATGACTAAACTGAATACATTGCAAGAGTGAATAAAAATAAATACAAAAATACATACCTGAAAAAGTGTACTATTATTATTTATTATCCTTTATTTCTAATCCACCAACATATTCTGCAGCGCCATACATAGAACGAGTACAAGGCAAAAAGCTTCAATAAATTGCAAACGAGTAGAGGACCCTGTCTTTTAGCTTAGAATCTAGCATACAAAGTGATTTCTCAAACACCTTATAAGATTAAAAACGAACAAACTTACAATGTAAAGGGTTTGACTGTGTAACAGGTGATAGATACATTGTTAATTAAACAGATGTGGTTTTAATGAGGTTTTTAAGGTCTTGAGAAAGGAGGAAAGGAGTTCCAAAGAATAGGGACAACACAAGGAATGTCCTGAAGGCGGGAATGAGAGGAGGTGATAAGAGGAGAGAAATTAATAATGTAAATAGCAGACTAGAGAGGGAGGGTGGGGGAGTATTTTGAGATGAGAGCAGAGAAATAAGGGGGAGTTGAGAGTATACGTTAGGGTCATGATTTAAAATTTTATTCTGGGAAACCAGTGGAGTGATTGACACAGAGGTGATGCTGACACTGAGCATTTAGTATAGTACATGAGTCTAGCAGAGGCGTTCATTATGGATTGGAGTGGTGTTAGATTGTATCTATTACTAGATTGTGACATATTTTAGAGATATTTATTTTAGAGATAAAAAGACAAGATTTTTTTTGTGAATATATATTAGGAATGAAATAGAGGGCAGGGGCCAGAAGAACCCAGAGATAGAGGGTGCTGGGAGGAGGGATTAATAATGGCATTGTGATGGAGCAGCTGTGATGGAATAGGATCCTGTGGACAGATTGTAAGGCGAGAGGTTGATAGCAAACAAGGGACTCCATCCTCAGTTGTTGTTTAGTTGAGAGGAGGAAATCTGTGAGCTGCGTTGAGAGGGGAATTTGTTTCAAATGTTTTCAATTTCATCTTTAAAGTTGTTGGCAAAGTCCTCAGCTGTGGGACAAGAGGGGGCGGGAGGTGCAGGAGGATGGAGGAGAGTGTTTGAATGTGGTAAGCAAACGTTTAGGTCTAGGACAGATTCAATAATAATGATGAGAAATATTGCTGTTTGGCAAGTTTGAGGGAGGAGAAGTAGGAGCTCAATCTAAACATGTTGTGGGCGAAGTCTGATGAAATGCAAGATTTTCTCCATAAACGTTCAGCAGTGTGTGAGCACCGTTAGATGTAGCTCGTTTGTTTGTTTTGCCATGGTTGCGGATGTGAGTAAGGCAGTTTGCAAGTGATCATGGGGCAAAAGTATCAAGAGTGAAAGTTAGAGACGTGTTGTACTGTCAGGGCAGGTGAGGTTGGTGATGGGGCTGAGAAGGGGTCATTGCTCTGCTGGAAGGGGAACCTCTGTCCTAGCCTCAAATCATGCACAGAGTGGTACAGGTTTTGCTCAAGAATATCCCTGTGTTTTGCACCATCTTTCCCTCAATTCTAACCAGTTTTCCAGTCCCAGCTGCTGAAAAATATTTGGTGTTCTTTAAGTGATGTGATGGGTTTGCACCAGACGTTTTCTTTGGCCGAAAGGTTCTATTTTAGTCTCATCAGACCAGAGCACTGTCCTCCATACATTTTGGGTGTATCCCACATGCCTTTTCGCAAACTCAAAACATGCCATTTTGGTTTTTTGCTAAAAGTAATGGCTTTCTTCTGGCCGCTCTGCCATAAAGCCCAACTCTATGGAGCGTACGGCTTATTGTCGTCCTATGTACAAATACTCCAGTCTCTGCTATGGAATTCTGCAGCTCCTCCAGGGTTACCTTAGGTCTCTGTGCTGCCTCTCCTTGCCTGTTACGTGAGTTTTGGTGGGCGGCCGTCTTTTTGCAGGTGTGCTTTTGTGCAATGTTCTTTCCATTTGGTTATGATAGATTTCATAGTGCTACTGGGGATCTTTAAAGATTTGGATATTTTTTTATAACCTAACCCTGACTTGTACTTCTCAACAACATTGTCACTTACTTGTTTGGAGAGTTCCTTGGTCTTCATGGTAGTGTTTGGTTAGTGGTGCCCTTTTAGATGTTGAAGCCTCTGGGGCCTTTCAAAAAAGGTGTGTATATGTAATGACAGATCATGTGACACTTAGATTGCACACAGGTGGACATCATTTCACTAATTATGTGACTAATTATGTGACCAATTTTCTGTTTTCTATTTCTAAAAAATAGTTTTATTTATATATTTTTCTCTTTTAACTTTACCAACTTAGACTATTGTGTTCTGATATATAACATAAAATTTAGATTAACAAAACATTGAACTTAAGGCTGTAATGTAACAAAATAGGTAAAAAGTCAAGGGGGGTGAATACTTTTGCAAGGCACTGTAGGCGTGTAAATGATATCTACACTCCATCTTGATGACCTTTTGGAGATGATCTTCTGCCGACCTGGTTCTCATTTTTTAGCCTTGGATAAGTTAGCACTTCCAAGTTGATTGAAAAATCCATTGCTTGATTGAAGACCTTACTCCTCATCTTCAGCCCATGGAAGTAGGCCTCCTCCTAAAAAAAAGACCACTCTATAAAGCTCCCATGATTACTAACAGTTTTTTCGACTGCGCCTTCGCCATATATACTGTTTTTACTGATTGCAATTGGCTTAAATATGTATCAATCATGTTACAGCCAATCAGAAGTGAGTATTTGGCTTACTCCCACAGCATCTCTGATATGTTAAATGTCTAAGCAATCAGAATGCAGGGATGGTATAAGGGTCAATATTAAGTGTTATGGGGGTCATATGAACCTCCATGGTTATAGTTGGGCCCCCAAAATATAGGGGTTACATTTAGGTGCCATGAAGGTCCATAAGTACCACTTTGGTTATACTATTGTATACCATTGGGTCCATTGGGACTCCAATGATATAAGGGTTAATATTAAGTACCATGGTGTGCATAAGGACACACCTGGTATAGAGGTTACATTTAAGTGTAATGGAAGTATAGTATACCATGTGGATCTATTGGGACCCCCATGGTATAGAGGCTTATATAAGTTGCCATGGGGGTCTCTAGGGACCTTCACGGTTTCACTTTAGTTTAGAGAATGTTAGATGCCAGTATTGTGTGTTCTATGGATACTACAGAGATACGAGCAGGCTGTGAGCACATGTTAGAGCTAAAGAACTACGAGCAAATGCCCCTGTAAACAGGATTCTTTTTAGTCATAGAACAGCTCATCAAATTGGCTTTTTAAATCTCCTGTAGTTACAAATTAGCCTTATGGGAGCCATGGAATCAAAAAAACTGTCCTGTATTGTAATGAATTACAGATTAAGGACCTCTATGATCAAATTGTTTATATATTGAATCTTGAATAACCACACATAATAATGGGCAAAATGTTTTTAAAAAGCAAGTAAAAAAGCCCAAATTGTACTTTACACAGCAGTATAATTTAATTTAAAGATAATAAATAAGAAGCTGAATTTTCTTTTTAAAAGTTTTTAAAAACATGTTGCATACGTGTAGCTTTTCAAAAGAGTAATTTTTTTAAAATATGACCACAGTGGCCATTTAAGGATATAACAGTCAACACACAATTAAAAGATGAGTGAATTTTGTGTATCTTTAGACTAAACTAAATGTTATCTTGAGCCAAGCATTCATATGTGCGAACAATAATTTTTTCCAACTTCAGTTATTACTGTAAATAAATATATTACTGCTAAAGGAATTTGGATATTTTCCTTAAAAGAGACACTGTAATGACCATGAATTTTATGTAGTAAAGATCAAAGTAAACTACTTTAGATTTTTTTTTATACTATTTTGTAAGAAAATATACCAAAAACTGATATTTTCCAAACTTTTTTTTTCTGGAGCCTATCTCATCCTTTTTTTAAACACAACTTACCATAGACCAAGTGGAGAATCTTCCCAGTGTCTTGTGCCCAGTGCCAGTGTTATACTTCAGGGCACATTTGCTAATTTGAAGCATCGCTAAAGGGTTATCTGAGACATTTGGCTAAGTCCTTTAAAAATTTAAAGCAATGTATGCAAATGATCAGGCAACTTTTTAGGCAAACACAGTCCTTAATCATCTAAGTTTTATGATCAATATTATGGTATTTTGGTAAATTTCCATGTCTGAACTGCACCAAAATTGATCCAATGATCTGCTTTTCATGGTGGCTTAACATTACAGAAATATAAAATCAAGAGTCTTTATACTAAGATAAAGGAATATCTAAGTTTGCTGGATTATGAATGCATCTGAAAAATTTGTAGTATATGCCAACCTTTTTTTTTTTTTGCATGAAAATAAACATACCAAAATACCAAAATAAACATTTAAACAGTTACATTGAAGTTAGCAAAATGTATTGTAATTTCTGACAGTTGCAAATTAGGGTTAACACCCTCCAAACCCAGGCTAAATTAGCATCAAATTTAAAATTATGTGTTTTGGCCAATCAGGTCAGCTGAAACATTTGATTTAAACTCTGAGGTTTCTATTCGTGCTGTAAAGCAGCCTGGGATATGTAGTGTATCCCTGATATGTGCTATTTATTGCTGCTGACATACAGACAGGAAGCTGCAATGAGATTGGCTGAGAAAGCAACAGCAGGTAAATATTAATATTATTGTTATCATGTACTTGTAATGCACCAACATATTCCTTAGCGCTATACATAAGTTAAGTTCCAGACAACGACAAATTTAAAGTTAACACATGCAAAGAATGGAGGGTTCTGTCTTTGCGCTTGGAATCCAGTGTCCATAGTGCTTACCGCAAAGCACCTTGCAGGAGTGAAATTTGCAGACTTACAGTCTAAAGGTTAATGTTTGTGTGTGGTACAATAGGGAGAGAGAACTGTTGTACGTGTTAAGATGGAAGGTGATAGGCTTCTTTAAAGAGATGTGTTTTTGGTGAGGTTTTGAAGGATTTAAGCCAGGAGGACTAGTGATGGGTTAGTGGAACTGATGATGGGTGATGGAGCTGGTGGGGGTTGAGGGGGTTGACGTGGAGTCAGCCTGGTGAGAGATCCTATTGGAACCATGTAAATAAGCCCTTAATCTATTCAGAATAGGACTTAATTTATCAGCAATAGTGATGTCCTGAACAGTTCGCCGGAGTACTATTTGCGGCGATTTTCGCATGTTCGCGTCCGCCGCGAACGGCGAACACATGCGCTTTTCGGTTCGCCCCCGATACTTTATAATTGAGGAAACTTTGAACATCATTTATTTTATTTTATAATTTTTTGTGTGTAATCTATGCCTGCCTGCCAGCGTGTGTGTGTGACAGGCTAACACCTAACAGCTTATATTGTGCTTATTTTCACTACTCATACCTGGTGGTGTAACATACATTAAAAACAAGTATTTTTTACCTGTGTCAGGCTCACAGCTTATATTGTGCTCAGTGACATAAAACAACACTTTTTTGACTGTAATAGATTGAATAGCAATTGCCTGCCTACAGGCGTGTGTGTGAAGCCTATTGCATCTTCTCTGCCAACTTTTGCCAGTGCACAGTGACACTCATATCTGGTGGCACCTTAGATTGCACGCGCAGTGCCCCAAATATGAAGTGGGAGGACCGACCAAGCATCTTTTTCCATCTCCCGCTTCCAAAAATCCATGCCATATACACGTCCCCTGATAGTGGACGTAACAGGGATTAAACCAATAGGAATAGTACTACTTAACAGTACACACCTTATAATAGGCAGACAGTGGCAACGCGTATAATCTTCCATGCTGGGCAGTGGAAGCCCCAGACTCTGACCTGTGTATAATCTTCCATGCTGGGCAGTGGAAGCCCCCAGACTCTGACCTGTGTATAATCTTCCATGCTGGGCAGTGGAAGCCCCCAGACTCTGACCTGTGTATAATCTTCCATGCTGGGAAGTGGAAGCCCCCAGACTCTGGGAGTCTGAAGAAGAGGAGTCAGAGGTGGAAAGTGGCTTTGAGGAGGTGGAAGACCAAACACAGCAGCCGTCCCAGGGGGCTTGTTGTCACCTTTCGGAGACCCTTGGTGGCTGGGTGGAGGAAGAGACCTTCAATGACATCAGTGAGGACAAGGAACGGGACATGGCTAGCTTGGTATCCAACCTTGTGCAAATGGGGAGTTTGCGGTTGTGCAAAGGGACTGTTTGCGGTTGTTTGCGGTGCATTATACAAAGAGATTGGTCTGTCACTGTGAAGCGGTTGTAACCCTTACACTACCTGATCGATACAACATCATACCTGATGTTTTAAAGCATGTTATTCCAAACAATTTAGGAATGTTAGGTGATTTATGCCCTTTCTGGCTTAAAACCAGAGTCTGCATCAACTATGTAATTTTCCGTGAGAGTTTTGCCATGGATCCCCCTCCGGCATGCCACAGTCCAGGTGTTAGTCCCCTTGAAACAACTTTCCCATCACTATTGTGGCCAGAAAGAGTCCCTGTGGGTTTTGAAATTCGCCTTCCCATTGAAGTCTATGGCGGTTCACCGGGTCGCGAACATTTGATGGAAGTTTGGGTCCGCTGTTCGCGAACCGAAAATTTGATGTTTGCGACATCACTAATCAGTAAACCTATTTATCAATATCTCCTAAAATCAAAGCGAGTTGCTCCTGGGTTCTGTGCTGAACTCTAACAGAAGATTTAACTAGTGGTAGAAGTATAATGGAAAAGTAAGCTATTTTCTTTAAACAAGAAACTAATATTTATCAGAGTGAGAATTGGTGGGGTTAAAAAGTGTGTTTAAATTTCCCATGTCCTATGTTTCCATAGAGAATATTCACCCAAGTTAAAGTTTATCACAGCTTGACAAAGAGGCTCCATAAAAAACACACAAAATTGAGATATTTTATATTTTAACCACTTAAAGGGACATTGGAAGAATTGTATTCTTTGTTGCATAAGAAATAGGGTATTTGAGGTGTTTGATAATATGCCACAAAACTTCTCTGAGTACAAAAAAATTATTCACAAGTTTAACTTTTCTTGGTGGCTTATCCTCTATTACCCAATGAGATATACACACTATACCCTTTACTTTAGTATTTTTTCATGCAAAAAACACTATTAAAAAAATGCTATTTAAACACAAGAAAAAACGATTGTGTTCTATGTCCCTTTAACTCAATTTATCACCACTTATCTATTTTTATCACACTGTTAACCCCATTTGAAAAGCTGCTTTCATAATAATTTTAGCCTGACAGAGAACTCGCTTGTCCCTTCCATGTATTAAACATTACTTCTAACTATAAACCCCATATTGATTCCCATTTTTTCATAACAGCTGGTGCTCAAAAACTGCAGTGAAGTATTAACATACAGTGTCACCTCAAACCTCAGGCCAAGGCATACAATTTTAACTGATTGCTCATTTGCATGTCTGTATCACATTATTTGCTGGCACAAAAATTATACAAAGACAGATTGCATTACATTAGAGGACTTTTGTCCCCAGGCAATCAATTTAAACACGATTTGTTCAAACATATCTCGTAAAATTAGCTTCAGACTATTTAAAGGTCACTGGCTGAAGACTACAAGGTACCAGGGCACTGATTGCTATGAACATGTGAGTCAATGGAACAGTTATTGCACATTAAGAATGGCAAACATCTATTTTTCTTAGAGAAATTGTAAGTAACATAGATTATACCTAATGTAATTTTTTTTAGAGATCTGTGAAGTTGTCCCTCCCAACAAACAGCACAAATGACGAAATGTTCGTTAGTGCTATGGTTCATGAGTGCTGTTGACAGTAGAGTGTTTGCTATTTCCAATACAGTGCTTTGTTTTTTGGGGGCTCATGACCTTGCCTCTCCTCTCCCAAAGTTGTGGGGACACCCAACTAGTATCAAGTGTTAGTGCTACATTTGTGCTGCTTTTGTTTTTGAGATATAGCATAGTTTAGGGCAGGGGGGGGGGGCATGACCTTGCAAGACCTCCACAAGATTTGTTAGCACAAATTTAGGATTAAATGTATTAAACTAAGCCCCTTTTGTCGTTGGAGATTTTTGCTGTTGAAACTGTTTCAGGAATATGCTTCTCTCAAATTTGATTCAATGTTACAGCCATGGGTGTAGGAACTGGGGGGGATGGAGGGGATACACCCCCCCCCCCATTTTTTTCTATGTTTGTATGTATGTATATATAAGTTATTTTATAACGTGTGTCTACAATGAGCTGTATCCCCCCAAGAATTATTCTGGCTCCTACACCCCTGGTTACAGCCATAAAATATCATCCACTACAATTTGCTAATGCAGGATTTTGAGAATGACTAAACTTAAAAGAGAAAGCTAAACTAAAATATTTAGAGAAGATGTAGCAACTATTTAGATTTAGAAAATCAACGGTTGGCAGGGCAGAAGTAAGCGCTTCCATCTTTATTCAAACTCTCCTCAATGTGAATTACTTCCCTCCAGGTCCCATAAAGAAGAACTCACCATACCACCTAACAGTGACCCAGAAGGTATTATTGTCTTAAGCAAAGGAAGGAGGTCTGGTCAAGGATCCATGCAAAAGAAGCACTTAATGTGTGTTTATATGAGAGTTTATTTAGTGGATGCTAAGGGCCATGGTTTTAACCTTGTATGAATAGATATGTTTTCAAAGAGTGAGAATACAGGTACTTTAAAATAAATTTCAAAAATGAAGATGATATAATGGCTAACTGATAATAAAAATAAAGTGAGCTTATGTAATCCATAGTTTTATAAGAGGAATGTTTTTATCTATGAGGAATGGAAGAGCATTCTAAAGAGTAGGAGCAATACACAGATAAAGTTCTGTGTTTGGAAGTGTGAGAAGGCAATGATGGGGAAATAAAGGCATACGTCATGGTATGAAAAGAGGAGGTGGTTAGAGGATGAATATTTTGAAATTGATAGAAAGCCAGTGAGCCTTTGGCAGAGCAGGTGAGGAAGATCTACAGATATAGATGAAACTAGAAGAAGCATTTAAGATGGATTAGATGAAGAGAGCTGAATCACGCTAATGCCATTTGGGAGTGAATTGGAGTTAGCAGGAAGATAATAGGTAAGTGAAAATAATATTGGTTGGGCCTTGTTTGAGAAAAGGAGAGATTTTCTACAAGTGTGATGGGCAATATTTGGTGAAAAACCAAACCTACGTTCTCCCACAAGGATAATTCTGAAACTGACCTAGGGCAGTAGTTTGGTTGAATCTGGCCCTGCTCCCCCTGATGCACCAGTAGTGTGTCTTTGTGGAAGATTATATGCTATATAAGGTAACAATTTATCATACAGATTTTCTGAAAGAGGTTTCTATAGCACATTCTGCACTATGCTTTGTATTGAATTAAAGTTTTGTACAATTTATATTACAGGAAACAGGAAAAAAAGAGTACTAATTGATCATAAAGTGAAATTAACAAAAACATTTCCTGAACTAATTTAATTATATGTTGTAGCATAACCCCAAGAGAAATGAAAGGTTAACATATGTTGCAAACTAATTTAAAAGGTAATGACGCTGCAGGCATGATGATTAGAGGATACAAGAAAATAGTTCAGAAATACAGGGACTTTGTGGTTTCTTTCAATTAAGTGTGTTTCTTGTTTGGATTTCATTTAAATTACTGTGTGTGAAGTATGTAAATTTTCCTTGGAGGCATTTTACATTTTTTTAGATAAGATTAATTTATTACAGTTGTAACTAACAACTTTCAATTGATGGAAAGGAAGTTGAATATGATTTCCAAGAAACAGATGGAAAGTTTGTTCTATTCTAAAACATGCTTGGCTCTGCTCAGGTATTTGTATGGAACAGAGAACCACTATAACTGAGTGCATTTTATAGAAATGATATCTCAAGTCCATGTTCTCCAGTGTAGCAAAAAATAGTTTTCTGCAGTCTCACTATAGATGTTAGAAAGAAAAAAAAAAGTGAAAAAGCTAGATTTGTAATTACAATGCAAATAAAACAATCTGGCAGAATGTTTCATAATGTTCTGTAAACTTAGCTACAATACATTGGGAAAAGGATTATATCATTATTATATTATATAATTATTAGCGATTGTTTACGCAGTTCAGTTACTGTTAGTTTACAAGCCTAAATATAACTTTTTTACACAGAAAAAAAAATAACATGTTTCTACATACAAGTGCCCGGTAAGGAGATAAACTAGGTTAATAAAAGAGAACAATGTGCATCCCTGCAATTAGAGACTTATTTATTTTTACTTAAAAACATTTTACAATATCAAGTTTAATTATTCAATGAGTTCTCTGTATAAACTGAACTTTTATGGGTATTTGATATCATTTGTAGTGGACATCACACTTTTGATATTTGATGAACCATCAAAAGCAATTTTCTGTAATGTTATGTGACATAACCATTACCATGTTTCTACGTAAGTCATATATTTATGTTACAACTTCCTTACTTATATGCACACACAATGCATACATAGTGCAGGAACAATGCATAATTCATTCAAAATGTAATATGTACCTTTTTAATTAAAAATACTTTTTCCTGAATTTTTAAATTCAATAGTATACTTTGCTTAATATGCTGGTGCATTTTGCAGGTCAAAAATAGTGTAAATCTTTTTTTAACACTTAACTTGGTTTTATTCCACAAGTTATATGGCGGGGAGGGAGGTACACTGACAAAACATCTCATTAAACTCAACTACATTTAGAAAAAGGATTATCTCTTATTCTTGAATTTTAAACATTTACACAGCTTAAATAGTTAAGGAATTTAATGTAGTAAACAAACTTTTCTGAAGGGATAACATATTTTCAGGAAAACAGCCAGCATTACAAATTCCTGTCTATATCACTATGAGAATGCTTGCTGTTAATTACAAGCACATAAAAGGAATGCAAACATGGTAGTAACATTGGACAAATGTAATAACTTTGGAGTTTCATTCCTTATAACATGGAATCCTGAAGACAAACAATCTTTAGGTATTCTTTGTTAACTTAGATTGCACACCAAACAACTTGGAGTTTAAAGAAAATACCCACATTTTATTGTGGAACAAATCTCCATTTGTTTAGGTTTGTAGAATGTAGATGTGAACCATAAACTGTAAAACAAGTTATTAAGGAATTCCAGCTAAACTATTCGTATTTCCTGTATATGCAGTTGAATTCAGAAGCATTTATGCCAAAACATTACCACATGTTGCTATTGTGCACACAATTTGCTAATGTGCTTATTCTACTCAGCTTTTGAGGCAAATTTCTGAAACATTCTTATTCTTATCATGTCAAATAGAACACATATTTCACTGCCTCTCTTCTGCCACTGTGGAGCTTTTGGAGAGTGTTGACAACTGCCCCATCACCTCCATGAAATCCTACTGCTAGTGTCTGACTCACCTAGGCCACCTCCCATCTGTCTCTGAGAAGAGTTGGCACTGGGTAGTGCCAGTACCGTATTTGGGCCATATTCTATTAGCTGCTCGCATATGCCTTGAACGCACAAATTTGGCTGCAGATGTTTTTTCCCATAAATGTTTAGGTGTTTTCTATTGACTCCTCGCAAATTCATACAACAAGGCTGAATTCAAAAACCTTGACTTTTTAAGTCTGATTTCAGAGGGCATGATCATATGATCTGATAAAATGCATTAGATCATCTATTTTAGTCCATGTGGGTTTCATGATATATATTAACCCCTTGATTTCCGGGATCGATATTACTCAGAAATAACAGTTGAAAAAAAAAAATGAATTTCATATTTATGGGTATGAGACGGTTGTGCAATTATTTCTAATGTCTTTCCATGCCATCTCATGCTTTTAAAGTACAGTATTGTGTGTTTAATAGCTATTACTGCTATAATAAGTGTTTGAAAAAGCCCTTGCGAGCCCTACTTAGTACTTAGTACTCAGAAGATTTTTGATAGAAACTTGATACTTTTTTCATTTGCTGGTCAGACTGTATTTGCAAACTAGAGCTACGGGTGTAATAAAATATTGCTTTTGTGTAACTTTAATTATTTAGAGAGTGTAATATTCAAGTTGTGCTAAAACTAATGGAGTTCTAAGGCTGGTTTTGTGAGTTTGGCTGGTGTGTAGTGATTGTGGGTGGGGAACTCGTAATCGGATTGCAAGTAGCTAATAGAATCTGTGGCAATTTTAAGAGCAGTTTTAAGTGTATATAAGTTTGCGAATTGGCCAATTGAATAGGGCCCAATGCCACCTCCCATGAATCCCTGCTGCTTTTGGGGAGGGCCTGAGTCACATTGGCTAGATCCAAATGCACTGCCTCCTTTCTGCCACAGGGGAGCCACAGCATCCTTCATGATTCCTTCAATAAAATCCTACTGCAAAATCATTTGCTCTCATTTGACACTTGTCCCGGTCCTGCAAGAACATCTACAGACAAGCTGGCACCAAGGCAGCTTCTTTGGAGGTGACCTGTCCATTTCCACGAAAGCAAGGGACCCCTCTGGTTTATTAAACACCAGGTTCATAGTGCCACTAATCTCCTACAGCGTGTCGCTGTATTGGTCCCAAAGCTAGAATGACAAACAATCCTGGCTGGCACATGATGGTTTGTGACAGTGTCAATAAAACAACAGGATTGTTTAATTGCAATGCCAACCACCCAAAATCTTTTGTAATAGTAACAGACATTTAAATGTAATTCTTATAGTTTAAAGTATTTTTACACTAACAATATCACTGAAGAGCTGTTTCATCTGTTTCTAGCTATTGATATGTCATTAGCAATATATTTAGGTTTTAAACTTCATATTCAGGATGATGTGCTCCCGATTCACTGTTCATATTACTTCTTTCTCCTTGCTATGTCCACATCCTTAGCTAACATATCTATTTATATAGCAATATAAGTGTATGTGGGTATATAAGTATACAGCTTATCAGAAATTATTCACACACTTCTGTGGTACTGCACTGGCAAATTGAGGCAGCCTTTTGCCTCTATGAAAATATACTGCCCATGGCTTGGGCCAGATTGTTGTATGCAGAAATATATCTACTCAGAAAGACATCACAAATTACCATGGTTATAAATACTATAAAAAAATGGCTATGGTGCATAATATATTAAAATTCGCAATAAACGCTTGATATTTTCAATTTTGTTGGATATTCAGCCAGATGTGTTTGTCTCTGTAAGCTCTTTTATTCTTGTTGTTTAGTAGTTCCGTGACTCTATGGACCACAGCACGCCAGGTGTATCTCTCAGTCACTGCCCCTCTGAGCTCCATCAAGTTCATGTTCATCGCTTCAGTGACCTCATCTATCCATCTCCCCCTCTGTTGTCCCCTTCGTCTTGTGCCTTCAATCTTTCCCAGCATCAGGGTCTTTTCTAGGGAATCCTGCCGTCTTATGATATGGCCAAAATATTTGAGCTTCAGCCTCATCATCTACTATTAACAGTTTGTCTTTATTTCCTGTAGTACTGATTTATTGGACCTTCTTGCAGTCCAAGGGACTCTAAGCAGTCTTCTCCAACACCACAATTCAAAGGCGTCACTTCTATAGCGCTCAGACTTATTTATGGTCCAGCTCTCACATCTGTATGTTACTACTGGGAAAACCATATTTCGAACTATGCAGACTTTTGTTGATAGTTTAATATCTTTACTTTTTACTTGCTTTTCCAAGCTTGCTGTAGCTCTCCTCCCCAGAAGCAAACATCTTTTAATTTCATGACTACAGTCACCATCTGCAGAGATCTTGGATCCAATCAAAATAAAATCTGTCACTGTCTCCACTTCTTCCCCATCTATTTTCCAGGAACTGATATTGCTGTTTGTCTTTTTAATGTTGAGCAGCACGCCAGCGTTTGCACTTTCTTCTTTTACCTGCATTAATATGTCCTTTAGTTCCTCCTCACTTTCAGCCATCAGAGTAGTATCATCGGTGTATCTGAGATTGTTGATTTCTCTTCCAGCAATATTGATTCCAGCTTTGGACTCATCCAGCCCTGCTTTACGCATGATGTACTCTGCGTAAAAGTTGAATAAATAAGGTGACAATATTCAACTTTGTCCCACACCTTTTTCTATCTTGAACCATTCTGTTGTTCCATGTTCGGTTCTGACCTTTGCTTCTTGGTCCAGATACAAATTCCTCAGGAGGTGGATGAGATGATCTGCTACTCCCATCTCCTTAAGAACTTGCCACATCTTGTTGTGATGCCCCTCCATCCCACCTGGTTCCTACGCCTCTGCCCTCTCCACACACTTATACAGTGAATTCACTAACTGTTTTTCTCTCTCCTCTCCCTGACCTCTCAGACCACTGGCACACCTAAATTTCATCTGAATCAAGGAACCATCCAGTTAACTAGAACATCATCACTTTAACAAAAGGTATCTTTCTACAATCAACCATGCATATGTTGTTATATTTTTTCTGTAATTTGGGAAAGCTATGTATAACCTATGTGTTTGATTTTATAACTATACTATGTCCAAGACTGACCTTGCCCCATCTCAGCAATACCAACTCCATTTTAGCAATAACAGATTTGGCAGGAAAACATGGGAAAAGAGAAACCATGAGCAATTTTATAAAATGCATGTATTGATCCCCTGCTGATTTTGAACGTAAGAGTGAGAGACAGAATAACAAAAAATAAAAACCCACGAGAAACGCATGTCAAAAAAGTTATAAATTGATTTGCAGGTCAGTGAGAGAAATAAGTATTTGACCCCTTTAACTTAGTACTTGTTGGCAATCACAGAGGTCAGACGTTTCTTGTAGTTGGCCACCAGATTTGCACAAATCTCAGGAGGGATTTTGTCCCACTCCTCTTTGCAGATCCTCTCTAAGTCATTAAGGTTTCAAGGCTGATGTTTGGCAACTCGAACCTTCAGCTCACTCCACATAGTTTCTATGGGATTAAGGTCTGGATACTGGCTTGGCTACTCCAGGACCTTAATGTGCTTCTTCTTGAGCCACTCTTTTATTGCCTTGGCTGTGTGTTTTGGGTCATTGTCATGCTGGAATACCTATCCACAACGCATTTTCAATGCTCTGGCTGAGGGAAGGAGGTTCTCACCCAAGATTTGACGGTACATGTCCCCGTCCATTGTCCATTTGATGCAGTGCAGTTGTCCTGTCCCCTTAGCAGAAGAACACCCCAAAGCATAATGTTTCCACCTCCATGTTTGATCGAGGGGATGGTGTTTTTGAGTTATAGGCAACATTCCTCCTCCTCCAAATAGTTGAGTTGATGCCAAGGAGCTCAATTTTGTGTCTCATCTGACCACAGCACTTTCACCCAGTTCTCCTCTGAATCATTCAGATGTTCATTGGCAGACTTCAGACAGGCCTGTACATGGGCTTTCTTGAGCAGGGGGACGTTGTGGGCACTGCAGGATTTCAGTCTTTCACAGCGTAGTGTGTTACCAATTGTTTTATTGGTGACTATGTTCCCAGCTGCCTTGAGATCATTAACAAGATTCTCCTGTGTAGTTCTGGGCTGATTCCTCACCCTTCTCATGATCACTGAAACTCCACGAGGTGAGATCTTGCATGGAGCATCAGACCAAGGGAGACTGGCAGTTATTTTGTGTTTCTTCCATTTGCAAAAAATCGCACCAACTGTTGTCACCTTCTCACCAAGCTGCTTGGCGATGTTCTAGTAGCCCATTCTAGCCTTGTGTAGGTCTACAATCATGTCCCTGACATCCTTGGACAACTCTTTGGTCTTGGCTATAGTGAAGAGTTTGGAATCTGATTGATTGATTGCTTATGTGGACCGGTGTCTTTTATACAGGTAACGAGCTGAGATTAGGAGCACTCCCTTTAAGAGAGTGCTCCTAATCTCAGCTTGTTCTCTGTATAAAAGACACCTGGCAGCAAGAAATCTTGCTGATTGATAGGGGATCAAATACTTATTTCCCTTATTGACCTGCAACTCAATTTATAACTATTTTTAAATGCATTTTTTTTGTTATTCTTTCTCTCACTGTTAAAATACATCTACCATTAAAATTATAGACTGATCACTTCTTTGTCAGTGGACAAACATTAAAAATCAGCAGGGGATCAAATACTTTTTTCTCTTACTGTAACAACCATCTTTCTTTATACCTATCCAAAGCTCTATTTGACTACTGTTGTTGTTTAGTCTTTTAGTCATATCCAACTGACCATGACCCTATGGACTGCTGCACGCCAGGTACATCTATCAGCCACTGCCTCTCTGAGCTTCAATGATCTCATCTATCCATCTCTAGTCTTTAGCAGCATTAGTGTATTTTCTCAAGAATCCTGTCTTCTCATAATAATAATATGTCAAAATATTTGAGCTTCAGCCTTATGAATATAGCTTCCAGAGAAACAATTTGCCTTGATTTCCTCAAGGCATGATTTATTGGATCTTCTCGCAGTCCAAGGGATTCTAAGCAGTTTTCAGCAACACCTTCTTTCTCTTTTTTATCTGTAGTAATAGGCCCTGTAGTTCCTCCTCAGGATCAGAGTAGTACTATCAGCATATCTGAGATTGTTAATGTTTCCGCCAGCAATATTGATTGCGGCTTTGGACTCATCCAGCCCTGCTTTACGCATGATGTACTCTGCGTATAATTTGAATAAATAAGGTGACAATATACAACCTTGTCGCAAACCTTTTCCTATCTTAAACCAATCTATTGTCCCATGTTCGGTTCTGACGGTGGCTTCTTGGTCCAGATACAAATTCCTCAGGAGGTGGATGAGATGATCTGCTACTCCCATCTCCTTAAGAACTTGATCCACACAGTCAAATGCTTTAGAATAGTCGGTGGAGCAGAAGTAAATGCTTTTCTGGAACTCTCTTGCTTTCTCTATTATCCATCGAACATTGTCAATTTGGTCTCTTGTGCCTCTTCCTCTGTGGAACCTGGGCTGCACATCTGGTAGTTCCCGTTCGAGTTGTTGTTGGAGACAGGCTTGTAGGATCTTAAGCATTACCTTGCTGACATGTGAAATGAGTGCAATTGTTCGATAATTGGAGCTCTCTTTGGCACTGCCTTTTTTGGGGATTGGGATGTAGACTGACCTTTTCCAGTCTATTGGCCACTGTTGAGTTTTCCAAATTTGTTGGCATAAGGCAAGCAGCACTTTCACAGCATCTTCCTGTAAAATTTTGAATAGTTCAATTGGGATTCCATCAACTCCTACAGCCTTGTTATTAGCAAGGCATCCTAGGGCCCATCTCACTTCACTCTCCAAGATGTATGGCTCCATCTCATGGGACAAACTATTGCGGTCATCACTTTTGTAAAGGTCTTTCCTGTATAGTTCTTCAGTGTAGTCCTGCCACCCCTTTTTTTTTAATCAGATCTGCTTCTGTTAAGTCCCTACCATTTTGGTCTTTTATCACACCCACTTTGGCATGAAAGGTTCCTTCGAGGTCCCCAATTTTCTTGAAGAGATCTCCCGACTTTCCTATTCTGTTATCTTCTTCTATCTCTTTACAACGCTCACTGTAGAAAGTCTTCTTGTCTCTTCGTACTATCCTCTGTAATTCTGCATTCAGTTGGAGAAATCTTTTCCTATCACCACCACTTTTACTTTCCTTTTTTCCTGGGCTACTTTCAAAGCCTCATCAGATAGACAGTTTTCCTTCCTAGTTTTCTTTATTTTGGGAATATTATTTGTTGCTGTTTCCTGGATAATGTTGCAAACCACAGTCCAGAGTTCTTCAGGCAATTTATCTTCCATGTCTAGTCCCTCAAATCTATTCTTTACTTCCACTACATATTCACAAGGGATATTGTTTATTTTGTATCTGCTTGGTCTGGTGATTTTCCTTCTTTTCTTCAGTTTAATTCTGAAGTTTGCAATAAGAAGTTGGCTACAAAGTATGTTGTCAATCTGATTTCTATATTGTCCATCTGGCGATGTCCGTGTATAGAGTTGTCTCGGAGGCTGTTGGAAGAGGGTCTTTGCTATGACCAGAGAATTATCTTGACAGAATTCTACTAATCTCTGACCTGCTTAATTCTGCACTCCAAGGCCAAACTTGCCAGTTGTTCCAGGTGTCATTTGGTTTCCTACTTTAGTATTCCCATCTCCTAGGATGACAGTAAAAAAAAATTCTTGGTGTTATATGTATGACGTGTTGAAGATCTTCATAAAACTGGACAACTTCAGCCTCTTTAGCATCCATGGTTGGAGCATAGACTTGGATCACTGTGATGTTAAATGGCTTGCCTTGAATTCAAATTGAAATCATTCTGTCATTTATTGGGTTGTAACCGAGCACCGCTTTGGCCACCCTTTGATTGATTAAGGGGCCTCTCCATTTCTTCTGCGGGATTCTTCACCACAGTAGAATATTTTGTGGTTGTCTGATGTGAAATGGCCCATTCAAGTCCATTTAAGTTCACCAATTGCCAGGATATCAATGTTTAGCCTTCTCATCTCATGTTTGACATTCCAGGTTCATAATTGTAACATTCCAGGTTCCTATTCTGAATTGTTCTTTGCAGCATCTGACTTTCCTCTCCCCTCCAGACACCAGCTGGGTGTCCTTTCAGCTTTGGCCCAACCACTTCAGTAGATCCTCTGCTCTTCCTCAGTAATGTGGTAGGCACCTTCTGGCCTGATGGGCTCATCTTCCAGTGCCATATCATTATGTCTCTGGTTGCACTTGTCCATAGTGTTTTCTAAGCAAAGTTACTGGATTGGGTTGCCAGTTCCTTCTCCAGTGGACTATGATTTGTCTGACCTCTCTGTTATGACCTGCCCATCTTGGGTGACCTTTCATGGTATAGCTCACAGCTTCATTGAGGTACACAATCCCCTTCAGCACGAAAAGGTATCAATCCAGAAGGCCACCATATTTAGCTTTGCCAAATACTGTTGTCACAGTTTGTAATGTTACAAAGCAAACAGTCAAACAAGGCAGACTGCATCACTGCTTAAAGAGAAACAAGTGGATTGGCTAATGGGAATCTGAATTGTTGCTGACATAATATGGGACGATCCAGGGGTAGGGGCTATTACTGCCCAGGGCCACCTGCTATAGTCTACAGGTTAACTACCTACAAGGACGTTTGGGTTCTTGAAAATCTCTGCACCAACACCCTGATATCTGGCTTCTGTTTTAATTCAGGGTCTCTCCATCAGGAATCAGCACTTGCAGGAGTCTCAGTGACCTTCCTGTGGTAGTGACCAGGACAAGTTACTTGCAGGGAGGAAATAGGATCAGTATCGCAGTGACCAGTAGCAAATAAAATAGAAAATACGATTGCTATAGCAGTCAACTGATTTATTTTTGGAAGGGCAAACAATATTTATAGCAGTTAGATACAGAGGGGGTTATACAACACAACAATGGCAGGGAGTGGCAGATGAACACAGGAGGGTGTCCAGATGGGGTCTAACAATAGCTTCCTGAAAGCAATAGGCCTAACCTTTAATACACATCCTGCCGTTTCTAGCTGTCTAGGACATGGGAGATGTAATTAGCTTATCTGGCAAACAATTGGACTAAACAGATTACATTACAATGGAGGTGTTTGCTCCCTGCAGATTCTAACAGGGATTCAGCATACTCTGTTTTAACCCCATCATGATCAATGAGTCACAGTTTAACATAACACAAAACACAGTCATATTAAATGGGGAATTACAAACAGTATACAGGATAGGGCAGGGGTATATGCCATAAGACCATATGAAGCATGGTGGTACACTATGGCCCTATGTTTTGGGGCTATTCATCCCACCACCCACCTGCCAACTCATGTCATGTGGCTATATAATTCTCCTTAGGGTCAGTTGTTAAGGTAGGGTTGGGGAAAAAAGAGCTAGGACTCAGGATTAGGGTCTCTGGATGAAGACCCTTTCCTGGCTGAGGCTCTTTGGGGTAGCAGACTTCCTAGGGTCGGTAGCTCTTGGGTGAGATCTCCTGGGGCTGGTAAGGTTAGGATCACCACTGCAGCTAGGGTACACTAGGTTAGGTCCTTTGGTATCGTGGGCTGCTTGCCCATATCATTTAACTCTGGGGCTACCTGGACTGGAGCGATCCCTGTCAGCCCTGCTGGCAACTCTGCAGGGCTTGGGCGTGAAGCCTCAACTTGCTCTTGCCTCAAGGTCTCTGGGCAAGTGCCCTCACCTGAACTCCCACACTTATCTGGATCCACCTGACCCATGCTGAGGAAGAGCTTCAGGGTCTCAGGGGATGCCCCCTCTCCTGATAGCCTTATGCTCCGATCTGGCATCACACTCTCCATGACTGTCAGCCTTGGCATCTCCACCTGTTTCCTGACCGCCCGGATATCAGTGGTCTGAGGTTCAGGACAGCTAACAGTCCATGGGTAGTTGGGTAGATTCTCAGGGCTTGCGCTCTCCTCTTGCCAACTATTCAGTCTCTAGCTCCTGTCCCTTGATTAGCGGCTGGAACTTCTCTGGTTGTTGGGCATCTCCCAGTGGCTGGGGCTACTTAACTCTGTTCCACAGTATTGCCTCTACAACGGTCTGGACTGTTCTCCTGGCATCCCTATCCTGGTGAGTTCCCAGCAGTCACTCTGATCTCAGTCAATTTCCTCTGGCAGTGTATCCTCTGCTAGCTCAGCTGGGGAAGCAAGTACTTGAGCTAGGTCCTACCTGGGCCCACCACCTCAAGCTGTTCCCTGGACTCTTTTTCCAAATCCTTTTATGGACCAACTGTCTGGCTCAATATCCACATCATTTTGGTGCTGTCCAAATAGGATTTCCCATTGCTCTGCGGTTCCCAGGCCACTCTTTGGGTTACTCTGCAGCACAAAAGGAAGCCCTTCCATCAGCCCAAGTATGTAGGATGTTCCAAGTCAAGCTCCAACCACACCAGGTTCTCATGACATTCTGCTAGCTTCTCACCCGGCTGGAGCCCAAGCGAAGCCATCCGCTCATTTAGAAAAGCTGTCCACCTATCCTCTTCTATGACAATCCGTTGCCTTCGCCGCTCCAGCATACTGGTGATCAGGCTCCTTTTCTCCCTGATCCCCTCCACTCTGCAGGCCTCCACACATGGTTCATAATCTCATCTATCCAGTGCTGGCCTTCCTTGGACTTGGACCTGGAATTCAAGGTTTAACAAAATCGCTGATCGGATTCTGCATCCCTGCCAAGCCGCCGAAAGTACTGGACTTCAAAACTACATCACTATATCCCATCCTTTCTTCCAGGTTCTTGCACTGAGATCTCACTACTGTCAACCAGTTGTGATGATCCAGGGGTAGGGGCTATTACTGCCCATGGCCACCTGCAATAGACTACAGGTTAACTACCCACAGGGACCGTTGGGCTCTTGAAAATCTCGGCACCAGCACCCTGATATCTGGCTTCTGTTTCAGCCAGGGTCTCCCTAACAGGAATCAGCACTTGCAGGAGTCTTGGTGACCATCCTGCGGTAGTGAACAGGACAAGTTACTTGCAGGGTGGAGATAGGATAAGTATTGCAGCCACCAGGAGCAAATAATAGAGAACATACAATCCTATATGTCTCAGCAGTCAACTGATTTATTTTTGGAAGGTCAAACAATATTTATAGCAGTTAGATACAGAGAGGGTGTATATAACACAACAATGGCAGGGAGTGGTAGACAAACATAGGAGACTTTTAGAAAAACAGAGAGAAAAGACACCTTTTCAATAGCAATAATACTTCTTTTTATCTTAAATTCACTCACAAAACCATGAACTTAAAATATTTAACTTATTTTATTCTTGACATTCTTAAAATGGAGAAACACAACGTTAAAAAATATAAAAGAGTTAAATAAATTGTAAGCCACCTCTACAATCGGTACACAGAAATAACAATAATATAATATCCATCAACGTATGTTAATTTAATCATTGTAATACAGTAATATATTTGGATTCCAGAAAAAATAAGAAGATTTTGTAATTTAACTCCAAAGGTTTTGATTAAGTGTATGAATTATTTTAATCCTCAAAGTTCTAGCTGCCCTGAAGCAGAAATATATGTTAAAACAGTCACAGAGGAATTGGAAAAAAACTAACCAGGAATGGTATATATAATATCACAAAAAAGGGAGAATGAAGCTTTCCAAGAAATTATGAAATGGGAAGACGTTATCTTAAAACCGTCCGATAAAGGAGGTAATTTGGTCATTTGCCTCACATAGGCCTATGTACAAGAAGTGACAAGACAACTAAATGACAAATCATGTTACAAACTTCTAGACGGCGGTCCCACTGAAGTATACTTCAAAACTTACAATACAAACTTAGAAGATGCCAAATCGAGAGAACTAATTTCATCAAAAGAATATACATTCTTGAAAGTAACTAAACCAAAAATTGCCTCAATATACATGCTCCTAAGAATCCACAGAAATAAAGAAACCCCCCCTGGAAGAATAATATCAGGTAATGAAAGCCTAGGAGAGAAGGCCAGCAACTATACTGACATCAGATTAAGATCCATAGTAACCACTGTACCCTCGTATGTGAGGGATACAATGGATGCTTTAAGAATACTTGATGGGATAGTTTTAAACCCCAATACTTTGACTGCCACATGTGACATTGAATCACTATATACTTCTATTAAACATGGCAAAGGATGTGAAGCCATCAGATACAATCTGAGCATGGATGCAAATACCAACCTTGAAAAAATAATTTAATTATTGATCTATTAAGATTCATTTTGAAACAAAATTTCTTTGTATTTGACGGGAGATATTATCTCCAGTCCAAAGGCACTGCCATGGGGACAGCATGCGCCCCCACCAACGCTAATATATTTTTGGGTTGGTGGAAAAGTGAATGTGTGTTTTCAGAGGAAAATTTGGTTTATACTGTAAATGTCAGTATATGGATACGGTACATATATGACATATTAATACTATGGGAAGGAAACAAAGATACTTTGGAAGAATTCCTTTCAATTTTGAACAAGAACATTTTGGGCATAAAACTTACCTATCATATAGATTCAAATTTTGTAAACTTCCTGGATTTGACGATCTCCAAAAAATCTGATGGAGTTATCGATACCGACATCTGCAAATTGACTGCAACCAATACAACACTGCTTCATTCAAGCTCAAATTCTCCCGCCACAAAAAAAGGCAATTCCAATCGGGGAATTCCTGTGTGTACGTAGAAACTGCTCAGATACTGAGACCTTCAAACTAAGAGCCAATGAATTAACAGAACGCTTATTACAAAGGGAATATAGCCACAGGATTTTGAAAAAAAGCTTTACATACCCCAAGAGCGGAGCTATTAGGCCCAAAAAATAGAAGTCAACAGAATCATACACAAGAAGTCAAATTCATTGGCAACCAACAATGGAGAGAAATAACAAAAATCATAAATAAACACTCCAATACACTGAAAACAGATAATATTCCAAATACATTACTGGGTGAAAGAATATAAATGACCTGGAAGAGGTCCAGGACCTTAAAAGATCAGTTAACAAACAGCCATTTCAGAAGAGGCATTAAAACTATTCGCTCCTTACCGGATGGCACATATGGGTGCCACCACTGCAGCTTTTGTCATTATATAACAAAAATTGCAGAGATGAAGAACAATAAAATTGAAATGCTTTTTCACTTGTACCAGCTCCAATGTTATTTACTGCTTGGAATGCCCCTGCAAGTTAAAATACGTGGGTATTACCACAAGAGAACTGAGAAAAAGGCTGGGGGAAAAACTTGGAAATATAAGAAACAGCAAAAAAGATATACAGAACAACAAAACCGTCACCTCTGTCAAAACATTACCTTACCTTACATTACATTACCAAACATTAACTTACCAAACACAATTCCCAACCCAAAATCAGATGTTGGGTGTTACAAAGGATAAGTTTAGGCATAAGACCACATAAGACCACTCTGGGTTTAAGATATTACGGACATTTCTATATGGCATTTCTTGAGGTTATATTTTCCAGTGTGATGTGAATGCTCTGTAGTTTTATGCAAGAAGACTTTAATCAGATTTTTGCTTATAGGAGCCATGGAATAAAGCACTTCATTTTTTTTATATTTTCTAATGTGCTGAATTATATAGTATATGCCAACCAGATTTTTTATAGCATATTTGTATTTGTTGTAAATATTATTTAACATGTTGTTTAAATCTATTTTCACACTTCCTGTTAAATTGTTTTCTGTAATTTAATATTTGTAGAAACATAATTCATCTTCTCTGCTTACGAAACAGTAAACAGCATTATAAATTGTTATTTATTTTGCAAAATTTTTGAATTTGCTAGGGTGATGAGCCTTTTTCCATGTGTGGAATTTATATAGGCTAAAGTCTTAAATCTACCTCAGCTTTTTTTTACTTTAACATTTATTCTTTATTTAAACATTTAATTTCTAAATATTTAGCAGGTTTGCTTCTCTAAATGTTGAACATACATGTCACTCCATACAAATTACTCTGCCCTATGTTATTTTATTTGTGTTTTTATAATGCCATATATTTACAGAAGTTTTTAGTTAGTGAAGACCTTGCTTTTGGATAGAAGTTTACTAACTAAAAACTTTTGTAAATTAAATATTTTTTGTGCTTATATAGAGCCCTATTCAATTGGCCAAATCACAATTTAATAAGGCTGAAAATGTTATTGTGTACACGTCTGGAAGGTACTCATGCAGGGAACTGCCAATTGACTCATTTAAAGACCCATATAAGTTCCATTTATACAGAAAACTCTTTGAAGGATTAATCTTGATACTGTAGAAATGATTTTTAGAAAGTAAAAATAATTAAGCCTTTAATGTATTAACTATTATATACATTGCAGGGATGCATATCGTTTTCTTTATTAGCCTCAATTCAATTTCAAGCCTGCAGTTTACTTCATATCGTCCTTAAGTCTGCAGGCTTGAAATTTGCAACAGTTACAGAGTGATTTCAGTGAACAAACCCGCAGCTACCTGGCTGAAAGCCTGAACCATAAACCATGCACCCGTAATTAGCATTTCAGAGCATGATCATGATCAATTAAGCAAGGCCGTAACTACCGATTTAGAAACAGCCAATAGTAAATGAGACCATCATCATGACGTCAGTAAAACATGGAGGTTAAATGTCAATCAATTAGCATTTAGAAGTCCAATATGTGATTGGACTTGAATTGCGATTTGCGATTGTAACATTTACGGGCTTAAAAGATCAAAGGTTTAGATGGGTTGGAGTTACGATTTTGACAACCACAGGGATTTTCAGCCAATTGAATAGCAAATTATTTTACGGGATACATTACGGGCTCCTGGAACTAGAATTTGCTCAATTGAATGGTGGCCTGGGAGCTGGCAAGTTTACAGACTAATAGAGATAAGTAAAACAAAAGGTGAAGGAATTAGGATTGGAGGACAAAGGGTTTAGTTGCTGTGGGTAGATAATGTGTCTAGGGCAAATGTGAGTAAAGAGGTAATGGTATAAGTTTTTCAGTGTTTTTGCGTCACTGGTAAATAAGTTCATGTGAGAGTAATTGCATACTGATGGGATTGTGTGAGGGTGAAAGTGAGGGAGCTTGAGAGTAAGGAGGATGAATGAAGGTGAGTAGAAGGTTAATAAGAGATTATGGACCCCATTACAATCAGATACATGGCTGCCCAAAAAAGGCAACTGTGGGAATTTTTTTTCTCACAAGCCACGTATCCATCCCAACTGGATCAACATCCAAAGCATTTCATGAACTAGGGCACACGCACCAAGCAGCCTGTAGCAAGATACATTGAGCTGCCAGGTGGTAGCCTCCGCAGCAGTGCTGCACAGTTTAACATACTACAATAAAAAAAATCTCCTCCCCATCTATCTATATAAACCCCTTCCTATGGTAGGGAAGGGGTTAATAACTAAATTACATCCTATATATGAGCCTAGGGAAAACCATTGATTCCCTCCTCCCATGCGCTGAAGGGAACCCCTGGAGATTCCCTTCCAGCTTACCCTTTTGCTATTTAAATGTATAACTATAGGGGTCTATCTAGACCCCCATGGTTAATCCCATGCCACAAATGTCCTTAAAGGACCCCCATGGCACCTAAATATTAACTCTAGGTACAGGGGTCCTGCAAGGACCTTCATGGTTGTTGTTGTTTAGTTGTTCAGTCATATCTGACTCTCTGTGACCCCATGGACGTCAGCATGCCAGTCACATCTGTCATCCACTGCCCCTACAATCTCCCTCAAGCTCATGTTCATTACTATCTCCTCTATCCATCTCTGCTGTCGATTTATTCACGTGCTTTCAATCTTTTCTAGCATCAGACTATTCTCTTGGGAATCCTGTCTTCTCATGATATGGCCAAAATATTTGATCTTTATCCTCATGATCATTCTTTCCAGTGAATTGTTTGGCTTGATTTCCTGTAGTACTGATTTATTAGATCTTCTTGCAGTCCAAGGAACTGTAAGCAGTTTTCTCCAACACCACAATTCAAAGGTGTCAATTCTAAGGCACTCACCCTTCTGTCCAGCTCTAACATATGTATGTTACTACTGGGAATACCATAGTTTTAACTATGCATACCTTTGTTGATAGTAATATATCTTTACTTTTAAAAAGCTTATCCAGACTTGCCATAGCTTTCCTCCCTAGAAGCAAACATCTTTTAATTTTATGGCTGTAGTCACTGTCTGAAGAGATTTTGGAGCTCAAGAAAATAAAATCTGTTACTTTCACTTCTTCCTCGTCTATTTGCCAGGAAATAAGATTGCTGTTTGCCATGATTCTCATCTTTTTAATGTTGAGCAGCAGAACAGCTTTTGCACTTGCTTCTTTTGTCCTCCTCAATAGGTCCTTTAGTTCTTACTTCTTTTCAGCATTTAGAGTAGTATCGTTCGCATAACTGAGGTTGCTTTGGATTGTTCCAGTCCGGCCTTATACATGATGTATTCTGCATATAAGTTGAATAAACAAGGGGACAATATACAACCTTGTTGCACTCCGTTAATGATCTTGAACCAATTGGCTGTTCCATGTACAGTTTTTACTATGGACCACATACAGATTTCTTAGGGACGGGTAAAATGGTCTGGTAAAGCCATCTCTTTAGCAGCTTGCCACATTTTGATGTGATTCACACAGCTAAAGGCTATAGAATAGGCTATGAGGCAGAAGTGAATGATTTTCTGGAACTTTTTTGCTTTCTCTATTATCCATATTGGCAATTTGATATCTTGTGCCTTTCCAAATTTGTTGGCATAATGCAAGCAACACTTTCACAGCATTTTCTTTTAGAATTATTGATTCCATCAGTTCCTGCAGCCTTGTTATCAGCAAGGCATCCTAGGGCCCATCTCACTTCACTCCCCAAGATGTCTGGCACCAGTTAAAGTGATAAAGGGATTTCTGTATAGGTTGTCAGCGTATTCCTGCCACCTCTTCTTTATCGGATCTGCTACTGTTAAGTCTTTACCGTTTTTGTCTTTTATCAAGCCTTTGAGATTGTCAATTTTCTTAAAAAAATATCTTGACTTTTGTATTCTGTTACCTTCTTCAATCTCTCTACATTGTTCTTTAAATAATGTCTCTGTATCTCTCCACTACCTTTTACTTTTCTTCTTACCTGGGCTACTTTCAAAGCCTCATCAGAAAACCAGTTTGCATTCCTTTGTTCTTTACTGTTCGGGATATTCTGTGTTGCTGTTTTCAAGACAATTTCACAAACTTCTGTCCAAATTTCTATGTTCCATGTCTAGTTGCTTAAATCTATTATTTACCTCCACTGCATATTTACAGATATTATTAATTTCATATCTGCTTGGTTCCTCTTTTTATCATTTAATGCAGGACGTTACAATATGAAGGTCATGGTCTGAGCCGCAGTCCGCTCCAGGTCTTGTTTTTGCTGATTGTATAGAGCGTCTCCATCTTTGGCTACAAAATATATAGTCAATCTGATTACTATATTGTCCATCTGATGATGTCTCTAGGCTGTTGGAAGAGGGAGTTTACTATGACCAGAAAATTATCTTGACAGAATTCTACAAATCTCTGACCTGGTTCATTTTGTATTTCAAGACCAAACTTTCAATTATTTCAGATTTCCCTACTTTAGCATTCCAATATCCTGTTATGAGAATAACATCTTGTCTTGTTGTTATATCTAGTAGGGGTTGAATATCCTTGTAGAATTGGATAACTTCAACCCCTTCAGCATCCATGTTTGGTGCATAGATTTGAATCACTGTGATGATAAATGGCTTGATTTGAACTCAAATTTAAAACATTCTGTCATTTACTGGGTTGTCCATCCTTTAATAGGTTATGAGGGCTACTCCATTTGTTCTTTTGGATTCTTAACCCCAGTAGATATGAAATGTCCCATTCCGGTCCATTTGAGTTAACTAATTCCTATCATATTAATGTTTAATCTTGTAATTTCAAGTTTGACCATGTCCAGTTTGCCTTTGTTCATAGTTCTAGCATTCCATGTTCCTATGCTGAATAATCCAATACCATATCAATATGTCTCAGGTTGTACTTATCCATACAATTTTCTTAGCAAAGATACTGGAGTGGGTTGTCAGTTCCTTGTCCAGTGGACTGTAATTTGTCTGACCTCCCTGGTATGACATGGCCATATTGGGTGACACTACATGGTATTGCTTACAGCTTCAATGAGGTACACAAGCCCATTCACCACAATATGGTAGCAATACAGAATGAGCAAGGTAGCAATCCCATGGTATTAGAGGCTACTTTTAGATACCATGGGGATCCATTGAGGACCCCATGGTATGGGGTTACATTTTAGATGCCTTGGAAGTCCAATATATCTTCGACTTAGATGACATGGAGGTCATTCCAGGACCTACATGTCATATAGGTCTACATTAGATGCCCCGGAGGTCCTGTAATCTGTTATAATCTGTCTTGTTCCATTTTTATTTTTCTATTTAAAATTAGTTTAAAAAATGTTGACAATACTGAATAATAAAGAAAAATACATACTACAAAAGTCGTTACTATCTTGACATTTTTTCAGTGTTCCCACAATAGTGGTAGCCACACATATATGGCATAATTCTGATTAAAGGAAGCTGATATCACAAAACTGCATTAAGCTCAAGGTGTTTTAACTCAAACCATTTCCCAGTTCCAGAAGAGCTATAGTTTGGACAGAAAAAATATAACAACTAAAGTTGACTGATACCCACTAAATAATATTGCTCTGGATATTTTCTTAGTTGGTCTGCTTAAAAGGAATGACCATGGAAATCTGTGCATGTTCCTTTTAGACTAACATGTTGAATATTTTATCAAGAGCAATGTGATAAAATGATGTGAAAATTTAACTAGGTTAGTGAGTAGCCAGTCAAACTTGCTTAGAAGCCACATAAGATATATATAAACAACTAAAAAAAGAGCTAGTAGTAAACTTTTCAGAGCTTCTACTTCCTGGTGCCATTGACTCCCTGGCTCCCAGGATTTGTCAGGCTTGGCTCTATGCAGAGGCTTGTTCAGTTTAAGTCAAAATTTGTCCAAATGGAGCTTCCCAGACCATTTAAAGCAAAAAAAACAAAATTGTACCCCAAATTGTGGGTCTTGAGATGAGATAAATATTGTCAAAACATCATATTAACATATTATATAAATATATCCAAAGTCAATTTTAATCCTTCTACCACTATATCCAAATGTACTTACAGTATCTTATTTTTAAGTCTGCCCGTGTTCATGCCTACTGTCCCGGTCCCAGATGCGTCTCAATCCAATCAAAATAAGCAAACTTTCTTTGTATATATGATAAATATGAGCTCTGTTTTAAACTGTTGTAATTTACATCAATCATCACCTGCACCTCTGATTTAATATGAAAATGCTGTTTGTATAGACTGCAGGTAAAAAAATTTAAACCATGTTTTAATATTCAGCCTCCCTTTATGTGCTTACCTTTCTTTTGCAACAAACTTTGACCTTCTTATTAGGTATAGCAATACAGTGTCTTCCACACAAAAAAATCAGGAATGTTTTAGGAGGAATGATCACAGAAGTAATGATTTGCTTGTGACACACATACTTATACAATATAAACCTTTAATATTTGATAGGATGCTGGGTGGCTCGTTATAGCACCTTTTCAAGTGCTTTTTTAAAGGACCACTATGATTATCATTTTATATTATTTTTTATTTAAACATGAAAATGGCAAAATGTTTAAAAAATAAAAAAAAATAAGCATATAAACATAATGAGCTTGATTCAATTGTAAGCCTGCATCTCACAGGATCCAGGCTGTATGTTTGCGGGTGTGTTGTGGGCTCCTGTGCGTCTCCTATTCCTGAGCTATTCATTTGATCAAGCCCGCAAGTTACTGGGCCAAAGCAGACTCCTTAAACCGCACACTGGTTCGTAGCAGTTCAGGGCGAGAACATGATCAATTATGCAAGACCGTAACCTCCCATTTCGGAACAGCCAATTAAAAATGAGACATTATTGCGGCAGTAAAGCATGGGGGATACATGTCAACCCATCAAAAAACAGAATTATGAAAATGAATACCAATACTGTTCTAGTCCATGTGGGTGGCCTGATATGTATAAACTCATTGATTCCCGAGATCGCCATAACCCCGAAATGACACATTTCCTGACGATTTGCTAGCTTGAGACTGTTGTGCAATTAATTATAATGCTACGAACAGGTGTTTAACCCCCTTGCGGGTCCTCTCTAGTACACGTAGGATTTTCTCCTAAAATTGCCGTTTACAGGTGTGAAACCATTTGCAGGCTTGGGGAATTGGAGAAATTGAATAGCAATTTGCGATTTTAGCCATCGTAACTCTCGCAAAAGTGAAAGATCAAAGGCTTTGGGAGGCTGTAAGTTCCAGTTTTAACCATCGCAGAGTTTTCAAACCCGTAACCCGTTTGTAGCCCTCAAAAAGACGTCAATTGAATAGCAAATTAACTTGCGGCCTCACTTACGGCCTGCAGTAACTTGCAATAGCTCAATTTTTTAATTTGCAAATTTTATACACAATTATTCTGCATGGCTTCATTTTGCTTCCTTCCTGCTGCCTCCTGTCACTTTCTCAAATGGATGGACCTTTAAAACGAATAAACTTCACTTTAGTTCTGCTAAGAGCACATATGACTGGCAGACACTTCCGGTTTATTCAAAGACTACTCCAACTTTAGGAATATGATCTGCTGAATATCCCACCACAGCATAATTACACATAAAAGATAATAAATTAGAGGTCAAATTTTATTTACATTCCAAAAACATGTTGCATATTTTTAAGTGTAGTTCTTCAAAATAGTAAATTTTTTTAAATATGAAAACAGTGATCCGTTTAACGAAACCTTTATATCCTTTGATTTATTGGATATTATAAGAAATAGTTCTGTAATCAGAGCCTCCATTTTTTCTGTTTATCCTCTTCTTCAAGTGAAATGTGCCCTTTCATGGTAAGAAATGTTTAGCCTCTTCAGTCAAAATGTGCCAGTGCTTTCAATAGGAGTAGTGAAGATTCAATTAGCCTACGTAAAAAGAAAAGTAATGAAATCACACTAATGCCTCCCAATGCCCCCCTGAGCCAGAGGAGTGCGCTGGTGCATTGCATCACCTGCACCGGCGGTAGATCCACCCCTGGGCAAAGGATGACACCTGTGTACATGGTGCTTTTTTCCCAAAGCTCCTTCAGAGATTGAAAACTTGGAAAACCAATATGGGAGAGGCAGAAATCTGAACAGAAATAGAAATTGGTAATTTGAACTGTCCAGAAAGAGAGTCACAAGATGGAAGTGAGAGGTTAGAAGAGAAGACAGTTGTGTTGCCGTCTGACAGGTGTAACGTTTGTCTTGGAAATCATCTAAGACAGGTATACTGCACAGTATGTAATAATTACAAGTTAGCAATTTAAAACATTGTATTTCTGTACTTTCTACAAATATTTTGTGCATTATAGTGTATCTGCACAAAGTGGCTTATTTTAAATGCAGAACTTAATGGTCCTTTAAGCCATTACAACCCATCAACGCAAAAAAACTAATTGATTGTTACCAGTTAAAATTCCTTTGATTATCGTAGAAATGTTTCTATTTATAAATAGTTTTTTATTGAAAGAAATAGACATTTTTCATAAAAAACAAGCAGTAGGCATTTTTGCATATATTCTTTTAACATTAATATATAAGCCTTTATAACCCAAACTACTATCATACATCCTTTCTTTTTTTCCCCCTTTTTCTGTGATTCTATAGTTACTGTATTAACTTTTTAACTCAATTAGGGAGATTTAAACAATCATAACTTAATTATGTAAGAATTAGCCTAAAACTTTAAATAAACAGATAAATAACTATGGAGATATAGGGAGATTCATTAAATCAAGCTGAATCTATATATATATTATACAGTCAGGTCCATAATAATTGGGACATCGACACAATTCTAAATTTTTTGGTTCTATACACCACCACAATGGATTTGAAATGAAACTAACAAGATGTGCTTTAACTGCAGACTTTCAGCTTTAATTTGAGGGTATTTACATCCAAATCAGGTGACCGGTGTAGGAATTACAACAGTTTGTATATGTGCCTCCCACTTTTTAAGGGACCAAAAGTAATGGGACAATTGGCTGCTCAGCTGTTTCATGGCCAGGTGTGTGTTATTCCCTCATTATCCCATTTACAAAGAGCAGATACAAGCTCCAGTGTTCATTTCAAGTGTGCTATTTGCATTTGTTGTTGTTAACTCTCTATATGAGATCCAAAGAGGTGTCACTATCAGTGAAGCAAGCCATCATTAGGCTGAAAAAAACAAAACAAACCCATCAGAGAGATAGCAAAAACATTAGGTGTGGCCAAATCAACTGTTTGGAACATACTTAAAAAGAAAGAATGCACCGGTGAGCTCAGCAACACCAAAAGACCCGGAAGACCACGGAAAACAACTGTGGTGGATGACCGAAGAATTATTTCCCTGGTGAAGAAAACACCCTTCACAACAGTTGGCCAGATCAAGAACACTCTCCAGGAGGTAGGTGTATGTGTGTCAAAGTCAACAATCAAGAGCAGACTTCACCAGAGTAAATACAGAGGGTTCACCACAAGATGTAAACCATTGGTGAGCCTCAAAAACAGGAAGGCCAGATTAGAGTTTTCCAATCAACACCTAAAAAAGCCTTTACAGTTCTGGAACAACATCCTATGGACAGATGAGACTAAGATCAACTTGTACCAGAGTGATGGGAAGAGAAGAGTATGGAGACGGAAAGGAACTGCTCATGATCCAAAGCATACCACCTCATCAGTGAAGCATGGTGGTGGTAGTGTCATGGCGTGGGCATGTATGGCTGCCAATGGAACTTGTTTTCTTGTATTTATTGATGATGTGACTGCTGACAAAAGCAGCAGGATGAATTCTGAAGTGTTTCGGGCAATATTATCTGCTCATATTCAGCCAAGTGCTTCAGAACTCATTGGACGGCGCTTCACAGTGCAGATGGACAATGACCCGAAGCATACTGCAAAAGCAACCAAAGAGTTTTTTAAGGGAAATAAGTGGAATGTTATGCAATGGCCAAGTCAATCACCTGATCTGAATCCGATTGAGCATGCATTTCACTTGCTGAAGACAAAACTGAAGAGAAAATGCCCCAAGAACAAGCAGGAACTGAAGACCGTTGCAATAGAGGTCTGGCAGAGCATCACCAGGGATGAAACCCAGCGTCTGTTGATGTCTATGCGTTCCAGACTTCAGGCTGTAATTGACTGCAAAGGATTTGCAACCAAGTATTAAAAAGTGAAAGTTTGTTTTATGACTGTTAATCTGTCCCATTACTTTTGGTCCCTTAAAAAGTGGGAGGCACATATACAAACTGTTGTAATTCCTACACCGTTCACCTGATTTGGATGTAAATACCCTCAAATTAAAGCTGAAAGTCTGCAGTTAAAGCACATCTTGTTAGTTTCATTTCAAATCCATTGTGGTGGTGTATAGAGCCAAAAAGATTATAATTATGCCGATGTCCCGATATTTATGGACCTGGCTGTATATATATATATATATATATATTTATATATATATTATATATATATATATATATATTGATATCTTAAGGGTTCCTTAACTAATGCCAAAATCAATGTCTAGCCCTTATTCACATCTTAATTAATTATTTCAGAGCTATGCCACATTAATTGTACAGTTCAGTTTGCTTATTTAATTTAATTTTGATGTAAGCAAAAACATTTTAAGCTACACTACTTTACTATTTAATGCTATATTTATCAAATGACTTCACACAATTTACATATTTAATATTTACATATTTAACCACAACTTGAAATAAACAAAAAGTTAAAAAGAGCAAAATTTGCATATTTTCAGTTACGATCTACATTGAAATTTATTATGGAAGAAAAAGTCTCATTATTTGTTATCTTTATCAAATGTCATAGAGGTTATCTTATCGCCATCTTGTGGCAAAAAGCAAGTCTGTCAAGCAGTAGCTTCCAGTAGTGATCTATCATTAGAAGTATATACAAGCACTTTCTATTAGACACTAGCATATAAAACTAGGATACAAAGCAGCCCTTTTTTAAACATGTTTGTGACATTTATAAATAGTCATGCATTCTGTGATTATCTTTCTGCTTCTTTAAAATCCCAGAAAATCCCATAGTTTAGTGAATACCACCTAATATGAAACATAACAATTTTGTAATCTTAACTGAATTTTTTTATATAAAGACAATATTAATTAATGATTTAGCTTTACAACATAGAAGCAATCAGAATTCTAAATATATGTCTTCAAATGATAATCAATATTTAAAAAAAAAGTAATATTATAATTGCAACATTGCATGCACTTCATATACAAAATGCAATATACAACTCCACTCTTTCACAAACACACACAATATAAATTATATATATATTATATATATATATTATATATTATTTATATTAATTATAATATATATTATTTATATATATATATATATATATATAACTATTATTTTAGGCTTTAGACTTACGATTTGTGTTATTTTTTTATTCTCACGGCTCTCAGAAATTAAAAAAATTCTAATCCAAAATGCTTATTACAAATAAATCATCTTAGAAATGTTTTTACCATGCCACTTATTTTTAGATTCTCCCATTACTCCCATTTCAGGGTACACATGCATGTAATTTTTATCAGCGTCGATGGCCCTTGTGCAAAAAAAAAGAACTTTATCACAATAATATCCTTTTACTAGTTTATATACAGAAACAGGTTAACTACAATATAATACAAGAAACTTAGGAAATTGCTCGTCAAAAATGACGGGAGTAAAATTGTAAGCCTGGCAATGCTGTTTGACACACAATTTGAGGCTCCAGACCCTCTGAGCACCTTTGACACTTATTGCGAGCCCCGCCCTGAGCTCCTTCGGCGCTCATTGTGAGCCTCTCCCCCTGTGTACTTTATAGGCCCTGCGCTTGAACACCTTTGCTGCTCATTGTGAGCCTTTCCCCCCTTGTAGTTTGAGGCATAATTGGGTTTTGTTGGTGGTCTTTCCAGTTGCGTGGTTCAGGCGCTTTTCTTGCTTCGGTCCTAAGTCCTTTGGGGCTCGCGATTCAATTGCGTGATTCGGCTGTTTTATGTGTTTTGGTCCTAAGTCCAGCGCAGCTGGCAATGAGCACCTGTGCCGCTCATCAGGAGCCCTGCAATGAGTGCTCAATGCAGCCTAAGTCCTGCGTCGCTCACCGCGAGCCCTGCAATGAGCGCTTTTGGCGTTCATTGCAGCCTAAGTCCCACGGGCCTCATAGGCCTGTGCGCCAACTGCTCACCTCGCTTCACGAGTCGAGCAGTTGCGGCCCTCTCTGTGTGAGTGCCGCAAAGCGTGACCAACATAGCAAACGTTCCCAACACTGACAACTATATATGTGATGGTTCTCTTTTGTTTTGTTTTTTGCTTTTTGTTTCAGTCTTTTGGAGTTTATCAGTTGTGTAGTTGGTTTTTAACTCAATCTTGTGATAAGGCTATTAACCACCAATCATTTTGTCACCTAACTCATGCAAATACATCTTGTGCTATCATTAAAAGCAGACATATGGTATAAATAGGTCATGGTAAAAGGGTTTTAGATTAGAGTGAAGCACAATGTGAGCTCATTTGCACTACCCTGCCCAGTCTCCCAGGATGCATTTGGAATAATATATTTAATTGGATTTTAAGCAGGTTGTTTACTAACTTGTTAGTTATGCAATTGTACATGCAACTGTTTGGTTTTAATTGCTGTACGCTATATGGTAGAAGGCTTCTTTCCCTCTTTTGCCATCAGTAAAATGCATGAATTTGGGGTTATTATTTGGTTTATTTATGTTTTTACTAGAAAAATTGATCTTCCCTCTTTCCCCACTTTATCCCATTTACAACTCATTGTAGATGCATGCCAATGATAATTTTTAAGGTTCTTTATTTTGTCAATCTAGGCAAACTAAGAGCCTTTTTGCTTCCAATGTAATTTCTAAAGTGATAACAACCAACTCTATCTCATCCCTCCAGACCAGTCTCCTGCTCTACTAACTTGTATTACAATCTGTTGATTAAAAGTCTCATTGCCCAGCTGTGGCTTTTCTCATTTTCTGCTCCTTCCTGGCAATCCTTTCATTAACTTTTCTTAAAAACGTAACTCTTACTGACAAAACCTTCACCAATATTACACCCTCTATCTCAGAAGTACATCGTCAGTACTGCTCCTGCCCTCTGGAATTCTTTGCATCACTTTTTCAGACTGCCCCCTTCTTTTGGCAGCTTCAAATGTCTTGGAAAATCTACTCAGAGAAGCAAAACAACTTGTGTCAAGATGTCCACTTCTACAAGACACTTCCTATTTATGGATCTACAGACCACCATTATGCAACTCACTTACTTTTGTCTGTGACACCTCAACACATTCTTAGCAGAGTGCATACTTTTTTGTCATGTTTGTACTATTGAATAGCTGTGTCTTCTGTTTTTATCAAGCAGAAGATGTTGGTGCTTTATAGTAAAGTATGATAATATAAAATATAATCGTACTTACATAGTTACATAGTAATTGAGGTTGAAAAAATACTTTCAATCCATCAAGTTCAACCTTTTAAGATCTCCTCTGATTTGCAATACTTATAATGCTATTATGCTCCTCTCAAAAATAATAGCACTTTTATTGCAATAACTATTAGTTTAAAACTGTGGTCTCTTGCACATTTTTATTAAGAAATAAAATAGGGCTCCTCACTTGACTCATTGCCACTGCCAGTGAACAATGATGCTTCCAATGTCATTAAAACACACCATCTGCTGTGAAATTACAAGCAGTGCATCCAATGAAGAAAGCCAATGGTTGTTCAGTGTCAGGAGTCTACCTGATCACTTTATATAAACCCTGATCAAGTTGTTTCTGCCAGCAGCATTTTCACGAAACGTGTTCTAAAAACCAGCAAGAGTTTTGGATTAGAACCACAGTTCAGTTTTCAAACCTCCTGCACAGACTGATGTACTCCAGTGTTTCCTTTGTTTCTCTTGAATCAACTGAAAATATTCCAAGTCAGATGTTGTGGTTCAAAAATGAAGATATACTGTATACCACCTATTTTTAAATACAATGTTGTGTGTCATGGCTGCCCATTGCATCCTCCAAATGTTGCTGTTGAAAAGGTGGGGAGCTTGGCTTGGACAATATTAAAAGTGAGCTTCTTTGGCTACTAATATTAATGTTCTCAGTCTAGGTATGCATGCACTGGTCCCACACTCCTTTACTCCCATGCAGTCAAATCTTTCATGGGAGAGACACACTGCTCCAAAGTGCTGGTCTCTGAGTGACAAACACTGGCAATACATGATTACGTTGAATTTCACTATTTTATGTGTCACCAATTCATATAATCTGGGGGACTATGTTTGCCCCATGCCACCATTCCTATACCCCGGCCTCAAGTCTGATTATGCCTTGCCTGAATTGTTGATGTATTCCATTATCCAGTCCTGTTTCTATTCCTAGCTGTATTTCAATCATTTGACCTGATCCTTTGACCTGATCTTGGACTCAATCAGCTGTCCACCCTTATATCACCTGAACCAGGTCCAGGAACATCTACTGGATACTGATTTCCTCAGCTTGGTTCCACAGTCTAGGGCATATGACAATGATGTCTGAAGCTGTGCTGGGGTCTTTTCTCTCACACTCTCTCTCTGGAACAACAATCAAACACACTGTCTGAAGATGTGCTGGAGTCTCTTCTCTCACACTCTCTCTCTGGAACAACCATCAAACACACTGTCTGAAGCTGTGCTGGAGTCTCTTCTCTCACACTCTATCTCTGGAACAACAATCAAACACACTGTCTGAAGCTGTGCTGGAGTCTCTTCTCTCACACTCTCTCTCTGGAACAACAATCAAACACACTGTCTGAAGCTGTGCTGGAGTCTCTTCTCTCACACTCTCTCTCTGGAACAACAATCAAACACACTGTCTGAAGCTGTGCTGGAGTCTCTTCTCTCACACTCTCTCTCTGGAACAACAATCAAACACACTGTCTGAAGCTGTGCTGGAGTCTCTTCTCTCACACTCTCTGGAACAACAATCAAACACACTGTCTGAAGCTGTGCTGGAGGTATCTAAAGACACTTTGGAGCCATTTCAACTTGTACTATATGTAATATTATCAATATTTGTATGAATGTTTCTGTGCTATAATATCTGATGAGATAGAAACTTTTACTAAGCAAATCCATACCTTTGCATTTGTCTGAAACCCCCCTTACCTTGCCTGCTCCCCCACCCCCAAAGCCTGGTTTTATTGCTTCTTATCTGTGAAATAACATTTGTCCATCCTTCTCATATTCTGTTGCAGTCTCTTCTCTCACACTCTCTCTCTGGAACAACAATCACTTCCCACCCCCCCCTGCCCCTCACCCACCCGCTCCTTGTTTCTCTTGATTTATTGAGTCACTCAAATTTCCTACAGCTGATCAATTAGCAACACCTGCTAACTATACCTAATTCATCTATTACACAATGTTTCCTCATGCCTGTTCCTTCCTCATTACATCCTGTTTTTTCCTCAAGCTTCTCTTCTCAACTTTTCCTCATCATGTCTCCAACCTAACCATCTCACCTTACATGCTCTCCTCTCCTCTTTTATGCTCTCATGAGCTACTCTTATTCCTCCATTCACCATCTCCTCCCCCCTTCTAAAGCTCATAAGCAGAAACACTTCTGCAAGTCCAAATCCCACTTCCTCTCCCTCTCTCTCTTTCTTCTGCTGGCTTTTTGGGACATACCTCCTAACACAGGCCCCTCACCTGCCACTCGCAGATTATACTATCTGACCACTAGGGGCAGATAACATATTACATACTAGGATCACTTACCAAATTACTTTCTCAGTTGCTTTCCTGTTCCTTCTATATGAAAAACATTCTAACTTTGCATACCCTCCTACCTAATGAAACTTCACTTTCTTCCTAACCCTTGCTATTTGTTATCTGCCTCTTCCATCCCCTTTAGATTGTAAGTAGAGAGTTTTCAATCTTGTAGAGTGCTTTGGGAGAAGCACTTTCTACAAAGATTCTAAGCTCAAAACAGGGCCCTCAACTTTTTGCAGTTTGTTAAAATGTATATTTTTCCTTGTTCATTTCCTCTGTATAGCGCTACGGAATATGTTGGCGCGTTACAAATAAAAGTAATAATAATAATAATAATAATGATGTCAACCCTGCTTCTGCCCTAAGGGTTTGTAATGTATTTCAATCATTAACCAGGACTGATTCAAAAGATGTCTCCAAAGTGTGCTCAGCTGCCAGGACAAGTATAAAGCAATATATGGCTAGTCACTTGAATTAGCTTTGCTTTCTTTCAGTCAGTTGCATTTTCTTCAGGGTGTCAGAAGTTCTGGATGGTGAAAGGTTTCCCCACCAAACTGCATGATAATTAACAAGATAAACTACATAATGATTAACGAAAAACTCATACACACAATTTCCGACATACTCTACATTCTTATCCATTTGGGAAACTTGGATTTCCTCTACCCACAGCATAGATTTAAGATAAATAATGAAAAAATAAATAAATAAAAATAAATACATTTGTGTTGGACTGTCGTGTGTGGATCTGAGGCGGGCTGGTCAAGGAACGTGGGGCTTGGTATCCTTAATAGAAATCGAAAAAAAACGGTGAGTTGATGTTCTTTATTATTATAGTTCTAACCTTAAAAATTCAGGAAAATAAAAGATTAAAATGAATATATATAAAATAATCCACCTTTACTTCCTTCCCTTCCCTTTCCCCTTTCCCATTCTTGTTCTTGTTATATATTTTTATCGTTGAAAAAGGAAAATAGTTGATGGTGATACTCACTTGTAAATTAATATTATATATCTATGGGCCATGTTTATATTTTTAGCGTATCTTTTACACTGACATTGTACATGCCATGGCTTGTTACTGATATCATATTGTTTTCCCTTCTGTTTTATGTTACATTTACTTGTGAGCCAATAAAAACTATTGAAACATAATTGTGTTATTATTTGATCTTTAAGGGCAAAGGATAACCCAACATTTAGATAACAAGGGAATATTTAATTAAGCAATGACATGGGAATGAAATGCAAATAATACTTGAATTATTAGTTATTACCACAAAAAAAATTGAGGAAAAAAGATACATGCTCTGACTGGTCTTACAAATTGAAATGCTTGTTTTATATGTTTCTAGAAAAGAGGGATACAGCAAAAATACAATTAAATGCAACCTGTAAATAAACAGCATGATCCTGGAAAATGTTCCTTAGAACTGCAGGCACAATGAAAATGCTGAATCATAGAAGAATAAATTTAATGATTTAATGAAAACCACCGATAAATACAAAAGACTAGTATCCTCATTGTGCACCTTTCAGTTTTATCAATAGAGTAAGGTCAACTTTGACAAAGGCTTGTACACGACTTCAGTGTTGTTGACGCTTATGACTAAAATTTGATATATTTTTTGTACTTCAAGAGAACTAAAGTTCATTCAAGACTTCATGTTTAGTGGTTAGTGTTTATTGGTTGGTGTGCTTCTTATACTTTTTATACTTACTTTTTAAATTGATGCTTTGGATGACTATTATATGCGCTAAATGAACCATGTAGACTTTTCCCAGCACCAAAAGATGACTTATTGATTCATTTGTGTCATTTGAGCAAATATATTGGATGTTTTGGTTTCTTTTTTTTTGCTTTAATTCTACTTCAGTAAGCACCACCACCATTACTGAATATTTTCCCCTACAGTATGATATAAAAGAATATAACCTTTTTAAATGCTTTATATGTTTACATTAATGTTGTTATTTAGTGAAATTATTTTGCATAAATTAAAGATCAGTTCCGTTAACTTCTATGAACATTGTAAGTAATACACACTATTTACAGTTCTATCTATTGCATCCTACCCTTAGTCAGGGTGACCAATATATACAATTTTGATATACAATATATCAGCATATGTTTACACTGACCTTCTAGAGCCTGAGTTTAGCAATAGATAATAGGTAACAAATGATTACATTGAACACACTACTCATGAAAATACAATCTATAGTTTTTGTGGTGGCATGAAATGGGTAACATATAGTACATAACTCCACAATATATAAATAAAATCAAAAAATCTGACAGGTTGATCTAAAGGAATTACTGTACACCCCCTTCCATTATATATTACATACAGCAGAGTGGAATAGTTTTAAAGGAGTCATGGAAAAGGTTAAAAGAATATATTGTAACTCAAGATTCTTGATATCTACATAATGTTTTACAATGTTTATTGTTAAGTATTTTGTAATTCCATAATACAATAGTGTTAAAATGAAACAGGGTACAAAGGTGAGAAAGAAATTCATACACTAAACAAAAATATTGACTTCTCATATAAGTAGTGTCTGATGCTACTAAACACACTGGTACTTGAAACAGTGTGGAAGTAGATAACAAAGTGTTTATAACCTTCATCTGAACCATGTGCAGCAGCCCTATGTTTTGATCATACAATAGATAACATCCATCCTCAGCCACATGTTTGAGATTCTTCTGTACATGGCTTTACGTATATTTAAGTAGAAAGTCTTAGTGATTCAGAGAGTGAGCCTTACAAACTGAAGGGTCATGAATCATGAAGAGTGTAAATGATAAATTGGTCCAAAAATGCAATTACTTCCATCAAATCTTCATATATACCATAACACACCTCAATAGACAGCAGACATGGGGCCTCATTCAATTAGGGCTCGTAAACTGATTGCAAATTCCTGATTCCCTAAGTTCGGGCTACGTGCTCTAGTAGCACTATGTCTACACTGCTATTCTATTGGCCGCGGTCACAAGTTAGCCCTCCTTCCCGCTGATCGCAAACCTTGCCTTCGGCAGTAAGCCTCTGTGGCCTTAAACATGATGGCGAGCGCAAGCCTGTGAATCGTGGTTCAAGTCCGCAAAAGCGGAGCACTGTAAATGCAAATATACTTAGTGTGATGAGGGTCCCATGAGGGTCCTGGAGGACCCTGATGGCAGTTATGGGGTTACTGTTAGGGTTCTCATTGTCTCATAAGGGTCTATATAGACCTCTATTGGACTGAGGATGTTAATTTTAGTTTAATGGTTGTCTATATCGACCCCCATGAGTGATGGGTTTAATTCTAGGTGCCGGGGCGCTACTTATGGTACCCCTGTGGCAGGGGTTAACTTTTTTTTATTTAGCGCGGGTCCTTTAAGGACCTTTGAGGTCCTTTCAGGACCTGCGAGGCGGGAATTTTTGACATTTTAATGCAGTGGGGGTCCTGATTGAGATCCCCGCTGCAAGGGCTAATGTGGGGACCCTTTGGGGGTCCCAATGGGAGGGTTAATGTTAGTTACCGTGGAGATACTTACTGTACCCCTGCGCCATCGGGGGAACCATTAGTGTGCCGGTGCCCTTTTAGGATCTGCTGTGGGGAATTTAAGATTTTTAAATACTGCAGAGGTCCCGATCGGGGCCCCTGCAGCAAGAGGTTGATATGGGGGCAAGGGAGCTTGATTTTGGAGTAGTCCGGAGGATACGGATTTACAGGCTTGACGGGGTAGATCGGAAGGGGTAATCGGAGCAATTGAATAGAGATTTGCGATTCTGGACATGCGGCCTTGAAAGATCAAAGGCTTTTGGAGAAGTACGGTAATTAGATATTTCTCAAATTGCAAGGGGTCAGTAGGGACCGCAAACGAAAGGCAATAGAATAGAAAAGTAGCTGCGATCACCACTTGCGGCCATGTTTCTCAAAACGTTGCAATACAATTAGGCCCATGGTTAGAGAATAATTTGTTTTATTTTTACCTAGTAGTTGGCCAAATATTCTCACAATATATATCAGTGGCTTAGGACATTACAACATTACATTGTCTATTTACTGTCTAAATTGTCATTGTTACCTGACAATGTATGCACTAATCTGAGTAGTTACAGTTTTGTTCTGTACATCTTTTTAGGTTTTCAATATTTTTAATGTAGTAGAAATTATCTGTGAGATGGTGTCTTGGTGCCACAGTCCTGTCTCACCTCCCCATTTAACTTGGTGCAGTCATTCCCTGTGTTGACTTGGATATGAGGGTATATTTAACAGAATGTATTTTCCCCCTTGTTGCTTAGTATAGGATCTAGTATATATTAGTGTTAAATACCAAGAAGGTCCAGCTTAACACGGTCATAAGGTGTCTCCAGTTCAATGACATTCTGAGTAGTCTTGAGAATAATACAAGTTTTGGTAGGGTGTGTCTAAAGTATTTTTTAAACATGTTTTTATTTGACTTTCTAATCAAATAAATCTCAGATTTAAAGAACCATTGTATAATAAATATGTTAACTACATAAATCAGTAAATAAAGATGAAATATCTGCAAGTGAGCTGGATTATGAATGCATCGATATGAGTAGATTTGTAGTGTATGAAAAATAATTGTTTGCATGAAAAAATACCCAAAATAAACATTTAAACAGTTACCCGTAAAGTTTTGCTGAATTCATTGCATTAGCAAACTGTTTTCTATCATTGTTGAACACCCCCTGAAAATCCCAGCAAAAATTAGCATACCTAATACATTGTGTCTTTTTGGTCTGTGAATTGAGCTGCAGCTTTTCTTTAGATTTCTGTAATAACCAAAACAAGGTCTGTGTCCCTACATTCACTGATTGTTTTATATACATAACATCCCAGGTGAAACTTCCCTGCAGCCCAATCATTTGCCCTCTGCAACCCCCACCCCCAATGAACTGCCCCTGTGACCTCACCCAGCCCCAGTGAATTGCCCCTGTGACCTCCCCCTTCCCCAGTGAATTGCTCCATCACCTCCCCCAGCCCCAGTGAATTGCACCATCAACTCCTCCAGCCCCAGCCCCAGACAGACACTCACACAGACACATGCACAGAGACAATTAAAGCAAGCTCTCTTGAAGGTCATTGCAGGACCATAATTTAAGAATAAAGGCTCATTCGCCTAAAAGACAGATTAGAATAGGAAGAAGAAGCGGAAATGTTTGGTTTCAGTACAATTCTATTTTGTCATAATTTATCAAGGAGAGGGTGTGTGTCTAAAGAACAACTGTGTAAAAGCTCAAGCTTTTTTACTTGAATGTTGATTTATGGTCATTTAATGAACTTTAGTTCTAAGGACTGTAGCAGCATTATCTAGCTGGCTTCATACAGCACTGCTGATTGGCTGCAAAGCAGGGCATGCTCACAGAGAGAGGGTTCATTTTTACAAAATCGAAACCTGAGAAGCCTAGCTCAATTCTGGAGGTGTAAACATCACCTGCAACAGATTTTTTTTAATGCAAAGCTAAAAAAACATAGTGCATGCAAATAAATGTAATCATACACTACTAATTCCCCTCTATCAGATGCATTCATACCCCAGCTCACTTGAATATACCTTTAAATAAATTATGTGTCACCATGGCAGTTCAATATGTCAATCACATATAATAGTTGTCAAACTGTGAGTTGTCGTCATGCTTTGCGAGCTCGCATATGCGGACCCTCACAAAGCTAGGGGCCGCATTTGCGGTGGTTGAGGAACTAAGGCGCCTCACTTGCGGTTACAAACAGCCACAGAAGAAAAAAATATATATAACACGCAATGACTAAATACGGATTTACACAAAAAAATACGAGCCGCGGGACTTAAAAAAAAAAAAAATTCAGAACTTGCAAAAATACGAAATTCACGGCCGTAATGCGGACATCCACAAACAAGAAAAACACTTAAAAAAATAAACACACACACACAGCATGGGGGGATAGCCACAACATCTGGCAGTGAGGTTACCCCCCAATTAAAGTCTAATTTAAGGAGTTTTGGAACTTGAAAATCGGCTTAGCCAGAAAAAAAATGGCTGCCGAAAAAAATTAAAACAAGGCTACACGACCCGAAACCAGCAAAAACATCCAGGCACGTACGACTTTTGCCAAGGATGTACGAGGTATAAAAAAGCAAAATTACGAGGTCGCAAAAATACAAACTTAACGAAAGAACCGCGCGCAGCAAAAAACATAAAAAAAACACAAAATACAAACACAAATAAAAAGCATGACGTCTGGGAGGCAGGTTGTATGCAAATTTAAGTCCAATTTACAGAGTTTAAAATCCCCTAAGCGACAGAAAAAATGTCCACCAAAACAAACGAAAATGAGGCTACACGACCCCTAAACCCGCAAAGGCGCCGAAGGCGCTTATTGCGAGCCACGTGATAAACAGCAAAAGCGCTCAGATCAAGGCTTGCAATGAGCGCCAAAGGATCTCAGATGACCAAAACACTTACTGTCTGTGGCTAACAGCATTACCTGCCTTACAAAACATCACATTTGGACTTTCATGTAGAGGTTTTATATCCTTTAAAAATACATTGGTAGTTTTGGATGCTGAAGGAACTTTATGATATGGAATAAAGTACACCATCTTGGTTGATTTTAAACCACCACCATTATAGAACTGTATTCATTTTAAGGTGGTAAAGTCAGGAAGGTTCAAGAGACAGGAATAACTACAAGAAGAGTGAGCATAAACATGAAGTGATATATGGCATTAATAGTATGGGATTTATTCAACTTTGAGTAGATTAGATAGTCGTGTTTAACCCTTTCATCAACACAGGTGATAAAGCTAAGCCTGTGGATGGGGCAGATACCTACAAAAACCATGTATCACAATAGTGTCTATAGGTAAGATACATACCAAATATGCTTGCCTCTGCATAGACATTCAGTTTATTCTAACCTTATTAAAAATAATACACATATAATATCTCCACATCTGTACATCTTTATTAGATTTCAAATAGAACAACATTGATAAAATACAGTAGCTGTAAGTAAAAACACTGGTATATATTTGGTAGGAAGAAGTAATTTTTCCCCCTTTCAGGGAGAAGAAAATCTTCTTTAATAAACGAACATTTTGGAATAACAAAACCCGTAGATACACTCTTTAGACATTGAGAAAACAAATAATTTTGAATAGTAATATCTAAATGAACACCAGAATTACACTTTTTTTAACTGTATTTATGTGCAATTTGTATCACATTAAAGCAAACAATGCATTGTGCTAAGTAAATGACAATAATTTAAGAGTCCCCTACTTATATAGGGTTTGAGGTTTACATGGCTTCATACTTTTCATACTGATTCATTCCAGGTAGCATGAATTCTGCACAAATATTGTCTATAAAGCAGACAGAAAGTTTCCAAAACCATCATGAGAAGAAAAAAAATGGAATCACATATATTTGAATAGTATTGTAAATACAGTAAGTTTGCTAACAATTATGTCTCTATACATGCAAATGTTAATAAATACATTGAATTTAAGGTTTAGTTGACTTAAACCATTTTTCAGTTCACACTAATACCTTGTGAACCAATTAACATTGTAAGTAGGGGACTTGCTGTTTTGTCCAGATAAAATGATGCCCAGTCTTTCAGTCAAAGGGATTCTTTATCTTTGTGGTATATGGCAACGTCTTATTTAAGAGAATATTTTTAAGATCTGGAAAAAAGCAGTTTTCACCATAACAACATTGAAAATTACCAATACACAGGAAAAAATACATCTCAATAATATATTGTACAAGATTATACAGCAACACGTTGAGCTCCAACACTGTACACAACCTCAATCTGAGGTGACAAGACAGTAATATTAATATATAATAAGGCAACACAGTTACAGACACATTAAATTTATTTTTTTTAATTCACATCTGTATGACAAAGAATCAACACCATGTAATGCTTCTCAAAGTTGTAACATAGACAGCAACTGCGCTCAATGTGCTGTCTTTCTATTAAGAATATTGCTTAATAAATTAAAGTCAATGCAATACATTTCCAAGAAAAGCTAAAATGAACTTGTAGCCGGTACATGCAGTTATTTGCAGGAGGAAATGATATCTTACTTTGATTGAAACATGTCTTCTTATAATCATTATGGCAGAGGCAGTTTAAAAAAAAATAATAAATTATGTACTGTATCTTAGAGTTAATTGGTGCTTCAGTTTTGAAAGGCTTCTAGTCCATGACTGTTTATTATCCTGTCTACAGAGGAAATCTATTCCTTGTCCACATGATATGGTACTAGTGCTATTTAGCTTCCAGAGAGCAAGAGTTGTGCTGATTTCTAACTGCTTTTTTCTAATACATAATAGCTGACCATACTTTTTAATATTAGAAATATTTAAATCATTTTGCTAATGCACTGAAAAAGCTATATGTATTTGAAAAGTGCACCTATTAGGGGTTAAAATATTTTTTTTGTTGTGTACGATTTTCTGTAGAGTTTATTTTTTATCATAGCTATTACATCCTTACAATCCTCCTCTGCTGCTAGGAGGGAAGCAGTGTGATATTCAACAGTAAGAACCTCTAATCATCCAACCGTAGGCTCTACACAAAGCACAATGAAACAGCTAAATTAACCGCAATCAACTGAAATTAGCCGTATTCAGCCCCAAAGCCCAGCATTGTGTATCTTGATGCAGTGGACTGATTTGAAAAGAAAAATAAATAAAAAAGCTTTTAAAAACAGATTTTGCTACCTTAATAAACATAAAGCACAAACTGTAAAATCCAAGTTTATCAATGTTTTTGGATTTAAGATACAATTTCATTTTTTTAATAATTGTATAACTTTAAATCTGTATTTTAGACATTTTAAAGACCAGATTTGTGTCATTATAAAAAATATAACTGTCCTAATCATTGGCTTCCATTAATATTCATTCACTTATTTTTACGGGGTCAACTTATAGTTAATAAATTAATTAATTAGTGAATTAATGAACATTTAAACACATTATTTATTTTATAATTTATGAAAATAAAGTGTGTATAGCAGTTTTATTGGATTAACTTTTTAGTTAGATTGAGGAGCATTCAAGAGAATACAATCTGATTTTTGAGTCCAGTTCGAGTCCATGTTGTCCAAAGCTTGTCACATCTAGAATTAAAAAGTTTTGTCCTAATAAAAATGAACTGCAATCATTTTCATCTTCTTTTACTGGACATTCATGGCTACTCAGCTTCATTTTATTCCTTAAAAACCTCATTCCAATATAACTAATACAGATGCTTAAAAGCTAGAAGGTGTAATTTAAATACAGGTACTAGAAGGACAATAGACATATTAGCCAGATGGGCCAAGGGCTGTATTATAGATGTCTAGGAAAATATGTGTTACTCATAATACCATATTATGGTGTTAAATACAGTTAAGCTGCATTGTTTATAAAGTATTTAAATAGTGGTTTGTTAGTTTGTGGTCATAATGTTATTATTTTAGAGTCATAGAATCATACATTTGACAGCAAGTAGTAACTAATATATTTTTTAGTCTATGCATTATGTCTGCCTATACATTTTTATTTAATAAATCCTTGGGACATTTTTTTGCCATATGTCGCAGACATGTGTTAACTACTTTGTGTGTGCTTTCAAGGGTTCCACCACCACCCTTACTTACCCTGTCGACCATACAGGTACACTATGTTGCTTGGTTCCATTAGTTCCAGGTATGCTATATTGTACTTAATGTACCACCATATTCTATTATGTATATTCTACACTTGTCTGCTTATGGCTAGTAAAATGAAAGTAGATGCATAAGTACACATTTATAATGGTTACATTTTGAAGTGCTATTTGTTATACTCCGGGTCTGACTGGTGTATATCAGAACCCAGATGTACAACAGTCGTACACCAGAACAGAGAGAAGGGAGTTTGCTACAGATGCCCCGCTCCTAATTATGCAAAAGGGACATAGCTAAGCAGTCAACTAGTAAGGTCAGGCAGGAAACCAATAGAAAGTAAGAGTCTATAAAAGATATAACTACTAGCACTAGAAAGTTTAACCATTGTACATCAAGCATACTTATGCGATGCACTTGTCTTTTTTTATTATTTTTATAGTACTGTGGTGCTTTAAGTGTTTAGATAGAAGCACGCAATTAAGTATAACAATTCTCCTCAATATTATGTCTAATATTGATTCACGAAGTCACAATTATAGGAAGTATATTGCTTACTATGTAGCCAAAGAGCTAGTTATTTATGAAGTTTGATGTACATGATATAGCTTTGACATTGTCATTGTTACACATTAATTGCATGCTGCACAAATTTAAGCTTTTACATATACTTAAAATGTTTATGCAATTGCTAATAGATCTTGTAAATGTACAAGTGACCGAGAGCCAAGATAAGAAAATAGCATACTGTGAGAAATAATAAATTTGCTTTTACTATATATCTGTATATTACTGTATAGCAACCATTCATTAAACATGGCTTTAGTTCAGCCTACAAAATTAGTCTCTTATATAATATTTTTATTTATAATTATTGTTTTATGGAGGAATGGTTATATCACACGTGTTAAATATACCTCTTATGAATACTTTTTTAAATTCTATTAGCTTATATAAGCATCAGTTTAAAGCATCAAAAAGCCTTTTACGTAGTGTAAACGCTTGACATAGTATGTACAATTGCTTGACTAGAAGTATGTTACTAGTTTGCTAAATAATATTCGCTCTAGTTACAATCAGTTAGCTGCATTTAATAAGTGACAAATGAACATACTAAATGCACTTGCAAATTACAAAGCTTTATATTGTACAGCTACAGCAATTTACATGAAACATCGGGAGAGGTTTTGGTGTGATTATTCCCTAGCATATATTTGTACCTTCATAGCTAACATTTATATCATCAGTAAGGTTTTTATTTGAGATATAAGACATTTACTTGATGAATATTAATATCTCTCGATAATATTGTGCACTGTGCATCTAATGGGTTTTTCTAAATAATATCTGTCTGATTTTCGTGTGCCTGTATATAGTATCTTCTAGCACATCATTTCATTCTTGGGTCCATCTCCTAACCCTTCAATTTCTTTGACCTGCACAAGCGAATGACTGTGTGTGAATTAGCTCAGTAATTAAGCATCTTATCTGATGTAAGTGGAATTTATTTAAGGCATTTTATAAAAAAGCTTTTATTTAATATAAGAGAATGATAAAATAGGGACTATTTACTTTTTGTTATAATACTGAATATACCATACTGGATAGTAAATAATAAAGCTTGGGCATAGTCTAAGATCAAATGCCAATCTATGAATTTAGCTTGAGACATGCAGAATGAGACCACACTGGTTCATATTACAGGTAGGAGCTGCCATTACAAGCACAACTTTTAAGCATAGCACATATAGTGAATGGGGCATATATTAACTACCCCACTCACAGACAGCACTGTTTCATCCTTGTGGCATTCATTGTGGGACTGATTGCTAATTAATGTTATGAATCTAGATACATGGCTTCCGCCATAATCGTATACATAATAATTGTAGTTATGCCTAAAGTAATTCTCTTCAGCAGCAGTTAAGTATACCAATGTGCAAAGACAATACAGGAAGAAGCTTAAAAGCCTATCAATCTTCTTACATGATGCATGCAATCTATGAATGATACACTCTGCAATACTAGCGTAGGAAAATATTTTCTCTATACATTGTAAATAGACTATATATATGAGAAATATGACCAATTAACCAACAGAGAAAGCATCAGTGATATATTCTCATTCTAGCAAAAACTTAGATTAAGTATTGTTAATAGTGCATACTGATTGTGCGTCTTCTGAGGCCAAGAGGAGCAATAAAGTAGCAAGTGCATCCTCATATATGGGTATACCCCATTAGGGGTGCAAAGAAATTTATGTATTTTCCCTTTAACTTTTATTATAGTTTTGCATGCTGTGGAAACTGATCAATCACTCTTTAACAGGAAAAAAGCTTGAACTCTGTTTAACATTATTAGAAATATTTATGATAAGTTGCTATTTTGCCTCTGTTTATAACCCATACAAAATAAAATCTATCTTTAGAAAATAGGATATTTTATGTATATATATATTCTTTATTAAAATGATATATATAAGTTAAAGATATATCAAATGGAAATTAGAATTCTAATGTAATGAAAGTTAATGTTATTTTATTTCCATGTCCGTTTTAATTTATTTTGCCCCATGATTTAGATATTGAAGTAGTGTTGGTTTTTGGAATAGTTTGGCACATTCAAGTAATGTATGTTTACATTTTGCTTAATTAATTAAATAAATTGCATATTATTTTAAACTTTTTTAAATCATTTTTTTAAATATCTTCAACAAAGCAATAATATAAATGATGAGATTGTTAGAGGAGCAATGTTTCTCAAATAAAACCATACTCAAGTTTTACAGCACAATATAGAATTACTTTGGAACGCACTACAAATACATTCACACATTTGTGACAACTGAGTTGTGCTCCTAAAGACTTGAATCGGCCTTAGGCATCACTTTTATAAATCTTGTCCAAGACGCTCTATTTCTTCAGTCAGGAAATCAATGTCTTGAGGGTTGCTGCAGGATTAGAGATTGACCATAGCGAAAGAAGTTTACTTTATCACCATGTGGCTGATAGCTAACCATGGTTGTTCCATACTCCATCATCCTGGCTTTGATCACAGGAGCAACCTACAGAAACAAAATGCTGTTTTTTTACAGATTGATACTAACACACCAATATTTCTTATACATTTTGGGGAAAAAAAATGTTTCGTATTGCCATGCTTGTATAAGAATCAAATATTATAGTTTCTAATTAAAAGGGTCATATGTTGTATTAATAATCATTTGTGCTGGTAATTAAGCTTAAATTGCATTTGTTTATAGTGGTAGGGCACAGAGTTATCCTTAGCTGATTAGATGACTATTGGCTGAAACGAGGTATAAACATTGTGAAGAGAATCTTGAAAATGCTATTGATTGCCAATATAGATCACAACATAAAAACTATGAGATTACAAGATTACCAAAGATCTGTGATTCTGTTTAAAAGACTCTGGGGCATATTTATCAATAGTGGTAATAAATTGGTTTACTCATGTGGAGTTAAATTATCTCCATTTCCTGTGTTTTTCTATAGTCTATATCAAGTTAAAGTTTATTCCCATTTAATAAATATGGTCTCAAAATGTAGAAGAGTAGAGATATTTTATATTGTAACTTCACTCAAGTCCATTTAATTCTGCTAATCTCATGTTTTATAAATATATAACACTAACTCAAATTTTACCCTTTATTATAGATTTTAGCGTAAGCTCTCCGTATGGTATTTTAAAAAAAATATAGGTAAAAAGACACTAAAAATTTTCAATTTTTCAAAAACAACTGCAAGAGTTCTAGCTATACATTTCTACAATTTAGCTTAGTGGGTTATAATGTAGGCTGTTACAAATACTACATAAGCCAATATATAGTAGCATTCTGTTGCATTTTACATTCAAGAATTCTAGAAAAAATCACCATGAAACCTTTAAGATAACAATATTGAGATAAAATTGAACCAGATTTACTATATGGAGCATTAAATACCTCAAAAAGGAAAACAACACTCAGTTTAGTTACCAACATGCATAAGAATAAAAATGTACCCTTCATGATTACTTATTTTACTGGGTCAAAGACAGCTGTAATGCCCTAACAATAGGAGCTGATTATTTCAGTTATGTATGGTCATTATTAAAATTCCTATTTAATAATTTGAATAGCAATATTCAATATTAAATTAATTTGTAAAGATTAGATTGTCATCCTCAAACGGAGTGTTTGTATCAAGGTCATTAATGGCAGGGTACAGTGATTGGGCTGAGAGAGTTTTAAGAACAGTAAGATTTGATAAGAGAATAAACAATCATTGAAAGGCTACACCAACAGCAAAAGCTCACTTCCAACATTTAATAAATGTTTGACTTAAAATGTTGCAGTTGACTGCTAGGCAAGGTCACCTGCCCTCTATGACTTGGGGTAGATATGAACAGAAGCTGTTTCAACTTTGAAAGTAAGTGTAATGTTGAGTGTTGCTTTTTTAAAGCATTAATTATGGTGGTTCTTTAAAGAAAGATGTTTATTATATACATATATCTATATCTATAAATATATATATATATATATATATATATATACATATATATATATATATATATATCTATATATATATATATATCATGAAAGCTTTTTGTGTGTTCCATTAAATATTATAAATGTGATATTTTACCTTCATAAGTCGACTCATTCTTTCCTCATTATCTTCCATGTTTCTCAGGCTTGGGGGTATATACCAGAAGCATACATTTGTATGCTGGGGCTGTTGAATAAATAAATATTATATATTATATTTAATGAATACATTGGAACATGTGCGTAGGTCAGTATGCCATATAAACCATCAATTACAGTACAATACTCATGCGGTTACAATAATAGGTCTTGCAGAAATGCAAGTCCTTGCATCTTTAGATTAGTTCAATATTCAGAATCAAACATTTCTGTTTAAATATTTTATACTTCAAACATTTACCAGTGTATATCCGAGACAGGTACAAACATGCCATCGAAACAAAAAACTGCAATTATCTTCCTACTATTTTTTTAAGATTTGAGCTAAACGGTTTCAACTAAATTAGCAGTAGGTTATATATTAGGCAAATGCCAGACGTTTATAACTGCTTCCTTCAAAACACAAAACTTCTTTTAAGGTTATTAAAAATTCCCTCAATTACTTACTTCCCTCTTTTTTGAGAACCTAGAATTCCTCGCCTACATTCTGTCACTACCTTATAATTTTCCTCCTTGAGGTTAAGGAATGAGATGGAAGTTAAGGAATGAAATGGAGACTTCAGTCTCCATCTCATTCCTTGACCTCATTCTTATTTCTTGTTAAAGACAGTTTATCAACTATGTAGGCAGGCTGTAAGCTCTCAGATCACCTATACCTTTCTCTTTTCTTTGTCTTGCTTTATCTCACCACAACATCACTCTCCGCATCCATCTATCTCTACTTTTTACATTTTCAGTGCATTTCTATTTCTTTGTACAGTAAATAAATAGTACATCTGTGTTTACATTTGAGCATCTAAAACAAGTTAAAAAAACTGCTACCAGCTCAGAATTCCGAGAAAAACAGTTATCAAACTTCATTGTATATACGCAGCAAAAAACAAACAAAAAAAACCCAAGACTCTCATATAAGTATATGATAGATAATGTTTTTTATTTTACTAAAAATACTTAATGTGGTATGAGTTTATTGTTCAATATTCTGGATTTCTTAAAGCTTGTACAGCATTTAACCACAATATTTTGGAACAATTCACCCAAATTCCCAATATATAGAAAGTCATTTACTCTCTTTAGTCTTGTTTTTTTGTCTGCCTGGCTTGTAATATATTTCTTTTCAACAGGCAAATTAATATGGGATGGCAGAGCCATATTTCCTCTAAATAACTTTTGTTACAAAGGTTTAAATGAACATATCACATATTCGCCATTCTAATTTCTATAGGAAGCTTTGTGAGCAGCTGTTACACATCAGTTTCTTAAGAACACAGAATTGTTAGTCTAATTAAATATGAATGTAAGCGTAGATATAGGCACCGGCTGATGATGTCATATATTTGCTCAATAATATTTCACTTAATTGATGAATCAATTAAATCAAAAGATCTGTTGGTTCTCGTATATATGTATATTTCTGATTCAGCGAGTTTATTTATGTTATTCTTCAAAATATGTTCCAAGGGATTGGTCTTGATTCAGTAATAATTGGAAGAATTCATCAAATGCTGTGCTTACTTACAATAATTTATCTTTAGTCATGAAAATAAATATACCATACCTTTCCATCAAATACCATTTCGTAGCCTTCCCTGTTCTTGATTTTATTGTAGAGATATTCAGCCAGATCTAGACATTTATCAATCTGGGCTTCAAATCCTGCACTTCCCTAAAAGAACACAATATTTTGCATGTTAAAAGTAACATAACCTCAGTTAGAACATACCCTCAGTTAGAACATACCCTCGCTATTTCTGTATGTTTATTGTGTTATATTTTTGCATTTAAGTGATTAGGCTTGCATTTCAACACTGTTGCAAAGATGTCTGTAATATAAACTACTCTTGCTCATTCATAGTCTCCATGTTTGTAAAGGCTACTCATCTCTTTAAACTTTAATGTTTTGTGAAGTGTGTACATTTTCTCATAACATGTAAATCGATTTTCAGATTCATCACATAAAACTTTTTTTTTTTTTGCCAAACATTTAATTCACAGAGAATATTTTTGCATAATGACATAAAGCCTCTGTGGAATAAAATGCCATCACATTGGCCCACTGGTTCTGAGATTAAGAGCACACTAAAAAAAGGTGCAAACTGTTACATAAAAATCAAAATAAGCAAATCTTTCTTACTAAATTATTTTGTGAAAATTCAGATGCAATGTGGATATGTGTTGTTAACCCTCATCATTATGTTATCACTCCCTCCTAAATGCTCTCAATCAGTGAGGGTTAAACATTGGGCCCTATTAAATTCGACAATTTTGAATTCCAGAGGCCCGTACAGGAGCCTGCAAAAGTTACGGCTATACAAATTGGCCTCTTTTAGCTACCTGCAAACAATCTGCAGGTTACAGGCGGAAAATCCCTGCAGTTGTCAAAATCGGAACTCCGACCCAGTTAAGCCTTTGATCTTTCAATACCGTAAATGTTACAATCGCAAATCGCTATTAAATTGCTGTAAGTCCTCAAGCCTGCAACTGTTTTCACATCCATAAATGGCAAATGTAGCCAAAAATCCTACGGGTACTAGAGGGGGTTAAACTCATGTGCCTAGCACTGTAAAAGCAAAAATAAACACACTACTGTATTTTAAATTATAGGGATGGCGATGAAAGGTAAAATTAATATCACAACATTCTCAAGCTCGCAAATCTGCAATAATATATATTTTTTTCATGTTTAATTTGCGTGTTATATTGATCTCGGCAATCAATGTGTTAATACATCTAATAAAACTTGCATGTACTAGAATTTTATATTTATTGATATTTTCATATTGCATTATTTCTAGAATGCGGGTCCAATCGCAACTCAGATTTTAAAACAGTAGGTGATTAAAATTTAACCTCCATGTTTTAGTGATGTAGTGATGATGGTCTCTTTTATTATTGGCTCTGTCTAAACACATAACTACGGGTTTGAATAATTTATCATGTGAACGCATGGAAATGCTACGTGCCGAAGAATGGTTTAAGGATTTGAATTCCGGACATTTCCTTGCAGGCTTTTCTAATGTAATCGCTCTGTAACTCCAGCAAATTTCAAGCCCTCAGACATAAAGGCTGTACAACGGCCACTGCGGGTTTGGAATAGAATGGGGTCCACAGACTACTTTATGCTTCGACCTCTGAGAAACCACTCTCAAACTAAAAGCTATTTCTCAATAATTAACAGCCTAGAAGATGTAGCTTAACTGGCTTTTACACACATACTGTGACTGTGCTTACCTTTGCCCTCCACATGAGCCATAACTTGAAAATATCAACATGGCGACCACATTGCAGAGCTTTGTCTCCAGTATCATAGGAGAGGTCATAATGTTTATCTTGTTGGAAGAGGTAGGATGCATGCATTTGATTGCAGCTTTGCATTAAACCCTGCAAATGAAAACATTTTATATTATAATTATGTCCTCATTTTAATTGAATATTTGGTGGTCCTTGTCCCTTATGAATGTACCAATTTTTTGTTATGAGGCATTAAAATGCATTCCAGAGCATGCAAAAAAAAACTGAGCATGGCCACCTATGAATGCTTAATAACAAAAGCCATTATGGTAAACCACTTGTATACTCATGTATACTCCAGGGTACCTGAAATATGATAATGTCTAATCCTTTGAAATTCTTGATTGTTACATTAGAAGAAAATGAATTCCTGGTCCCAAAATACTGACAATCAGAATATTCTAGTTAACTGGCATAATTGTGTATGCTTTTTTAAACAAAACTAAATCTAACCCCAAGTTATTGAATGAAGTTGATGTCACAATCTTCTTTGGTAGTTGGTATCACAATCTGTCTGCCCTTATTGTGAAATATTTAAGGTGAAATCTTTTTTCTTCTAACCTCAATGGGTGACCTCTTGTCCTCTGCAAATTTCTTGTAAGAAAAAGTTTTATTCGGACACTGAACGTATTTAAATATGGTAATCATTTAACCTAGTAAGTCTAATTTGGTTAGCATCTCTTCTAAACTCATAAACCCTCTATTCCCCTTGTTAATTGTTTTTGTCCTTCTCTGAACATTTTCCAACTCTACAATGTTCTTTTTTTAAGTAAGGCACAAAATTGTACTCCATCTTCCAAAATAAGTCTTACCAGTGATTTATGTAGTGGCATAATACCATTACTTCTATGGCCCTCTTAATGCATTGTCAGTACTTTTCTATGAATAAAGTTCTATCTTCTGTGGATATTATAGTATAATATGATATTCCAATTATTAACCACTATTTTATATCCAATGTATTAATATTTTATATGCTTTATATATTTATATATATATATATATATATATATATATATATATATATGCATGCAATTCCATTATTTGAATATATCTATGTAAAAGATGTGTTTTCACAACTTCTCACAAGTGAGTTCTTCATGTTTAAATAGTTCTTTGTTCTGTAGAGACAAATATTTTAGTGAATTCCTAAACTATTTGATAAAGGTCTATAAAGGTTATGTTTCTTAGAAATAATGGAATCCTCCCCAAAATGTCACATGTGAAGAATGTGTTACTAGACATTCAGTCTCTTTCCCAGAATAATAAATCTGTTAAGGGGTATCTAACTGATAACCATTCTTATGACCCTATCTTGTTTATAGGTTGTGGGTCATTAGTTAATTAAAGGTATGAAAATTCAAAGGACCGAGAGCTTTTTTGACACTTCAACAAAAACATACACAATGTTATCAAATATACCATTGTATAGAACATATATTGCAAGAAACAATATAAATCAACAAAATTTAAGAACTATACCTCTTCTCTAACCAGTAGAGCGGAACACTGGAGTGGAACACCCATCATTTTGTGTGGATTCCATGTCACAGAGTTAGCCCTAAAAACAATAGATATGAATAATTAGATAAATATCATTTAATAGGTGTCATGTTCCCTTTATAAAAAAAATACTGGTTTAAATATTCTCATATAAAACAAATACAAGTTAGGCACAACACACACACACAGAGTGTATTGCATATATAAGCCAAGGTTATATAGCAATATACAGCCTTATTAAATTGTGATGCGTCCAATTGAATAGGGCTCTATTTAAACACATAGCATATTTTTTTTACAAAATTTTTAGTTAGTGAAATTCTATCCAAAAGCAAGGTCTTCACTAACTAAAAACTTCTGTAAAAAAAATATGCTCTGTGCTTATATAGAGCCCTTTTCAATTGACCGAATCGCAATTTAATAAGGCTGATAATTTATAACATTTAAAAAAACAACTTTACATTTTATGAGCAATTTTACAACATAAGCCTGTATCACATCAACATGACTTAATATGATTGTGATTAGTAACAGTGAAATACCATATAAATTGTTTGTTGGAAAACATGTAAAAATGCTTAAGCGTTAGGACAAGTTTATTTTATTTCTGAAGAACAATTAAATCATACCAAATTATACCAAACTTGTCTGGAGAACAGGAATCTGAGATTCTATATACAGTAACTACTGTATATGACCTGCCTGGCATAATTATTTTAAGTTATATTTATATAACTTTTATATCTTAGTTTATTCTTTTGTTCTTCCAAGCAGGCAATGCACCATTTGTATACATATATGCATAGAGATATAATTGCTATATTATTAAACAAGTTCATAAATACTGGTAGCGTAACTGCTGTTTTATAATTTATACTAATCCTTTTTCAGTATCAAGATTAAGAAGTAGGATCATTGCATACATGGTGATTTATGGAAAAGATTCTCAGAGTGTTTTCCACCGGTCTGCCTAAAATGAATCCGGGGTGATTTTTGGAAATAATCATCGGTAAAACATTTGGCAATCTGTTCATCAAAATGTTGGTAACATTTTAAAAATCTGAATTTATTAGTGAAACTGGTCAATAGTTGAAGCAATAGAAGGAGTCTTTGCTTTTGCTTTCTTTGGGGATTTGTGATGGGGGGATATACATACTGTATCATCTGGGAAAAATCTTGGAAAACAATTGTTTGAACTCTCCACTTTATATGCCTCAATATTTATGAGGTATTATAATCGCAAATGCTTGATGATCTCCTGATCATAACTCAGGACGACTTACTGGTCTTGTCTGAAGATGTGTAATAATCATATAGTGTTGTATACAAATATACTACCACTGCATGTATATGCTCATGTGCTGAATTTCACAACAAAAATTCTACTCGGATTATAATCTCCAAAACACGTAAATAGTTATACAACTATTTACATGTTTTGGAGATTTTTTATATTAAGTTGTATATTAAGTTATATTAAGTTTCATCTTTTTTATGAAATTTTTTAATTTTTATGTTGTATGTATTTGGAATAAATAAATAAATTTGTACATGGAATATATTTTAATCCTAAGAGAATTTTTGTGGTGAAAGTCAACACATGAGCATATACATACAGTGGTAGGGTATTTGTACACAACACTATCACTAGTGTATTTGTATACAACACTATCACTAGTAGGTGAGAATTCAAACAATTGATTTGAGTTCACTATATTTAGTGGCACCAGGTCATTTGAGAGCGCTGACTACAAGACTGAGATTTGGTAATCACAGTGCTACCTTTACATATATGCCAACATATAGACATATTCTCTTTTTTTTATTTTTTTTATTTCAATATATATTTTTTTTTTACAAAAATAGCAATAATGTTACAAGAAGAAACATAATAATACTATACATAACATCATTCTAGTTAGTAATATCAAGAAAATGAATTCCAGCCTTTAATTTTTTAACATTCTTACTTTTCCTTCCTTTTCCTTACATTATTTTTGTTTTTTTTCCTTTTTAAAGCCTTCCATCCCCTTTTGATCCTTTGCTCCATTAAGTTCATTAGATAATTTAATTTTAAATAGGGTCCCAATAGCTTCACAATGATAACAAGAACTGCTATTTTAAAATTTAGATTCAAGCTTAACACACTTCCATTCACACTTCTTCCATTCGTGGCTTCAGGTCAGGAGGGAGAGCGGGTGAGGGCGAGTAGAGGAGCGGGGCAAGGTGAGGTAGCCAGACAATCCTGGGTAAGACCAGTAGCTTCATCAGTTACATATTAGGGAAATATTTATCCCATAGAGACCAGGAGAGGCTGTTTTTTTAATTTTTATAACTCCCAAGTCCATAAAGTTTAATTCAAGCAGCCGGTTTTTATCCACTTTTGTTTTAACCTCATTCCAAGACGGGACGTATTTCTGCTTCCACATGGAGGCTATCAATGATTTTGCTACCATCAAAACCTGAAGCATAAGGGCTTTAACTTTTAAAGACAGTGGAGGAAAAATATGTAATAAGATTATTTCTGGATCTGGACTTAGCTCTACCCAACATATCTTTGTCAGTTGGGCGAAAACTTCAGCCCAGAATTTTTGGATATATGGGCATTGCCACCAAATATGCAGAGGGGAACCTATCTGGCTACAATTACGCCAACAATATTTCACATGATCTAGGCCGCTAATCATTGCCATCTTAACCGGCGTGTAGTGCCACCTATTGCAGATTTTAAAATGGAGTTCTTTATAGGAGGGATTTTTAACAAATCTATCCGTAATTGCATATGATCTATGCCAATCTTCTGTGGTCCAGTTAGACTCCAAGTCTCCCTCCCAGTCTTGCATGCTCTTGGAATTCTCCATTTGTGACCTTCTAATGATTGGAGATAAGATGATTTTTAGATTCTACCATAATCAATTTTTCAAATTGTGTTAAATCTCTTGGTATGGTCAAGTAAAACTCTGACTTCTTCAGGGCTTTTTCCAACATAAGATATTCTAACCATGAGATCTTTAGTTGAGGGGCTTTTAATTTTATGTTCTCCAATGAAAGTATGTTTCCAGGGAACAGTTCCATATTGCTAGATCCAATAACGGGGTAATGGGTGAAGGGAATGGAATCAGATCATATTTAGCATTCAATTTATTCCATATATTCCTGTTTCCTCTAACCATAGCTTCACCCTGTTTCATATAATTAAGATTGATCTTCTTTTGGAATAAGAGAATTTTAATACTATTTAAACCTGTTAGCTCTTGTTCAATTTGGACCCAGTTGTTAACATTTGTGGGTTCTAGCCATTCCAGCATATTTGCCGCTAATATAGCTTCCTGGTATTCCTTAAGTAATGGATAAGCTAAGCCTCCATGTTTAAATTTCCCTCCCATTCTCAATTTTTGTATTCTTATTTTTTTCCCCTTAAGAATGAAATTATCGATTTTATTTTGTAATAGATTTAACAAATATGTTGGGATTCGGCAAGGGATATTGCGTAGGATGTAAGTAATTTTAGGTAGTATTACCATTTTTATGGCAATAAGTCTGCCGGACCAAGATATGTTTAAGCCTGACCACATATTGATTTTCGCTATAACATTTTTATAAACTTGTTTGTAGTTAGTTATTACTGTCTGTTTCAAATTTGTTTCCAGTATTATTCCCAAGTGTTTCAGAGAATTTTGCCATTTGAAAGGGAATCGGTGCTTTAATTTAAATAGCGTTTCATAAGAAATATTAATGGACATCTATTAATGGGCTTCTGATTAAAGTTTGATACTTTACTGTAATCATCTATCAGTTGGAACAGGGATTCCAGTCAACTGGTCTTCCAGTGCCACAAGAATGTCATCCGCAAACGCTGATATTTTGTGTTCCATCGATCCCACCTTTATCCCTTGCACCTCCTTCTCCTTGCCAATCAATACTATTAAAGGTTCGATAAACATGGCAAAGATAGCGGGAGAGAGAGGACAGCCTTGATGTGTCCCATTCGAGATATCAAAGCTGACTGAACTATACCCTAATCCCACTACTTTTGCGGTGGGGGTAGTGTATAGGGCCCGGATGGCTTTCGAACCAAAGTCCCCCAGCCCGTATCTTTCAAACAGCAATTCTAGGAACTCCCACCCCCCTCTATCGAAAGCCTTTTCTGCGTCTAATGATAAGAGCAGGGTGGGAGATCCCTTACGTTTAGCGTAGGAGATCAAGTTAATCATTCTTTTAACATTGTCAGCTCCCTGTCTTCCCTGGATGAAGCCTTTTTGATCCAAATAAATAAGTTCCCCTACGATTACATTTAGCCTATTAGCTAGAATTTTTGCTTAAATTTTGATATCAGTGTTCAGTAAGGATATCGGACGAAAATCCTTACATGATGGTTCTTTATAATCTTCTTTGGGGATTGTTATAACAGAGGCCTCTAGCATTTCTTTGGGGGCCTGGCCTGATATCTTAATTTCATTCAAAGCATTCTTAAGAGGAATAAGAATTTCTGACTTACAGAGTTTGTAGTAACAATTTCTATATCCATCTGGGCCAGGGGAGGAAAACATTTTCAGGCCATCTATAGTTTCTGAGATTTCTTTATCAGTTATTTCTTTATTTAGAGTATCAAGATCATCATCAGAAACTCTTGGTAGGTCAATATTGTCCAAAAATTTAAGTATCTCTTTTTAGATGGTTTAATAAAGTTTTTATCATCACTCAAATTTTAAAGGTCTTGATAAAAAAGACCAAATGCATTTCCTATATCGTTAGGCTTTGTCAGGATCTTATTTTTATACTTTAAAATATCTATTCTTTTGCTTGATGTTTTACTCTTCAGTTTGTTAGCTAGAAGTCGCCCTGATTTATTTCCCATATGATACAATCGTTGTTGCAATGACCATAGGGATTTATCTCGCAGTTCCTGTTCTATTTTTTTAATCTGAGATCTTATTACTTCCATTCTCTTTAAAGTCTTATCGTCTGAACTGTTTTTATTGGACCTATCTAAATTTGTCAAGTCAATGTATAGGTCCCGTAAAGGTCGACCTCTACGTTTCTTCTTCATGGCCTGCCAGCTAATCAAATGGCCCCTTATAGAGGCTTTATGGGCAGTCCAAATTTTGGCTTTAGATGTAACAGACAAGTTGTTTATTTTAAAAAAGTTATTCAGTTCTTTTTTTAAAAGATCTTTTATTTGTGAGTCCTGAAGTAAAAAGATATTTAATTCCCACGGCGGTCTAGCTGTTTCTATTTGGGTTGTTGATATATTTATGGAGACCATCCTGTGGTCTGACCACAATATTGGTCCAATTTCTGTTTTGATCCCTCTTTTTAAAGTTTCACTATTAACAAGTATATAATCCAATCTAGCATGCGTATCATGTCGGTGGGAATAAAAGGAGTAATCCCTTTCCTGAGGGTGAAAAGTTCGCCATGAATCATATACTTGATATTTCATTAAGATGTTATGAAAAAGATTAGTTTTTTGTTTGGCATGGGGATCTAAAATTATTCCTTTATGGGACTTTCTATCTAAATCAGCGTCCACACATAAATTAAAATCCCCACAGACAATGAGTGCTCCAAAGCTATATCGCCTTACCAAATTGAATACTCGATTAAGAAAGCTAATTTGCCTTTGATTAGGAGCATATATATTTACAATCGTAAATTTTTCACTATTTATTAAACCTCCCCAAATTATGTAACGACCATTTGGATCTACTAGGGAGATTTCTTCAACAAAAATCAATTTTTGGTTAAAGAGTATCGAGACTCCCCGAGCTTTTTTCTTATAAGTGGAATTAAGAGTAAGGCCTATATTTTTCATTTTAAAGTAGGGGATCTTGCCTGTCTGCCAGTGGGTGTCCTGAAGACATACCACATCTGCTAAACCAGATCCAAACGATCTATATACCATCTGTCTTTTAACCCCCAGATTTAATCCCTGGACATTCTGACTACAAATTCTCAATCTACCTTCTTTATCCTTATCTGTATGGATCCTCATGACTTAAGACTTAAGACCCATTACACCTAGGCTCTTAGTTCTCCCCCCACTCCCCTATCCCCCCCCCCCCACTTCCCCCTGAAAACCTTCTGCCTACTACAACATTCACACAAAGCACAATTATTACCCATTCATTCAGTACAGGTGAATCATTCTCCATCACCACAACGGACCAACCCAAAAAAAAAACAAAATTGGCCTACCGTGGGGGTAGAAAAAGTTGAACTTCAATAAGTTCACAAATTGGAAATCCACTGGCTGAATTACACCTGTGGCGGTAAGCAGCGATCAAAACAAGATGGAGAGCCCTTACATATTCTCAATATTCACTAATTAGTAAAGTGACAACTAGAGAAGTGCCTATTCCCATAATTACACTAAAATTACACTAAAATTATTTTGTATGACTGTGTGTTTTGCATTATAATAGAATTGCTTCATATGAATTGGGTTATATTAGGAGGCACAAATGAATAATTGTGTAAAAATAATAACTTACCATCTCTATAATATTAATATTAATGCAGCAAGGTGTTTATTACAATATATTCTACTAATACTTTTAACTCACGGTATATATATATACCTAATCTTTGTTTTTCATTATAACCATAGGTCATTTGTTATTAATTAATAAAAACATTATTAATATGAATTTATAAATATTGTAAAGTGATAGGAAGACTCCCTACCTACTGGATTTACCATGATAAAATAAATCTTAGTCAATATAATGAAGCTTGCTGCAGAAGCCTCACACTCCCTGTACTGCAACCATGAATCTGGACTTATATAACACACTTACATTTTTTAGATTTTGCATAATTTGATGGGAGACTGTGATGTAGGATCTTCAACAAATACAATCAAGTATACATAATAAATGGAAAAAAATTAACATCTGCTATTTTTCTTACACAGGTTTGCTTGTAGGGCCCTAAGGCCTTATATAAAAGACTAAGTAATGCCTTCCATAAACATTGTCTGCTATTATATTTCAAATAGCAGGGTTTTGAATTCAATCCGTTTCAGCGTGATCCAGTATAAATGCCTTGTCATTTTCTGCTTCACCAGTAAATATATAGGGTTTGAAGCAACATAATTGGGTTGCACATAATTCTGAGAAGTGTGCACCCAGGCATGCAGTATAGGAACAGTTTTATTTTCTGTAAAAATTACTGTGATTAGTGTGAATTTATTGAAATTACAGCCATTACAAATACAAACAAACCAGACAAGCCATACCATATGTACTGGCTACTTTTTGCAGTATGCATCTTAATATCTTAATATACAGTAGAAGCTGTATTTGACTAGCAAAGGAAATATCACCCTAATTTGAATTGTTAGGAACTTGGCTCAGCCAACAAATCCTTCTCTCTCAACATTTCCATGTGTCAACAATCACTGGCCTAATCCTTGAAACTACTTATGAGGCTTTCATCCCTGTGAGGTAAAGTAATTACCATGTGCAATTGGGCCATAATAACAATAATGATGGATAATTTACGTCTGCAGAGTGATTTAAGATTCTTATGTATGAGTTTAAAATTATGTTTTATACAATGTAATAGTAAATTCTCAATCCATCAGTTTAAAGGAAACCTGCCTACACATAATAGCTTTTGACTAGAATTAATAAACTAAGTCATGATAGACCGCAGTATATAGTTGCCTACCGAGGCTCTGTATTGCAGCCTACCTAACAGTACTGTCTAACACAGTTTTTTTTATAATAATGAGGTTCTCAATGCCCTCTCTAGTTTTTCCATAAAATATCTTACTTCTCAGATTTAATCATTGTAATTGTTCATGCACAAGAGTAATTATAATGTACAGATGCAGATTGGAATACATTTCATTGATATAACAGATGTGTATATTTACAGCAAAAATGTGCAGCAAATGTTTATGACTTTATTGTGCTCGCAATGTGATATCTGTTTTAATATGCTGAGTATTAATATTATTTTCATAGCAGTTTCCATTATCATAGAAACACGGGTGTGGATATTTGGATAACATGAAGTAATACACATTTGCTGTTATTTTATTATTAAAATTCACAGTGAATATCGACTGAACTCATAATTATGGGAGTAATAATGTTTCAGACAGCAAAGTAGATTACATGCTTCAAGGAGAGTTTTGAGAATGATAAGCTTAGTGAATACAGTGACGGTGAATGATACTAATGCAATGCCTTACTAACATGCCATTAACATGTCCACTTTGCTGAAAGCTTATGGTATTAACATGATCCTTGTCAAGGGCTACTAATAAATAATATACCTGTATTGAGACTAGTATAAAAATAGCATAATCAAAAACCTGCTTTGCCTTCTTGCCCTTGAAATATGCCTGTACTATAAAGTAACTTTATTGTACAACAAATGTGTCTCAGTGACCGAGAAGTTATCACTTTTTGGGTGTCCAAAACGTTATCAAGAAGTACTGATGGTAACCTTCAAAGTGCATAGTTAACTTTCAGTGATGGAATCAAATTTCTTATCATAACTCAGGGCTAAAATAAGGGGTGGTATATGGGATGCTAGTGTATGGGGCCCTATAAAAAGAGGGCTTTTATTCACTAATCTCAATGTACACTTGTAACCAATCAGAACAGGATACAAGCAGTAGTGTTATTGATTACAAACTGATTTCATGCTCAGACTGAGATCAGGTTTAAACAATGAAAAATTATCTTTTAAATATGTTTAAGAATATATAAAACACTTTGGAGATGTCATGTGAATGGATTCAGTTTTCTTCAGCATATTTTCTATTCTTTGGACTGTTTGATGCAGGCTTGGTTCTGTTTTTAACTATGTAATGATTTTATATTTTAGAATAATATGTGGGCATAACTTAATATTTATTTGAAATGCATTTCTATTCTACACATTTGGACATCTCAATCTAATCTCTAATTGATACATATTTTGCTATCATATGAACATTGTATGAAATCAATTACTGGGATTTGCTTAGCATTAAGCATGATGTATTGTTGATATTGTGTATACTGTATGCTTGTTTTTAGTTCTACAATGCATGTCAGACATATGTGTTATATCTTATTTGTCTAATTCTAATGTGATTCAGCATGTGTTTATGCATTAGTGTTTGTTGGCTGCAGTTGGCTTATTTCACTGTATACTATTTAGTGGAATCTTTAGTTATATATATCCCCAGTACTTATATATATCCACAGTACATCTGTATGTTTGGTGGGCCCTATGTTTTGATGATATCTCTGCAACAACTTTTTTGAATGTTCTCATCACTGCTGTATGCAGATAAATGCATCGCAGATTTAATGTGTGCAGGTTTAATGCAGGCTAAAAAGTATGTCCACTATGTAATGTAACTATATCTTCTGTACTTGTGCGGCTAAAGTGGGGAGTTTGCAGATACTGGAGGCTGAGCTTACTCTTCTAGATCTTAAACATATCATATGCCATATATCATCACTTTTCTAGTACTCTATAAGCATTGAAGAATTGATACTATTCTTTTTTAACCTAGTGAGAACATTGCCTATACAATTTCCTATCAAGGGCCCCCTCGGCTTATACTCGAGTCACCACCCCGTGTCTCTCTTCCCCACGTGTCTCTCTTTCTCCCCTGTGTCTTTCTCCCCCCCGTTTCTCTCTTTCCCCCTGTGTCTCTCTTTCCCCACGTGCCTCTCTTTCCCTCCCCCCTCCCTTATCATCCTCAACCCCCCATCCTCATCCTCAACCCCCTCTTCCTCATCCTCAACCCCCCATCCTCAACCCCCCATCCTCATCCTAAACCCCCTCCTCATCCTAAACCCCCTCCTCACTTTACCCCTCTAAGTACCTCCCCCTCTCCCTTTCCCCTCACTTACCTTCCATCTGCAGCAGCTGCTCCTCCGCTCCTCAACGCTCCTTCAGGCTGCGTCTTGACCCGGGCAATGACGTGACGGGCATGTGACGTCAGGTCATTAGCATATGCCAGGTCATGAAAAGCTTTTATTCTGCTTAAAGCATAGTCAAACCTGTTCTAGATTTATTAACTACCCTATATTATCAAATAGTGTTTCCTGTTGGTCCAGGGGTTAGTATTCAGTGATTTCACCAATGTGACCTGGATTTGATTACAGTCAGGGAACCAAGAGGTCACACCACCCTTAAAGCCATGCAGAATTGGGCCTAGTCAGTACTTGAATGGGAGACCAGTTAGGAATACCAGGAGCTGTATGCTGTGGCATACTGGAGAAGAAACTGACAACCCACTCCAGTATCTCTACCATGAATACCAAGGGGATCAGCATGGCGTGTTATGGTCCATGAAGTCACAACTGAACAATGCAAACACGTATTATCAAATTGGTATAAAGCTGATAAAACAAAAGTCTTCCTTTGGTAAACTATAGCATGTGATATTAAAATGATAGATTATTTTTGCATGTGACAATAATACTATCTAGCCAGTGTGCCAGAAATGTTTGGATAAGGTTATGTGCAGCAGTCTTAGGCAACCCGTAAGTGCCTCAGCCCATTATGTCTTTGAAATAATTTATATTTTAGTGGTGATGAAGTAAGACCCTTTTGCTCTCTTTAGAGTAATGCTTCCAATCTATTTGTCAGTGCTAATGGTTCTTTTCTAGAGAATACAGCAAGAGAGCAGTATAAAGACTATATATGAGGCTGGCACATGCATCTTCTTCTGCAGTAGACAAGATGATATTTCAACCTCCATTTGGACAACATTACTCAATATTATCATTGCACGGATACCATTTTAAATAACTAAACTTTAAACAAAAATACATAATTATCTTGTCTATGCAATTATTCTTTATTGTAGGATTTGATTATGTCTTTAATATAGGAGTTGATTATGTCACTTCAAGTACTTACTGTATGTACTTTCTCAGGAGGGTGTATGCAAAGGCCCCTATTCAATTGAGCAATTGTTAGTTACTGGAACCCAATATGTAGCCCATAAACTAATTTGCTATTCAATTGGCGTCTTTTAATTACCCGCAAACATTTTGTAAATTACAAGCTGAAAATCCCTGCGGTTGTGAAAACCGTAACTCAGACCCATCTAAGCCTTTGATGTTTGAAGCCCATAATTGCTTTCCTATGGGTACGAGATAGGTCTCGCAAGGGGGTTAAACACCGGTTCGTAGCACTATAAATGCAAATAAAAAAAATCAATACTGCACTTTAAAATGTGGCTGTATTATTTTCTTTAACTTTCTAAAACAGCGGTTCTCAACCTGTGGGTTGCAACCCCTTCTGGTGTCAAGTGATGATCTGCTAGGGGTCCTCTAAAACCATCAGAAAATCGTTTTTTTGTCTATTCTAATATGTAAAACTTTTAATTGTACAACTTTTTCCACTTGTAGTTTGTACTTTCTTACTATAATTGTGATTCAATAGATTTTTGCATGCAATTTAATCATAATGATTACAAACGTTTCCATTCTCGTAACTTTACTATTTTTAACTTTCACAATATATATTACGTATTGTTTTTGTGATTAATTATGTTAAATTTGTAAGAATACATCCTGCATATCAGATATTTATATTTCGATTCATAACAGTAGAAAAATTACAGCGATGAAGGAGCAACGGAAATATTTTTACTGTTAGGGGTCGCCACAACTTGGGAAATTTTATACACATAGGGCCTCATTCTATTAGCGGCCGTAAATCGGCCGTAAGGCTGCGATTCCTTGCGGGGGTTCAGTTAACTCGCGATTCTATTATACGGCCCCGCAAGGATCTCCCCTTACGGACGGCCGCATATCTTGGAACCGGCCGTAAGCTGTGAAATATAAAAACTCAAAAATAAATTCAAGCCTGCACTGTACAGCTCTGTAAATGCTAGGGATCATATTGGGGGACATGAGGATTAAAAGGAACCCACTCTCAAGCTTGCACATCAGCCCAAACCCGAGTTCAAATTAACTGTTTATTTTCCGGCTGCGGCGTGGGTATGTCTGAGGTGCTCCAAGCACTCTGGACTTTTTACATGTATATTTTACGGATATTAAAAATAAAATATTTTACGGATTTGAGTATAGGATAATTATGTGCTATTTTTTCTAACACCTAAAATCCCTTTATAGTCTTCTCAAAGTGCAGGATGGCTTTATTTGAGCTATTTTATGTGCTTAATTGGTGCTAGCGGGACCTCTTTCCTGCAAGTAAGCAGCGGCTCGTTTTTAGCCTTGCAGAGAGGTTTCCCGGAGCAATTGAATTGCAAATAGGAATTTCTTACGGCCGAAACTCTTGCGGCCGTTTTAGATCAAAGGCTTTCCTCTGGAGCGAGCGGCCGCAAGAGATAGCAAGGCACCGGCCGCAAGCCTGCCGGAGCCTCCGGCCGTAAGGGAATAGAATAGCCGAAAAGCTTGCGGCCGGTCCTTGCGGCCCCGCAACGGCTGCGGCCGCTAATAGAATGAGGCCCATTGTCTATAAGCAAGTGTTATAGTGCTGGCCTGCCTGTATTGCAGCCTTTCTGACCACTCCTAGCACTAAGGTGCAAAGTGTTTATTTTCCTGGGCAAACAGATATCAAAAGGCCTTGCCAGTTCCACTAAATGAAATTAAATGTGTCAATTCTCCTACCCGTGACAAAAGAGCTCATTGAGCTACTCAGCCAAGAAGGCACCAACACTACAGGGGGCTTTGAGAAGGGCTGACAGCAGATGATTGACAGATGGGTCACTTAGCTAGAGGGAGAATGGATAAGAGGGCTGTTGCTAAGGGGTGTGACTTGGAGTGACTAAACTGTATAAATATGATATGAGAAAATAAAAAGGAGTCAGTCAGTGAACATGCATAAATTGAGGTGTGTGAATTATTCTGATGGAATATCATATTTCTAACGGGAAGGGAATATTATTATGTAAGGACTTTGCTGCAACTCTGCTAATATCCACTGGGGATAGTACTGCATTCCTGTATTACTGTAAACCTGAGGACTGAGTGTTAATGGAGACTAGCCAGGCTGAGCCCAGAGATGACTCAAAATAATACCTTGCTAGTGTCTAATGGCTGACATGCTTGTAATCCTAACTGTTCAGTGCTCAAGGGTAGATAATTTAGTGCAGGGAAAAAAGTATGTTCACTATGTAATACAACTGCATGCTTCAGAGCCTGTGCGGATGAGGTTTGGGGGATTGCAGATGCTGAAAGCTAAACTTACTTATCAATGAGGGCACATAACCCCTCCTTTTACTGCTGTATAAAAAAAATGATGAACACATCAGGCTCCAAGCAAACAAGCTGATCGCTTCTAATCCTATGTTTTACATCACAACTTATGTTTTAATGTCTTGCACACTTCACAAATATATGAATGTTTTCTCAATCTAAAGCTGTTGTTTAATCATTCATTGTAATTTTATTTACACTAATTTCTTATCATATAAACATTGTGCTTATTTATCGAGGCTATATCTTTTTTACACAAAGAAAAACTGCTGATATACATATCTGTGTCCAATAGATGTTGTTCTGATTCTGAAGAGGTGTAAATATTTGACAAAAGCAACATTTTGAATAATTGTGTTTAAGCATCATGTAATCAAAGCACCGTTTTCCAAAAGAGTAATGTAATCAAAGCACAATATAAAGTACCTAATAATGCAGTTTAAAATGCAGCTTCTGAACAAGTAATGTAAGCTGAGCACAGTAATTAGGGCATCCTGTTTATAAACACATAAAAAAACTGAAATCACAACAAAATGCATCACATTTTTTCCATAGGTCCTTAACACAATAAATATAATTTTGTTAGGCAGTAGCAATTTTAACAGTGTGTGAGTTTACACACAAAAAATAATTATATTTTTTAAAATTGGATTTGGCTTACTTTATAGAAGATGATCATATATTAGATGATCCTTACATGCAAGCATACATTCAAACGAAAACCAACAAGGTCCAGCTGTGAGGGAGAACTTTACAAGCTCACCAGAAATGGTCAGTGTTGTGTAACTGTAAGTCATTGCTGAACTAAGGAACCGGCAAGAGTACTTTCTTTCTTTTGTAGAATTAGCTGGCAATGTATTATAATTGAATCCTCCCTTTATCACAAAATTAAATAGTAAAGTGAATAACCTAAGTGATATAACATGTGACCATTTCCATTTTTTTAATTTTGTAATATTACCTTGAATATTAAAGTTACTGTATAGTGCAGAGTTTCAGACACATCATAAGGGAACATTTACTGCATGGTGTGATTGGGGAATGAATCATGGGTACACAACTCTTTGATTAGTGACAACATATACCATAAATATATTATCCCTTAAAGGACCACATAAATCCTCTACATGTTCTCTAAACTATTTTCATTTTGAAAATTTATGCTGAATTTGTGGAGTTATGATCAATTGAAGTCAGGCTATTTCATTGTGTTGCTCATACTAATTCTGCTGAATGAGTAATCATCTCTGTACCACATGGAACAATGAATATTAATTAGAATAAGATGTGGAAAGTTTGAATGAAGCAGTGGTTGAGTCATTGTAACTACTTCCTTATATTCTAGCAGCTAATGTAAAAGCTAGACCTGTGGCATATAGCTAGTGTTTCTGTCTGTGGTGGAGATGCTACTGGGTTCAATTCTTATCAAGAGTGAATCTTATTTACTGTTTAAAACATCAAAAATATGTTTTTTAGTTTACATAAATTAGCCTCTTAAATTAATTTGAGGTTACTATCATGTTTTTTGTTTATTTCCTTTAAAAAGTTTAAACATTATGTGAACTAACTATTTAAAAAATAGATACCCACACACCAACACACAGAAACACACACACACACATTATCAAATTATATGTAAAAGTTAGAGTGTGTTGGTGTGTGGTCAGCTTGTTTCATAAAATGTTGTCATTTGTAAGTCATTGGTCCTAAATTAATATATATATATATATATATATATATATATATATTTGTGGTAATTTGCGAGGTTGCGTGTAACGCTCACAATTACCACAACTCTCTTCCATTGCGAGTTGCGCATATACACTGGGCGGTGGGTGCTGTGAATTCACATTATGCAGTGGCAGCCACGCATGCGCAAAGGAGAGGGGGAAAGGAGACACAGGGGAGGGAGAGGGGAAAAGGAGGCACAGGAGAGGGAGAGGGGAAAGGAGAAACAGGGGAGGGAGATGGGGGGAGACACAAGGGAGGGAGAGACACAGCGGAGGGAGAGGGGGAGAGACGGGGGGAGCAGACACATGGGAGTGAGCAGGTCCCGCGCATGCGCAATGCGAGGCAAGAGGGTGGGAGAGGTGAGGAGAGAGCCGGGGAGAGGGTGGGAGAGAGAAGGGGGAGAGAGACACAGGAGAGGAGGAGAGAGACACAGGAGAGGGGTTAAGAGGCTCAGGGGAGGGGGAAAGGAGTCACAGGGGAGGGATAGGGGAGAAGAAGACACAGGGAAGGGAGAGGGGGGAGGAGACACACTGGAGGGAAAGGGGGGGAAACACAGGGGAGGGAGAGGGGGAAAGAGACACAGGGGAGGGAGATGGGGGAAATACACAGGGGAGTGAGAGGGGGAGAGACACAGGGGAGGGAGAGGGGGGGGGGAGACACAGGGGAGGGAGGGGGGGGGGGGAAGAGATAAAGGAGAGGGGGAAAGAAACGGAGCGGGAGGACAGAAATATAAAATATTATCCAGTCAATTGTGATGGGCAAGTGACTAGTATATACTGTATATATATATATATAAATACCGGTAGGTACTTTTTTAAATTAAAAAAAGTGGAAACTAACCTGTGTCTTACCAATTACATTTTTTTAAACAGGTTGCTTACCACTGCACAACCATAGCCTGCTTACAAAGTGAGTATAAATCCATAATTCAATGTAATACAGTTACAGACTCCAGCCTTATTATTTTTGCAGAGGCTTGTGGGACGGCTTCAAGGGCTAAACTAAAATGACAATACCTAAGTCAATTTGTGATCAATTTTAAAAGTGTAAACACATTTTCCATATGATTTTCCACTCTCTAGCTGACAGTACATTCATTTCCCCCCCCCCCCCCCCCCGATCCCCTGCAGTTCCTACACCCATGCTTCAGGATACTTTTTCTGTAAATGGTATAGTGAGCTAAAAAGAGCTAACATTTTGAGCAGATTTTTATTCCCAGAGCATATTATAAAGCCCTGGCATTATTCATTATTTTATGTGAATCTCTGATTTATTAATTCAAGTTGAAAAACAATGAAGCAATAGGACAGCTTAAATAAGTAAGACAGTGATTGGTAAGTCATTTAGAAATATTGTATTCATGTGGTATATATTCTTTTTAAACTATACATCAAATAGTCATCTGAACTATATACCGTTCTTTATTCAAGACAAAGTAATAGACATAAAAAAATCAGAATACAGGGTGAAGAGATCAAACTAAATAATATAAGAAAAAGAAGAATAAAAAATGAGGGAATAATAAAAATGTCATATGTGCTCAGCAGTGTCTGTTAATGTACCAAAACCTACTGGACATTAAAAAGACTAATGATTCATACCTATCAGCACCATTTAACTTCCATCTGTGCTTCCTAGACATCAGCAGTCCACCACCCCATGCAGCCTGAGGAAGAAGAAAAACATATTTTATAGGTAAGAGGATACTTTTTAGTAACAGCTATACCATGCTTTATAACAAATATAGCGTACTTCTAAAGCTGTGACCTGTGACTCCATATTAATCATATATAATATGTATAGTTTTCTACTTTTGAAGGTTACTTCAATACATCACTATGTGTACAAGTTAGAACTGCTCTCTTACAATAATCTACAAATACACCATATAATTTACCAGACCCAGGACAGCACTACAAGCAAAGTAGGTACAATGAACACTATACTTGCCAATTACTAATCCAGTAAGTCTCTGGACAAAACTGTATTATGACCCCTAGAAAAAGAATAAATGCATTTCTAATATTATATATTAACTGTGAATAGAGGCAATTGGTATCTTGTAAACATGAAATATGGTACTTTGCTTACATCAAAAAGAAACATGGAGAGCAGAAAAAAAACATTGTGAAATTGTATAAAACCTTTATTAAATATGCCCCAAATCAGTCTATTTTGAAGATTTAAAAGCAAGCCCTTTTTAAAATGTGTCCCATTGATATCATGTACAAAACCAGCAGAGGATTGTCATGACTGAATAGCCCACTAATGAGGAAACAGAAATGCTATAACATTTGTAGTCAGTGGTTTTGACTGGTTGGTACAATAAATCTAACTATCATTGTTACTTCTTTAAATAGCAAAAATCATATAAAGCACAAAAAACTATGGTGAAAATTGTAGTTACTGTAGCCCGTAATGTAGCCCGTAAAAGTAACCGCTATTAAATTGGCCTCTTTTAGCTGCCCACAATCGATCTGTGGGTTACAGGCTGAAAAGCAACTGCGGGATGTCAAAATCGTAACTCCAAACCAGCAAACCAGTCCGCAAATGTTACAATCGCTAAACTCGCAAATCGATATTAAATTGCTACAATTCCTCAAGCCCGCAATTGCTTTCACATCCGTAAATGGCAAATGTAAGCAAAAATCCTAGAGAGAACTTACAAGGGGGTTAAACGCCTGTCCATAGCACTGTAAAAGCAAATATAAATGCACTACTGTACTTTAAAACACGGGGAAAGTAATGAAAGCTCAAGCTTGCAAATCTGCAATAAAAAAAAAAATGTCATGTGTAATTTCCGTGTTATATCAATGCCGGCAATCAATGGGTTAATACATATCATTGAACTCGCATGGACTAGAATAGTAGATTTATTGATTTTTTTATATTGCAACATTTCTGGATTGCAAATCCGATCGCAAATCGGACGACTAAACATTAATTGATTGTGGTTTAAATGCCATGTTTTACTGATGTCATGATGATGGTCTTATTTACTATTGGCTGTGTCTAAATTGTAATTTACAGGCTTGGTTCATTTATCAAGATCATACCGTGAAATGCTACATATGGAAGCATGGTTTACGTTTTTGATTTTTGGCCATATAGGTGTGGGCTTGTTCAATTTAATCGCTCTGTAACTGCTGAAAATTTCAAGCCAATTCATTCAATGAGGCCCAGAGTCTTATAAAAAATACTTCCCCCTGGGATCTTTCCAAATATATTTTAACTGTAAACTAACATACTACTAAATACCATTTAAGTCACTGGAAAGCTGATAAGGATTTAGGGAAAATAACAAATCATTTTGAAAAACTACTTTTTTCTTTCAGTGGTGTAAGACTATCCTGGATATTGAACAGATATCATAGGCAAACCCGAGCAATATTGGAAATGCAGAATTAACTTTTTGTTGTCACTACACCTAGGCACTGATCTTGTTTTATGTCCTTTGGGTTGTGAAACAGCAAGTAAAATGCACATAAATGCATCAAAATCTAGCTTAATCAAATGTTATGCTTGTGATTTTTACCTTAACATCTGCCATATCTGGGATATTGGAAACCTTTCTGCCGAGCAAGCTGACCAAGGAATTTTCTCAAAATAGAGCCATTATGGCAAAGTGGTCAATTTGTACTGGCAATTACATGCATGGACTCTACTGAGCAAGATTGGTAATGAAATATAATGCCTGTCCTTTCTAGCTTTTAGATCCCCTAGAATCTGAAGAAAAAAATGTTCACGCAAACATCTGCATTATGTCTAATTATTTGTGTTCGTTAAATTGATTATCAATGATTACACCATCATAGAAGATGTATTATTGACTTCAGATGGTTTATACATTAAAAGCAAGAATGAAATGCATTTTATTTAAAAAAAATAGTAGTAAACATATATTCTCCCTTCTTCATTTAGGGACCAATGTAGTCACTCGGGAGGGTCTTATATCTTATTATTTTCTGATCTTTTTAGATTTGTTTTCAGTGGCTACTGCAGGAGAGTAGGCAGATACATACTCCTATAAGGACAGTTTTTTATTCTGATTCTCTCACCTAACAGCTATGTTAATCCCTGAAATGCTAAACTTGAGATAACATGTTTAAAAGCTACATTGAGTGGCCTTTTAAAATAGGACCCATAAAATGCACATATGGCACATTAATCTAGGGTGACACAGAGCAGTCCCATGTGATAAATATATTTTTTAAATAACTAATTGTGCTGATACTTCAGAAATGTGATACCTAATAGCAATAAGAAAACATTTTTAAAATTAAGCTTAAACGTATAAATGTGTATAAAATGTATATATTGTAAATTAGGCATCTATTGAAGAAATAAACTAATTGAATTATTTCATTATTTGTATCAGGGTTACAATAAAGGCTATTAAGCCTTTAATCAATACATCTAGACGTAAAAAATATATGAAAGTGAAGAAGGGACGAGTCTTATTATTATTATTATCTTTTATTGTAATTCACCAACATATTCCGTAGTGCTACACAGAGGTGAAGTACAAGTCTAAAACTATTTTAACACATTGCAAAAGAATGGAGGGCCCTGTCTATTAACTTAAAATCAAAAGTACCATAAAGCACCTAACAAGACTGAAAATTACAAATTTTCAATCTAAAGAGTTTGGGAGTAATAGAGAAGGGTGATAGATGCGCATATTACAGCTGAAGGGTATATGCTTCTTTAAAGTGATGTGTTTTAAGTGAGTTTTTGAAGATTTTGAGGTAGGAGGATAGTCTAGTTGAGCGAGGCAAGAGGTTCCATAGAATAGTGGCAGCTCAAGAAAAGTAAAAAGAAAAAGTAGGTGGCTCTAGGTGTACATATGTAATGACAAGTTCATAGGGTGCTGCTAAGGGTAAATAATGTATATAAATGGTTTATAGAGAAAGAAAGTGACTTTTAATAGTGCACACCTATTATTTTCACACTTTATTTGAACTTATAAGAAGAATAAAACTTAACTTTTAATAACTTATTTGTTAACAACTTAGGACGCAGCAAAGTAGAACAGTACTGGTATAGAAGTTATTATAAGGTGCATTATTAAAGTGCTTTTTAGGGAATTTTATTATGATCATAGAAGAAGTATTAGTACTTTTGTACATAAAGTGCTTCTGTACATAAAGTGCCAGTGCTTTAATATAGAGCAAAAATAGAGCACTTTCATATAGAGTCTTTTTTGAGACTCTTTATGAAAGTGCTAATATAGTATAACCAAAATCAGTGTATGTGGAAATTGCTTAGTGTTTATAAAAAATTATAAATTTATAAACTTATTAAAAACCTTCTTCTAAGAAAATTCTTGTATTAGACATTAATAGTATTATATACTGATAGTATTTTAAAATCCTTTGCAGAATAATGCACTTAAATTTAATAACCGATTCCCCTTTAATATTAACATAAAGGATCCTAAGTATATGGATCTTATTGTATGTTTCTATAGTAAAGCCAGTTCTTTGGTGCTTCTATAATAAAGCCAGTTCTTTAGTGCTTCTATAATAAAGCCAGTTCATTGGTGCTAGCGTAGTAATACTACAAAATTTGTCTTGTTAGCGTTCTAATAACTTTAAAGTGAGTTACTAGCGTTTTCAATGGAGATCGCGGTCAGGACGCCTCGCGATGACGTCACCCGACCCGTATCTCACGTTGCTGCGTCTAACCCTCAAGAAAAGTCCTGAAAACAGGAGTGAAAGGAATTGATAAGGGAGGATGAAAGAAGAACTTCATTAGCAGAACAAAGAGGGAGGTTGGGGGAGTATTTTGAGATGAGAGCAGATATATAAGGAGTTGTACTGTTGTTGAGGGCTTTAAATGTTACGGTCATGATTTTAAATTTTATTCGGGAGACTACAGGAAGCCAGTGGAGTGACTGATAGAGAGGCCCTACAGACACTGAACGTTGAGTTTGGTAGGTTAGTCCAGTGGAAGTGCTCATTCGAGATTGAAGTGGTGACAGACGGGTGATAGGGAGGCCAGAAATGAGAGCGTTGCAGTAGTAGAGGCAAAATATGATGAGAGAATGTATTCTTGTGGCTTCATAGTTAATAGTGAAGATTCTCATGGACCTACATAGTTAACAGTGGAGCTACTGGAATAGAGGAGGCCATGATAGTTTCCGTGAGATGAAAAACCAGGTACAGCCTACTTCCTTATACACTTCTCAGAGGGAAAGAGCTGCCTGCCTGGGAAAGTTATGTTCATTTGAACTTGTGAACATACCCCTTTGTTTACTCTTTTAACTTGTAGTGCCATTTGTGGACTTTCAAAAAAAAACTAAAATCAAATTGTTTTTCCTTTTGATTTTATATTTGAAAGAATAAAGACAATTGGAGCAGAAAACACTGCCTCCAGTCTCTATCTCAAATGAGTCACCCCTTTCTGTGGGCGTGGAGCATACAGTGCCTTGCAAAAGTATTCACCCACCATGACTTTTTACCTATTTTATTACATAACAGCAGTTTTCTTAATCTGAATTTTAAGTGATAGATCAGAACACAATAGTCTAAGTTAGTGAAGTGAAATAAGAAAAATATATACATAAAAATATTTAAAAAAAATAGAAAATTGGCATTTTTTATAAAGCCCATAAAAAGCTCTGGTGCAGCCAATTACCTTCAGAAGTCACTTAATTAGTGAAATGATGTCCACATGTGTGCTATCTAAGTGTCACATGATCTGTCATTACATATATACACCTTTTTTTAAAGGCCCATGAGGCTGCAACACCTAAGCAAGAGGCACCACTGACCAAACACTGCCATGAAGACCAAGGAACTCTCCCAACAAGTAAGGGACAATGTTGCTGAGAAGTACAAGTCAGGGATAGGTTATAAAAATATAGCCAAATCTTTGATGATCCCCAGGAGCACCATCAAATCTATCATAACCAAATGGAAAGAACATGACACAACAGCAAACCTGCCAAGAGGCAGCACAGAGACCTCAGGTAACTCTGGAGGAGCTGCAGAGTTCCACAGCATAGACTGGAGTATCTGTACATAGGACGACAATAAGCTGTACGCTCCATAGAGTTGAGCTTCATGGCAGAGTGGCCAGAAGAAAGGCATTACTTTCAGCAAAAAACAAAATGGCATGTTTTGAGTTTGCGAAAATGTATGTGGGATACTCCCAAAATGTATGGAGGAAGGTGCTCTGGTCTGATGAGACTAAAATGTAACTTTTCGGCCATCAAAGTAAATGCTATGTCTGACGCAAACCCAAAACATCACATCACCCAAAGAACACCATCCCCACAGTGAAACATGGTGGTGGCAGCATCATTCTGTGGGCATGTTTTTCAGCAGCCGAGACTGTGAAACTGGTCAGAGTTGATGGAAAGATGGATGGGGCTTAATACAGGGATATTCTTTAGCAAAACCTGTACCACTCTGTGTGTGATTTGAGGCTAGGATGGAGGTTCACCTTCCAGCAGGACAATGACCCCAAACACACTGTTAAAGCAACACTTGAGTGGTTTAAGGGGAAACATGTAAATGTGTTGGAATGGCCTAGTCAAAGCCCAGACCTCAATCCAATAGATAATCTGTGGTCAGACTTAAAGATTGATGATCACAAGCGCAAACCATCCAACTTGAAGGAGCTGGAGCAGTTTTGCAAGGAGGAATGGTGAAAAATCCCAGTGGTAAGATGTGGCAAGCTCATAGAGCCTTATCCAAAGCGACTTAGAGCTGTGATTGCTGCAAAAGGTGGCTCTACAAAGTATTGACTTTAGGGGGGTGAATAGTTATGGACATTGACTTTTTCTGTTATTTTGTCCTATTTGTTGTTTGCTTCACAAACATCTGCAAAGTTGTGGGCATGTTCTGTAAATTAAATGATGCAAATCCTCAAACAATCTATGTTAATTCCAGGTTGTGAGGCAACAAAACATGAAAAATGCCAAGGGGGTGAATACTTTTGCAAGGCACTGTACATATCTCTATAGAAAAAAAAACATGCATCTTTCTAGCCTTGTTTGCTTTATGTCAGCTGAACCAGTAATTCTCATATCGATTACGCTTTTCATTATAGAGAAAGTACACACTTATCAACTTCTAAGGAAGGATTTGGAGATTTCACAAAACACAGTAGTTTTGCTAAGAATTTGCATTGCCATGTCTTGCATTTATGGCACTGGTTTGTTTTTTGCACATTTATTACAAATTGATATTAATTCTAGGGTTCTCTGTAACAGGAAATGAAGCACTGTTACATAGCTTAAAATATGAGTATACCAGAAAATATTTTTAGGCTGTAAGTTTTAGGCTTCCTTTCACACTGTACTAATGTATATGTACAAATTATCTTTATACTGTCTTCAAATACTGTCCATATAGAATTGACTAAACTTAACTGAAAAATTCAGTTGCAATTTTGATGTGTGAATAAATATATGTGGGGACTTGTAACCTAGATTCTTGTCAGTAATTTCACAATATGACATTATACTCACATCCACATGCATCCAGATTTTATACTTCTTGCAAACATCCGCAATAGCTATAAGTGGGTCAAATGCTCCATAAACAGTTGTTCCTGCTGTGGCACTAACAAAGAATGGTACAAATCCCTGTAAAAGACAAAAAAAAAATGGGTTGAAAATATATAATTTTAAGAAACTCCAACCCTCTTCTCCAACTTGAATGGTTAATACATTGCATTTTGAGATGTTTTTATGAACAGGGTAAAAGGTGGGGTTAAACGTACAAAGTGAAGGTTCAAATATAGTATAACATAGTTATTTCTCAGTTAAACATTATTTTACAAAAATGCATTTTTGTAAACTTGTACTGCAAGTTGCAATTGTTACTGGTAATCAGGTTGATACACCAACCAAGCATGTGGCATTATGTAATTTTTAGGGTTATGATGGTAATAATTCCTAATTACTCCCTGGGATGTAATGCATTATTTTGGTATAAAGCCATATTTTAAGAATGAATGTGCAGGAGTATAATATAAAACTAGAATTTTATGGTTAACCTGTTTTAAAAGACTAAATAATAATTTAAAAATTCTAAGTTTTTTCAACTAACCTGAAAATTATGAGGAACACTTTCATTTAATATAATGATAAACATTTGCTTTTCTGGGAAACCTGACTGAAAAATTCTAATATAAAAGCAGCTGTTAAATGGACTCTGTTATAAGTATTTTCATGCATGAAAAATTATGTATAATAATGCTGTATCCTCTCTTTCCTTTTGGTAAGATAGGGCCTTCTGTCTGTAAAAGCACAAATTCAATAACATACATTTAGTTAATAAATGTAAAAGCTAAAGCTTTTTTATGATAAAAATGATTTGATTTAAGTATGTATATATACAGTAATTGAGGAAACATTTTTCGTTATTGCTGATGCCCATCAAATAAAGTTTATCTAGGAATTAAAATGAGACCTCTCTACAGTATATGAAAATGCTACTATTTAGATATGCATTCACTAAAATACCAGTGTGAAGGATCTCTCACCCCATTCTGGAATAGCCATAAGAATGAAAAATTAGGAGCAAGAATTCCCCTGGCACACATTTGACTAGAGGGCCATCTTATCAATACTTCAGAGATATTATTATGTTTTAGAGATGAGAAAAATGCTGTATATTGACAATATTTATGCAAATATGACTGAATTATCCCATGACTTATTCATAGAAATTTGATTTATCTCCATTATCATTCATTTATATGCAAATTAAAGCTAATCACACTATTAGAGTATTAGATGGGATGTAAAAAGATCTATTAAGGCATATTAAGTACTGTAAAAGTATCTCTAAATAATTATCTCTGTTGAACGATTGAAGTGGTTTGCAGTTCCTTCTCCAGTGGACTACAATTTGTCTGACTTCTCTACTATGACCTGCCCATCTTGGGTGCCCCTACATGGTATAGCTCACAGCTTCATCAAAGTAAACGAGCCCTTTCACCACCACAAGGTAGAGATCCAGAAGGGGAGAATCCATATACAGTCTACATAATTACAGATACCACCCTGCCCCCAGAAAATACACAACCATACAGTATGTGAACAAAAATATATACATGCACTATGGAAATATTTAGAAATAATGTTTAAACATAATCTCAGTACGAAGCGAGGCGAGTAGTTGAGGCACGCGGGACTTAGGCTGCAATGAGCGCCAAAGTCCAGTAGGACTTAGCGCAGTGCACAAAATTACGGCCCATAGGACTTAGGAACCTATTACGACTTTAACGGCCTAACCACGGAACTCGAAACACCTGCTAAAAACAACAAATATGCCTCAAATTAACTTACACACTCACACATAGCACAAGGGGAGAGCCAGAGAGCCTATGAGTAAAGGTGCAAGTTAATTTGAGGCATATTTAGCGTTTTTTCAAAAACGAAAATCACCTAAGAGAGAAAAAAAGTAGTGGCCGAAAAAACGTAAACACAACGAAAACGAGGTCGAAGAATGTAACACTTAACGCAAGCCAGTAACACTTAATCCAAGGCAGTAACATTTAACTCAAGGCAGTAAGACTTAACCCAAGGCAGCAACACTTAAACCAAGGCACTAACTCTTAACCTAAGGTAGTAACAGTCATCGCAAGGCCCTAAACTACACAGGGATGGAGAGGCTCGCAATGAGTACTGCGGGGCTCGCGATGAGCACCGTAGGCGATCATAGAGGGGCCTGTAAAGTGCACGGGGGAAGAGGCTCACAATGCCAGTCTTACAATTTTACTCTCGTCATTTTTGACGGGCAAATTCCTAGTATATATATAATTGCTGGATTGTCTGTCACTCCTGCAGGGTGTTTCCTGAGAGAGACAGATCAGTGAGAGAGAGACAAAACACAGCGAGAGACACAGGACAGAGACAGAGAGATAGGACAGAGAGAGAGAGCTAGGACAGAGAGAGAGACAGGACAGGGAAAAATAGACAGGACACAGAGAGAAAGGAACAAGACAGAGAGAGAGAGAGAGAGGACACGGAGAGAGAGAGAGGGGACAGAGAGGGAAAGACAGACAGGACACACATAGAGTAAGACAGGACAGAGAGAGAGAGAGAACAGAGAAAGAGAGATACAGGATAGAGAGAGAGAGATACCGTACACAGAGAGAGACATTTCTAGATTCCACCAGTTATAGTGGGCAAATAAAAATTCTATATATATATATTTGTAAATTTTTAATCTAAGAGCATAATTAAGCAGGAAAAAATCATAAAGGTAGTTGAAAAACAATTCATTAGTGCCTTTGTTGATCCGTGGATGCAACTATGATACCCGATGGAAGTTGTGTATGTGAGCTGTGGTTGCATCTATTTATGCAACTTCCTACTTCTGGGCCTGTGAGGTGAGGGGGTGGTTTCAATTTTAATCTTGTCGTATTATCTAAAAAAAGACTATCCATAGTGTTGCTGAACTGGCCACACACAGCAACTCATGTCAACTATTCAACAAGTGCTCACCCAGTGCCAGGTTGCAGTCAAGAGAAGACCCAGCCACTGTGGCCAGAACAAGAATTCAGCAGCCTGTCTATTATTTTGATTGCATTGCTGGAGGAACAACTGAAAAAAATGTCCAGCAACCGGTTACAGTGACTTGACTGGGCCTAGGGCAGCATAAAATATAAATACCTAAATTATAGCGAACAAATTAGAAAAACATATCATACATGTTGGTAGAGAATGAGTTGAGTGCTCTGATCTCATGGAAATTTGCAATATAGATGAGGAATTAACAGAGGTAGAGACAAAGGACAGTAGATTGCGTAATACTGGTCTTACTAGGCAGCAGGGATCATACAAATTAGGGTTTTACTACTTCTCATAGGGTGTTGTGGTAAGTGTACAAATTGTTTAATACTCTGAAAAGTTGGGAGAAAGTCTGACTGAGAGAAGAAGAGATACCACACGACAAGAGTAACATGGCAGAAATCTTGTCTATACTTTTTGGTGGTGGCAATCATGGGAGGGGGATTTAGAGTGAGTGAAGAACTCTAGCTGGATTGTGGCTTATTAGGAAATTAGATTTGGGATATATTAGGAGTGGTACTGTTTAGAGTTTTGTGGGTGAGAGTATTTTACATATGATATTGAAAGATTGTGTAGAAGAGCAGAATCAAAGGATAAATTGCTGGTTATCACTATAATAGTTGTCATAGTGTGTAACGCTAGGTTACACACTATGGGACACGCATGAGCAATGTGCATTGTCAGGGAGGAGAGGAGGAGAGACATGGTTGAGACTTGGGGGGAGAAAGAAATGGGGAGGGTGGAGGAAGAGATACAGGGGAGGGAGACAGAGAGGGAAGACACAAAGGGGAGGGAGGGGCAAGAGACACAGTGGAGGGAGAGGGGGTAAAGAGACACAGGTGGAGGTATTTGGGGGAAAAAGACATAGGGGAGGGAGAGACACAGGGGAGGGAGAGGGTGAGGGAAGAGACATGGGGGAGGGAGAGGGGGGGAAGAGACACAGGGGAGGGAGGGGGTAGAGGGTGAAAGAGAAACAGGGGAGGGAGAGGGGGGAAGAGACACAGGGGAGAGAGACTGGGAGGTAAAGGAGGGGAAAGAGACATAGGGGAGGAAGGGGACACAGGGGGGATGGGGGAAAGAGACACATTAAATATTATCCTGTAACTTTTGATGGGCAAGTAACTAGTATGAATAATAGTGGATGTAATTCTAATGCATTTGCATTATGAAGTGCATTAATAAAAAAGTTTAGAAAAAAAAAAATCTCAAGCAGAACATGAAGGCAGTTAAGTAACCAACTGCACTTAACAATGCCCAATTCTTCTTTGCAAATAAACAGAGTTTTACCCTAATGGCTATATCATAAATGCCCTAAATGGTGATGCCCAGAAACATGAAGCTTTTCTATATCCTTGCACTACAGGCAGCTGGTTATGCAGACTAGCCCACTGAAAAATCCTATAGGAGGTGAAAGGCTCTACAAAAGATAAATCAGTTTGTCTATCGTCAGTACTAGATACTACTAGAACACTAAAAAGTGGATGTTTGCAAATAGAGGTTGTATAGAAAGCAATTATATTAAATACAACTATAGTCCTATTTTCACTACACCCTTTTAAATACCTAAACTTGATGATGGTCAAAATGTATTTCAAACATAAAATAAATAAATCCAGACATTAAATATATACAGCCTTATTAAATTGCGATTCGGACAATTGAATAGGGCTCTATATAAGCGCAAAGCATATTTTTTTTACAGAAGTTTTTAGTTAGTGAACTTCTATCCAAAAGCAAGGTCTTCACTAACAAAAAAAATCTGTAAAAAAATATGCTCTGTGCTTATATAGAGCCCTACTAAATTGGCCGAATCGCAATTTAATAAGGCTGATTTAATTAATCTACTATGTAATTCTATTTCTTTTGAGCTACTTCTTTCAGCAGGTTGTGATCTCGTCCTTATGAGCTAATTACATTTCCATTATTGCTTTATTGAAAGTATTGACATTTTGAGTTGCTAAATTTGAACTAGATGGAGGCTTCACCTGCATTCAGAATGTACTCCATACTGTATAAGCATGTCAGCATAAACCAAAAAGGCAGCATCCACTGTAGCATACTTACTTGTAATAAGTAATACATTTAAAGCTGTATTATTTTATTATTACATTTTAAAAGCTTTGTGCCAAAACCCCCATTCCCACAAACACAAAATCATACAAAGTGTTATTTTTAAGATGACTTACCTTTTGTTTGACTTCAATAATCCTCCTTTCAAGATCTGAAGGTATCATTTTCCCTCTATAAATACAAACATAAAAGAAACTTACAAATTTCTTAAAACTAGCATGCATTTTAAATAGTAGTGGGTGTCAAACACACTGCGAACACACTGAATTGCTCTAGAATTCATCCACTGTATATGATGATTTAAAAAGTGGAGAACAAAATTATAGGAAGTGGGAAAAAGGCAAATGGTATCCGAGTCTAATATTGAGCTGAGAGTTGAAGCGTCATAATAATTTGCGGGTGTGCTGCTGTAAGGAATGAATAATAACTTTGTGAAATTGCCTTCTCATGAAAGTGGTAGAGACAAATAACCTAAAGAAATTGTATTACAAAAATGCTTTAACTAGATTACGTAATTCATTTTGTCCTCCTTGATGTAATGTATTATAACATTTACATCTGATTTAAGAGGCCGACAAGGGTAACAGTTTGCTAACTTCTGGATCCTTCCCTTTTCTTCCTCTTCTCCATCATGAGAGTTTTGTGTTGCACAGCTGTGACCAAAAGCCTCACCCACAGGGGGTCTACACACTACTAGGGTCTCATGTTATTAACAAGCAGACAGTAACACGCTCTGTGTATGAGCAGGCGTGTGGCCTTAGGTCACATTTGTGCAAGATGGCATCTCTCATGAATCAGAATAGGAATAAAGAACAATATATAGAAGCTGAGAATCTGTAACTCTAGGGGCTTCTTATAAGTAAGCATGTGAAGCGTAAATTTTACATCATAAATACATTGAGGAGGATAAAACTAATTAATCTAGCTAAAATATAAAACAAAATGCCTCTGATTGTTTAAAGTAAGCAAAAAAATAGGAAGACTTCATGGGTGTATAAGTTCTTCTCTGCTGTTTCTGAAACCAATGGTAAACATAAATTCTGAAAGTATTGGTATTGTGAACAAATATGATTAAATTAATTGCTTTTCTTAGCCACATTTGGTGAGGATATGTTCGGTGAGGTGGATGCTGAGAGGGAATGGCTGCTGAGAGAGGCTGGGTGCTATGTAGGAATGGCTGCTGAGAGGGACTGCTATGTAGAGATAGTATATGTATATTGACATGTGCTTCACGCACGCAGGAGATAAGGGAAGGGGAGGAGCTAGGGAAAATGGTCTAGGAAGGAGCAGCGATGGGAAAGGGTCTTTTGGGATGTGATCTTAGGGAGGGAAGCTATTATGGGAAGGCTTCTTAGGGAGTGCACTGAGTGAGTTGGTAGCGGGGATGGGCTGGGCTCAGCGCAAAACAAAATTACAACACCACTTGGGTTATGGGGTCCAAGATGTTTTCTTGCACCAGGACCCTCCATTCTTTAGCTTCACCACTGCTAATGGTTATCAAAACATTTATACATTTCACATATTATATCATTTTAATAGCTGTATATTTAAATATGTCTTTACATATATTTACTTTATTGTATATTTAAATATGTCTATACATAGCAAAAGAAACCTTACAGTGTTTGCAAGTTGGAACAGCAGCTGAGTTCAGTAAAAGTTTGTTTAACACTAGAACATATTCTCCTAAATTTAATATAATTTGCAGGGGTACCAAACTTCTTCATGGAAAGCTGTAAATGGTTAGTCTCTATGCAAACATTGCCATTGTAGCAATTCACAACCCTGTGCAGGTTTACAACTCTGCATTACAATAAATATGAAGCTACAAAAACAATTGCATTTATTTTATATATTTGTCTAAAATATACTGTAAATTTGTGGCACAAATCTGCAATAGTGCAGTGTAACTCATATGACATATGAAGGGCTCACAATGTGATCTCTGCAATGTTGCATCCATCTTCATCACAATGCATCAAAACATGATAGAGTGCACAGGGCTGCTGAAAGTGAATTGAGGTCACCCTATCAGTAGTTGTATATTTCAATAAAGTGAATACATTTTGTGACGGCTCAGCTCCTGTTTCTTTGACCTATATCAGATGATTGCCTCAAACTCTATTAATCTGAGTTAAATTACACTTTCAGCATTTTCCTACCTTTCATCGCATTTGATAAGAATCACACTGTCAGTGCCAATCCCCAAAGCCGCAGCTCCTTTCTTAACAGAAAAGTGACTCTGTAAAGAAACAGATTTAATTATGATCATATCATTTTATAGCATTTTATGAGATTTTTCCCTAAAATAATTCTCATGAACCATCTGATGAATTTTACTGTATATTTTTTCCATACAAATTGTTTATTTTTTTTATGCTATGTAGTTTATTCCTATTTTTTTTTTAATATTCCATCATATCACATCTTACTTGGGTGCAAGTTATTATTTTTGGCTGCAAAATGAATGCCTGGGCAGTATTGATGAAATGCATTAGATATTTGAAGAAAAAGGCAATTTGTATCCCATGAGGTCAGTGTATGAACAGCTTTGTGTGGGTTTCGCCTCAACTTTTAATTAATTAGATTTTATCATGGTGAGTTTCTCTTGGATTCTGATAAAATATTTAATTTTTTAGCTTACCTAGTGACACTGGGCCTCGTTCAAATGTGTGACATAACTCGATCACAAATCGCTGATTTCCTGCAATCGAGTTAAGTCTTTGCGTTGCTCTACTTTTACTCTGCTATTCAATTGGCCGGGCCAGCAGGTTAGTCCCCCTTCCCGCTAATCACAAACCATGCTATCGGCAGTAAGCATTCGGGGGCTTGAACATGATTGCGGTTGCAAGGCCATAATTCGTGTTTCAAGCCTGCAAACTCGGAGCACTGTAAATGCAAATATAAATTCAATGCAGCACTGCAAGGCACTGTAAATGATGGGGGACACAATGGGTGACATTAGGATTAAAAGCACAACATTCTCCAGCTTGCACATCGCCAAAATCAAATACATTATTTCATGTATAATTTCCGTCCAAAGTCCTACGGGCTTGCATGTCCTCCAAGCCTGTAACTCTTTATTCAAGCCCGTAGCACTTCAATGAAATATGGAGGTTGGATTCCAAAGTCCTATGGGCTTGGAGGTTGAAGCCTGTGTGACGGAAATTGAACATGAAATAAAGTATTTATTTATTCCTTTATGCGAGCCTGAGAATTTTGTGCTATGAATTCTAAGACCTAAAATCACTTTCATTTTTAATAAAAGTACAGGATTGTTTTTTTATCTTCTCATAAAGTGTTACAATTCCTAAGTAAGCCCTTTGCGACACCTCTTTGATACAAGCAACCTGTGGTTCGAGTTAAGCATTTTACAGGCATGACGGAAGGGTAATCGGAGCAATTGAATAGCGATTAGAGATTTTTTGTGGCATTGACAGATCAAAGGCTATGAGGGAAGTAAGCTGCAATTGAACAAATCACTAGGAATCGTAGCTCACAGCACGTAACTCGATTGGAGCCCGCAAACGGAAGGCAATTGAATAGCAACATAGCTTGCGACCACCATTTGCGAGCCCGGATCTCTAAAACGTAGCAATTGAATGAGGCCCTATGTCATTCACAAAGCAGAATTCAGCTTCATGTTGGACACAGAACATTTGAAAATATCTTGTTAGACATTTGTATTTACCCAGAGATCAGACTCGCCATTAGACCCTTTTAATGTATATGGACATGTTCACTTGATAAATTACGTAATTCAGAGTAGTTACCTACTCTTACTACTACTATTATCAATACTAGCCACTTGTCCGTCAAAAACGACAGAAATAAAATTTGAAGCCTGGCAATGCTTTTTGCCACACAATCCCCCTTTCCCTCCTGTGTCTCTTTGCCCCCCCCCCCCCCCCTCTCCCTCCCCTGTCTCCCTTTGGCCACCTCTCACAGCTTTGAAAACATTTGGGGGCTTGGCCCTTTGTGCTCATTGCAAGCCTTTCTCCCCCCCTATATTTATGGGCCTTGTGATGAGCGCCTTCGGTCTGGTTAACAACATTAGCAGCTATGTACTCATTTTTAGATAAAATATTTAGACAGTAGGTACTGCTTCTGCCCGAGGGATGACATGTTTGTGTCTTCCAAATTAGGTGACTGAGTGGGAGTGTTCTCATAATTTTTATTATCCATTCAAGAGTGGAGGATGTGAGGGAACAGATTGGTGGATTGAGATAAGACTTCAGCACATGACACATTTCCCTTCCCTTAAAGGCAGCCTGCAAGTACATTTGCAAGCATTGCTTGTCATGACAATTAGTTTTAGTCACTGACTAGCCATAAAATCAATATTTAAATGTAGCTTTTAAAAATCGTATTTGAAATGGGCACTCACTGTAGCTTTTAGTAGATGTGCTTCTCTCCACGCCCCAATGAGGTGTCAGGGGATCAAAGAGAATCTGCTCAGATGGCTGGCCTCATTATTTTCTGACTAGTGTGGTGTCATGGCTATAGCATGCCAAGGCACCAGCTGTGCAATGCCATACAGACTGATGCCTTCAGCCTTATAAGATAGGCTTATTGTGCCAGGGAAAAGGGGTCCACTGAGATAGGTTAACATTGGGGATATTGTGATTTGTGTGTTATTCCTTGTTATGCCTGTTTGAAGCATAGGATAGTGGAAATTGCCTGGGTACCACTAGGCCCATACTATGGTACCCATGTTTATAGTTGGGGTGTGCGTAGGAACATGATAAGAGTAATGGGATATATGTCTATAATGTGCTTTGGGTGGGCTAGCACTTACAAGGGAAATTTTGTATATGCACAATATTTCATAGTACTGGACTAGTCCCTTATTAACAAGGTTAGGGAGATAATTGACCCCAGAAGTCACATGACACAAGTATCCATTATCACAAGCCTTAGACGTTTGTCTCTATGCCTATTGTGTGTAATTACCCCCTACCAAGGATAAAACTGCCAAGGAAAAAAAATGGGCAATTGTCTAAAGACCTTAGAAGGTGATTGGGCTAACCATGGATGCACATTTAAATTGATTGGCTTTTCGTTGCTAAGAGTGTGGGATAAATATGTATGTTGTTTCAATAAATGTCAAGCTTCACTGGTTCACATAATTAAAGTGTTGATTTCATTATTGATACTGTAATTCTGGTTGCTGGAGTAAGTTATTTTCAGAAAAATCTTTATGCTATACAAGATCACAGACATCTCTCAGTCTAACCCAAGGACTGGAAGTTCTTCCTGCTGTACAGAGGTAAAATGAACTGGGCACACCTGTGTGGAGAGGTTTGGGCAATAGGCTCTTATCATACCCCATTCAACAGACAGGTTGTCACATGTAGGTTTACCAGATAATTATTATTATTATTATTATTATCCTTTATTTATAACGCGCCAACATATTCCGTAGCGCAATACAGGGGTTAGGTACAAGTATAAACGATACCCCACAATGAAAATAATGGAAGACTCTGTTATTGAGCTTTCAATCTGATATACACTGTGCTTTCCCTAAAGCACCTCACAAGATTAAAACTCGCAAACTTACATTCTAAAGGGTATGGGTGAGGTACAGGAGAGTGAGAGATGCATAGTGAATGAAGAGGCTAAAGATGATATGCTTTTTTGAATAGATGTGTTTTTAAAGAGATTTTGAAGGATCTGAGGCAGGCAGATAGTCTGATGGTGCGAGGTAAAGAGTTCCAAAGAATAGGGGCAGCACGTGAAAAGTCTTGAAGACGGGAGTGAGAGGAGGTGATGAGAGAGGAGAAGAGAAGAAGGTCATTAGCAGAGCGAAGAGGGCGGGTGGGAGTGTATTTTGGGATGAGAGCAGAGATGTAGGAGGGGGCACTATTGTGGAGGGCTTTATATGTTAGGGTCATGATTTTGAATTGTATTCTAGACGCTATGGGAAGCCAGTGGAGTGCCTGACAGAGAGGTGCTGCAGACACTGATCGTTTAGTATGGTAGATGAGTCTAGCGGATGCATTCAAAATGGATTGGAGTGGAGACAGACGGGTGATAGGAAGGCCAGCAAGGAGAGAGTTGCAATAATCGAGGCGAGATATGATGAGAGCGTGAATAAGAATTTTAGTTGTGTCTTGTGTGAGGTAGTGGCGTATTTTGGATATGTTTTTTAGGTGAAAGTGACAAGATTTTGTGAGTGATTGGATGTGGGGAATGAAAGAGAGGGAAGGGTCTAGTAGGACCCCAAGACAGCGGGCCTGAGAGGTGGGAGTGATGATGGCATTGTCAACAGTGAGAGATATTTGTGGAGTGAAAGCTGTAGTAGAGGGTGGAAAAATAAGGAGCTCTGTCTTAGACATGTTGAGTTTGAGTTGACGGGCAGACATCCATGAGGATATGCTCGAGAGGCAATTGGCAACATGAGCTAGCAGAGAGGGGGATAGTTCAGGTGCAGAGATGTAGATTTGGGTGTCATCAGCATATAGATGATACTGAAATCCAAAAGATTGTATAAGGGCACCAAGGGAGGATGTGTAGATGGAGAAAAGAAGGGGGCCTAGGACTGAGCCTTGGGGTACACCGACAGTTAGAGGGCGAGGAGATGAAGAGGTGCCAGAGAAGGAGACACTAAATGTTCGATTTTCTAGATAAGATGTGAACCAAGAGAGAGCAGTGTCACGGATGCCAAGAGAGTGGAGAATTTGGACAAGAAGAGGATGATCAACTGTGTCAAAAGCAGCAGAGAGATCCAGGAGAATTAGGATAGAGAAATGACCCTTTGATTTGGCGTTGAGCAGGTCATTAGTAACTTTTGTGAGAGCTGTCTCTGTAGAGTGTTGGGGCCGGAAGCCAGACTGGAAGGGATCAAGGAGGGAGTTGGAGGAAATGAATTGTGTAAGGCGAGTGTAGACGACACGCTCAAGTAGTTTAGAAGCCAAGGGAAGTAGAGAGATAGGGGCGGTAATTAGATGGAGAAGCTGGATCAGATGTGGGTTTCTTAAGAATGGGTGTAATTGTGGCTTGTTTCAAAGGTGATGGAAACTTGCCAGTGTCTAATTATTATTATTATCCTTTATTTGTAACACACCAACATATTCCATAGCACTATATAGGGGTTAAATACAAGGCAAAAATAAAATTAACACATTGCAAAAGAATAGAGGGCCCTGTCTTTGAGCTTAAAATTAAACATACATAGTTCTTGTTCCCAGAACACCTTACTAGATTGACAACTCGCAAACGTACACTCTAGTAGATAAGGTCTACTGACAGGATAGTCACTCTGGGCAAAACCCTTCCTTTACCCTGTACACCTCATAAGGTATGGAGAGCAGCATACATGTTGAAATCTAAAAACTAAACTTCAAAGGCAAGTGGACCTTTTAAAAGCTACATTGATTTATTCAAATGCAAATTTTATTGTTTATTAGTTACCAAGTAAACAAATGAAACCTTGTTGTTTGAGACCTATAGTGGACTTTTAACAGCAGTGAATAAAATGCCTTAAAATACAGCTGAATTTTAACAAGGTGGCAGATGACAGCTTATTGGAAAAAGCTCATTCATACAGTAATGACGTGAACATTACATTATAACCGTGATATACAGGCATTTCTGAATATTTTTTACAAATATATGATTAGCCATTTTACAATCATTTGGTTTTGAGTTAATGTGAGAATCACAGTTTTGATGCTTTATATATTAGCAACAAACCAGTATTGCAATGTTTAACAAAAGGAAAGTTTAGACCTAAAGCACAGGCAATATGCTTTATCTGCTGCAGGCAGAATGGGTTCTGTGCAACATACAGACTAAACTATGTGTCATCTGCGTGGCATATTGGAGCCAGAAAACTGCAAATAGCATTGGAAATAAAATAGAACCTTGGGGCTCTCCAGATAACAGACAGATAAGTCTAATAGCTTATATGCCTAAAGAAACACTCTGCATATTAACAAGTATGCATTGGTTATGTAAATTAAGTCTAAAGGTAGCAATTGAGGGCCTCACAGCAGCACTATGATTTAGTTGAAGCTTTCACTAGGCAATTTTACATAACAAGAACATTGTGATTACGAGTACATTCAGTCAGCTTGTCGAGACACCACTCATCTCATTATATTCTTTTTTAAGTGTCACCCCCTTGTTTCATTAGTGAAAGAAAGGGCAGGAAATGCTAGCAAGCCTGTTTCCATTGGTATTCCACCAAATGACTGTGTCAAAAAAGCAAAAATCACACTGTGTCAGAGGCATTGATATTCTACAAGCATTCGGGTGTAGATACTAAATGTGACACTAGATTAGCTCTCTTCTTCTCTCTCTCCTGCCTCACACAGTCTCCATCCAAGTGCTTTTCTGTATTACATTCAACACTGGGTAAGTATCATGCCAGTTATTTTTTCTTAAATGATGTGCAATAGGCATTGTCATAATTTCCCCCAACAGCCATTCCTTGTACATCATAATATTTTTGTTGTTGTTGGCAAAGGAGGTATAACAAGTAATTAGGCTTAAAAAAGTAACATATACCTGGGATATAAAAAACCTATTATACATACAGTGAAAGGGGGAGGGTGCATGTTGCCAAAGATTCTTCTTATAGGGATATAGTTTATATTTATCAGTATGGGGATGATAGAAATTACTTCTCATTACGTATTTCCCTTTTTACCTATTTGATAAATATATTTATTAAATAGGTCACCTCTCTGTCAGTCACTCCACTGGCCTCCCATAGCCTCCAAATACAATTTAAAATCATAAGTCTAATTTATAAAGCCTTCAACAACAGTGCAAACCTTATATGTCTGCTCTTGTCTCAAAATACTCTCTCAACTGCCCTCTTCACTCTGCTAATGAGCTTCTTCTTTCCTCCTCTCTTATCACCTCCTCTCACTACTGCCTTCCTGACCTTTCTTATGTGCTCCTACTGTTTTGGAACTCCTTGCCTCGCTCTACTAGACTAAACCTTCAAAAACTCACTAAAAAAGCATCTTCGGCCTTAAAATGCACAATGCATCTATCACCCTCCTGTACCTCCCCAAAATCCTTTAAATTATAAGTTGGAAGGTGCTTTGGAAACAAGCACTATGTATGTTAGATTTTAAGCTCCATTCTTTTGCAATGTGTTAAAATAGTTTTTACCTTGTACTTCTCCCCCGTATAGCGTAACAGAATATGTTGGCGTCTTACAAATAACAGGTAAACATATTAATAGTCCATGGAATATTCTAGCAATACAAAAGTCTTTCTTTACTGTGACTTACTGTAGAAAATATTCTCTCCTAAGTTTGAGGCATATTTTGGAATAACAGTTCTTATTTTCTTATTTTCCATTTTGTTTTTGCTTTGTCAGAGATATCTGAAATTAGTTGTAATGGTCCATACTAACCATTGAACACAATGCCTTATTTTAACATTTTACTACTTTTTATAGTTGTTTTTATTGAAGTTTAGATTTTCAAATACCATGCAATAAAAATAAAAAATAGCAAAATTAGACAAATAAGAAACAAAACATATTGAACATGATTTAATGAAACAGTAATAAACAGTAATAAACAGCAAATATATAAAATACCAAAGACATATCATAATTTTGCATGGTTCTCCTCACTCTGACACCATGGAAATGTAGCTCTGGTAAGCAAAATCTCTGCTAGAGGTAAGCTAGGCTAAATGACCTTCATCATTCAGGAAAATTGCATCTGAATAAGATAAATCCGATTATTGTCCACCTGCTTTCTGTAACAATCATTAATTTCTGCAAAATTATTTGCCTACTTTATTGTATTCTTTAGTGACAGTGGGATACCACAATTGTTTAGCTATTTAGCCTTTGAGGAACTAAAACAGATTGTTACTTAAATGGGAAAAATATTCACAGTGCCAGTAATATGGCAGGAAAACATGAAAACTGTGAGGCCCTATTGGGTAGATAAATGAAACAGGAATAAACGTGATAATAAGAGGGGATATTCAAGGAGTTAAGACTTAAAATACCTCCACTTCTTATGTTTTCTTTGGGAGCTATATATCTCATGGGGATATATTTTAAATGACTAGTGTAAGTACTTTTCATGTTAAATCAATTTTTTTAAGTTCACTATTAACTAATTTTTAAAATACATGTGCAAATAGCAGCAAAGCCATACTTTTGTGCAAAAAAATCAATTTAAAATATAGTTGACCTCTGCTGAACCTCTCCCCACTTCTCTCACTGTCCTGAGCCCTAACGAAAAAGACATTTCAATAACATATTCATGATAATGTATATAAGGAAAGTAAGAATAGAAGACATAAAAGTAGAAGAAATTTACATTTTAACAGAAGTAGCCAATTCACTCTCCAGTCCAGAAAGGAGTAGTCTTAAATGTTGTCCGCTGAGGGGAACCCTCCTATAGGGTCCTAAAATTTTGAACTTAATGAAGTTCAACTTTACCAAAACCAGAGAGGAAACCCTTAGGGTGGGAGGGGTAAGGTGGAGGTGATGAAGTATCCATTTTAAGTGGTATGAATGAATTGAGAATGTATGGAATTAGGAAAAAGATTGGCGAGGTTAGGGGCAAAAAAGACAGAATCTTAGGAGAAAACAGGAGTGGATTATTAGGAACAGAATTGATAAAGTTATTAGAGAACTTATCAAATATGGGAAAATTAAGGATTTGTACTCAAAATGTGCATGGACTAAATGTTCCTTTTAAATGACATATATTAAATAGAAATTATGTAGGTGACTGTTTTGATATAATTTGCCTTCAAGAAACCCATTTCCAAACTGATAAAACTCCATACTTTAAGATAAAAGGATTTAAGGAGGCAGTAAATTCAATTTACAAAAGAAAGCACCATGCTGTTTAATAGCAAGTTGAATATAGTAGATGATGTCGTCTTGAAGGATCCAAATGCTTGTTATATTATATGGAAAGGTTGGATAGAAAATGAATGATTTACAATAGTAAACTTATATGTACCCAATACAAATCAGAGTCTGCAAACTAATTAAAAATATAATGATATAAATCTGTTAATTTACAGGGATTTTAATCTATGCCTCGACTGGGAATTGGATAGAAAAGCAGAACTATGAAATTGCCCTGATTTGCAAGGAAATAGAAATTCTAAACTTTTTTTCAGAATATACTGTGTAAGCAAAATATTTTTGACTCATGGAGAGTCTTTCACTCAAATGAGAGAGATTTTACTTTTTTTTGCATAGGCACAAAACCTTTTCTAGGTTAGACTATATCCTCATCTCAGAGAGTCTTTTAAAAAAGAATAAATATAACTGAAATCGGTCCCATAACATGGTAAGACCACGGTATGGTTTCTGTTGATCTCGACATAGGAGCGTTACCCTTACAGAGACCAACATGGAAATACAACATAAACTTAATGAAAGATCAAAAAATCAGAGACAACCTAAGAAAACAAATAACTAACTATTTTGATGAAAATAGTCCTTCAATCCACTCTAAAACAATGATCTGGATGGCACACAAGGCTGTACTTCAAGGCATTTTGATCAGTTGGTATCACCATTACAAAAAACAAAGAGGTCTTCCATTAAAACAATTATATTGTGAATTAGCCAAATTAGACAGGCAAATAAAGAAATATTTTGATAAAATAACTAAGGAACAAATTAGACTCTACCAACAAAAAATTTAAAAGATAGAACAGGAAATTTTAGATTGATCAGTATGGAAATTACAGAGAAACCTCTATAATTTCGGAAATAAGGCAAGTAGGTTATTTGCAAATAAAATTCAAACTAATAAATTGATAAATAAGAGGATTGATTATTTGAAATATAAAAATCAACTAATGACTATCCCGAAGGATATCGCAAAAAGTTTTGCAGAATATTATAAATCATTATATAACTTGAAAGACATAGAAAGCTTCGTAAGACCTACTGAAGAAGAAATAAAATAATTATTGGATAAGATCGAACTACCAAAAATGACCAAACAGGAGCTAGAGTTCTTGAATGGAGAAATTAGGTAAAAAGAAATTGAGGAAGCAATTTCTAATTTAAAATTAAATACATCACCAGGACAAGATGGGTTTAGAGCACACTATTATAAAATATGTGTGAAACAATTGATAGTACCTTTAAAAAAAACATTTAATCAAATTAGAACAGAAGGTGAAGCACCTAAAGAAATGGTAGAGGTTAATATAGTGCCAATTCCAAAGGAGGAACTTAAATATCTGGGGTGTAGAAATTTTTCGACCTATTAGCCAGAAGGTACACTGATAAAAAGCAATATAAAATTATGGAAAATGTTGAAGAAAAAATATAGATTAATATATTTTCTGATTCCAATTCTTTCATCTAAGTTTAAATTAAATGGGGAGATAAAATCTAATAGATACGAGAAACTTAAAATAGGAGACCTATATGTCAACAATAGAATTGGAACCTTTGAAGAGATAAAAATATTATACCCTAGTATACGGACAAGTAGGCTTGATTACAAGGCATTATGTTCAAACTTGAAAAGCTTAGGTGTTGATTTTTTTATAAAGAGGGAAGAAACCTCATGTTAAAAATTGATAAGAAAGAGAGACCATCAACATTTTACATCGAAAATGTATAATATAATTAGAAAGAAATTTGAGGAAGTAAAACCTAATAATTTGCTCAAATGGGAAAAAGATCTGGGAAAGGAACTCCCAATACATGATTGGTAGAGAGCATTAAAGGTCACTGAGTCTCAAAGAGAGCAACACTGTCAAATTATTAATAAATGGCATTTTGTCCCTTCAAGACTACACTAAATCGGTAAAGTACAAAATACCAATCTTTGTTGGAGGAATTGTGGTGAGGAAGGGTTGTTCCTAGATATATTTGTTGGGATGCCCTTTAATCCAAATTTTTGGGAGAATACTTTCTTCCAAGTTAACTGAGATCACTAAAGAAAAATAACATTGACCCCTGAGATCTCCCTACTACATATAATTCCTGATAAATGAAATGGTGATGTTAGAATGTTTTTGATTCAAACACTTATAATAGCCAAAGCACTGATAGGAATTAATAGTGTTCCAACCTGGATGGAAATAACTAATGGATTTGAAAAAAATTACTTAATGTAAACAGAAATCAGTGACTTGGGTATTATAATAAACAAGAAATTAAAATTTGGGAAAAGTATTTCCGAAATCTATAAAGACTAAAAACTCCTTATTAGAAAAAACGTTTCCTCCATAATGAAAACTGAGAGATTTGTCTTGCCTTCCACCTAGCCGATGCCTGGCCTAGAATTAGGCTAGTTTTAAATTAAGAGATTAATAAAAATATTGCAATCCATGTACGAATGGTAACTCAGGAGATATTTATATTGATGTTATAGAAAATGTCTCTGTGATACGATTTATGATATAATGCTTGATGAAAAAGAGATGCAATAATCAGGAATTATTAAAATGTTAATTCTTGAGTTAAGGTGTGTATGGAATGGTCTCTACATCGGCAACTTAGATCTAGCAAAACGGGGAGAAGTAATGTAATGTCATTTATGCTGTGGTTGTGTTTTGTAATGTATGCTATTGTTTTAAATCTGTATTGTACCAAAAAACTGAATAAACTATTAAAAAAAAATAATAATAACATTAAACAGGCAAAATTGGTAACCTGGAGCATGCTCATTTTGGAGATGCAGGGGTTAGGGGATTGTAAATCTAGCCCATTATCATACAAAGTATGCTCCAGGTTACCAAATCTACATAATTAAAAGACCACTGTAATGCATTTAAAAGTCATGATTTAAGCTAGTTTGTTTGTTGGGCATAGACTATAAAAAATAACATGCAGTTTAAAATAAATAAAAGTTAATATTTTTTATTTTTAAAATTGTCTGTTTTTTTCTCAAGCAGAGCTGCTTTTCTTCTTCTCCCTCTGCCTTATGAGGTGCTGTGATCATCTCTGCCTGGAGGCTAGACCATCATGGAGTTTTGAAGCAAGTTGGGCTAGTATATCGCTAGCAACATCCCTCGATATTATTAGCCCTGCCCCCACTTTATACACAGAGATAACATCTGCATTGTGACCTGCTTGCAGTAGCCACACTGGCCTCGCAAGTGAGAATGCATGAGCCATCAGAGCTTGCCCCCCTATACTGAGCATTCAGTCTGAACCAGAGTCTGATCTAATGGGTCAGACTTTTTGATTAGTCCTGCTTCCAGGCAGAGCTGACCAAGTCCCCTGATACTCACATGTAGGAGGAGATAAGCAGATCTGCTTGAGGGAATACTGATACATTCAAAACTAGGAAAACATGGAAAAAAAATACCCAGTAAAGTAAATAAAAGTTTAAATAGTCTATGCCAACAAAAAAAACATGAGCTTTATTATAAATACACTAGACTGATCCCTTAATGTTATATTAGTTAAAATGTTTGTTCTTCTTTACTGTAGGGCTAATAACAATGGCAAAATTATACTGTGTTTTTAAAATATATTTTCTAGCTTAATCTTTGCTTTTCTGCTGTTTGCACATTATTTTTAATGTTAGTTAAAGCTGAACTAAAAAAAAACAATTTAACTTAAAAGCACTTACAATGGCCCTTTAACTAATAAACAGTTATTATAGAAAACGTATGAATTGAGGAAATATAATGCCACATTTTATCCCCCTTGATAAATATACCACTTTATCACAGTGTATGCCTTTGCTTTATCATTTGAACATACACTATTTTTTTAAATCCTCTAGAAATGCAAAATTCAAACTGCATATAATTATAGTTGCAATTCAATAATTATTTGTACACTGTTAACATTATACTGTACAAATACAAAAAAAGGTAAAAAGCAAAACACATACATGTTCGGATGTGAAGGCAACCAGTCTGGGGATTGCTGCCATTCCTTTCTCTTTAACTTCTGGGAACATCTTGAAACGTGCAATCAACATAGCATACAAGTTAGATATGGCACCACCTGGAGTCCACAGTAATACATTGTTACTTTTTCAATAAATTAAGACGTCAATCAATACACTGAAGGTCCATTTCATTTAGATATTGGCTCCAAGGGAAGATATATCAAAGCTTATTTTATTTATTATATATACTTATTATTTGTTATGCTATTATTTGTTATATATACTTATTTTCAAAATCATTTTAAATGCACACATTGCATTTTATTGTAACTACAAGTTTACTCTGACAAATCATCCCATAAAACCAACATGATAATATAAGACTATGTAAAATTTTCTGATACAGCATATCAATAGAAACATCTTGTAAAATCAAGCAACAAATAATATCAGGCAGAAACATATATTATTAACATGATGCATTTATGAACAGTTAAATAGTATCTATTGAGCATTGCTGCCTAGTGAATATATCCCTGTACATCACATTTTTTGTTTTCTATGCAGCCCATCCCTCTCATTTATGTTGCTAATGAATTTCTAGATTTTATACTATCAATTCTAAATAATGCAAATATCAGTAGCACATTTAATACTTTAACACTTTTTTCTCTTTATCTTGGTATTTGGATCCCAAAATCCATACATTGTGCACATGATTTATACATTTCTAATTCATTGATACAGGATATGGTTAAGCACCAGTAAACACATTGGGCCTCATTCAAATACGATTTGGCCAATTGAATAGGGCTCAATATAAGCACACAGCATATGTTTTTACAGAAGTTTTTAGTTAGTGAACTTCTATCCAAAAGCAAGGTCTTCACTAACTAAAAACTTCTGTAAAGAAATATGCTATGTGCTTATATAGAGCCCTATTCAATTGACCAAATCACATCTAAATGAGGCCAATTATATTTAGCCTCTTAATTCAGTAGATTCATGTTTATGCAGAAAAAAAGATTTCTCAGGTAAATATTGATGATGAAAATCTTTGACAGAATATTGTTCATATATCAATGCAAAGCAAATGCATGGTTGTTACAAATATACAGACTTCTAAAATATAAATATATATAATATAATATTATTATTATAAATTATGTTTTCATATTTTACGAGTACTAACTATTTTATATCATTATATACTAAGAAGGACCATCATTAATGCAAGAATGGGATGAAATTCAAAAGCAGAAACATAAGTATATGAACTTGACCATACAGGCCACATGGGATGGCATAATTTCATATACAAATGCATAATTCATAGACAAATTATGTTACCAGCAAATTATACAATAAGACACTATGAGGCTGATTCTGTTTGTCAAGTGTCATGAAATGTTTGTGGTTGTTAATGACCCACATGGCAAAGAAAGTAGAATCCTGAGGATTTTAAGTAAAGAGAATAGACATGTTAGATAGGTTCACATGTGCTGCCAAACCTATTTTTTAAATGTTTCTATAAATATTTTATGATGCATATTCACAAATTATAAGTATTTTTTCATGCTTTGGGCTTAGGAAAAATTGTAATTATTAATACATATATATATATAAATATACATTTAAGATAACAAATCTTAAATAACCCGCTGGTAACTGAAAAAATAAAATGATTACAAATGCTATTTTCATAACAATTAGTCAATATATGTTGATTGGTAAAATTACATCTCTCCTTTTCAAATTGTATACCGTGCCTCCTGCATGAAGCACTAAATAATTTGTTAGGCAGTTTAACTTCATAAAAACTAATGGCCTATTATATACACAACAGAGTCACTATAAAGGCATTCTTGAAAAAAGTTCCATTTTGCTGTCAACTAGAAATTTTGCTTCAAAATAATTGTTCTAGTGGTTGTGAAGTTAAAAAAAAATCAAGTCATTAAAAAAACAATGGGTATGCATTCATTAATAGCTGTGAAATAAGCTGAAAATAATTTTGAATTTTTTATTGTGCTTATTCATTTCTTATCAAATTATTGTTTCCCGCAAAGAGTTTTCCATCATCAAGAATTAAATGACAAACCTTTTCCATTTTTTATGCTTCATACAATAGTGGTTCATATTGTGTTTTTAAGGAATAGATGTTTAATCTTTTTTTCTAGAAATTGAATGCATGCAAATAAGTTGTTTTGTGGGTTAAATCTATTACAGCATTAAAACACAATAATGCTCTGGTGATTGTTCTAACATTTGAGCCAGTTAAAATTGTTGATAGCAGGAAATACAAATTTATCATGCATCAATCTGCAGGCCAAAATACTAGTAATTGAAGTAACTGGTAAGAAATCCAGCAACTGAACAATAGTGCTGGAGGTATTTGAATGCAGAACAAAAAATAAAAGCAAACAATGTATTTTCTTAAAATTCAATGGAGGATTCCGATAGTGAACATGCTACAAGCCATTCATGCTCAAAATTTAAAACAAGATAAAAGAAATGCAATTAAACTTCTCTCTGTACTCTTATACATCCTACCTTCGAATCCAAAAGCAGAAACTGGGTACCACTTGTAACAAAAAAAAGAAACCTGTGGCCATTCAAAGATATTAAAAATGTGGGTAATTTAATATTCCAAAAAGCAAAATATATTGTAGGAAGTTCATAAATTGATTTAAAAGACTCATGAAGTCTAATATTTATAATATGCTTTTTTAAAGAACAAGAATTAAAAAAAATAATTTCAGCCTTTATTTATTTGCTTAATTTCCTTTTTTCTTTTTCTTTCTTGGTTCTTTTTGTGTCTTTTGTCAAAAGACAATATTATTACACAATTTGCTCAGTAATATCTGTAGCACAACATAGTGCCTTCTCTGGTTAATTGAAATATACGGTAGTAAGAATTCATTAGTTCTGTCAAACATTGATACTAATGATGGTTTTTACTGTGAGCATTGGGTTATAAAGAAAATAATCCAACTATTATCAAGATTATCTGTTATGATCCAAACTAAATTCATCTCCATGTAGATATTTTTCATATATGAACGAGCCTAACACATCATAAGTTTCATTGTTTGTACATACTCTTATTTGCTATGTTAAATACTAACACATATTCCACAGGATACACAATAAAAATTTTAACCATTTTTAGAAAGTAATAACATTACCCAAAAGCTACTTAGTATCAGTAAGTATACTTTGTAATAGTGAGCTTCATCAACATTGTAGAAAATTCAGCTATTGGGACACATATCATTTTAATTCTCTCATTGAATTTTAATGAATATCAATAAAAGATATGTTTTATACCAAGAAGTTTCTAGTAGGTATACATTGATATATCTGCAAATTTACAGCCTTATTAAATTGCGATTCAGTAAATTTAAAAGGTCTCTATTTAAGCACACAGCATTTTTTTTACAAAAGTTTTTATTTAGTGAAGATCTTGCTTTTGGATAGAAGTTCACTAACTAAAAACTTCTGTAAAAAAAAATATGCCGTGTGCTTAAATATAGCCCTTTTAAATTTACCAAATCACAATTTAATAAGGCTGTTAGTTCTATACACATAATAGGGACATCTCTTAACCACAGAATTCCCAATTTTCATACATAAATTAATAAATCAAGGGTTCTTGAAAGGGGAAAAGAAAAATAACTATGGCTCATAGGCCATATATTCCATTCAAGGTGACAACACCATATTAAGTGATTTGTGGTATGTTGCAAGAAGGCAATGAATTTCTTCATTTGTTGCAGGAGATATTTAATAATGGAGATAGTAATTGCAATTGCGAATTGTACAGAGAATCTGGCCAAAATGTTGTTTTTCATGTCATATGACTTTGTCAAAGAGTTATTCACATTAAAAGCTGTCATTAATTTAAAGAACCACTACTAGGCCACAGCAAGGGGAGCTATGTATTTTACTCATGCAATGATTGTTAATAACATTTCTATGGAATAATTAGCAGTATTCCATAACTTATAATATGCATCTCATGATAAGTAAATAGAAAAAGTAAGATAGGATCTCAGTTTCTCTTATGGTGGAGGAGGGGGTGCAACCAAATAGCTTCTGTATCAGCCCAATGTGGGCTTATTTAAGCATGGTCCATCTGTTTTTTCTAAATAGACAACTTGTGATATCCAGAAAGACCAGGCCTCTTAACTGCTTTTGTAATATGAGGATGTGATCAGCTTGACTAGCTTACTTTGATAGATAAACATCATAAACAGGCTTTTTAAAATTATTAAGCATTTGTTTTGGTACTGCTACAGGCATCATCTGAAATAGGCACTGCGTATGGTATTTATATTTGATTAAATTGTTCAACCTAACCAAGACATTGGGTAAGTCATCCGATGCACAGAGGTAATATTTAGGTTAGAAGACATTCTAATATTCTAAAGAGAGAGTGGTAGGACTTAGTAATATACATCCATTAGTCATTTAGAAAGTTATGTTTCTTTGTATTGGAGAATCCATCTCTAAGGGTGAAGAGATGCATGTCCAGAAGGTTTATAGGGAGTGATTCTGGTTGCATTTGATTACTTTTAAGTTAGGTGGAGTCCAAATCTGAGTGAGGAGAGGTTCAAAATAAGGCATGTGAATGAGGATTGTTACTATGAGAATGATGTAATCTGCAAACTAAGCAAGTAGAGGCTGCAATGGGCACAATGACAGAAGTTAAAATCAGATGAGACAAGGGACAACCATGTCTTGTGTCACTATTATCTTAAATGGAGAGGATGAGCTGCCCAATTGATGCTCCATAAGTGGATGCTGTAAGGAATTACTGTGTGCATTAATAATATTTAAATGTGAGGGATTTTAAGAGGGGATTGTTTTAGTTATTTGTGCTGTGGAGCTTTGAAATATACAGTATATCCTGGAGTTCTGGCAGATTACAGAATGTCAGAGTTCAGCAGATTACAGTATGTGAGAAATGTCTTTAAATGTATATGTGGTGGATCAGCAGCTGTAAGTCGGTGTGTATATTAAATAGACATACTGTACGTACGTGCATTTATCATTTTTTGTTGGTGACAGTTATGGACATTCTCAGAGGTTCTTATATGTTATTAGGTCTTTTGTCCTCAAAACATTTTTTTCCAGCAATGTGTACACGTTATTGAGTTTATTGTAGTATTGTTATTTTCTCCAAGAAAAAGCATGATAGTCTTGGTCAATCTGTATATCTTGCATTGCAAGTAATAATATCTGTATAAAGGGAGTAGATGTGCTTTGTACAAGTTTAGTTTTATGGATAGTTTCTAGCTGCTGTCACAAGAGGTGGAGTCGTTGTAACTGAATGCCAAGCATTCTTTTGTGGTAATAGTATTTGTTGATAAAGGCACCACTACTCAAGGCCTTGTTTGCTTCCCATTCAAACAATAGTGCAGTGTCCATTCCTAATTTAGTATAAAAATTAGACAATTTCCTTCCTAGTTTGTTCTGTGATTTCTTGTAACTGAGGAGGGATCTCCACATAAGAGTATAATGGAGATTAATGGCTCGCATTCGGTTGCACAATGATTTCTTATGCCGTGTAATCATACCACTTTATAGGATGTAAAGAGGCTGAAGTGATCTATTTTATGGTCCATAAGATGAATGGGACTGTTTTAGAGTAAGTATTATTATTCACAAGGCAGTAAGGATGCTACAGGAATAATGTTGTCCTTTAAGGGTAAGCAATTAAGCAGTATCTCTACTCTAATGAGTCAAGTCATAAACAAGTCTTAAATGTGTCTTAAATGTATGGTTGTTTGGCTTGGTCTATGATTTGATTAGAATCTCCTTATTATACCGTGGGTATAGGAAAAGCAAAAGTTAGCAGTAATGGGTTTGCCAAAACAGAGTCCTCATTGTGGGCATAACATTTTCTATGACTGAGTAGCATTTATTTGAGTTATAACAGACAGAGGAATTTGTATGACTGAAGCAGACAGTTATTATATTAGATTATTAGGAGCTAGAAGGTCTAGGACAAAGTGAATCTCTTTGGTAAGATGATATCTGCATCAAGTACTTTCTAAAGTAATGAGTCACTTCACATTGATGGGGATTATTTTAAACATGGGGCTGGAGTAAGTTGCTTAAAATGAGGGTGAGGAAGGAGCTTTATGTATATTGGGTGGTAATAAGGTCATTGAGCAAACAAAAGGAGAAGGCGACATAAAAATGGAAAAAATAGAAAGACAATAGTGTCACTGACAGAGGACTTAGCTATGCCTGTCAGTGAGGAGAATCATTAGGGGCTTCACATTTGTGGGGTGAGTGGTTATATCAAACACTGCAAACAATAGATCAAATATATGAAGCAACACATACAATGTTGTATTATTACTTTAAGCTCAAACATTAAGTTTGTAGAATAATGAATTATTAGGACAATACTGTCAAAATCCATATTCCAAGGTATAGTACAAAAACAAGAAAAATATCTGTTTATTCCAAGGAGAGCACAGGGGTGAAAGAGCTAATGTAAGAGTGAGGTTACAGTAAAGTAGGGCTAACAATGGTAGGCACCATAGTGAATGGAGAAAAAAAATGAACACCATACTTACAGGAACCAGAACAATTAGTAGTCCCTGTGTAAGTATGTAGATAGTGGAGAATGCAGGCAAAAGGCCAGAGTTAATTCCAAAGTCACCAGCTAGTCTGGTGCCATGTAGCATGGCCAAGTAAAAGTTCCATGACTCCTAGCTATCTTTGGGTAATAATGTATGTGGGCTTGGTCTGTTTTCCAATGTTATGGGAGGTATGAACCCATGTGACATGGGGGAGTAAATTGTTTCCAGTACCACTGCCCTCTTCATTAGTGGAAGTTGCAGTAGCCTAATGCTCAGGTATTTGATTTTAATACAGGTATGGTTCTTTTACTGCGGTAGTATAAACTGTGGTTAGTTTTACAGTTTTAGCTCTAGGAGTTTGAACAAGGCACATCTGAGTTGGAGCCTCAAGCCTTGTAATTATTAACTGTATATGCATTTTGTCTTTACTACAACATGGCTTTATTCACTTTCTTGTCACAGTAGGGTATTTATATTAACAGTTGCATTTTCATGTAATCCTATTATTAAATCCCTAAATTGTGGCATCCTTTCAATAGAATGGAAAAGAGATCGACATCCAAGGTCCTTCTCATTACAACTAACAAGGTCATTTATTTATTCCTTGTATAAAAAATCTATATAAAATGTTCATATAGCGTAATAAGTAAAAGAAAAGAAGCGTGCCACGCCTCCACTCAGTAAAGTAAAACTGAATATAATAGTTAAAAATTATAGGCTGTATTTATTGTTTAGCTTCTAAAAACAAACAGTTTGTTCATTATTAAATCAAGTACTTCAATCAGCATACTATAAATATAACACGTGCCAACGGTGCTTTAATCCAATACATATTCATCTTAACCAACAATGCCTCATGGTTTACATTTGATATCACTTTGTAAAATTATTTGCTATGAAGCACCTAGAATTATCTTGTATTTTTGGTTTCCATGGCACTGCTCAGTATACCATTCCTGCAATGAGTTTAATGCATTGCCACAATTTACTGGTAGGCTTGATAAATAGATTTTGATTGCATTGCCATCTTGAATGACCTGGAGGCGCACATATTAAAATTATTATAATTGGAGCTCAGTGGATTTTTGTAACACTGATCAGTGAACATACTGCTTGAGAGGGGCAGGCCCAAGGACATCATATGTCTGCACTGAGAACAAAATGTTATTCTGCAATGCATATAAAATTTTCTTAGTGAACTCATTTTCAGTGGGTAATAGTAGCAAGAAACTGTTTATAGCTAAAAGATTTTTGAAATATAGAATCTTGAAATTAAATTTAACTTTTTTGTAACGAATCATGAAAAATGAAGAAGAATTTACAGCATGGAAGGGAAAATAAGTTGATGTCTCCATTTAAAATTCCAGATTTTAAATATAGTAATTGATCCAGATTCACTAAGATTTCCAAGGGATTTGCAAGGGATGATCACAATAATAATTTTCTTTGGAGTAGTTACAGTTATAGGGCCACTGTATGATGAATGTGTGTGTGCCACTGTAGGTATACATAATACTTTGGTAAAGGTTGCATCTATGAGAGAGGGTGTTTACATTTACATACTGCAGGGCTAGCAATTATATTAACAAGCTGTCTGCTTCCGAGTATGTGTGGAAGAAGGGTGTAGGTTTCAAATACTAAAATGTACACTGATTTCATGAATTCCCCTCTTTTCTCCCTCTTATACCATCCTCTCTTCACTGATAAATTGAATAAACACACTCTTCATGAAATGCTTAGTCAGACAAGATGGATACTTTCTATACAGAAACAGAGTCTTTAAAACGTAATATTTGCTCTAAAAATGGTTTTATGTTCATAACCTCCACAGTTGCTAATGTTGTTTGTTTGTTATATACGTTGCAAATATGTAAGGTTTTTCCTAAAATATAGTGGTCCTTTAAGTGCACTTCTCCATAGAAAAAAGGCATCATAACCCCTTTATAGCCATTCAAAATGTTGTTCAAAATGAATTGGCCCATTATTACAAGCTAAATTGTGGAATGGGGAACAAAGTTTACAGAACATGCATATTGTTTACATGTAAACATTTTGGTGATATAAACCTGTTTCTAATCAGTTTTAAAAACTGAAAATTTTTACATTCAAAACACTGGATTTGACATAGTTTTTTTAATCAATAAATTCAAGTAATTTGGAAAGATCTAGTTCATATTTAGTAAGACATTTTTCTGTCAATATATATATATATATATATGTAATATATATAATTTAAAAGTTGTCCTAAATTCTTAAAATGCACCTTTCCCACAATATTCCAGAGGATATAGAGTAGTAGAGAATAATTAGAAAACTATGGCACATACTGTATATTTATATTTAAAAAACAGCACAATTAATTATTATCACACTCTCAATTATTACGGTATATATAGCTTTAAAATGTGTTACTGTAATTTGTAATGATAATTTCATTGTGCTTTACTATATATAATATAATATAAAACAAATCACTCTTAAAAAGTTTGTAGATAAAAAAAAACAGAGTAGTTTTGTTTTTTGCTTCATTTCTGTTCAAGCATGCATTGATAACATTAGTATAGAGAAAAAATCCTTTTGTTTTTTCCACAATTTATAGTCCATTTAACTACACTTTGTTAATTTATAACATGTCTTATTATACAAATATATAGTATGATGTTACAACTGGTGCCCAGAGCCGTAGCAACAAAGTTAGGTAAAAATATACTTTCAGAACAAAATATTTAGTGAATCCTCTCAAAAGAATTAGAAATCAAACTGGTGTCATTTGCATCCTTTTTTTCAGAGGGAGATCAAAAAAACGACATTCTTCAAGGTCAAGTTGGCCAGCTTTATTTCTTTTGTACTGCCTCAATGACATGTTGTGGTGTACAGATTATATTTTGGGGATTTGGGATAATGGAAAGCAAAAGGTTTCTTTGAATAGATTCATAGAGTACAAGGAAAAGCAATTTGTTGATTTTAATAGTGTTTGAGCCTGGAGTAGCTAACAATAGAGACTGACAGAGATAAATTATATGATAAGAACCAGTCCAACAAACCAGTGCCTTCTGCTCTTATTAATTACATGAACATTGTAATCTCTGCACAACACACAGAAATTTCTCCTGAATGAAACTGATTAGAATTTCTGTTGATCATTCAATCTATAGCTGTCCTATTTACAGAAAGCATAAACATCCTTACTGCAACATATGCAGAGTTCTATAAGTAGGAACACTTAGCACTATTTGCAAGTCAAATGTCTTGATTATATTTCCTGCACAGTACAACGTATGCTTATGGTATTAAATACTTTACTTTGAGGAACATATACATCTTTCTACATCCAGTTGTAAGACAATATATTTTGTATTACACTGCTCCATAATATATTGTATATAGAGACATATAAGCAAAATATGGTTTTGTAAATGTATATTAAATAATAAAACATTGTTTGTGTATATGATAAAAAAACATCACTTACCTGGGGAAAATATTCCATCTCCGGCTCCTCCAGGCCATCCAATCATTTCTCTCATTTTCTTTAGTGTGACATATTCCAATAATACAAATACAGGGGCAATTTCATAAGTAAACCTGAAGCATAGGAGAAGGAGAATAAACATAATGTATCAAAGAATGGGAAAGTATTGTGTCATGAGCAATAAAGGTAAATGCATACAGTGGATATAAAAGGTCTACACACCCCTGTTAAAATGTCAGGTTTCTGTGCTGTAAAAAAATGAGACAAAGATAAATCATTTCAGAACTTTTTCCACCTTTAATGTGACCTGAAAACTGTACAACTCAATTGAAAAACAAACTGAAATATTTTAGGTAAAGGGAAGAACATTTTTTAAAAAATAATAATATGGTTGCATAAGTATGCACACCCTTAAACTAATACTTTGTTGAAGCACCTTTTGATTTTATTACAGCACTCAGTCTTTTTGGGTATGAGTCTATCAGCATGGCACATTTTGACTTGGCAAGATTTGCCTACTCTTCTTTGCAAAAACTGATTGCGAGGGCATCTCCTGTGCACAGCCATCTTCAGATCACCCCCACAGATTTTCAATCGGATTCCGGTCTGGGCTCTTGCTGGGCCATTCCAAAACTTGCATCTTCTTCTAGTGAAGCCATTCCTTTGTTGATTTGGATGTATGCTTTGGGTCGTTGTCATGCTGAAAGATGAAGTTCCTCTTCATGTTCAGCTTTCTAGCAGAAGCCTGAAGGTTTTGTGCCAATATTGACTGGTATTTGGAACTGTTCAAAATTCCCTCTATCTTAACTAAGGCCCCAGTTCCAGCTGAAGAAAAACAGCCCTAAAGCATGATGCGCTCACCACCATGCTTCACTGTGGGTATGGTGTTCATTTGGTGATGGCAGTGTTGCTTTTGCTTCAAACATATCTTTTGGAATTATGGCCAAAAAGTTCCACCTTGGATTCATCAGACCATAACACCTTTTCCCACATGCTTTTGGGAGGCTTCAGATGTGTTTTTGCAAAATGTAGACTGGCTTGGATGTTTTTCTTCGTAAGAAAAGGCTTTCGTCTTGCCACTCTACCCCATAGCCCAGACATATGAAGAATACAGGAGATTGTTGTCACATATACCACACAGCCAGTACTTGCCAGATATTCCTGCAGCTCCTTTAATGTTGCTATAGGCATCTTGGTAGCCTCCCAGACCAGTTTTCTTCTCGTCTTTTCATCAGTTTTGGAGGGAGCTCCAGTTCTTGGTAATGTCACTATTGTGCCATATTTTCTCCACTTGATGATGACTGTCTTCACTGTGTTCCATGGTATATCTAATGCCTTGGAAATTCTTTTGTACCCTTCTCCTGACTGATACCTTTTAACAATGAGATCCCTCTGATGCTTTGGAAGCTCTCTGTGGACCATGGCTTTTGCTGTGGGATGCGACTAAGAAAATTTCAGGAAAGACCAACTAGGGCAGCTGAACTTTATTTGGGGTTAATCAGAGGTACTTTAAATGATGACAGGTGTATGCTGACTCCTATTTAACACGATTTGGAATGTGATTGCTTAATTCTGAACACAGCTACATCCCCAGTTATAAGAGGGTGTGCAGACTTATACAACCACATTATTTTTCTTTTTTTTTCTTCTCTCCACCTAAAAGAATTAAGTCTGTTTTTCAATTGAGTTGTACAGTTTATAGGTCACATTAAAGGTGGAAAAAGTTCTGAAATGATTTATCTTTGTCTAATTTTTTTACAGCACAGAAACCTGACATTTTAACAGGGGGGTGTACACTTTTTATATCCACTGTATAAGCACAATTAATGTAACTAAAGGATTATTAAGATATCAAATCTGAATAGTTTGGCATGATGATATATTATTTTTAAATGTGGGAGAGTTTTTTTTTTTTTACATTGAAAACTAAAAATAGCATTTAGATCATTAGAAGTTTATTTGGTATAATGTTATGCATTACTAGTTCAAGCTTTATTTTTAAACCTGTATTCAGATTAATTTACTTCCTAAGAAGATCATACCAACAATGAACAGGAAAGCTCATATAGATCATATATAACCAGCACTGTGATGCAATCAAACACAATTAGACTTTTCATTGACAAGTGTAATGCTTGGGTAAGTAGACAGTGGACAATTCACATACCCAGAGATCAACAATGGGCTAGATTCTCTAAGGCTCTTAAATGTTGCAACGACTGTTTCTATTTACTTTTAGATAGAAACAGCCATTGCAGAATCATAGAACACCACTCATATTCAATTAGCTACTTGAAAATGCCTTGCACTCATAAATTTGGCTTTGGGATTTTTTTTTTTTATAAATGTTTATATGCATTCTATTGACTATTGAATTAATTTGTGCCAATAAGTAATACTTGCCGAATATGTAGCAATATTAAGGGGGATTTTAAGTGTGTATAAATTTACAAATTGAGCAATAGAATAGGGCCCATAGTCGCTGAGAACCTTAGTAAATATGGATCATATATCTGTTATGTGCATAAATAATATGTTAGTTAATGTAAGCTCCTGGAATTGAGAGTTAATCAATTTGTTTTCTTTACCTTTCAAGAAAACTGTTTATGATTTATATTATGGAGCTTAGTAGACTTTTGCACTTAGTTCATAAAGATTTGTACAGATCCGAAAACTGATTTCACACCTGATTGGGCATGAATCAATGTGTCTGTATACCTCAGAGGCTGTAAATGTTGCTAATAGTAACAGTAGCAGGAAGGTATAGCTAGAGAAACAATGCTTAGGACCAGTCGTATTTCATTATTTTTAGACCAAACAAGATATACATTAAAAAGGCACTCATGATTGTCATATGTTTATTGTAATGTGCCGTTAGTAAAAGAAAGGAGGAGAAAAGGAGAGAAGCAAATATTAAACTTATCACATATATCACGTTTCCATGGTGTGTAACGCTCCTGTGGGAGCGCATGTGCACTATGGAAACTATTGTACAGAATTCTGTACAAGTCGCACTGCACATGTGCACATCGTGGCAGCGGCCAAGCATGCATAGAGCATGGTACCCATGTGCACAAACGGCGCCAGCAGCGCGACTTTAGGAGGGTTAAAGGGGAGGGGGGAGAGAAACAGGGGAGGGGGAAAGAGACACAGGGGAGGAGAGAAGAGACATGGGGGAAAGAGACACAGGGGAGGGGGAGACACACGGGGGGAGATACACGGAAAATGGGGGAAGAGACATGAGGGAAAGAGACACAGGGGAGGGGGGAAGAGATACAGGGGAGATAGTGGGGGTAAAGAGACACAGGGGAGGGAGAGGGCAGAGACACAGGGGAGGGAGAAGAGACACAGGGGAGGGGGAAGCGATATGATGGAAAGAGACATGGGGGAAAGAGACACAGGGGAGGGGGGAAGAGATACAGGGGAGAGAGTGGGGGTAAAGAGACACAAGGGAGGGAGAGGGCATAGACACAGGGGAGGGAGAAGAGACACAGGGGAGGGGTAGAAGAGACACAGGGGAGGGAGAAGAGATATGATGGAAAGAGAAATGTGAGAAAAAGACACAGGGGAGGGGGAAGAGATACAGGGGAGAGAGTGGAGGGAAGAGACATGGGAGAGGGAGGGGGAAGAGACACAGGGGAGCGAGAGTGGGGGAGAGACAAAGGGGAGGGAGAGGGTGAGGAAAGAGACAGAGGGGGGAAAGGGGGAAAGAGACACAGGGGAGCGAGAGGGGAAGAGACACAGGAGAGGGGGGGGCACACATCGAATATTATCCCATCAATTTTGACAGGCAAGTTACTAGTATTTGTAATAATGAAAAACTCTTATTTAAAAAAAAATCATAAAGAATAACCATCAAGTCACAAAATTATTAATAGTCATAAGTATCCAATCAAATCCAATCAACCTGAGATTTACTCAAATATATAACCTACAAAAAATATATTGTGTATACCAATTATCGTGAACCTTTTAATTCCTACCGCCCACTTTTGCATCTTTGTTGATGGTAAAAGCCCACCGGTGCAGCCCTAATTAATTTTAGTGAAGTGCAAAGTAATTTTTAGAGGGAAGGGTTTGTAAAAAAATATGTACTTAATTTTATCTTTGTATTTATACTTTATGTATGTTTAGAAATAGATAATTTAAATGTAATTCATGTCTGCATCTCCATAGGGCCTACTAGTGCAGGTGTTGCTTACACAGCACACAGGCCACAAAAAAATTACATTCCAAATATTATCTTACTTTCACTAGTGACAAAATCACTTGTAGATAGTAGATCTAATACCCATCCCTATTATATGTAGGAATATATAATACATAGATACAATAAAATCATTAATACTCTATGAAAAAGATACCTGTGTAGATACCAAATGAACATTAATATCCCCAAGGAGATTAAACATGAGACACACCCAAGTGTATCTTGTGTACAACAAAAATTTAATTTCTACTCCAAACATGGAGGAAAAGAGAAACAGATAATATACGTTTTTAAAACATACCACGTATAAAAATAAAAATAAAATAATAGAAAAAAAGCTAGATACCAGCTATTCCACTGCACAAGCCCAGTGAGAGGGTAATAACAAGGATACATAAGCACTCAAAAATATTCCATCTGTGTACCAATACCAGTATAATTAATATATCAAATCAATAATAATGAACAGAGTGCAGTATTCTATACTAAAGAAAATGTACCCTATGTCATTTCTGATTACATAAATCATTTGACCCTAACTATGTATCACTCTGTACTTAGATAGTGATCCGGTCCTGACTGCTGTCCCTGAGCTCTCACATCCTCTCCAATCAGCCAGGTGTGGTGCTGCGGATCTCTGGCATGTGATGTCACTCATCAGAGATGCTACCTAGTATTTACCCCGCCGCCCACCATGAAAACTTTAATTGCCCACTAGAGGGTGGTAGGGACCACTGGTGTATCACATATATAGTTGTGAGCATACGAGTTGTTGCTAACTCTTGCGGGCTCGCCAGCAACTGCGACCCTCGCAAACTTTACGTTGTAACGCAAACAACATACGAGACATGTTAACACACATTACGGCCTTGCAAAAATCGGCCGCAACGCGCGAACATGAAAAAATGAAAAACACAATAAATACACACAACACATACAGCAAGAGGGAGCATCCAGCACCTCAAAAAAGGAAGTTGCGCCTTAATTTAACTTAAAATAAAAGAGTTTAGACACTAAAAAATTCTCTAAGCGAGAGAAAAAATGGCAGCCGAACAAACGAAAATGAGGCTACAGCACTCTAAACACGCAAAACACCACAAGAAACACGCAAAACACCACAAAACACCTACGGATATTCCGCTACAGATGCATACCACACATTAGCCGCCATTTTAGAACAATGCGGAAGTACACAGCTACGCTAACGGTTTGGTCTCGCCCACGCACACTATTACACTGCACACATTCATCACACTTACACAGCAGCTCCACACCACTAATGCTTATAATAAATTAATGGTAATTCATTAATGGTAAGAAAACTAAACAGGTCAGTTTACCCACTTTTCATGTTAGGCCTATTTTTAGTTCACCATTAATTAAACCATATACAAAAATATAGTCTCTTGCAATACCCCCAACCAAAAGAAGGTCCATCAAAAGTAATAATATTAGCTAAGCAAAAGAAAATACTTTAATAAGATGCATGAGAAAATATTGCCCACATTAAGAATAAAACAATCTTTATTATAAATTATTACAAAATAACATACCCTTTATGGAAGGAAAATGAGAGAGCATTGCCTATAAGACTTTTGATTGACCGACAGCTGAAAGGATTTTTTATTATTATTTATTTCATATCATATATCCTTATTGAGGGCCTCATCATATGGCTTATTTTGTATAAAATATTACTAAGACTGCATGGAGACACTATAACATATTGAGGCAATACTTCTACCAACTCAAGATATAGTGATTAGATCATTTCTACAATATGGTCTCCTCTCTTAAAAGTACAGAAATACTCAATTCATGGCTAAAACTTTTACATGCCGCTAAAACTATTCAAGATCATGACCCATAGATTAGGGGCCACGTGCAACTCCACACCATCTTCATTCTGCTACATGAATTCCTCTAGGTTGTGGATTTAGGGTTAATCTCTGCCAGTAGTGATATTGTGCATCTCCACCCTACCTTCCTGTATATGACCAACCCTTAATATGCTCAAACCTTTCTACCTCACAATCAGGTAACCCTATAATTGGACTTCTTTCCCCAGAGACCCCGGGAATACATTTTTATTAAACTTCCTGGGGGAAGTGCAGCATTTAGATACTAATCATGCCTGGGTACCATCTTTACATCAATAAATGTACATAATAATAGAATAATTCCTATCTGTTAAGGCCACCCACACTCCCCTGTATAATACACACACATATGTTAACTATGATTAACAGCAACAGTCCAGTGATGGGCCCGTCTGTGCACGACGGTCACTTTTCTATTGTTTAATTTCTCCTATCTGAATCGCATCCTAATGATCACACTTTCACTTCCCATAAAACCTGACGTACAATTTTCTTATCTAGTGAGTTCCATCAGGGTTATCTGCCCCCTGTCATTGGTGTTTTATTAACCTCATGGTTGTCATGAATATCTCATAACTAGATATTTAACAATTTTATGATAATATATCCCCAGGATACAGATGACCCTGACGTTCTGCACTTAAGAGCGGGCTCCCAGGGCTTTTTGTAAGAGTTTGTTTTTATGATCCGTTTGTTTGAATTAAAAGAAAGAGCGCAATAGTTTCTGTAACTTATTATTACAGTACAGTGATGATGATATTATTATTATTATTGTTATGATAGTATTATACTGTATTATTACCACATATGAGCTATTATAGTATTATTATTATTATTCATCAGGGATCCGAGTTACATACAAATCCAACCTAAAGACGTTGTCAGGAATGTATCTCATCCATAACCCGGGGATGGCTTGTACATCATCCCACACATATAATGGCTATTATATCCAAATATTGAATTGCTTTAATCAATAAATTGTGTATATGTAAAGCCCTTGTTAAGACCATTTGGATGGAAAATGAGTTTCTATTTTTTCTTAAAAGGAGACATATGTTCCAAAACATTTCTCCTGAATTATCTTTTCAGTTGCCAAACATGATTCATGTAATAATACAGTAGAATTAATGAAAAACACTTATAGTCCCCATAGTATGAAACAATATAAAGACCAATAGCAATAATCTTTATTAATATTTAGGCAAATAACGTTGAATAAAACTTGGATTAAAAGTAGCTATCCTATGGAAGCCACATTCCTCCAACTGCAGGTGAAACAGTGTACAAGGAGTTTGGCTGATTACACCGGAGAGGACCAATAAGGTCTTATGGGGGATCAACCAAAATACTATGTATGTCTATTAGTGTTCCACACACATTGGTAATGGGGGTTTATACAGGCATTTACACTTAGTGTTTCCCAAACAAGGGTCCACAAGTGTCTCTACTTGCAATCTTAAAATAATTAAATGTGTATCACCACCTCCTCTCTGTACTAGAGAGATATAATAAATTAAGTGACACTCATATACACACAGAACAGACCATCTATCAGAAGAAACACACTTATCTTCTGTGAACTAGAGTTCAAGTTTAAGCACTACAGCAACCTTGTATCTCACTCCCATTAGAGTATTGGGAAGTTCTCCTCCAAAACTTCTAAAACTACTCCTTCTCAATCAGCCATATCTACAAACTAAATAGAGATTGGGAGAAAAGTTCCCCTGACTCTAACTCCTGTGCTCATATCTCATCCATGATTGACATTATATAGATGATTCTTTGTGTTCTGTAATTTACAAATTGCCAAATGTTATATTCATTATCATATATACCACATTTGGAAAATTATGCTTACATGCTTTACACATGAAATATCTAAAGCACCCCTTTTTGAGGTGCAGAACCATGTTTTCCTTTCCTTTTCTTTGGAAATGACTGTGTCCACACATCTGTTAAATACAAGGCTTAGATCAGTTAGTACCAATGTTAGTTCTGGATCTCATTTTAAAATTAATTGATGTCTATGCAAATATTTCCAATTTCATACCATTTATTATTATTGTTACCAACACAACAAAATATTTTATCATTCAAATTTCTTATTAGCTAAGAGAAACGCTATTCCTCTCTTTTTGTCATCACTATCTTTAGCAATTTCCAATTCTAAAAAAAGTGATTTTAACAAGAGGAATTACAGGAGTCACATGTACATTGAGCTCATTATTATTCAATTTGTAAATAAATTGCTTAAAAGCTACTTTCTTTAGTTTGTAGAGAGTAACTAGCTGCGTGTATACCAAATAAGTGTTTAATACTAATAAAAAACAAGAGTGTATTACCATCAATTACAATACCCTCAAGTTTTTCAATAAATCTTTAGAGTCTTTTACATAAGAAGATAAATATGCAACAACATCTTTTAAGGTAACATCAACATATTTACTTGAGGCATCAGTTAAAATATTTATTCCAGAGACTATGGGCCTCATTCTATTATTGGCCGTAGGAGATGCAGGGTCCGCAAGGACCGGCCGCAGGCTATTTGCCTATTCTATTCCCTTCCGGCCGAGGGCATCCGGCAGGCTTGCGGCCAGCGCCCTGTTATCCATTGCGGCCGCACGCGCAGCAGGAAAGCCTTTGATCTTAAACGGCCGCAAGTGTTCCGGCTGCAAGAAAGCCCCGGTTGCTATTCAATTGCTACGGGAACCCTCTCGGCAAGGCTAAAACCGAGCCGCAGCTTACTTGCACCAAAAAGGTCCCGCAAGCACACAATTAAGCACATAATAAAGCCATAATAAAGCCATCCTGCACTCTGATGAGACGATAAAGTGATTGGAGGTGTTAGCATTCATAGCACAACATTCCCCTACACTCAAATCTGAAAATAATATTTATTTTAATTCAAGTCAAATATCCGTGGACAAAGTCCCGAGGGCTTGGAGCACCTCAGACCCGCCCAGGCTGCGGGACGGAAAATAAACCGTTAATGAAATAGCAGATTTGGGTGATGTGCAAGCTTGAGAGGGTGTTGGTATTAATCCTCATGTCCCCCATTATGATACCTATCATTTACAGAGCTTTACAGTGCCATCTAGAATTTATATTTGCATTTAACGTTTTCTGACCTTGTGGCCGGTTGCATGATATGCGGCCGGCCGTAAGGGGGATATCCTTGCGGCGCCGTCCATTTGAATTGCAAGGTAAATGTAGCTCTACACGGGGCCGTAAGACGGCCGCAAGGAATCGCAGCTTTGCGGCCTTTTTTTACGGCCGATAATAGAATGAGGCCCTATGGGTCTGCACAGTATTTTTTTGTATTTGTATAGATATTAGGTATGGAATAAAATGTTGGTATCTGAGCATCTTTAGTAGCCAAAAAATCAAATTCTGCTTTTGATACAATTTTTTTTTTTTATTGAAAGGCTATTCACAAAAGAGTAAATAATTCTGGAACACTAAATAATATTTTAGATTTTTTTTAACATAAAGGATCCTTTGATTTTCTTTGATATAAGCATCTGTATGTAAGTTTCCACCGTTATCTGCACACATGATGATAATATCAGTTCTATTTTGCAAATCATCCAGTGCTACTTTCTCTTGTTCTGTGAGATCACCATCCCACATTCAGTTGAATTCACCCAAAATCTTTAGCCACACTATTAACAAGCAATCTAATAAAAGGTCTGATATTTAATGGTGGTGCAAAATGGATCTTAATTTTAATGATGTAAAAGACCCTTAAATTGTCTATCGTATGCTATATCATTTTGATCTAAGCCTTAACTTTCTTGTAATAAACTTTGCTAAATCTAGATTCTTCTGATCCCATTTTATAGTTTTACTCTAGGCTTATTTTACAAAATATTTATGCAAGGCAAATACAATGAAAATGTTGATCCAATCAAACAATTGAAATGTTGCTGCTGGTGAGAAGGTTAATCCATTCTTTAACAGGGAAATATATTGAGACAATAACTAATAGTCCCCCAGATTATATATGTGTACATTTATGTTCACTGCGGTTTATATTTCTTCTGTCCCCTGTCTACTCCTTGACTTCTTCTTCCTGAGCACTACTGAAAGGAAGTTAAAGATTTTAAATTAGACAACATTGATTAGACTGTCTTGGAAATACTTTAACAATGTTATCTCAATTGAAATATTTCACTTCCTCTCAGATAGATAGATAGATAGATAGATAGATAGATAGATAGATAGATAGACAGATTATTACTTGAGTTTTATCATCCACATGCTATGTGCTCCCTAGCAAGGAGCTTCTCTGTCTCAGTACTCTGGCTAACTGACAGGCTCCCCTGCAAACTAAAGCAGGTTTGTCTGCAACTCTTCTTGTCATGCTTTTATTATTCCACTTGTTTGTGTGTGCATGGCATTCCCCAGGGCCCAACAGAGGCATCAAAATTAAAACTGTCTTATGTAAATAATATGGCCCACCATCAAATGAATTTAAAAAGCAAGTAGTTTAGTGTATGAGTAGCTATTTAAGAAAAAAATATTTTTTTATAGTGGGAAAATGATCATCATTTATTTACAAGAACAACGACGCACATTTCAACATTTAAAAACAATTAAAAAAAAATCTATTTTAGATATTATCTAGAAATCAGACTTTTTATAAAAAAAAATGCAATTGACCCTATAAGTTTGTCATTCACATATGCAATTTTATGTCTTATTCTATAATTTTATTCTCAAGTTAATGTTAGAGAGTTCAGTCCGAGCCAACTAGAGTAGTCCACAATACTTTCAAGGGCTAATGAATTAGAGGATATAGTACTCTCTTTATTTTCTGTATAAGACAGATTTGGGAGTTGAGGGTAAAGGTCTGCCACCCCACAGGGTATAGTGACTTCACCCTAATGGTATATATATAGATATCAGCTTGGGCTTGATCTCTTTCCTCATATATAACCTGAACAATGTATTCATTTTGGACAGCTACTATAGTTCGGGAGCTAAGAATACAGACCCCCATTATTCTGGATACCCTCACTTTCCCTATCGGACTAGCCTAGCTGGCTCTGTCTCTAAGCGACGTCGCCGTGTGACATTACGCCGCACGTCTAACCCTCAACGTCGGCGTATGACGTCACTCCGCACGTCTGACCCTGACATACATTTTAACACGAATGCGTCTGTGAGGAATTGACTCTGCTGGGTTTTGAACCCTGGTCCCCAGGCTGCTATACCTCTTCCCTACCACTGCGCCAGCCTGCCTTTTGTGAATTCCATTGAGACCTTATAAGCTTGACTCTGCTAGCAATTTTATCAGTACCTAAGTCTCTTCAGCTGTGTCTGGTCAGCTGTCTGGTTCTTGGCCTATATAAGGCACTTCCTGTCTCTGTATCCTTGCCAGATTATTGTTGGTTCCTGATCCCTTCAATAAAAGCTTGTTCCTGTTTAACCTACAAGTTGCTGAACCGGATTATTGCTGACCTTGGCTACTGGTCTCCACAACTTTGTGATTCCTATATCATCACAGCGTCTTTCTTTAATTGTTTTTAAATGTTGAAGTGTGCGTCGTTGTTCTTGTAAATAAATGTGAATAAAGATGATCATTTTCCCACTATAAAAAAAAATAATTTTCTTAAATTTCGCATTAATATAGTGTTCAGCACTTTTAGTGGGAGTGAAAAAACTCCTATTAGTTCTTGAGAATGAGTAGCTATGTTGTTAAAATGGCTGTTATAGGGAATTATTTGTGATTTGCTCACACATCAATTAAAGTCAGCAGACAGGGTGATATACACACACAGAAAAGGGAAAATGGGTGTGCATGTACACCTTGCACACGCACTCGCAGGGTCTCCTCCACTTCCGAAAAAGTAAATCTGGCTGCAGAATAGACTCTCATTGGATTTTATGGCATTGTGCCACTAACAAAGTAACCTAATATGCTGCATGAACATATACATTGATGCAGGATTACACTACTTAACAAAAAAAATAAAATGCATTTTTCAAGTAAGATTTCAAAGTTGTTACACTTCATCTTATTCACCAATGCCACATTATAGTTACACTTTATAGCCCATGGCATTTCTAAAGATGTGCTATAGAGTAAAGAAGAATCTAGATTGTTGCACACTTAATGTTGGTTTGGGTCATGTATTGTGTCCTCCTTACAGTGCAGTAATACCAACAGCTGATCAGCCTTGGTACTCTTGGCACTATGTACTGCATGATATTGTTTTTAACCAAATTACCAATCTTTTTAATTTTTCTCTTATTCCTAATCAGCTTGTGTATGTATTCAGTAACATCTCTATAGAAAAACAAACAGGACCCCATACCTAAATAAACACGAGGATGGATAATTTTAGCCTGCAAAGTGAATACAGTCAAATCTTTTTTAGCAGGTCATGCCAACTCAGGTGTCCATCTACTCTAAAGAGACATGTGGATAGTTTTGTAGTTACATAGTAATTGAGGTTGAAAAATAATTTTAGTCCATCAAGTTCAACCTTTTTATATCTTCTCTGATCTGCAGTATGCAGATTAATTGTTAATTGATAATTGATCCAGAGGAAGGCAAACAGAAAGAAAAAAAAACAGTGTCAACTGTCTCAAAAGGGAAAAAAAAATCCTTAATGACCCCAGACACTGGCTATCGGATTCCTCACAGGATCAATACTCCCTCCCTAATTTTCCAGGATAACCCTGAATGCCTTTTTTATTTAAAAATATATCCAATCCCTTTTTAAAATTATCTATCGAATCCGCTGTCACCACCTCTTTTGGTAGAGAACTCCACAAATTAACCAACCTTACTGTGAAGAACCCTTTTCTTTCTTTAAGGTGAAATCTTTTTACTTCTAATCTCAAAGGATGTTTTGTTGTAAGTTGAAAACAGCTTGGCACAAAAAGTTCATTTGACAAAGCCTTGTATTGACCCTGGATATATTTATATAAGGTAATCATATCCCCTATGTTCCCTGCTTTCCCAAAGCGGAGAGAGTTTGCTTAGCCAGGGTCTTTATATTTGGTTCCTCATTAGACACATGTTTGCTGGTAACAGTAAGAAACATTACTTTTCTATTGACAGCATTTTCCATCAGCATTCCACTTGAAGACCTATGAATTAGTGCTTCTGACACGTTTGACACTTTAGAACAAAAAGGGGAAGAAAACAAGTATACCGTCAGAACCAACAAACATATCAAAATGGCAATGATTTTATATTGTATAGAAAATAGTAGGTTTCTGATTCTTCAAATATACAGATTTTATTATGAGTGTTAAAATAAAAACTTTGATGAGAAAAAGTTATAATAAAAGTTATCATTAAAAAAGATATCATTTCCAGATCTTAAACAGGATCCATCAGATATTCCAGGAAGGGCCTTATCCTTCTCTCCACCTCCCTAATACTTTATAAAACATACAAATCCCTTAAAATTAAGCCAGATCTAATGTAGATCCACTAAGTTTCCTGGAGAGGCACTCACCCCCATTTTCACCCCCTGACATTTTACAAAAATTTTGTAGCGCCCTTTCAGGTCCTTTAATTTAAGTCTAATTTCAGTCTACTTTAAACCCCAAATTTTCCCTACCTGGTATTCTACAAATAAGGGCTGGGCCATTTTCAGGTCCATTACTTTAAGTCTATTTTGGTCTCCTACCTTACTAGTGGGAATTTCAAGGCTGGGCAGACCCCCTCCTTGCCCTCGGCACCATGTGTGCCCTTAATTGTTTAGTGATGCATCACCCCCACTATGTTGTTGTTTTTTTTTCTTGTTTTATTTCTACAATGTTGTTTTTCTTGATGTTTTCTCAATATTTAAAATGTTATTTTTGTCTCCATTATCCTTTTTGTCTTAGGTTTTTAGGTCTTGATCCTCCTCCTCTTCTGCACCTCTGGTCCCCGACCGCCTTGGGCTTGACACTCCTGGCCTGGAAATGCAGACCCAATTTCTCCTTGAGCTTTCATTATCCCCTAAGGTACAATGACTAGCACCTCCTTCACCTTTCTTACACATAATGTTAAGGGGTTTAACTCCCCATTTAAACTGTGTATCCCCATCATATAAGTCACTTCGACCCTCAGTAATTTTTATACAGGAGACCCATTTTGCTAATGGTAAAATCCCTTCCTACTTACACAAATCATACCCTTATTTCATATCCTAAACAAATCCTACTAAGAAGGCAGGTGTGGCTATACTGCTCAATAAAGATTTCCCCTTCACTGTGGAGAATAAAAAGAAGATTAATTATATTAACTGGCTCCCTTCTAAGCACCAGGATCTCTCTCATAGCTTTATACTCTCCCACTACTGCCCCTCATAATACCCTCATCAAACTACTTGCTCACCTTAAATATCTATATACAGGCAAGATCATTCTAGGGGGATTTCATCCTGGCTCTGGATCCTAATATGGATATATCCTCTAAGCCCCAAGGGGATAGATATTCTAATAAACTCAAAACAATTCATACATCTCTTGAGGCTCTCCATCTCCTAGACGCTTGAGGACTGAAACAGCAAGGAGAAAAGGAGTGCACGGTTTACTCCCCGGTGCATGGTTCGTATTCCAGAATTGACACTTTGCTAATTGATTCATCTTTGTTGGATGGCTTAATTAACTCCAAAATACGGCCTTGCCCTTGGTCAGACCACTCGGTTTTTCATATGTCCCTGGATTTTGGCATTATCTTCAGACCCCCTTACTCATGGAAGCTTAATGACATGCTTCTTTCTAACCAAGCTTTTAGGGATCAGATAGCCTTAGATTTCAACCATTACTTCTCAACTAATTTGACCCCAGTCTCGGATATAGGGTGGGTTTGGACAGCACACAAGGCCTTCATTAGGGGCTCTTACATTAAACTTTCCACTACCCATAAGAAGCAACAAGTTGAAGATTAGAAGGGAAGTTAAGATAAGAACATCACTTCTAGCTTTAGAAAAAAATAATCAGGCCAATCCCTCAACCCAACGCCGTAAACCTTATGAATTAGATTTAATACTTTCCACTCAAACTGAAAAATCTTTTAGATGGACGGGCCATACACTTTACACAAAGGCTAATAAGCTGGATACTCTACTGGCTAGAAAACTAAGAGATAAGCTGGCCCATTCCAAAATATTTAAGATTAAAAACCTCTCTGGGATTACTATGTATAGTCCCACTGAGAGGGAAGCTGGCCCATTCCAAAATATTTACGATTAAAAACGTCTCTGGGACTACTACATATAGTCCCACTGAAATTCAAGAAACCTTCTCCACCTTTTTTTAAAATCTTTATTCTTCCCCACCGAACTAATATGCCACTCAAATTTCCTTCTTCCTAGAATCCTACGATCTTCCACATATTTCTACTGAAGAGAGAGCTCACCGGAACTCTCCAATTACTACAGAAGAGGTTCTAGAGACTATTATAAACCTGAAACTAGGCAAAGCCCCAGGCCCGGATGGATTTTCTAATATCAATTACAAGAGATACGCAGACATTTTTGCTCCCCATTTGGTGACCTTATTCAATGCAATCTTAGATGGTCATAAGATTCCACCCGAACGTCAGACGAACAAGGTCTTTTTCCCTAAAGAGGGCAGTGATCCACTAGAAGTTAAACTCTATAGACCTATATCACTGCTAAATGGGGATGTGAAAATTCTTGCTAAATTAATGGCTGACAGAATCTCTAACTTTTTACCCACACTAATACATAAGGACCAAGTGGGTTTCATTCCATTTAGACACGCGGGGGATAACATCTGGCAGATTCTGGATACCATGCACTAGGCAAGTGAACACCGTACTCCTCTATGCCTCCTCGCCTTAGATATGGAGAAGGCCTTTGACTCTCTATAGTGCCCCTATTTAAGGGCTGTATTGATGAAATTTGGCATCACTGGACGTTTTATGAATCTGATCGACACCTATTATAAATCCCCCCAAGCAGCATTAAAACTCCCAGGTGAAACTAGGCTCCTTTCACTATTAAAAGGGGGATCAGACAGGGCTTCCCTTTATACCCATTACTCTTTGCTTTGGCCGTAGAACCTTTAGCCCAGACCATTAGATCAAATCCAGAAATCAAAGGTATAAATACTGTATAGGCCAACATCACTTCAAGTGTGCCTTATTTGCGGATGATGTTCTCTGCACTTTGACAGATCCCTTCCGTTAGCTCTGAATTACACTGACTTTCAATGCCAAATGTTCAAATTTAAATGGCAGAAAAAATTTCACAGCATTTCTAAATTGTTTATACACAAATCGAAAGGAGGACTCTCCTGCCCCAATCTAATATTATAAGGCGGCACAATTGGCTTTTAATCCAATCGCGCATTCCCCTACCCACCAACTCCTCATGATATTTATTGAAAACTTTATGATGGCCCCATACATGTGGGATTCCATCACATGGATCCCGAACCCACTGACATGCCTAGGCAAAGTGAGCAGTCCAATCCTTATCTATTTGGCCATGAGCTGTTCGCAAATGTAATTTGATTCTGAAATATCACACCCCTACCCCCATAATACCCAACCCTAAATTTCCTGATTCCCTTCCTGCGTCCTCTCTATTATGGTGGAAATCTCATAATCTCCTGACTGGTACAGGGATAACTCTACCTTAACATTCACACAATTAAAAGAAAAATTCAATATCCCCATCCAGGAACATTATACATTTTGTAGATTTAAATACTTCCTCTATTCATTGGAACACACCCTAGGGAAACCTTTATCAAATTGGTTTACTAGCTTATGCCACTCTGCCTCTCATACAAAAGGTATTTTAGGTATCTTATATAATACTTTTAATTCTCTTTCCGCCACCTCTACCCCAAAATATATTCAGAAATGGGAGGAAGATTTAAACTGTAGCTGGGATACAGAGAACTGTCAAACCTCTTGGCGAAACTTAACCAGAGGATCTCTTTATAGTATATTTTGGAGACCTCCATCAAAGTTCTTCATAGGACTTATATAACCCTGGTTAAACCATTTAGATAACTGCTTTAGAGCTTTCCGTGTCCTTTGAACCTTTTACCACACTTTGTGGTCCTGCACCCATGTACAACACCTTTGGGATAAAGTTTTCCATCTAGCTTCAGTTATATTTGACACACCTATCACGGCTAAAGCAGGCATAGGCCTCTTAGGGCACTTTGCTCCTTCACTATCAAAATGTCAAAAGAAACCCCTCCGGTACTTAATGTTGGCTATAAAGAGCCATATAGCCAGGAAATGGAAATCGCCCACTCTTACTTTTCAATCGGTTATCAACAAGATAAATGACATCACTGTAAAGGCTAACCCAATTATTGGAGGACCATATGCCTCAATTCTTCCAGATCTGGAATCCCTGGATTAATTTCCCATATGGTCCACCTATTCAAATAATTGTGGTAAATAAGGGAACAAAAATAGCATATGGATGGATGGTTACTCTTTAAGAGTTTTTAGCATACAATGTCCCATATTTATAACACATTAAATCTTCCCTCATATGGCAAAATTACTTTGCTAATCCTTGGGAAGATGAAAAAAAATGTGTTTTTTTATTAGCTCAAAAAAAGTTAAATTTAAAACCAATCTAGAAAAAAGCGCACCTTTAGTACTCTTATGGTTATCAAAAACAGTATTATAAATAGTAATATTATATTTACTAGTGAGGAATATATGGAAAGTACTTTAATTACTATAATAGTTGTTAAATACTATACTCCTTTATTGCCTTGGACTACTATATGTCATTAAAGCAGACTAGCAATTCTAAGGAGTCAAAAAGGAGTCAAAAAATTTACCATAGTTAACCATAATAGAAAATAATTCCTTGATATCTAAATCAACATAACCAGAGTACTTGCGCTTCTGTAGAAATAGTCCCGACGGTCCCGTTTCGCCCTCCTTAGGGCTTACTCATGGGCTACTGAATTTAGGTTTAAATGGGGCTTTTATAGCCTTTTTCCATCCATTTACGCTTATTAAACACAATTATAACACCTATAACATAAATCCTTCTTACTTAACACTATGCTTTTTTGCCAATTTGTACGCTTGGGGTGCAGGCAGGGGACCAGAGGCAGCAGGATAGGACAGGTAATAGATTCAGACTGATAATCAGATGGATGTGAGCTTGGGCACCTTAAAGACAAACATTTGATTTTGAATTTAAATTTTATGTTTTATTGAAATATCTTAGCTCATTTAGAATTACATTTTATTCTTTCAACATAATTTTTCTTTAGGCTCCCGATGTTTCACACATTTAGCCTGTTAAACTGTTTTATTTATGGTAGTATTTTTCCCTCGAAAATTGGAAAAGTTTAGGTAACTCATTTACACCTTCCCACTGGTGGGGATAGGCTTTTTCGTTTGTATATACAGTGCCTTGCAAAAGTATTCCCCCCCTTGATTTTTTACCTATTTTGTTACATTACAGTCTTAAGTTCGATGTTTTGTTAATCTGAATTTTATATGATGGATCAAAACACAATAGTCTAAGTTGGTGAAGTGAAATGAGAAAAATATATACATAAAACTATTTTTTTAGAAATAGAAAACAGAAAATTGACATGTACGTATGTATTCACCCCCTTTGTTATGAAGCCCATAAAAAGTGGTGCAACCAATTACCGTCAGAAGTCACATAGTGAAATTATGTCCACCTGTGTGCAATCTAAGTGTCACATGATCTGTCATTACATATACACACCTTTTTTGAAAGGCCCCAGATGATGCAACACCTAAGCAAGAGGCACCACTAACCAAACACTGCCATGAAGACCAAGGAACTCTCCAAACAAGTAAGGGACAGTGTTGTTGAGAAATACAAGTCAGGGATAGGTTATAAAAATATAGCCAAATCTTTGATGATCCCCAGGAGCACCATCAAATCTATCATAACCAAATGGAAAGAACATGACACAACAGCAAACCTGCCAAGAGGCAGCACAGAGACCTCAGGTAACCCTGGAGGAGCTGCAGAGTTCCACAGCAAAGACTGGAGTATCTGTACATAGGCCGACAATAAGCTGTACGCTCCATAGTGTTGGGCTTTATGGCAGAGTGGCCAGAAGAAAGCCATTACTTTCAGCAAAAAACTAAATTGCACGTTTTGAGTTCGCAAAAAGGCATATGGGAGACTCCCAAAATGTATGGAGGAAGGTGCTCTGGTCTGATGAGACTAAAAGTTAACTTTTCAGCCATCAAAGAAAATGCTATGTCGGGCGCAAACCCAACACATCACATCACCCAAAGAACACCATCCCAACTGTGAAACATGGTGGTGGCAGCATCAGGCTGTGGGGATGTTTTTCAGCAGCCGGGACTGGGAAACTGGTCAGAGTTGAGGGAAAGATGGATGGTGCTAAATACAGGAATATTCTTGAGAAAACCTGTACCACTCTGTGCATGATTTAAGGCTAGGACAGAGGTTCACCTTCCAGCAGGACAATGACCGCAAACACACTGCTAAAGCAACACTTGAGTGGTTTAAGGGGAAACATGTAAATGTGTTGGAATGGCCTAGTCAAAGTCCAGACCTCAATCCAATAGAAACTCTGTGGTCAAGCCCAAACCCTCCAACTTGAAGGAGCTGGAGCAGTTTTGCAAGGAGGCAAAAATCCCAGTGGTAAGATGTGGCAAGCTCATAGAGACTTATCCAAAAGCGACTTGGAGCTGTGATTGCCGCAAAAGGTGGCTCTACAAAGTATTGACTTTAGGGGGGTGAAAAGTTATGCACATTGACTTTTTCTGTTATTTTGTCCTATTTGTTGTTTGCTTCACACAAAAAAAACACATCTTCAAAGTTGTGGGCATGTTCTGTAAATTAAATGATGCAAATCCTCAAACAATCCATGTTAATTCCAGGTTGTGAGGCAACAAAACAAGAAAAATGCCAAGGGAGTGAATACTTTTGCAAGGCACTGTATTTTGACTTAAATACTATACCCTTATATGTTACAGTATAATATTAGCTTTATTCTGTTTTCTTTTAATAGGGTGATATTATACTCCAATTGTACCAAAACAGTAATTTGGCTTTTATGTTTTTTTTATTTTATTTTGTTACCTACTAAAAAAACTTTTAAGAAAAAAAAAAAGATATCAAAACAAATTCTGACGTTTGTTTCCACTTTATGTGTATATGATAAGTATTTTACACATTATGTGGACACAGATTCAGGATGAATAAATATATACAGCCCTATTTAATTGCGATTCTGTAAATTTAAAAGGGCTCTATTTAAGCACACAGCATATTTTTTTACAGAAGTTTTTAGTTAGTGAGCTTCTATCCAAAAGCAAGGTCTTCACTAACTAAAAACTTCTTTAAATAAAATATGCTGTGTGCTTAAATAGAGCCCTTTTAAATTTACAGAATCGCAAGTTATTAAGGCTGATAATGTTCCCAGGTTAAGTGTATCAACCACACGTTACACACTTTGAGCAGATAACTTATATAGTGAGAGAAGATTCTCTTATTGTCACCCTTATAAGTGATTTTTATTCCCCAACCTTCAACGCATAAGTATCTCAAAGGGATAGTTTGTAGTAACAAGTTGTTACAGATTAGTAATAAGGGATACACCTGCACAAAGACATAATCAATTTGCCACATTTTCGTGCAAGTGTATTCCTTATTACTAATCTGTAACAACTTGTTACTATAAACTATCCCTTTGAGATACCTATACGTTGAAGGTTGGGGAATAAAAAACACATATATACCTTCCTGTAAAAATGATTAAGTCCCTTTGTAGATGAGATGCCTAATATTAGGTACCAATTATGAATCATGACATAAGAAATTTGCAACATTTTTGTGCAAGTGTATCCCTTTTACTAATCTGTAACAACTTGTTAAATTTTGGTACCTAATATTAATATTGGTACCTAATCTTCTCTCCCTATATAAGTTATCTGCTCAAAGTGTATAACGTGTGGTTGATACACTTAACCTGCGAACATTATCAGTCTTATTAAATTGCGATTCTGCAAATTGTAAAGGGCTCTATATAAGCACACAGCATATTTTTTTTTACATAAGTTTTTAGTTGGTAAACTTCTATCCAAAAGCAAGGTCTTCACTAACTAAAAACGTCTGTAAAAAAATATGCTATTTGCTTAAATAGAGCCCTTTTTAACTTGCCGAATCACAATTTAATAAGGCTGTATACATTTACTCATCCTGGATCTGTGTTCACATAGGGCCTCATTCTATTATCGGCCGCAGCCGCTGCGGGGCCGCAAGGACCGGCCGCAAGCTTTCCGGCTATTCTATTCCCCTCCGGCCAGGGACTCCGGCAGGCTTGCGTCCGGCGCCTTGCTATCTCTTGCGGACGATCGCGGCGGAGGAAAGCCTTTGATCTAAAACGGCCGCAAGGAAATCGGCCGCAAGAAAATCCCGGTTGCGATTCTATTGCTCCGGGAACCCTGTCTGCAAGGCTAAAAACGAGCCGCAGCTTACTTGCAGCAAACAGGTCCCGCTAGCACCAATTAAGCACATAAAATAGCTCAAATAAAGCCATCCTGCACTTTGCGGAGTCTATAAAGTGATATTCGGTGTTAGCAAAAATAGCACATAATTACCCTATACTCAAATCCGTAAAATATATTTTTTTTAATATACGTAAAATATACATGTAAAAAGTCCATAGGGCTTGGAGCACCTCAGACACGCCGCAGCCGGAAAATAAACAGTTAATTTGAACTTGGGTTTGGGCTGATGTGCAAGCTTGAGAGTGGGTTACTTTTAATCCTCATGTCCCCCAATATGATCCCTAGTATTTACAGAGCTGTACAGTGCAGGCTTGAATTAATTTTTTAGTTTTTAGATTTCAGAGTTTACGGCCGGTTTCAAGATATGCGGCCGGCCGTAAGGGGAGATCCTTGCGGGGCAGTATAATAGAATCGCGAGTTAACTGAACCCTCGCAAGGAATCGCAGCCTTACGGACGATTTACGGCCGATAATAGAATGAGGCCCATACAATTTAGAATTTGTTTTGATATCTTTTTTAATGATAACTTTTATTTTAACTTTTTCTCGTTGAAGTTTTTCTTTTAACACTCATAGTAAAATTTGTATATTATAAGAATAATATACCTACTATTTTCTATAAATTTCAATCCTTTTTTGATGTTTGTTGGTTCTGATTATATACTTGGTTTCTTCCCCTTTTTGTTCTAATATTGACTTATACCACCAACAATCACTGTTGTCCTAATTATTGGGTTATCTCTCAGTATCCACGTTTGACACTTTCCAGCATTTAATATGTGTAATCCAATGGTATTGTTGGTTACATTAACAAATCCACAAGCAAATGTTCTCCATCACTGCTCATAGTAGGGCATGCATTTTGTACAAGGCACAGAGTACATCCACTGATTGCTTCAATTCAAATGCAATTTTAGTACCCAGAACTTATTTCAAGCTTAAATATCATGACTCAAAAATGGACCACATTTCAAGAAATATCAGTTGGCTTATAGTGGCTTGAATGTGTCTCAGGCATATTTGATACACAACATCAGACCACCAAGCAATTTATGGTACAGAACCACACATCCCTTCTTTGAGAGTGTTGTTGGTCTATGTTGCTTGGACAGGATAAGTAAACATAGATACTCTGAGAGGTAGATGCTGGCAGCACTTGTTGGTCACATCTCTCTACAAGTTTAGAGCTAGCCATGGCCAGCGTCTATAATGAAATGTCTTATAGGAACATTCTCTACAAAGCACCAGAAGTAGTACTCAAATCGTTATCTACTATCTGTACTTTATTCCATGTTATTGACTTAGTTCATATAGCACTACCCAAACTATGTACATTTTTCTGTCACTGCACTTTGCAGATGTAATTTGTTTTTGCATTATAAATCGAGAACATAGGATGACATTCATATTAAACAAATACCCAACTGCACTCAAAGACGGCAAGACATTTATATTCCATTCTACAGAAATGTGTAATAGTCATTAATTGTAATAAAGCAGAACAGTTTGATAACATATTCAATTTAAGAAAAAATATATATATGCTTGAAAATGTTGTTTGACTAAGAGTATAGTTAAGTTTGGAAAAATAAAGATAGTTTTTAATTAGACAAATAAATAGCTTTTTAAACATCTGCTGATACTTGGGGGCATCAGGGATGTGTTGGTAAAAAGTGCTTGTCCAGAAGCAGCAGCAGCTATCCTTGAGGATGTGTAGGGAAAAGGGAGAAGATGTCAAATACCAAATGCCCCATTAAATGACAAATCTGGTTCCCTTTCCCTCCTCTCTCCTTCGCCATGCTTTCCTCCACTGATCTGTTTTATAATTAACAATTAATCCACATTTAACAAGGATCAGAGGAGATTTAAAAGGGTTTAACTTGATGGACTAAAAATATTTTTCAACCTTAATTACTATGTAACTATGTAATAACTGTAATAATTGTCCTAATAATTGTCTTTGGCTGCAGATTAGATGGGACTGATATAGACAGACAAGCTGGATGCTTCTACATGCAAACTGAGCCAGCAAATATTACATTTTGTCGATATATTATAAAGATTTTCTAAAGTTGATAGTTTGTCTCGTTCTGCACGTGTGAGTTTTTTTCCACATGTGAAGACTATTATTATATATTAATCATGCAGCATACACTTAAATAGTGAGACCATATAAATGCTTAATAGAAACATTTACATTTTCCAAAAAACAAACTGTACCTCAATATATTACCCAACATTAAAATAAAATATAAACTGTATAATATTCATTCTAGTCATCCAAGAAGAATTATATGTCAATTATGGGAGCATGTTCATTGCTGTGCATAGAGCTGCTACCTTTGGCATTTCATTTATTCACCCCTGTCACAGGGATTTACTATAAGTACCCCAGGGCAACTAATCCATTAAACCCCTATTATCCATGGGGGTCTATACTGACTTCCATGGATATCTAATTAACCCCCTATAATCCATGGGGGTTTATAAAGACCCCGTGAAAAAATTACATAAGGGTCCACCAGTAACCTGTGACACTCTAAATTAAGACACTACACTATTAAAATTACCCCCAATAACTAAATCTAAATGAATTAAAAAAATAATAAATAAAAAATAAAACTCACTAATAACCCCCCACTAATTAATTAAAATAAAATAAACCCCGCTAATTAAATAAAAAAAATAAACCCACTGATTATCTAATAAATTAATCTCCACTAATTAACTAATAACAAACCTGAGCAATCTGATTGGTCCAAAATATTTAAACTAGACAGCAGGGTGACATCCAAAAAAACCTATTCTGATCGGCTGAAATATGATTGAAATCTATTTCCGAACAGAAGAGTGAGGACCAAGGCGTCGTTGATCATCGCTGGATGATCATTTGGTAAATAATATTAATTAATGATTATTTTACAGTTTGTTTATATTTACTGTAATTCTTTTTGTAATTAGTGGGGGGGGGTTAGTTAATTTTTGGGGTTTATTTTATTTTAATTAATTAGTGGGTTTTATTTTTAATTTATTATTGTTTTGTATTGATTTAAATGCATTTGTATTAATTAGATTTTTGAGGGTTCATTTTAATAGTGTACTGTTTTAACTTAGAGTGTCATGGGAGTACTTTACAGAGGTGGGGTTATGGGGCTGTAGGCATAACCCATTCACCTACAGAGCATGCTCCAGGTTCTCGATTTGTAATTGTATTTTAATGGTGAAGTAAAATACAGGTTTAACTTACAAAGAACATACATTGGTCATTTAAAACACTGAAATTACATTCCCTTTTTCTCATTATGTAACCATTTCACAGCCTGAATGCAAAATACAGAAATATTTATATACAGGTTTTCTGCGATAAATGCCTACGGGATGAGAAACGTTGAACTTTGCGGCCGCAAATCCTTTGATGTGTCAAGCCCATAACTGGTACAATTCCAATCATGCTATTATATTGCAACAAAGTCACTCGCAAGCAAACCGGTAACACGCAAATATAGCCCAAAGCACAACAAATGCTGGGGAGGACTTGCAAGGGGAGGAAAGTTCAATATGTAGCACCTTAACTGTAGTTAAAATCACACTACTGTACTTATATTAAAAGTGAAAGTGATGTTAGGTCTTAGAAATAATAGTACAACATTATCAAGCCCAAATCAAGCGCAAATCGGCCCAATAAAAATCTTTATTTTATGTATATTTTTTGTGTTTTATCAATCCCAACAATCAATGTGTTAATACATATGATGGAACTCGCATGTAATAGAATATCATATTTGCAGGCTTATTAATATTGCATTATGGCTGGAATGTGGGTCCGATCGTAAACCCTTAATTGAAGCCCCTAGGACTTTGAAATCCAACCTCCATTTTTCAGTGACGTAATGATGACGATCTCAGTTTCCATTGGCTCCATCTAAACCCGTAATTACGGGTTTGCTTAATTGATCATCAACAAATCCTCAAATCTGACGGCTGACAACTGGTTTACAGGTTTGCATCTCAAGCTCGTAACTCGCAGCCGCTCTTATTTAATAGCGCAGTAACTCTGCCACATTTTAAGCCCTCAGCCATTGCGAGCTTCACGTTGCACTTACGTGGCTCTAATTTTATGGGGTTTCTTAAAAATTAGTCTATTTGCCTAGAAACAGAAATATAATGCTCTGAGACGTTTATACTAAGTAAAGCAGTAGTTGCTAAACAAAAATCAAAATGACATAGCTGTGTTTTCCCTGAAGCTAATTTCCACTGAGGTCATTAAATGCCATATTATATTTCCTATGAAAAGTGTATCACATCATTTTATTTCCTTTACTGACTTCCACAGGCGTTTTGAATATAAAAAAAATTATGTTTTAAAAATAAATTTAAAAGACCAGTGTTGTCATTTTTTTTCTGTGTTGTTTTTATGAATTAATAAGCATGGTAATGAGGAACATGTTTCTAGAAAGTGTATATATATATATATATATATATATATATATATATATATATATATATAAAAATATATATGTATATCTATATATATATCTATTATTAAATATAATTATTATATACTATGTTTTGCTTTTTTCATTACAGTTGCCAATCAGGTGATTCTGTCCTTGTAAAATTCACAGTAATCCCATTGTGCAGACAGGCACTTCCTGTGTATTCAAAGTCTCCTCCCACCTCAAGAAGTTGGCCAGCTGAACCCAAAATGGCGAAAATGCATAAAAAAGATAATATATCAGAAGATGTATTATTTTACAATTTAGTGAAGTTCTTCAAAATAGTAATTTTAAAATTTTCACCTTTAAGAGCTATAGCATTTTTAACTACTCATTGTTAAGCAAGAGGTGCTCAATGCTTAAAAAAAAAGTACAATAGAACAGCTGTACTTACATATTGGTATTGGCAGTTGAGGTCAACCAATCTGCAGCTAATCCAACCATATCAAGTCCAGTGGACAGCTGGTTAAAATATCTAGGATGTCCTGAAATATAAAATATGAAACAATCTTCAGAAATAAACACAGTTTTATATTTTAAAATAGGGTGGCACATCAATCATAATCTCATAGGCACTAGCTGCTGTAGTGGACATATAATAGTTGGTAATTTTTTTATTTTGTTACTAATTTATAATTAAAACAGTATTTGAGGAAAATAAACTCAATGTGGCTTTAAAACTAATATTTAAACTTTAGTGTTCAGGGTCTAGCAGATTTCTCCCTCTCCGCCCTACTTAGGTGCATAGGGACTGTCTTAATTTTTTTTCTGAGAGGTCTCGGATTTCCTGCACTGGCCACTATTAGCCTCATTCAATTGCTGCAGATTTGGGATCTGAGCTCGCAAGTGGAAATCGCAGGCAATTTTGCTATTCAATTGGCGTCTTTTTGCGAGCTCAGATCGGGTAAGATTTACGGCTGTGCGAAAATGGTGGTAATTATGAGATTCTTATCTTCTAATGGCAGATGTGAAATAGGCAGTTATGGGCTCAGTGATACGCATCCCGCCCACAACTGCTCTGACCCAGTGCATGGTTTAGAAAGCTAGCTTCAGGATCAAAACTCGCAGCCTGGAGCAATTGAATAGCTTTGCAAACGGAGTCCAACGAGAGCTCGCAACCCGCACGCAGACATGCGGCCGTTGGCGAGTGAGTTGCGAGCGTGCAATTGAATGAGGCTATTTATCTGCAGTGAATCAGAAAAAGACTTCTTCAAGAAAGTCTCCTAGGCAGATCCTCTGTTACCCCCTGGACACTAGATAAAACGTGGAGAGAAGCAAACCTGCTTAAGTCTTAAACACTACAGGTTAATGTATGTTTTTTTTTAAAAGACTGATTTTTTGTTATTAAATAAACATATGGCACCCATATTGTTCCTTTAAGATGGTCTTAAAAACAAAGATTTTGTATTTATTATTTTGGGTGGAAACCACTGCCTACTGACTTGGAGCGAGAAGCGGTTTGTTCTTCCAATTTCTGTTTAGCAGGTGGAGTGGAAAAACGGGGGATTTCTGGATTTGTAGATGATTGAGTTAGGTTTTTGTCAGCTCAGCATCTTTTCGGCTAATGCTAACAAACAGGCAATCATACTTCATATTGAAAATGCTGCTGTTCCTGCTGTATACCTGCCTCTGCAAGCCCTATCAAAACATAATAAAATGAGATTTTCTCTAAAAATACTTTCAAGCTCTTGGTTTTCATGTCTGTTTTTAATGTCACAAACATATGACAATATTTCTAAACAGTCGTTAATCATTTATTACAATTATTACCCATTTTCAAATTACTCATTGTTTTCCTAAACCACTGCAGCTTTTTAAGATGGTGTTTCATTTTCACAAAATAACAATCTCCATATTAAAAGGACATGGAATAAAACTTTCACTCAAGTATTTTAAACATGACAATAGTTGTTTTTTGCATGCAAAAATTAAACGTAATTGAAAATAACAGGAATTCCAGAAAACACTACCATGTAAATCTCATTGGCTGGCAGAACGCATTTTCTGAATACATTTTTGTACTCTGAGACTTGTATTTGAAAAAAAAAATGCCATGGCACGTTATTAAATATCCTCTTTCTGATGCAACAAAGAAAATGTCTCTTTAATACCATTTCCATATGTCCTTATCTCTAGAAATGTTTGTCATAAATCATACACATAGGGCCTCATTCATTTGTGATTTGGCCAATTGAATAGGGCTCTATATAAGCACAAAGCATATTTTTTTACAGAAGTTTTTAGTTAGTGAACTTGTATCCAAAAGCAAGGTCTTCACCAACTAAAAATTTCTGTAAAAAAAATATGCTTTGTGCTTATATAGAGCCCCGTTCAATTGGCCAAATCGCAATTGAATGAGGCCCATAGTCTACTTAGTATTTTCAATATTAATAGTATTAATTGAAAAAAATCAATATGCCAGTCATCCAGTAACTCTAAAGCTGATCATTTAAGATGACAAATAAAAGATAACAACTAGTCAGTTTATCCACAGAAAGATGTTATAAATAGCCAATTGTGATTTTATATAAACACAATTGAAATCACCATTAATGTCATGCAAATGATGCCTTAGGGAGTATTCAGTGGGTGATATTATTTCCAACCTCCTTTTAATCCGTTAAGACACTCATTCTGTGATTTGACTTCCAGTTTGAGAACAGGCTGGAGGCAATTAAAACTGTGAATATAGATAGCTCATTACAGGAACAGTTATCTTATCAGTGGTGGGGCTCCAGTGCTGGCAACATCTGAGTTAGCTATATATTCCATAGATAAAAGACTACAGACCTATTTTAAGTTCATATCTCATAGTTGTGGCTGTTTCTACAAGGTGGCAAAGACATGAAAAAAGCAAACAGGACATCAATTCTGTACATCATTTGCCAGACTGCTGGTTCTCTGTTATCATGTACTTGCACATGTGGTGAGAATAATGCTTTCAGTGGAGATGCAATTTTCTCTGTCATTTAATAGAATTAGTAATGTTGGATTATTTCCATTCTTGTTAAAAGGAATGTATAGTGTTTTCAATATTTGCTTTTATCTGTTTGACCAAAAGAAAATCTATAATTTCCATATGGGAGTGAATAAAATGTTCAGATTGATAGATATTATGTGTTTTTTTTTTTTTTAATTAAAAGCTTTTGTTTATATGTTTATTCTCTTGAGAATATTAACTCACATTACATGGCATTTTATAATTAAAATAAATGTACAAGAAATGTAAGTACCACTATAGTCATAGTTTTGACACATTTGGCATATCAAGAACGAAACAATATACTTGTTATTATACACAAACCAAATTCAACAATAAATGTGTGTAGTGGTCTAATTTTTTTTCTTTAAGAAACTAACAGCCCTATTAAATTCCCCCAACGTTGGAATCCGTAGTCCATAACAGTAAAATTCAACACTAAAAGTGTGTAGTGGTCTAATATTTTTTTTCTTTAAGAAACTAATAGCCCTGTTAAATGTTCCCAACTTTGAAATCCGTAGCCCATAACGTAGGCCGCAAGCCTTGCGGCTATTAAATTGGCCCTGTAAAGCAATCCGTCAATGACTTGCGGGGTAAGGGCGCGAAAAGTCTACGGAACGTGGATATTCGAAATGCGCACCTGCAAATCCTTTGATCTGTCAAGCCCATAACAGTTATATTTTCAACCACGCTATTAAATTGCAACAAATTCACTGGCGTTCAAGCCCGTAACCTGCATATGGAGCCAAAAAGCCAACGGGTACTAGAGAGGATCCACTAGGGGGGTAAAGTACAATCCGTAGCACTGTAAATGTAAATATTCACACAATGCTGTACTTATAATAAAAGGGAAAGTGATGTTAGGTATTAGCACAACATTCTCAAGCTCACAAATCTGCAATATAAAATACTTTATTTCATCTTTAATTTCCATGTTATATCTATCCAGGCAATCAATGTGTTAATACATATAATGGAACTCGCATGGACTTGAATATCATATTTACGTTTTTATCCATATTGCATTATTTCTGGAATGTGGGTGCAATCGCAACTCTTAATTGAAGCCCGTAAGACTTTGAAATCCAACCGCCATTTTTCAGTGATGTAATGATGATGATCTCTATTGCCATTGGCTCCATCTAAGTTAGTAATCATGGGTTTGACTAATTGATCATGTTCACGGCCTCGCATCCAACGTTCGAAAACTGGTTCACGGGTTTGCGTCTCAAGCCCATAACTCGCAGCATGTTCAAAGTTAATAGCTCTGTAATGCAGCCAAATCTCAAGCCCGCAGCCCTTGCGGCTTGCCGATGCCGCTACAGGCTTCTAATTTAATAGGGCTGTAAAACTCTTAAACTTTATACAAAAAAAAGTTAAAAAAAATATAAGAAAAGGAAGACAAAGATATTTAAAAAAATGATAAAAAAAATGTTTATTCATGATGGTGACCATTTTTTATTATATAATGGCAAAGAGTTTTCTAAAGTGTAAGTCTAAGTATGCCAATTCATCAGTTTTGATGCCAAGAAGGAGTTGACTTTTTCCAATTTGTTACAAAATGAAGTTTAATAATACTAAAAATGGTTGATAATAGTTTTTTACCAGCTGTCTTTCATGTTTTGGGGAATATTCCCAATAGACATAACGTCTGGGCAAATTATAACTATATGCCATACATGGTATTGATCATTCACTCCATTTTTCCCTAAATCTTTATTGTAGTGAGGCATGGCTGGTAACCTCAAAATCACCATAAATAAACATATAAAAATAGAGAGTAATTGGTGGATCCCCAGTTCCACTATACCATAGGACAGATATTTAGCCTACATTATCTCATTACACAGGATAATACATTAGTTTTTTTCATCTATAGGGCTTACAGAGTTTGTGATGGGCTCCCAGTACCATCAAAACAGTACCTGGAGGGATCCTGAGAAAAGGTATTCATTATCATTATGTGTTTTTTTAGTGGCACATATTGTTAATGGGGTTTGATATTCATTATATATATGTATAGCTTGCACTGTGCACTTTGGTTAAGAAATTATGATATAATTATGGATAGTATCTGGACACTATATGTATGCATATTTAATTAATTTGGTTGGTAATAATTTTGTAGCACTGTTAATGTTGCTACTATTACTCAAATACTTGATATAATTAGTATTGAATGTTTGCATATTTACGGTAATCTTAATGTTGGACATTTATTACTACGATACTCATGAATTGATTTACAAATTCACATATTGCACGCTGCACTTTAATAAGAGGACATACTTCTCCTTTTTTGTACTCAATAGTTAATATAATATTATTATATCTAATTTGTAATTTAGAGCAATAATTGGTTTATGGTATATGGTTATGTTTTGTGCCCTTTTACTGGTATTTGATTTGAATATGATTTAATTTAAATATGTGAGTCAGCGGCGGATCTACCGCCGGTTCCGCCGGTGCGATGCACCAGGGCCCTTGCTTTGTGAGGGGGTCCTCAGAAGCATCATTCACCCCCTCAAAACCCCCAGGGCCCCTTGCCACACTATTCAGCCCCTCCCTTCCTCTCCTCTTGCTTGTGCCTTGCAGTCCCTGTCCCGGATCCCATTGCTCAGAGGCTGGGTATCCTTCCCCTGCCGGAGCTTCACACTGCGGGTTACCCAACCTCTGAGCAATGGGATCCGGGACAGGGTCTGCCAGTAAGAGGAGAGGTGGGAGGGGGTGAATAGTGTGACAAGGGGCCCTGAGGGGTTGAGGGGGTGAAGGATGCTGCTGAGGGGGCCCTGTGGGTGAATATGGCATCTGAGGGGCTTGGGGGTGAATGGCGCTGCTGAGGTGGGCTGGTAGTGTTGGGGGGTGAATATGGCATCCAAGGCGAGAGGCTTGGGGGTAAATGGTGCAATAAGAGGGCACTGTTTTTTTGGGAGGGTGTAAATTATGCTGATGAGGGGGCCCTTGGGGGTTCGGGCAGGGGGTGAATATGGCATCTGACAGATTTGGGGGTGAATGGTGCTGCTGAGGAGGGCCTGGGGGTATTGGGGGTGAATATGGGTGCTAAGGGGGCCCTAGAAGTTAATATGTCTGCTGAGGGGGTTGGGGTTGGATGGTGCTGCTGAGGGCGGGCTGGGTGTGTTGAGGGTGAATGGTGCTGCTGAGGGGGGCCTGTGGGTGTTGGGGGTCAATATGGCTGCTAAGGGGGCCCTAGAAGTGAATATGTCTGCTTAAGGGGTTGGGGTTGAATGGTGCTGCTGAGGGGAGGCTGTTGGGGTGAATGGTGCTGCTGAGGGGGGCCTGTGGGTGTTGGGGGGGGGGGATATGGCTGCTAAGGGGGCCCTAGAAGTGAATTTGTCTGCTTGGAGGGTTGGGGTTGAATGCTGCTGCTGAGGGGGGCTGGGGGTGTTGGGGTGAATGGTGCTGCTGAGGTGGGCTGGGGGTGTTGGGGGGTGAATATGGCATCCAAGGCGAGAGGCTTGGGGGTGAATGGTGCAATAAGGGGGCACTGTTTTTTTTGGGAGGGTGTAAATTATGCTGCTGAGGGGGCCCTTGGGGTTTCGGGCAGGGGGTGAATATGGCATCTGAGAGATTTGGAAGGGGTAATGGTGCTGCTGAGGAGGGCCTGGGGGTATTGGGGGTGAATATGGCTGCTAAGGGGGCCCTAGAAGTGAATATGTCTGCTGAGGGGGTTGGGGTTGGATGGTGCTACTGAGGGGGGGCTGGGTGTGTTGGGGGTGAATGGTGCTGCTGAGGGGGGCCTGTGGGTGTTGGGGGTGAATATGGCTGCTAAGAGGGCCCTAGAAGTGAATATGTCTGCTTAGGGGGTTGGGGTTGAATGGTGCTGCTGAGTGGGGGCTGCGGGTGTTGGGGTGAATGGTTCTGCTGAGGGGGGCCTGGGGGTCCACTGCACTACATAAAGGAACATATTCAGAAAAAAAATATTTATTACAAGAAAATGTTGTTTTATTTATATATATATATATATATATATATATATATATTTATATATATATATATATATATATATATACATATATATATTCATATATAGTATCTCACAAAAGTGAGTACACCCTCACATTTTTGTTAATATTTTATTATATCTTTCCATGTGACAACACTGAAGACATGACGCTCTGCTAGAATGTAAATTTAAAATTGTAAGTGTACAGCCTGTATAACAGTGTGAATTTGCTGTTCCCTCAAAATAACTCAACACACAGCCATTAATGTCTAAACGGTTGGCAACAAAAGTGAGTACACCCCTAAATGAAAAAGTCTTAATTGGCCAAAGTGTCAATATTTTGTGTGGCCACCATTATTTTCCAACACTGCCTTAACCCTCATGGGCATGGGGTTCACCAGAGCTTCACAGGTTTCCACTGGAGTCCTCTTCCACACCTCCATAATGACATCATGGAGCTGGTGGATGTTAGAGGCCTTGCACCCCCCCCCCACCTTCCATTTGAGGATGCCCCACATATGCTCAATAGGGTTTAGGTCTGGTGACATGCTTGGCCAGTCCATATTCTCTCCTATGGCTACCATGGTGAGTTTGAAACATTAACGCTAACTTTTAGTTAACATATTAATGTAAACAACAGTTAAGCTAATTCATCAACTGGCTAAGTTTAATGGCAATAATGTAATATTGACTGTCATCTCTTGTACTGGTAGAATTACATAGTTTTCTAAAAGTTTGACATAATGTTAACTGGGCAGCAAATTGCACAAATGTAAAACATTCCCATATTATAGGACCAGAAAAGAAGAAAGCTGAACACTATGATCAGTGGTGGAGCTAGTGAATGGAGGGCCCTGTTGCAAATGGACACACAGAGTTGTCCATATATATATTGTTTTTTGTATTATTTCAGACTCCAATTGTTTATCACTTATGCGCGTAAGGTGATGTGCGATCATGCATGCGCTGTGTGCTTAATTTTTGGGGTTCTAATGAGAGGGGCCTTGGGGGTGTGGCAGAGGGGCCCAGAGAGGGGGTAGACAGGGTGTGGCCCATGGTGGGTAAGCCGCCAGGCTCCAAAAATGCACAAAAAATCTCACTGCTAGATCTGCCCCTAACTAGGATCTCTATATTCCGGGTGGGAATACTAACACAAAGCCAGCGAAACAGCGTAGTGAATTTAGTTAAAATTAAGTTATATTTTAATTATTACTTGTGACAAACTGTTATTACTTGTGTCAAACTGTTATATACGTAGTTCAAACAAGGTCTAAATAACATATTATAAAAGTTTCTTACTCCTCACACAGAAAGAGAAATACATGCAAATCAGTAGAGTGGGAACAGACAACCATACTCCACAAAGCTTCGCCTTCTTGACTGCACAATAACTCTAGATTATGACTGACTGGAATCTGCTTTGTTACTTTCTTTCATTCCCCTTGGCATGGGAGAAAACAAACAAACATATGGATTGTTTATGGGCACTTAATATAATGATTTATATCTACTGTATGGAGTGTTTTTTGTGTATTTTCACAGCTCCTTTAGGTTCATTAGTGCATGTTTATCTGCAAACAGAAAGGGCAGAGCCACATTAGGGAAATTACAAAGTGGCTTTTCTACAGTGAGAGTAAACAAAATTTTCCAGAGTTAATAATAAGTCCCAAATAGCACCAATGAGTGACCCATGAATATTAGTTAAAGTGTGCAAATCCCATTTCTTGATGAATGTTATTTGAATATTATGAGTCATTGTCATGATTATATGATGAAAGTCACCTTTGTAAGCCTCAAAGCAATGGACAACTCTGTGTGCCCATTAATAATGAAAAATAAGACTGCTATTAAAGATTAATTTAATTAATTTAGTAACATCTGAAATATATGATGGTATGAGTTTGTTATGTTACAATATTTACTTGCATATTACGGCCACTGTACTGGTTCTAACCATATATGGCAATCTATATTAAAGCTATGCAGTGCTGGAAACTACTGTAGATCATTTTTGTTTTTATTTCTTCAGAAAAAATCACAAAAAGGGTGAAAATGGTTTAAACATGACACACAAAATCTTTTATTATGCATCTTCACATACAATTGAAGAATGGAAAAAGACATATTAAGATTTTTACCTATCTACAAACACTTTTTTCCAGTTAATTCCTTAAAACACATAACAGCCAAACACAAAAAATAAAAAAATGGTAAATTCAATAGTAATTGAATTTTTATGCCAGCCCAAATAACAAAATACTCACTATATATGACCAAATAATCAAAACTGCAAAACAAAGAGGTGAAGGCATGAGATTGAGCCAGCATTTGGCCTTCGGCCATTTTTCATAAATTGGAGTCATAGGTTCCTATGCTAATCCTGGCAAAATCAATTATGAGTGCCATAGTAGCACAGAAAATCCTACCTAGCTATGTTAATCACCCATCCCTAAAACATTGCGAGAGAACTCCAATGGGTCATTGCTATGAGTGAACTGCATGACAATTTTGAAAAGCAAGGCAAAAATCTTCATTGATTTTCTGCACTGACAAAAAATTACAAGTTACTCCGTTACTCGCAAATCAGTGCAGTGCCGTAACAGCAAAATAAACAGATGGAAATTTTACGTGTACCAAAGACACATATTTAAAACATTTGTTGAGTGTCACAGCAGCAGCTAAAGTTGCCTAGGAATAAATGCTCTTAAATAATAATTTTTATATATATATATATATATATATATATATATATATTTATTTATATTTATATATTTATATATATAAAGGTTCCTTGCCACTTGTTATGGCACATCTCACTCATTATAACATTTGTTATGTACGCATTTCTTATTGGCTCCTACAGCCATTTCTCATCCGTAAAGCTTAGTTTGGTTACTCCCTACACAGAAATCCCCTAAACTGGGGGAGCAAAACATTTACATTAGTGTAAAACGTCGGAAAGAAAAAAACCTGCATCCATTTTACGGCAGAGCCACTCGAGATATTCTGTGGCTCCTGTAAAAAACTATTTTAAAAACGAACTGACTTAGACCAAGGAGTGTTTTTGTCATACCTCTCTAGCCTTAATGTGTGCTCGCATTAGACTCCAAGTCTGAAGCTAAGTAGTTTCCATAGCAATACTGTGAAATTGTACCCACTAATGTGAACACACTACACTTGTCCTAGCATCCACACTTATCCTTATCTATCTATAAAAAAAACATCCCATAAAAATAATGCAGGGGGTTTATGACCTGCCTATGACCCACTGCCCCCTATTAGCCTGAGGATCCCCTGGGATTCCTCTTTCCCACCCGCTAAGATCCAGGGGATCCCATGGAATTCCCCCTGTCTATACGCTATGAGCCCAGGGACCGTCTATAGCACCTATCATTAACCCCTATACCATGGCTGTCTCCAGAGAACTCCCTGGTAAATTTAAGTATAACCATGGGGATCTTTATGGACTCCCATAGCACCTAAAATGAACTCCAATACCAGACGGTTGACACATATTTCAGCTAATCAAAATTCTGTAGTTAAGGCGCAGGAAACCAATTAGTGAGCACAGGAGCTCCTCAGAGGAGGATATGCAGTAACTTTCTTTTTTAGTGTGGCAGGTTTTTTAGGTGGAGGCCCATTTCAAAGGGCAGAATATGAAGATCAGTTGTTTCAATCAAAAATGAAGGGAACCCAATCTTCTATCAACATTGATGTGTCTGCTTATCTAGGGCCGAAGAGTGAGGAGGAAGGCTTCAATGATTATAGCTGAAGAGAGTCAAAAGATAGGTAGAATATATTTTGGCACCATTACAGCTGTCATTTATTTTTCTTTTTTGGTATTATATTTTTTGTTGTATAATATTTAGGGTTATTGTCCCCTGCAATGGTGCCATAGTGGTACTTGAGTACCCCAGTTTCACAGGAGTTGATGTTATATGTCACAGGGGTCCATGTGGACCTCCATGGCAAAAAATGTAATGTTAGATGCCATGGTGGTTCATGAGCACCCCATGGTTATAGTTAGTTTTGCCATGGGGGTCCGTTGAGGGCTCAAATGGTTTGGGGCTAGTTGTCACAGAGTTCCAATGAGGACCCCCGTGGTATGGGGTTAATTTCAGGTGCCATAGGGCGCTTGAAATTAAATGGGGTATGCCAGAATCTTTGGGGCTAGCTAGTAGAAGAGGGGATCCCAGGGGATCCCCAGGCTTATAGCAAGTAGGAGGGGGGAATCCCAGGGATCCCTCAGTTCATACTGCATAGGAAAAGGGAATCCCCGTTATTGTAGGTAGTAGGTAGTAGGTAGGAAGGGGGAATCACAGAAATCCCTGAGCTCATAGCAAGTAGTAGTATTAAGGGGAGATCCTGGTATCTCCTGGCTCATGGGGGTTTGCAGTATTAACCCCTTAATTTTGTCAGATTTGAGAAATGAAGCCTAAATTCTGACACAATTAAGGTGTTGATAGTGTCAGACTTAATGTATCTAGGCCTCTATATAAATTTTCTCTAAAACTGTTTTTCTGCTCCTGGCTTAAATTGCTGCTAAAGTTGTTAGTTGGTTACATACTTCTAAATGATGTGATGTTTCCCCAAAAATAACAGTGGTCCTTTAAATTAAACGTGTTCAAAATTCCATTTGAAATATTTGACTCATGTATCCTTGTAAACAGAGCCAATAATAACACCATATTTAGATCAGAAGACTTTATTATATATAAAAATAATATGATTTCTAATATAATCATGTATTATAACATACTAATAGTATTAATAATTAGTATCTTTTTTTTAAAATAACACATTATGTTAACTGCTGCCTTTCATTGTTTATCTTCTAGGGAAGATTAGACAAAAAAAAACTCTAGAGCTCCAATGGTAGGAGCCATGACTCAGATGTAAGGTGCTGAATTAGGTCACCAGTGACAGCTTCTACCCCAGAACATTTTCCCTGGAGCTGAAAGTATCACATCTCCAGCCACCAAGGTTGTACTGCTGACAGTTTTCAGCATTTGCTAAAAAAAACAACAAGAAACCTATTTGATGGATTGGTAAAATACCAGGATATGCTTTATGTGCATGCTGAAAATTATGGCATCTTTCCCAGACAGCAACCTTAGATTAGGTAAATAGAACCAGAAAAATGGGTCCCACTCTAAAGAGAATTTTGCTTTATCTGTGATTAGAATCATGCTGCTATAGCATGTAATTAAAACATAATACAAATGTGTTTTTATATATTAACTCGAATGATTGTGCAACAAATATAAAACTCATAAATGTATACTTAAATTATTAAACAAAATACAAATTTATATATGTCTTGAAATAAAATAAATATAATATATATATATATATATATATATATATATATATATATATATATATATATATATATATATATAATGTGGTTTGTAATGCTGTTTTCGTTTTACAAAGGTCTATGTCATTATTATGAAACCATAGAGTCAGGATCTTGGTCACATACACAAAGGATTTGCAGCCTCCTATTTTATATATACATTTTATGAAAAACACACATATTAGTTACATTAGGACACTGAGATACAACAATAACCAGTAATGTTATAAAAAAAAAGTGGTACCTAATTTATTATATATTTTTTATGATAATTTTGCGTTTAAAATACTCCTGAAATCATTATAGATAGTTGTGTCCCCTCACATATAAATCAATCGATAAATAAATGATCTGCCATAAATTGTCATTTAATTCGGTCATAGAAAACAGCTATCAAACAGCACATTAAAATTCTACATTATACCAATCTTCTTGAATCTGCTACAAAAAAAAAACTTTAGCAAATAGCAACAAGTAAATATATTACATCATTTGGATACTGTTTGATAAAAAATCAGCACAACCAAAAACATGCACTTTTAGATAATTTTGTGTGTAATTATGTCACTATTGTCTTTCTCCATACAGTATATATTATTATAAAAATGTGCAGTAATAGGCGTACAGAAAACTAAACAGATAATGAGACCATAGTATAAGCAGAGGTTATCTTTCCAGTCATCCATCAGTAAGAACTACTCAACTGCAAAATACCTGCACAGAAAGGACAAGCTTATATCTAGCTTTGGGATCAGGTCATTTACTGTACTTAATTTCAGCTGCAACAGCCGTTTTATATCCAAACCAGTTACCCACCATCTAACACTAAGCGATTTAGTATTACACATGCAGAAATAGCAATAAATGCAGATGTTTGTATTTAAGACATTATATATATATATATATATATATATATATATATATATATATATATATATATATATATATATATATATATATACATATAAAAGTATATATGTATATATATATTTTTTTTTTTCTTTCTTTTTTTATATATATAAAATATTATTACCTGTTTTGATTGCATACTTTAATGTAGTTTTGCAGGTAAGTAAAATCCCATCCAAGGACTGTGGCTCCTCCGACAATCCCCAATCATATTCCTGAAGAAGCTCATTTGGATAATGAAAATCAATCACCTTCGTGGACCTGTCGAATGTTTTTACCACATACTGCAATAAAATGTTTATAACCTCTTCCAAGAAAGCTAGTGTTTCTGCTTCACCGTTTTTTGCTGGTAGTAGATCTGAAAGATATAGGATACCAGTTATATAGCTATGCTAATATTGTATATATTTTCGCAAACAATTGCCCATATTAAGAAGATTTAATTTATATTTCGGTTCAATTTAAAATAATGTAGCTATTTTCTAAGAATATTGTTTAGTGTTATAATCCTCCACAATGCATTTAAATAATGCTTCCAGCGAAATTTTGTGTAATAAAAAAATAAAAAAATAGGTAGATAGATAGATGGATGGATGGATAGGTGGATAGATAGATAGGTGGATGGATGGATATATGGATCGATAAATAGATAAATTCATAGATAGATAGATAGATAGATAGATAGATAGATAGATAGATAGATAGATAGATAGATAGATTTATTGATTTGTCTGCTTTGCAACACAATTTTGGCATGGTTACAAATCTATAATAAATTCGTTTAGTAACCCCATAAAAAAATAATATTGTAACAGCTTATTTATGAATGCAACAATCTCTGCATTTCTCATCCAAATTATACATTTCAAACGTCTGGTGCAAACAGTTTCAATGCTATGTATTTATCTCACATAAATGCCATGTAACAAGCCAAAATACATCTATAAAATATTTTATTTAAACGAAATGCTATCCATAGTGCTAGGCAATTCACTTTAATACGTACTTGTTGAATACAACATTGAAAAGTCAATTTCCCCCTTATTGCAGCCGCATGCCTTTTTGTTATAGTTAGAAGCCATTCCTTTATCTTCAGAGCCCACTTCATTTTTGGTCCCTGGGTCACCTGCTTTTTCGCCTTCTCCATAAAGTAAAGCTGCATAGAAGGACACAATTACATATTTTCGTTTTAACATTCATATTTTTATTCAACAAAATTATATATTTTTATCTAACAAAATGAATACAAATATAAATCAGCAATATGTTAGAATGAATTGAGAGAGATCAATTATATTTCACCAGTTTTAACACTTACCGCATAATTTGGTGCTGATTCCTCCTGTAAACTTCTGAGCAACCTGGCACCATGCTTTGGCTGGAAAAGAAATAAAATATAATATATCAATAATAACCCAGCTTTTAGTAAAGACAACATAACAGTTATCTCCATAGAAAAAAAGTATAATTAACAGTTTATATTTTATAGGTCTGATATTTCCTTACCAATGAGAATATTTGTTTTACAAATTTATAGAAGAACATTGCTTATATATAATTCTGTAATAAAATAACAGAGATATATTTTGAGGCAAAATAGTAATATTCAATAAAATAAACTATATTGAATTTAAAATACCACATTTTTGTGAAATATAAGGAAATTCAGATAGTAGCATGCAATCTTACATTAAAAAAAAATGCTAATGCTTTAAATGTTTAAATAGTTAATACAATAAGGGAATGTGTGTAGATTAGTTATTAAGATGTTGAATCTAACCATATCATTTTATCATAAAAGAACATTATTTACCAATATATGTAACTTCAATGTATTCTTTGGTTTGGTCATGAGTGACCAGAATAATGGCTTCAATGTAATCACCCAGAACAGCTGCAATATTGTAAAGCTTAGCAGCTGCAATGTCTGGGCTACACTATCTATGACAAAAGTTAAAATCCTGTCAAAGAATTATATATTTTTTTCTGCTAAATAAACATTGTGAATCTGGCTGCAGTTTATCTAGAAAATGTGTTCTGCTTTTACCTGTGCCAGGGTTCTCAGATTCATTGTTCCCATCTTCAGCCCCAAAGGACCAGAAAGCAGAGCCTGGAGATGCCATCCGAGCTCTTCAAATCACAGACCAAAGTGAGAAGCCAGCTACAGAGAAGGTTGTCTCTGATGGTTTGGACTGGAGCATAGAAATGCACAGCCCAGCGCTGTGTGGGGGAGATAAAAAGGACTGCCAAAGGGAATGAATGAATGGAGATGGCAGAGGGGTGTTCAGCAGAGCGCTGGGTGCCAGTGACGTTCTGGGGATCACAGAATGGCTGTAAAATGAGCAATAAGGCGAGCTGCAGGAGGCTGCGTGCAGGGGGCTGTGGTGCTGAACTGGAACTGTATGTGTTGGTGGACTGGAGCTGTCTATGGTGCTGAACTGGAGCTGTCTATAGTGCTGAACTGGAGCTGTTTGTGGGGCTGAACTGGACAGTCAGTAGTGTGAAACTGAAGCTTTCTGTAGGTCTGAACTAGACTGTCTATAGTGCTGAACTAAAGCTTTCTGTAGTGTATTGTGGTGCTGAACTGGACTGTAAGTAGTGTGGAACTGGATCTGTCTGTGGTGCCAAACTGGACTGTGGGTAGTGTTGAACTGGAGCTGTCTGTGGTGCTGATTTGGACTGTAAGTAGTGTGGAACTGGATCTGTCTGTGATCCTGAACTGAAGCTGTCTGTAGGGCTGAATTTGTCTGTAAGTAGTGTGGAACTGGATTTGACTGTGGTGCTGAACTGGAGCTGTCTGTAGTTCTGAACTTGGAGCTGTCTGTGGTGCTGAACTGGATCTGTCTGTCTGTGGTGCTGGACTGGATCTGTCTGTCTGTGGTGCTGCGCTTGGAGCTGTCTGTGGTGCTGAACTGGATCTGTCTGTAGTGCTGAACTGGATCTGTCTGTCTGTGGTGCTGAACTTGGACCTGTCTGTGGTGCTGAACTGGATCTGTCTGTAGTGCTGAACTGGATCTGTCTGCCTGTGTTGATGGACTTGGAGCTGTCGTAATGCTGAACTGGAGCTGTCCGTAGTGCTGAACGTGGAGCTGTGTGTAATGCTGAACTGGAGCTGTCTGTGATGCTGAACTGGAGCTGTCTGTGATGCTGAACTGGAGCTGTCTGTCTGTGGTGATGAACTTGGAGCTGTCTGTGGTGGTGATTTGGCTCTATCTGCCTGTGGTGCCGAACTTGGAGCTGTCTGTGGTGCTGATTTGGCTCTATCTGCCTGTGGTGCTGAACTTGGAGCTGTCTGTGGTGCTGATCTGGCTTGCCTGACTCAGTAAAGTGACTAAGATGCCTGCAAGACGCCCCTGTACAGCCAGCATAACATTCTCTACTTCAGATCTCAGCAAATACCTATTGGTTACAATCACACTCCAGTAATGGTCTTTCTGTGACACACATATGACGTGCTAAAGCTAAATGAACAATAAACGAAAAGACGTAAACCAACATAAAATGGCCAGCTGGTGCAAAAATAACCCTTTGTGCAGGGATTTCCATGTGTGGAATTATGAGTTACTTGTGGTTGCAGATGATGATGTGGAATAAATTAAAAGCACTTATTTGGCATCTTGTGCTCTGATGTACTGCATGATGTGTGGTCACCATTTGTCTAACTGGTGCTTAGGGATTTGGACTAGTTAGAGCTCTTTAGTGCGAGCTGCTGGCTGCTTAGTGAGCCACAACATCCTATGGGTTCTCCAAACTCCACAGATGAATAGGGTTCAGGTTTGTGCTCACATGTGGAAAATGAGCTAATTTAGAGTGATGAATAAAAAGGCACACATTAGCCACTATATAGCATGCTGTTTAGTACTATTTTTAGACGTTTTCTACACTAAACATGCCCCTTTTGTATTAACTAACAGCTTTTTTAATGTACAACTCTCATCCAACTTAAATGCGCACTGTCATTTTTCACTAAAATATTTAATTTCATGTACATTTTGTAATCATACTTCACACTTTGGATCCAAATAATAAGATTATTATTGTTATTTAAGATGATGATGATTATTATTATTTTATATTTTAAATATATATATATTAATTAAACGTGCTGAAATGTATATAAGGAGCTTCTGTATATAAATAAATCTTCAATTCTCTTGCTGTCCTGCCCATCAATATTATTCGTTCCAGCATTGTGATTCCATGAGGTCTGCAAAAAGTCATTTTACAAAAAACATACTCTATTAAATTGTGTCTAGAAACAGAAAATGCCAGAGCTGGGGTTTGTCACGTAGGATCTTTTGTGCAAATTCAAGCTATGAGACCAATGAAGCGTGAGATCCAAGGCTGAAGCAGATTTATACCCTGAGCTCTAGATGGGGCCCTGCAGGCAGTGCTGCCATTTCCCTGCCCCAACTGGCTCCACATGAGTGGGCAGAGATGCACAGGGAGTGCTGGGGGTCTATAACGATAAAGACTGGGGGCTTTTTTTTAAATCAACGACTCTATACATGCTCAAGATCACCACCCACTTTAGTTAGAGGGGATTCCTACTAATTAAGTGATCAAAGAGAACTAACAATGATACGTAATAAATATACATGTTGGGTGTAATACAAGATCATCTTTCTATATTATGTTTTTAGTCTTTGATCCTATAGTAACGATTTTTGTGGACATACTGTAAATGGTGTTTTAGGCAAAGGAACTGCTGTCATCACAAATAAAATAGCTCTAAAGAGCAACACGATTTTATCTTATAGTCCTATAGTCTAATAGTAAGAAATAGTCTTTGTTAAAAAAATATAAAAACTTTTTTATTTTATATAAGTCTGGTTGCAACATATATGGATAAAAAAATAGATAGCTAGATAGATAGATAGATAGATACAAATACAGATAGATAGATATATAGATAGATGTAGATAGATAGTCAGATAGAGAGCTATACAGACAGATAAATAGATATATAGATGCATAGATTGATGGATAGATAGATAGATAGATAGATAGATAGATAAATACAAATACAGATAGATAGATAGATAGATACAAATACAGATAGAAAGATAGATAGATAGATAGATAGATAGATAGATAGATGTACAGACAGATACATAGATATATAGATAGATAGATAGATAGATAGATAGATAGAAACAAATACAGATAGATAGATAGATAGATATAGATAGATAGATGGGTAGATAGATATACAGACAGATAAATAGATATATAGATGGATAGATAGATAGATAGATAGATAGATAGATAGAAGGATATATATAGATGGATAGATAGATAGATAGATAGATAGAAGGATATATATAGATGGATAGATAGATAGATAGATAGATAGATAGATAGATAGATAGAAGGATATATATAGATGGATAGATAGATAGATAGATAGATAGATAGATAGATAGATAGATAGAAGGATATATATAGATGGATAGATAGATAGATAGATAGATAGATAGATAGATAGATCCAGAACATGGATAACTAACAATAGAAACTTTAAATAACCATTTTAAGATACAACTTATCTCATCTTACATTTTTAAATTGATGTTGCTTGATTGTAGCTCTCTTATTCAGTTATATTAGATCCACACACGAATTTGCAATTTTATATGCTAACATGATTTGTTTACAAATAATTATTGTGTTGATTTGTAATTAGAAAAAAACAATTGATAATGTATTTTAGTGTGCCATATTATTCCAAAATAACATAAATTAGGTATCCAATTTCGGACATTTCAGGTGTTTGTATATGCAGCTAATTGCATTTCTAATGAAACAATTTTAGGCACATACAACTTACTTGTTAAAGACTTTAAGATAGCAAAACTCATTGAAATATCTTCATGGAAGTCATCTACCTAACCATATATAAATACACACAAGTGTTACTCTGTAGATAACATAAACCAGTAAGCCAATTTCATTTTATGTTATTAGATGGTAGTGAGTGTAGAGGAGCTTCCACTCCATCCCTGTAACATCATTTTAATGGACATGTAGGTTTTTAGACAGTTATTTTGCATCCAGAGTGCTATGCAACAAAGCAGCCCAAAGGAGGTAACTATATGAATTAATTCACAATGGGTTTTCTGCAGATGGTAAAGACTTCAGAGTGAAGCTGTGTCAAACCGTTCAGCTGATAGCACTCCATTATTTTCCAGGCTAACAGACACTTTCACAGAATGCTAATGCCTTCTGTTTAACCCTTTCTCTTTTGAAAACCAAGACATGTCAAGGTAAGGAAAGATAAATCTCGATGTAAAGGGTTAATGGATGTTTTTTTACATGCCACTCATTCAGGGTACAAATCATATAACATGAAAGTGTTTTTTGTGTATGGTATACAGCTCAGTACTGCTCAATGTATACCAGATTATACAACAATGGATAGAGCTTGCTAGATTCTGCAGACACCCACAGGTTTACAGATAATTGTTCACAGCACATATTCAAGTTATCTAATGCACCAAATAAATGTTTTTGCAGTAAGTGCTTTCATATTAGCATGAATACATTAATCAAGCCACAAATGACACCTACTCCACCACTATTGCATGTTGCCAAGTGTATGAAAACAGCCACTGGAGCCTGCAGCACTGGCACCTTGCTGTGGATTTCATATTGTGACTAGCTCAATTTCAAAACACCTTTTTGATATGCTCAGTATGTTTCCTTTGCACCTGTTTTTGATCACTGTTAGATAATGTTATGAATTTTAAATACTGTACATATATATATATATATATATATATATATATATATATATATATATATATATCTGTATTGACTATAGTTGTTTGTCTTCTTGATTATAAAATTATTGCAGATATATGTTGGTTTGTAGTAACCTAATGCAGAACCTACCAGGTCAACAAGCTTATTAACTATACTTCAAGGAAACTTTCAAATTTAAAAGATCACTGTATGATGGAAAACTATATGTTTGAAAAATGTCAGCTTGACTAAAAGAATAACTAGACAGGAAACATCACAAGCTAGTTTATTGTCTCCACTGGCACCTGGTGGCATCCATGATACTTTGATGAATGCTGCATTGTAAGATACAATTATACAGAGACAGGGCTTTTAGTTATTTTTGCAAACTGCATGGTTCTGGGGAAGTATCCATGGATATGGGAACTGGGGGTGACATATTTTCTCTATTTGTATGTATGTATATATAAGTTATATATAATTATTAGAGATGTCGCGAATAGTTCTCCGGCATACTTTTTCCGGCGAACATAGCATGTTCGCGTTCGCGGCGAACTGCGAACATATGCGAGATTCGTCCTGCCCCCAATACTTTATCATTGAGCAAACTTTGACCCTGCATGTCACAGTCAGCAGACACATTCCAGCCAATCAGCAGCATACACTCCCTTCCACACCCTTCTATCTACCTCATGGACAGCAGCCATTTTGGAATCATAAGTAACTTGCAGTCTTACTGAGAGGAGGGACAGTTTGGATGATACTGCATCAATAGGGAAAACCATAGCTAGGCAAGTTTATTCAGTGTCCAGTGCAGTGCTGAAGGACTCTTGTGCATTATTATTATTATTATTACTACTATTTAATGTGTAGATGTACCAGCTGGGCATGCATTATTATTATTATTATTATTATAATTATTATTATTATTATTATTATTATTATTATTATTATTATTATATAATGTGTAGATGTACCAGCTGGGCATGCTCTTGTGCATTATTATTATTATTATTAGTAAAATACTACTACTAATAATAATAATAATGCACAAGAGCATGCCCAGCCAGTACATCTACACATTATATAGTAATAATAATAATAATAATAATAATAATAATAATAATAATACACAAGAGCATGCCCAGCCGGTACATCTACACATTATATAGTAATAATAATAATAATGTAGAAGAGCATGCCCAGCCGGTACATCTACACATTATATACTAATAATAATAATAATAATAACAATAATAATAATAATGCTCAAGAGCATGCCCAGCCGGTACATCTACACATTATATAGTAGTAATAATAATAATAATAATAATAATAATAATAATATAGAAGAGCATGCCCAGCCGGTACATCTACACATTATATAGTAATAATAATAATAATAATAATAATAATAATAATAATAATAATGCACAAGAGCATGCCCAGCCGGTACATCTACACATTATATAGTAATAATAATAATAATAATAATAAAGCAGAAGACCTCCCATGTGTCTCTCTCCCCCCCTCTCCCCTGTGTCTCCCCCCCACTCCCTCCCATGTGTCTCTCTCCCCCCCCTCTCCACTGTGTCTCCCCCCCACTCCCTCCCATGTGTCTCTCTCCCCCCTCTCCCCTGTGTCTCTCCCACCCTTGCCTGTGTCTCTACCCCCTCTCCCTTCCCCAGTGATTCTTTCCCCCCTCTCCTGTGTCTTTTCCCCCTTCCATCTTCCCTGTGTCACTCCCCCCTCCCCTGTGTCTCTATCCCCCTCTCCCTTCCCGTGTTTCTTTCCCCCCTCCCCTGTGTCTTTCCCCCCTTCCCTCTCCCCCGTGTCTCTCCCCCCTCATCTGTGTCTCTTCCCCCTTCTCCCCTGTGTCCCTCCCCCCTCATCTGTGTCTCTTCCCCCTTCTCCCCTGTGTCTCTCCCCCCTCATCTGTGTCTCTTCCCCCTTCTCCCCTGTGTCTCTACCCCCTCTCCCCTGTGTCTCTACCCCCTCTCCCTTCCCCTGTGTTTCTTCCCCCCTCCTCTGTGTCTTTACCCCCTTTTCTCTCCCCGGTGTCTCCTCACCACTCCCTCCCATTAGTCTCCCCCCCCCCTCCCCTGTGTCTCTAAACCCCACTCTCTCCTGTGTCTCTCCCCCCTCCCATGTGTCTCTTCCCCTCACCTCTCCCTTACCCTGTTTCTCTTCCCCCCTCTGCCCTGTGTCTTCCTCCCCCTCTCCACTGTGTCTTCCACCCCCTCTCCTGTGTCTTCCTCTCCCTCTCCCCTGTGTTTCCTCCCCCTCTCTCCTCCCCTGTTAGCTTCTATACGCATACATACATACGATAAGAAATCTGGGGGGGGGGGTTACCATTACCCCCCACCCCCCGTTCCAACACCCATGTGTACTGTATAATATTGTATTGCATTATGTTATATTATATCACTAGCGACTTGCCTGGCACAAATGATGGGGCAATAAAGTTTGAAGCCATGGCAATGCTGTTTGCCACACAATGTGATGATTTTTGTACTCTGAGGACCTTCGGCACTCATTGTGAGCCTCTTCCCTCGTGTCCTTCATGTTTCGTGCTTTGCAACGATCAATCTTCGGCACTCATCGCAAAGACAGATATATAAGTACAGTGTTAAATATATAATTTTTTTTGTGCAGTGTAAATTAAAAAATGTATTCAGGTCTCAGAGCATAATAAAGTGATTTAGATTTGTAACTGCTTTGAGAGTACTATCGCTGGCAGTTAATGAGCAGTAATCCAGATATATAACTGCAGAGTAAAAAGTAAAACATTTTAGTGTAGTGTAAAGTCTACATTTTTATTTTCCATTACTAATTAATACTTATTAAATGAATGCACGATAATAACTATTGTGAATGAACAAATGTATTAGGAAGTGCGAAGCGTTAATGTATGAAAAGTAACCGCAGTGTAAAATATGCTATTAAGCGTATTTTTTTTATATATATTTTTTTTTAATAATAATGAATTAATTCATTACTAAAATACTTTACCTTTTTGTAATTAATATATCCAGTGATCAATAACCTGAAGAGCTAACAATCAGTTTTGATTTTCCTGCAGCTTACAGTGTACATTTGGACTGTTGGTGACCCGAGGTGTAAGTGTCAGCAATGTGCGCAGTGCACGAGGGGAAACCGCTTGTATAGTCGTGTAACGCGCCATTTTAGATTTGTAATGTTATTAGTTGCAAGTTAGTGTTGTAAAATGGCGGCGATTGTGTATGTGTTACGCGGCTCGCCAGCAGTTTCCATTATTTATAATAGTGTATTTTGTACCTCGTCCGTTCCTAGGTAAAAGTCGTACATGGCTGGCGATGTTTTGCGCGGTTTGGGGTCGTGTAGCCTCATTTTCATTTTTTCCGGACGCCATTTTTTTTGTCGCTTAGCCGATTTACAAGTGCCAACTGGGGAAGACGTTACAGATATCACATATATAGTTGTGAGCAGGCGGGTTGTTGCTAACGCTGCGGGCTTGCGGGCTCCCACGTCGGCTGCAATGAGCCGCAGGCGGGACTTACACCATCAAATTTACGGACTTACCATCCAAAAATACGGGACTTAGAAAAAAAACCATTACGAGCTCACAAAAATACGACCTTAACGCCCGAACCGCACGCACTTAAAAACATTAAAAAACACAATAAATACACACAGCAAACACATAAAAAGCTTACCCACAGCAAGGCGGGCACCGAGGACCTCTGCAAGTGAAGTTACACCTCCATTTAAGTCCAAATTCATGAGTTTAGACACCCGAAAATCACCTAAGTGAGAGAAAAAATGGCCCTTGAAAAAAAGAAAACGAGGCTACAGGACCCTAAACACGCAAAACACATACGGATTTTCCTAAAAAGCCGTACGAGGTAAAGATACACTATTAACAAGGACGCTAAATCATCCACACCTGCGTACCACATACACATTCCCCGCCATTTTACAACACTAACTTACACAATGCGGAAGTACCCAGCTACCCTAACGGCTTCCCCTCACGCACGCAGCCTATTTACACTACACACTGCACACATTGCTGACACTTACACAGCAGCTCCACAGCACTGAAAACCTACATTGTATGCTGCAGGAACATGAAAACAGATTGTCAGCTCTTCAGCACAATGCTTCCTGCATATATTACTTACAAATAGGTAAAGTATATTCATTTAGTAATTATTCCATTAGCATACAAAAATACATATTCACAAAAAAAACATTATCACATTAAACATAAAAGCCATTCACTGCGCGCCTCACATCGAGCGCCAACGCTGCTCATAGCATACAAAGCCTTGCAATAAGCGCAAAAAACACATCACCGCCGACCAAAGAATAACAGCAAAAGCGCCTATCAGAAAAAAAATACAACCAACAGCCTCGCAATGAGCGCCGAAGGATCTCCGACCGCCAACAAAATGAATGTCTCGTCCAAACCATTACCTGCCTTACAATCTTATTGCCGCCATTTTTTGATGGGCAAGTCGCTAGTAAATGTGTAAAGATCAAGATAATAAAAGTATCAGGAAATGTAACACAAAGATGCACGCGCGTCTGAATAATACGACAAATACGGATTTTTGTCATAAGTGATATGATCGCAGTATTGGGTCATAAACCCTAAACACTGGAATCTGTTACTTACAATTTACTGATGATGTCATTAATGGGCATCAAGGGGGGGGGGAATCTCTTTTCATACTTTTTGAGCGGTGCAAATCCAACATACGCAGAGCGGAAACGCCACATCTGTGGGACACACACAAAGGGGTTCACTTTGGGAGAAAAAAACAAACAAATATGAAATATTTAATAATCATATTTTGATGTTACCAACAGATAAGGAAATGAAACTGAGGTTATTATATCTAATAGTAGTAAGCCTGGGATTACTGGGAGTAATAATACTGCAGCAGGAGGTCAGGACTAATGTCACTCTATAGACACCCAGTCAGATAAAGGTCAGTACTAATGTCCCTCTATAGACCCCCAGTCATATAAAGGTCATTACTAATGTCCCTCTATAGACACCCAGTCAGATAAAGGTCAGTACTAATGTCACCTATAGACCCCCAGTCATATAAAGGTCAGTACTAATGTCACTCTATAGACACCCAGTCAGATAAAGGTCATTACTAATGTCCCTCTATAGACACCCAGTCAGCTAAAGGTCAGTACTAATGTCCCTCTATAGACACCCAGTCAGATAAAGGTCATTACTAATGTCCCTCTATAGACACCCAGTCAGATAAAGGTCAGTACTAATGTCACCTATAGACACCCAGTCAGATAAAGGTCAGTACTAATGTCCCTCTATAGACCCCCAGTCATATAAAGGTCATTACTAATGTCCCTCTATAGACACCCAGTCAGATAAAGGTCAGTACTAATGTCACCTATAGACCCCCAGTCATATAAAGGTCAGTACTAATGTCACTCTATAGACACCCAGTCAGATAAAGGTCAGTACTAATGTCACCTATAGACCCCCAGTCATGTAAGGTGTAACCCTTACACTACCTGATCGATACAACATCATACCTGATGTTTTAAAGCACGTTATTCCAAAAATTTAGGAATGTTAGGTAATTTATGCCCTTTATGGCTTAAAACCAGACTCTGCATCAACTATGTAATTTTCCATGGGAGTTTTGCCATGGATCCCCCTCCGGCATGCCACAGTCCAGGTGTTAGTCCCCTTGAAACAACTTTCCCATCACTATTGTGGCCAGAAAGAGTCCCTGTGGGTTTTAAAATTTGCCTTCCCATTGAAGTCTATGGCGGTTCGCCGATGTTCGCCGGTTCGCGAACATTTGCGGCGGTTCGCGTTCGCAATTCGCGAACCGAAAATTTTAGGTTCGCGCCATCACTAATAATTATATATAATTTTTATTCTGGCTCTTACACCCAAGTATCATATACCAAAATATACAATTTTGTTTAAAAATTCCTCTCACAACCACTCCTTCCACCATGTAAATACACTGCTCAAAAAAATAAAGAGAACACTAAAATAACACATCCTAGATCTGAATGAATTAAATATTCTTATGAAATACTTTGTTCTTTACATAGTTGAATGTTCTGACAACAAAATCACACAAAAATTAAAAAATGGAAATCAAGTTTTTCAACCCATGGAGGTCTGGATTAGAAGTCACCCCCATTATGAAAGTGGAAAAAAACAGGCTGATCCAACTTTGATGTAATGTCCTTAAAACAAGTCAACATGAGGCTCAGTAGTGTGTGTGGCCTCCACGTGCCTGTATGACCTACCTACAACGCCTGGGCATGCTCCTGATGTGGTGGCGGATGGTCTCCTGAGGGATCTCCTCCAAGACCTGGACCATCTCCCAACTCCTGGACAGTCTGTGGTGCAACGTGGCGTTGGTGGATGGAGCGAGACATGATGTCCCAGATGTGCTCAATTGGATTCAAGTCTGGGGAATGGGCGGGCCAGTCCATAGCATCAATGCCTTTGTCTTGCAGGAACTGCTGATACACTCCAGCCACATGAGGTCTAGCATTGTCTTGCATTAGGAGGAACCCAGGGCCAACCACACTAGCATATGGTCTCACAAGGGGTCTGAGGATCTCATCTCGGTACCTATTGGCAGTCAGGCTACCTCTGGCGAGCACATGGAGGGCTGTGTGGCCCCCCAAAGAAATGCCACCCCACACCATTACTGATCCACTGCCAAACCGGTCATGCTGGATGATGTTGCAGGCAGCAGAACGTTCTCCACAGCGTCTCCAGACCCTGTCACGTCTGTCACATGTGCTAAGTGTGAACCTGCTTTCATCTGTGAAGATCACAGGTTGCCAGTGGCAAATTTGCCAATCCTGGTGTTCTCTGGCAAATGCCAAACATACTGCACGGTGTTGGCCTGTAAGCACAACCCCCACCGGTGGATGTCGGGCCCTCATACCACCCTCATGGAGTCTGTTTCTGACCGTTTGAGCAGACACATGCACATTTGTGACCTGCTGGAGGTCATTTTGCAGGGCTCTGGCAGTTCTCTTCCTGTTCCTCCTTGCACAAAGGTGGAGGTAGCGGTCCTGATGCTGGGTTGTTGCCCTCATACGGCCTCCTCCACATCTCCTGATGTACTGGCCTGTCTCCTGGTAGCGTCTCCATGCTCTGGACACTACGCTGACAGACACAGCAAACCTTCTTGCCACAGCTCGCATTGATGTGCTATCCTGGATGAGCTGCACTACCTGAGCCCCTTGTGTGGGTTGTAGACTCTGTCTCATGCTACCACTAGAGTGAAAGCACCACCAGCATTAAAAAGTGACCAAAACATCAGCCAGAAAGCATAGGAACTGAGAAGTGGTCTGTGGTCACCACCTGCAGAATCACTCCTTTATTGGGGGTGTCTTGCTAATTGCCCATAATTTCCACCTGTTGTCTATCCCATTTGCACAACAGCATGTGAAAGTGATTGTCACTTAGTGTTGCTTCCTAAGTGGACAGTTTGATTTTACAGAAGTGTGATTGACTTGGAGTTACATTGTGTTGTTTAAGTGTTCCCTTTATTTTTTTGAGCAGTGTATATACCATTAGACTACAAGGTGGTAGGAAATTATGTATACAGACAAGATAGAATATTTTATTCAGTGCTTACAAAATTAAGATTTTCTGTTTCACGTTATGACTTAAACAGCTATTATTTTTTTGTTACGTAGCTCACAAACACTAGCAAAAATTGTGGGCTCAATAAGTACTGACATGTTGGAAGCCAACATGAGATCAAATGATCATTACTTTTATGATTTCAGTGTTTAAGGACGGATATTGTAATATACAGTAATTATGAATATGGCCAAGGGAGCATGACATTGTTGCATTGGGATTAAGTATTATTGTGTGTGTTATATGTTGCCTGTTGCCTGTATATGGTTATTATGTATACTAGTTATAGCATATATATTATGAGAGGGAACATTTTATATATAACATATGTGGAAATAGTACAGAAGTTAGCTGCAGATCATTGCACCCTCACAGATACAGACCTTGATAAACAGCAGTCAAGACAGATGCATGTACTTCAAGTAGTCCTAAGCAAACACTTGAGATTAACATCAAGGTTGTTTCACTAGTCAGTTATAGATATCTGGTGAATTTGATCTCAAGAGTTTTTATATTAACCAAGGCTACAAGGCAGATGTGTTTCATCATACATATACACAAATGTACACATGTGTGTAGTATTAGAGAGTATAAATATGTTGTTTTGATCATTCAATAAAGGTTCAGATATAGTTTTCACATATCCACAGTGTGAGACTATTTCTGTGTTTTGGATCCTGACTTGGGAAGTGGTCTTGCTGGAGGCCACTAGTAACCTGTATCCAGTATTCTCTGCCTGTACCTTTGGGCCTTGCCATCTTCAGAAGCCATCTTTTGTGCCACAGAGAACAGGAACTACACGAATCTGCTGGGGTAGATTTTAACTAGGTTCATATCAAGCCCCCTTCAAGAAGCAGATTGTGACAATTACATTCTCCTCCCAAGTCCTACAAACTATATCATAGGACATCCAAATCCTCCCTATCTGATCCTTCGATGTGTGAAGCAGAATTCCCTAAGCATTAGATTGTTCACCCACTAATAGGGTACGTGAGCTGGGTTTAGACCGTTGTGAGACAGGTTAGTTTTACCCTACAGCGCACTATAGAAAGAAACAATTTATGTTGATTTTCTTTGTTTCCATGGAACATATCCCTATACTGGGAAAATCACAATCATGGCCCTTCACAGACTTTAAAAGCTCTGCCTTTTTATGTAGTGCAATGTATCAGTCGGGGGAAGACTCTAAATAAATTCACATTCTGGAAACTGTAGAACAGAAAATGATATTTTGTATTCAGTACAGTGCATGGAATGTTTTATTACAACAGTGTTTTACAGAATACAGAAATGTTATATGAATAACGAAAAACACATATTTGATTTTAATTAGGTCTTTGATACATTTCTATTGAAGCAACTGAAACTTTCAGTGCATTTAGATTATCCTCCCACCTGTAAAAAAAATGAACATACTTGTATACATCAAGTATTCAATTGAAAGCTGCATTGTTTCTAATAACATTTCATCACGTGAATAGTTTATACAGCTGGATAACTCTGTATCATGTAAGTGTTTAATACAGAACCTTTACAGAACATCCTACTTCAAGTAGAGACTGTAAAGGGACATGTAACACAACAGTTTTTTTTAAGCAGTTACAAAAGCTGTTTTTCTGCATGAAAAAATATTAAACATCATTGAAACTAACAGGAAATGCAGATAGCATACTTTAGTCTGTAAATCTCATTGCTTGGAAGAGGATAAGCCCTTGAGAACAGTTACACTTCTGAATAAGTTTTTGTGCTTTGAGACCTTTATTATGAAAACAGAAAACCACACTCTAACACATTATCAAATTCCATCTTTCTGATGCAGCACAAAAACAAAGTATTTCCATGCCTCTTTAAGAAACATTTTATGTAGATGCTGCTGGGATTCTACTAACCACATCCTTATAACCAACACCACCATCGGGAATCATGGGGCCCTTGTACACATATACAAATCTAACAGCCAAGTTCAGCCCTCTCCATCTGCAGCCCCTTCTATAACTCAGCTTTAAACTCAGAACCCACATAAAATGATGAGGATCTAAAGTTAGAGGTTATATTTCCATCCCTCATCATTACCCATCTCATTTCTCTAGTGGTTACACCCATAACCTCCCCCCACCACCAGTATTTATATCCAAATCCCTATCCTTATCCTTTCTAATACATATTTTAGATAAGGAATGCATTCTTATTTCAACCATCACTTACAGACTCTCTATCCATTCTTGGTGCCACACACACGCAGCAGCTTCACTAGTTATATATAGACAACTTGGTGAGAATGGGATTGATAATGGTAATATACAAAATTGTGGAAAGGGACAGACTGTCCTACTAACCTAGAACCACAGACATTGTCATGTGTCACATGACTAGAATGGAACAGAATATATCAAAAGCTCCAAATTATCAATATCTATGATGCAGGCTGCTTTATTTGAATACTCTATAAACATACATTCCCTGGACCCCATGAAAATGACTTTGCCAATGGTTACTATTAACCAGCAGTAGTTTGCTTCTTTTGTCTTTATTTTTAAATGGAAAAATATAACGCCAGCTGTACTTTAGAGGGTAACTGACAACATGACAACAAATATATGTTTGGTAACGTTGTGTCTGATAGAGAGTAATTAAGGTCATTACATTATTTTTTTAAATTAAAAACAACCAAAATCTTGTATGCCTTTGCTGGATCCAGGAGTCATCCATGATACATTGCTAGAAGTTGTGTGTCTAAAAGGGGTGTTTACATTTCTGGAAAGCAATAGGTGTATTTCTGGGCCCGTGAGAGGAAAGGAGTGTGGTGTCAGTTTGATCCAATTATCAAATAGTACCTTCTGCCCTTTTCTTGTTCACTTCTTCCCACCATCTCTCCACTGTTACAAAAAACACACACTCATGATCTAGCTCTCAGGAAGTCATGCAAAAAATACAAAATGACTCTGCCCATAAATAAACTCTTAAAAATTCAGATTTTCCTAAAATAGTTTTTATGTCCATGGCTTAAACAGCTGCTAAAACTAGTGCCTTTTTTATTCAAATACATTGCTCCATAGGAGTTGCCAATAATCTGATGGCAACATAAATATGCAAACTCAGCTACAAAGAAGTAAGATGCTCTTACCATCGTTTAATTGGTGTAATTGCTAAGAGGGTAAGTGTTGTCAATCACAGATGATATCCAGTGACCAGCCGATTCACATACCACCAAATGGAGGGGATGACTGTAATCATTTATTACGCACTATGCCTCTAGATTTTAGGCAGCATAAAGAGTTGCAGTTTGATCTGTTTTGAATACCACAATCTGATTTGTTAATAAACGTGTTTTAATGAAGATGATGAAAGCTTATGATCAGACATGGGAAGATTAAATTGTAATTATTTGGGTGTCTATGTTGAGTGCATTATTTAAGTGCTGCATAAAGGTTTATTGTTTAGATCCCTTGAACCTTTATTTTTTATTTTCAATTTATTATATTAGCCTGCAAGTAACAGTATTAATGACAGTCATGCAAAAAGACAAATACCAGTGTGTTAGGTGCAACAAGTCCCCCACATTTTGTTTTATGTGCACTTTTCATTGAATAATATGAAACATATTTTAAGTAAATGTCATCTTTAAAACATGTGAGTCATTCACTCTATAATAATGAACACTTATAGTTACAGTCACATAGTTACATAATATTTGAAGTTGAATAAAGACCTTTATTCAATCAAGTTCAAACTTTTTAGATCTCTTCTGATCCTTTAAATACGTAGATTATTTGTTAATATTGTTAATTGATCCAGAGGAAGGCAAACAAAAAAAAAAAAAACATTGAAACTTTGCCAATTGTCTCGTAAGGAAAAAAAAAGCAAAATTCCTTCCTGACCCCAGAGACTGGCAATAGAATTTCTCCCTGGATCAATATTCCTTCTCTACTTATGTAGGATAACCTTGAATGCATAAAATTCAAAACATCAGCAATTAACTCTCATCTCATAGTGGCTCACACACTCCACACTCTAAACCAACCAACAACACCCAGTCTTCTCCCTTCTCCAATACCACAGCCACTTTGAACTGCTTTGATCCGGCTACAGAGGACGAAGTCTCCAAACTGCTATCATCCACTCATCTCATTACCTGTCCTCAGGATCCTATTCCATCTCAGCTTATATCGCCACTCTCTACAACACTATTCCCAACTCTCACACATATTTTTGTCCTCTCCCTAAATCCTGGCATGTTTCCATCTTCTCTAATACATGCCATATTTATACCCACCCTCAAAAAACCCTCATCTGACTCTGACTTCACATCTAACTACCGCAATATCTCTCTAATTCCCCTGGCTTCCAAACTGCTGGAGCGGCTCATCTATAACCACCTTACCTGCTTTATTTACTATAACTCCCTTCTTGACACCTTCATATCCAGCTTTCGTCCCCAACACTCCACTGAGACAGCTCTCACTAAAGTCACCAATGACCTGCTTACCGCCAAGTCAAAAGGTCACTTTTCAATTCTTCTTCTTCTAGATCTCTCTGCTGCCTTTGACACTGTTGACAATCCGCTCCTACTCCATATCCTCTTCTCCCTCTGTATTTGAGACACAGTTCTCTCGTGGTTCTCATCATACCTACAAAATCGATCATTCAGTATCTCTTTCTCTGACACCTCTTCTTCTCCTCACCACCAGTCTGTTGGCGTATCCCAAGAATTAGTCCTAGGGCCTCACTGTCAACAACGACATCATCATCATCCCCACCTCCCAAACCCGCTGTCTTGGAGTTCTACTGGATCCCGCTCTGTCTTTCATCCCTCACATACAATCACTAACTAAATCTTGCCTTCTCGTCACTATCTTACACTAGGCACAACTAAAATCCTAATACACTCTCTTATCAACTCTCGACTAGACTATTGCACCTTGCTTCTTGTTGGCCTAACCACCACCTGACTATCTCCACTTCAATCCATTATGAATGCCTCTGCTAGACTCATCTTCCATACACAACGTTAAGTGTCGGCATTACCTCTCTGTCAATCACTCCTCTGGCTTCCCTTTGCCTCAAGAATAAAATTTAAAATCATGACCCTAACTTACAAAGCCCTCAACAATAATGCTCCCCCATACATCTCTGCTCTCGTTTCCAAATACTCCCCCACCCTCCCTCTTCATTCTGCTAATGACCTTCTTCTTTCTACAACCCTTGTCACCTCCTCTCACTCCCACCTCCAGGACTTTTCTTGTGCTGTCGCTAGTCTCTGGAACTCCTTGCCTCACTCCACCAGATTATCCTCTTGCCTCAAAACATTTAAAACCTCACTTAAAACGCATCTCTTTAAAGAAGTGTATCACCTTCCACCCTAACACGCTTATCACCTCTCTATTTCTTTTACCACTCACTATACCTTAGATTGTAAGTCTGCAAGTTTCTATCCTAAGTACTTTGGGAATGCACCATGGACATTGGATTCCTAGCTCAAAGACAGGGCCCTCCTTGCTTTGCTATTGGTTAATTTTGTATTTATCTTTGTCTGAACTTATATGTACAGCGCTACGGAATATATGTTGGCGCGTTATACATGAACTATAATATTAATGCACTCTTTATTCAAAAATATATATAACCCCTTTTTAAAGTTATCTATCAAATCCGCTGTCACCACCTCCTTTGGTAGAGAATTCCACAGTTTAACTACCCTAACTGTGAAGAACCCTTTTCTTTCTTTAAGGTGAAATCTTTTTTCTTCTGATCTCAAGGGATATCCTCTTGTCAGCTGAAAACCTCTTGGCACAAAAAGTTCACTTGACAAAGCCTTATACTGACCCTAGATGTATTTAAATAAGGTAATCATATCCCTTTGTAGACACCTTTTTTTCTAGGGAAAAATAAGTTTAAATTGGTTAGTCTTTTCATAACTTAGCATAACTCCATTCCCCTTATTAGTTTTGTTGCCCTTCTCTGTATGCTTTCCAGCTCTAACATGTACTTTTTATGAAGTGGTGCCCAAAATTGTACTCCATGTTCCATATTAGGGCGCACTAGGGATTTGTACAGTGACAGAATTATATTTGCTTCCCTAGCTTGGCATTGAGCACTAGGTGGTTGTCCACAAGTACTCCCAAATCCCTTTCAATATCAGATACCCCTAGATTTGCTCCATTAAGATTATAAATTGCATGGCTATTTTTCCTTACCAAACTTTACATTTATTTGTATTAAATATCATCTGCCATTTAGCCGTTCATTTCTCTAATTTATGCAAATCCCTTTGGAGGGAAAGTACATCATTATCTGATTTAATTACCTTGCACAACTCGGTGTCATCAGTAAAAATTGAAGACAACACTTTTTAGTCCTACTTCTATGTCATTAATAAATATGTTAAAAAGTAAAGGATCTAATACTGAACCTTGAGGAACCCCACTTACCTCATTTGTCCAATCAGAGTATGTTCCATTTACATCAACCCTTTGCTTTCTGTCTTTTAGCCAGATCTCAATCCATGTGCATATATTTATATGCAATTCCTGTATCCCTTAGTTTGCACAATAGTCTCCCATGCGGCACTGTATCAAAAGCCTTTGCAAAATCTAAAAAGACTACATCCACTGAGTTGCCTTTATCCAAGTTCCTACTTACCTCCTCATATAAACTAATTAGATTGGTCTGACACCTACTTATGATCTTGTTCAAATAGACATATTCTTGTATACTGTCCCTTATTAACCATTCTGAAAAGCTTTCCCAACTACAGATGTAAGGCTTACAGGTCTATAATTCCCTGGATTTGCTCTTGCTCCCTTCTTAAATATAGATATCACCTCTGCTTTTCTCCAGTCATCTGGTGACCCAGTGTTGAGTGAGTCTTGAAAAATTAGATATAATGGTTTGGCTATTACAGAGACCAGTTTCCTCAGTACCCTTGGATGTATTCCATCAGGACCTGATGCTTTATTAATATTTATTTCCTCTAACCTCTTTTGGATTTCTTCCTGCATTAACCAATTTTTTAGTGATGGTATTATTGCACCATTTTGTTGCAGTGTCCCAACCACTGGTACCTCCCTTGTATATACAGAAGAAAATAACCTATTTAGCTCATCTGCCTTTTCCTGGTCACTAATTATCAGACGGCCTGTGTCACATTGTAATGTTCCTAAAGCTTCCTTCCTCGTCTTCTTCCCATTAATATATTTAAAAAATATTTTAGGGTTAGTCCTACCCTCCTTTGCAGCTGACTTCTCATTTTCTATTTTTCCCAGTCTAATAGCCATTTTGCGAGCCTCGTTAATTTCCTTATATTCACATGAAGCTACCTCTGTTCCCTCCTTTTTGTATAATTTAAATGCATGTTTTTTATTTCCTTATCATGATCTTTAAGTCATTGTTAAGCCACATGGGATGTGATTTACTCCTATTCATTTTATTTCCACATGGTACATGCCAATGTGTATGTATATTTAGTAAGGATTTTGAATGTTGTCCATTTATTTTCAGTATTTTTCCCTGTAAGTTCTTTACGCAGTCTATCAGCCCTATTAAATTAGAAGTCTGTAGCGGCTGCGTTACATAGCTTTTAAATTAGAACAGGCCGTGAGTTACGGGCTTGAGACGCAAAGCCGTAAACCATTTTTCGAACATTGGTTGCTCTGCCGTGAACATGTAGAATTAGTCAAACCCGTAGTTACAGGTTTAGATGGAGATCATCATCATTACGTCATTGAAAAATGGAGGTTGGATTTCAAAGTCCTACGGGCTTCAGTTACAAGTTGCAATCAGACCAACATTCCAGAAATATTGCAATATCTATAAGCCCTTAAATATGATATTCTAGTCCATGCGAGTTCCATTATATTAATCAACATATTGATTGCTGGGATCGATAAAACACGGAATTTAAACATATATTTTATTTTTATTTTAGATTGCCGATTTGCAAGCTTCAGAATGTTGGGCTATAATTTTTCCCTTTTAATATAAGTACGGCAGTGTGTGTGTATTTGCATTTCAAATGCTATGGATTGGACTTTACCCCCCCTAGCGGGTCCTCTCTGGTACCTATTGGCTTTTTGGTTCCATTTGCAAGATTAGGGCTTGAATGCCAGTGAATTTGTTGCAATTTAATAGCTTCTAAATGTAACAATTACGGGCTTGAGAGAACAAAGGATTTGCGGGCACACTGTTAAAATTTCCACATCCCGTAGCCCTTTCTCGGCCCTACCCCGAAAGTTATTGACTGGTTGCTTTACGGGTCTAATTTAATAGCTGTAAGCCTTGCGGGCTGTATTTGTTGTATTGCTGCCCTTAGCACATTAAAGTTAGCGCTTTAAAAATAACATTGTTGGCCACTTACAACTCTGTTTTTTGTATTCAATTTCAAATGAAACTGTGTTGTGATCACCGTTCCCCAAGGGTTCCCTGTTTTAACATTTGATATTATATCAATGTTACTTGTGAGAGCCTCATTTTCAGTAGGTTCTTGTATAACCTGGGTCAAATAATTAATCATGAGTGCACTCAAGAACCTTCTCTATTTAGCTGAACTGCTGGTCTCATTTATCCAGTTTATTTCAGAGTAGTAAAAATCTCCCATCATTGAACGTGTCCATGCTTAGCTGCATTACCTATCTGCAGCAATAATTGCAATTTATCACCCTCAACTATATTTGGGGGTTTATAGCATATTCCTACCAATATTCATTTAGAATTAGCTCCTCAACTATTTAACTCAACCCACAAAGATTCAATGTTGCCGCTAGTTCCACTATAAATATCTTCTCTGACTACAGGTTTAAAACCAGGCTTGACATACAGATAAATCCTGCCTCCTATTTTACCATTGCTCCTATCTTTCCTAAATAAGTTATAACCATTCAAATTAACTGTCCAGTCATGAGATTCGTCTCACCACGTTTCAGTAATGCCTATTAATTCCCTTTTTTTTTTGTACCGCTTATAATTCTAGCTCGCCCATTTTCCCAGGCAAACTTCTTGCATTAGCAAGCATACACTTTATGTTACTATGGCTCTGCCATTGTGAAGTGTTGCCCCTGTATTTGAGTCACCTTACTGCCTATTGTAACACTCCCCCCTTCTCCTTTCCATGGGTAGATCATTTATCCCTTTCCCTTTCTACCCTTTCTACCCATTACTTCTATCTAGTCCCTCCCCCCACCTACCTTAATAGTTTAAGAACTCCCTCAGCCATTCTACTATCCTATCCCCTAGCACAGTAGCTCCCTCGTCATTAAGGTGCAATTCATCACTGCTATAGAGATTATACCCTAGAGTCAGACCAGTTCTCTAAAAATCCCAAACTCTCTGTCCTGCACCACTTTTTTAGCCATGCATTAACCTCCCTAAGCTCCTTTTGTCTCCCTGGGGTAGCACGTGGCACTGGTAGTATCTTGGAAAATACTACCTTGGAGGTCCTTGCCTTAAGTTTGTTTCCAAATTCTATAAAATCATTATTTAGGATACTGCATCTTCCACTTACTTTGTCATTGATACTAATATGTACGAAGATCGCCGGTTCATTTTCAGCTCCTCCCAAAGAAATTATCCATCCGATCCACAACATGCCATACCCGAGCACCCGGGAGACAGCAAACTGTTCAATTGCTAGGATCTGGGTGACAAATCACCCTGCCCACCTTCCTAATAATAGAGTCCCCTACCACCAAAACCTGTCTGTTGCTCTGCCTATTCTGCCCTCCTACTCCTCCAGTAAAACTGTTCTCCTGGCTGTTAGAGGCAATATGTTGATTTCAGTACCACCTCATTCTACATATGCTATTACATGTCTGCCCTGCTGCTCCCTACTGAGTGTTTTATAGTCCTGGTCCCATGTATATGATTAGAAATGTATATAAAAAAAATAGACATATAGATCTGATAGCAGATTTGAACCATCTAGATGTCAATTCTATCTAACTAAAATTTGCCTGGTGTGCAGCACCCCATAAGGTCATGGAGAGTGGGACACGATTGAACGACTAAACAAAAACAAAATGAGTGTATGTGTCTTTGTGTGTGTTCATTATTATCTACAAGTGGATATAAATTGAACCCTCACTTCACAATCCATCATCATTAAAAAAAAATGTTTAAAAGGTGCTTGTGTCAATTCTATGTGGTTACATTGTATTGTGTATCAAAGCTCATACAATACAGTAAACTAGTACGGCAAAAGCAAATCAAACAAAAGGTCAGGGGTAGTCTATAACTGAACTTGGGTTTGAATCGGGACAACTGGTCCCTTTCTTGTGGATCTCCATTGTAGTCTTAAATGTATCATACATCTCAAATTAGTCATCTAAATGCTTAAATAAGCTTTCAGTTACACATTGTTGTTTTCATTGCAATAGCTATGTGAACTTCTTGACCCTTTCTGAATGCCATTATATAAAAATGTTTATATGTCTATCCATAATAAACTATGAATTCTGGACTTTGATTTCATTTTCAAAAAGACACATTTTCAGACCTTACATTTTGTAAATGATAATTGACCAGCCCTACATTGGTGCTTTAAAATGGATACACCTTAATAATGTTTTTAATAAATGTAAGGAAAATAAAATAACCATATCATTACAAACATTTTTATTAACACAACTGCATCAAATGACAAAGTAATGCAATGACATATGTTTTTAAATAATAATAATAATTTCCCTTATAGTTTTCTGAAGCTAGTTCCTTGTTAAGACATACTTATTAAAAATGTTTGTGTCAGTTTTTGAATTTCTTCCTAACATCCTTATTTTCCATCAACAAATTTGTTATAAACTGATTATATATGGCAAAAAGATCTATTAAACAAGCTTAGGAGAATGATTCATACATCAGCACCAAAATTTAGGAGGAAATGAAAACACATATCATGTAATTTACAATATTTTATACATGCATAGTTACATAAGTTATATTATACTTGCAGTTATTATTTACCTAGTTCTTGAGGCCACTTACTAAATGTTGTAAAAATATTTTAGACAAATAATTAAAAAATATTTTTTCTCCTAAATTTTTGACAACAGTAAAAAAAAGGGTCGTTATCAAAAATGTTGAATAAGGCGTTCACGTTGAGATGTTTTCCTAAGTAGTTTCCTATAGTCATATGGATTGCCTTCCATTTCCGCTTCTCCAGGGGGTTCTTCAGGTACTGAAGAACTACAAAAACATAGGTAGATGCATTTAAGATTTATATATAAAAAACAGAACATAACTCCCCTGACAGCCACAGCTTTTCGTACAGGTACATTATCTGTAAACTGCAACATCCATCTCTTTCTTATCTGGAATTAAATCAAAAGGCTCATACTGAAAAGGTATAATTTCAAGACAGAGACATCAGGCAGGTCAATTACACTTAGATAACACTGATACATAAATACATTGGCCTAGATTCACTAAAAGGTTGATAAATTGTAGTGTAGCCTTAGAAGTATTTTATGTTTTTTTTTAATCAATCTTTTAAAGCTATACAGCAAATTCTATATATTTAATTAAGGTACATGAGAAATTAAGAGTTAATTCTTTATACGCAACTATTCACAAAATTATCTGGCAACATCAGACTAAGAGCAAAAATTATAACAAATGTCAGTTGCTTATCTCAGGTTAGATTTACAGGACCCTTGTAGTGCATGAGCTAGATGTTTTAATTAGATATTGATCATAAATAAAATTCATAATCAATAATTTATCAAAGCAATATTCAATATTAAACCTATTGTCAAAGTTCGGAATCAGCTGCTTCTGGGATCCACCAATATAAAGTAAATGGGAAAAGTGGCTTTGGATACCAGGAAACTGCTACATTTTCAGACATAATGTTTACAACTCAAAGATTACCACTGGCTGGAAATGTGTTGCGTTAGAAGTTTTTCTTGGCAACAAGCTTTTACCGTTGAATACTTATTTTCTTTTTATATCTGATTGTTTTTAAAACAATTTAGACTTGTCTCTAAGCAAAACCCCCCACATTCCAAAAAATTACCAACATATACTCAACTGAAGGTAGATACTCTATTCTTTGTAAATAAATATAATATTGCATATATTTAAAAAGGAATTGTAACAATGAAAATCTGGGGGGGATATGGCATATAGTATAAAAATAACATACATCTGATTCTCTACACATAAACAGACACATTGGAAAATCTGGGGGGATTCGTCCCCCCATGCCCCAAGTTCCTACAACCATGCTAGCTGCTCTTGCTAGGGTTTTTACAATGGTTGTTAAGATTTCTTATAGATAAACACAAACTTATAATTTTAGATATATACAAGGGAAAGAAAGAGCTGCAAGTGAGGGTGTGAATAAATCTGAATGGCCTAGTGCAGCATTAAAACCTAAATATGCCCAGTCACTGGAGAGAAGGCTCTGCTCAACTCAAGCTGATTTGTGCTTTCATTCTTTCTATCTAGATTGTCCACTAACAGCCATATTAGTTATGAGTGAGTATACTTTGATGCAAACTTGCTCTAATTCCTGATGAAGTACGCTCCACTCACTCTCAAGGTATATAGAGTGTCTTCATATTGTTCTATTTTATTTCTCCCTACACTTACATTAGTATATATATCAAACTGCCACGGTTACATTACAATCTGAGTTTATAAAGATTTCATGTTATAGATTACCGTAGATGCTACTTTAGCTGCTCAAGTGTATCCCCCATTTGAGAATTTTTTTATTTACACAGATTTGTGTTTAAAATTATACAGAACAAAGATATTCCTTAAAGGCATATTAAAGTAAGCTGGGTTATGAATGCATCCTGTAGAGGGGAATTAGTAGTGTATGATTACATTTATTTGCATGCTCTATGTTTTTTTAGCTTTGCATTACAAAAAACTGTTGCAGGTGATTTTTACACCCCCAGGATTAAGCTAGGCTTCTCATTGTACAATTTTCTAAAAGTGTACGCTGTCCATGTGAGCATGCTCAATTTGCAGCCATTCAGCAAAGCTGTATGCAGCCAGCATAGATGTGGCTGCTAAACTGCTAAGCTGGGTCCTTAAAGGACCATAAAATGACATTCAAGTAAAAGTGCTTGCACAGTTACACAGTTGTTCTTTAGACATACACCCTATCCTTGATATATTCTCACAAATTATAATTGTACTGAAACCAAACATTTCAGCTTCTTCTTCATATTCTAATTTGTCTTTTAGGCTAATGAGCATTTATGCTTGATTTACGGTCCTGCAATGACCTGCAACGTTCATGGTCTGGGCATGTGTCTCTGTGTGAGTGAGTGCATGCAATTCACTGGGGTTGGGAGAGATCTCAGGGGCTGGGGGAGGTAATGGGGCAATTCACTGGGGTTGGGAAAGATCTCAATTCACTGGGGGTGGGGGAGGTGATGGGGTAAATCACTGGGGTTGAGAGAGATCACAGGGGCAATTCACTGGGGTTGGGGGAGGTAATGGGGCAATTCACTGGGTCTGGGAGAGATCACAGGGGAAATTCACTGGGGTGGGGGAGGTGACGGCTAAATCACAGGGGCAAATCACAGAGGATGGGGAAAGTATCACCTGGGATGTAGGTAAAACAATCAGTGAATGAAGAGACACAGACCTTGTTCTGGGTATTATAGAAATCTAAAGGAAAACTGCAGCTCAATTCACAGCCCAAAAAGATAAAATGTATTATGTATGCTAATTGCAGCTGGGATTTTCAGATGGTGCCAACATTGATATGAAACAGTTTGCAAATGCAAGAAATTCAGCAAACTTTAGGGTAATTGTGAAATGTTTATTTTGGTATTTTTTCATGCAAACAATAGTTTTTTTATACACTACCTATTTTCCTTTATCAGATGCATTCATAATCCAGCTCACTTGCATTTACATTTAATGGAATACCCTGCACCATGCATTACCTTTCATCTTGTGTCAACAATTCCATGGCAGAAACACCTTCTTGCATGCTTTGATTATTTTTTGACACTGAATGATTGGAATAAATCTCTTTATAATAATCCTCTGAATCCAATACTTTTCCTGGACTGTGGAAAAAGAGAAATATATTTGTTTATGAAATTAATACAAATATACAAATGGAATTGTACGATACATATTTTCAGTATTTGGTTTGTTAACTTCTCTTTTAATTTGAAGAAAGTGATGGGAATTATGTCAGGTATGGAAAAATTATTTAGGCTTTTTTGTAGAAAATAGCAAAAAGTGGAACTTGAGTTGACAATTTGCTAATTCACTAAGCCAAAATGTTTCTTTGTTGTTTTTTTTAGTTGGGTATCAAACAGTGCCATTGATTTGTTTTTTGTTGCAATTGCAAGTTCTATCTGGGTCAGAAATCCAGTAGACAGGGACTGCTAACATTGAATACAGGTGTGTTAGGAAAATCAGCTGACACCAGTGCTCGTATAAGGACTGGAGTTATGGATCCCTCCTCTAAATTGAATCACAATTTCCTCTTTTTGCAGCTATATTCATTTCTGCAGAGTACAGAATGGAGTTTAGAAGAATCATACTACCTTTACTGTATATAACATGTAGTATTTTCTGATGTGAATTTGCTATTTATTTACAGTTCTCTTATATTTTGGAATCACTTAAAACCAAATATCAGTAAATATATTTTGGTTTCAGTAAACATGAAAACAAAAGACCAAAAGGATTCATCGTAATTTCGATTCATATACCAGATACTGCACATTAAAGTTTAAAATATGTTTACATTTCCTGAGATGATTTTCACTAGTCCAATCCACATATTGGTCTAATTCCATCAAAGGAAAATATAAAAATGCAGAGCTTTGCAACCCACCTTCCTACACACTACTTTGAATGATTCCCGCTATACATGACGTGTAGAAGATAATCTACTTGACCAGGGCTTGTAGGATTTTTTATAATCCTAAACCTACATAACTATGTTCAAGCAGGGTACAGGAGACAGTGGTCAAGTGCTTTTATTTCTAAAAAAGGTACATATTGGTTACACTTATTGAAATAATGAAATTTCAAGATTTTTTTTTTTTTTTTTAAATCCCTGGCATTTTTATTTGCCATATTTTAATTTTAAACATTCTCAGCCTTTTTAAATTCCAGCCTCGTAAATAAGAGGCTTCTACTAAAATCCTACGTACTGCAAAATTTCTCAAAGTTACGATGCTATTAAATTAGTCCTGCTGCAAGCAATGTGTGAGCTACGCAGCAGGGCCGTCCGTATGAACACTGCAAAAATGTACATGAGGAGTGACAGCCTGCGAGATCATCTCGCATGCTCCCACACCTCATCAATTAGTGCAGGGGTCCTAAACGGGACCTCCGCGGCACTCCCCACATAAGCCCTGCCGTGGGGGATACTCCAACTACCCCCCAGCACCTAAAATTAACCCCTCTCTATGCGGGGGTCCCCATCGGGACCCCTGAAGTGTCCCCACATTAACACCTTGCTGCAGTAGTACATAGGGTCCCCCGCAGCCCCCACACATTAACCCCTTGCACCGATCAGGCCCCTGCTGCATTTAAATATTTTAACTTTCCCACCGCGGCTCTTTAAAGGGCCCGCGGCACACTATTAACAATCCCGGCCGCGGCACCTAAAGTTAACCCCCCTCTATGCTGGGGGTCCCCATCGCGACCCCCGAAGTGTCCCTACATTAACCCCTTGCTTCAGGGGTCCATAGGGACCACCGCAGCCCACCCACATTAACCGATTGCAGCGGGGATCCGTGATCAGCACCGATCCTGACCCCGCAGAATTTAGATTTTGAAATTTCCTGCCTCGCGGGTCCTTAAAAGACCGTAACGGTCCTGAAAGGACTCGCACTAAAAAATATTAACCCCAGGCAACTAAAATTAAAACCATAACTCATGGTCAATACAGACCCCCTCAAGGCCTTAATTAACCCGATAACTCATAGGGGTCAATACAGAACCACATAGGCACAATAATTAACCTTATAACTCATAGGGGTCAATACAGACCTCCATAAGCCAATAATTAATCCTATAACTCATGGGGGTCATTTCAGACCCCCATAAACCTTAATTAACCCTGTCACTCATGGGGGTCAATACAGACCCCCATAAGTCATTGATTAACCCTGTCACTCATGGGGGACAATACAAACAATACAGGGGGTCTGTATTGACCCCCATGAGTGACGGGGTTAAATAAGGGCTTATGGGGGTCTGTATTAACTATCATGGGTGACTCTGGGGACCATAAGCATTTTTAATTAGGCTCTTCCCTCCTCAAACAACCATGTGCATTTTGCAAGAAATTTGAAGTGCAGCAGTATCTTTAGCAGTGCTACACAACACTACAATAGCCCTACACAATCCCCATATTGCAAAAAAAACTGTGTAATACAGCGGGCATATGCTTAAAGGAATGCTTATGGATTGCAAGAGCAAAGCCTTTGTGGGCACATTTGCATGTCCCTGCCCAGGCTCCCAGAATGCAGTGTAATAACTGTATGTCTCAGAAATTCTGAGCAGGAAACAAGTTTTTTAACTTGTTTTAAACATTCAGATGTGAACTCAAATGTACTATTTATTTACTATATATATCCCTTCCCATGGCAAGGAAGGGGTTAATAATTTCAATAAATAGGGGGTTTATGACCCACTGGTGATCCCCCTTCTACACACTATGAGCCTAGGTACTTGGCAGCCACTGGAGATTAGAAGGTGTGGGTACCCATCAGAGTTTGGGATGAGGGAATCCCCAAGGTTCCCTTAAGCACTTCTGGGGCATTATTAACCCCTTAATTGTGTTGGATATGAAGAATCAAGCCTCATATCTAATTCAATTAAGTGTTTATAGTTATCAGGCTGATGCTTGATTCCTTTTCAGAAGCATTTTTTATGCCTCTCGGGGTAGGTCTGATTACACATCGGAAGGAGAGAGAAAATTGAGTTGTCTAAGTGCCTACATACAGTTACTAACTTGCGTGAAGCACTTTTATCTCAGATTAAAATGGCTTGGAAGGAAATTTGAATGTAACAGCTACATCTAACCTGCCAACGCATGTCACCTTACACCATTCATCACTCTTCACACACCACTGACTTTTTCCTTGATTGGAATAGCTAGGTAGTTATTATGTGTCTATTTAATACATAGCTCGGCTCAAAAAAATATTGGAATGGGGCCTATACTTTCTATCATTCAGTAGTCCCTTCTTTAAACAATTGTTTATCTTTTTTGGCTGTAAGAAAAAGTAAAGTAGATTCTATATTCCATTTATGTAAAATTATGTAAACCTAGGAGGTTGGGGCAAATGTAATATAACAAGTGATTATCTACATCCTACTCAAAAACTGTTCACTAAAACAAAATGTGTAGTTATCCTTCATGCCAAACCCAATAATCATCTATAATTATTGAAAATATCCTGACATGGTGAGTAATTTTCCCAACAAAACACTGCATTTAAATATATACTGTAAAAGTACACAATTGAAATATTCAAATACATGCTGTAGTGTGCAATTATAAAATAAGACATCATGCTGTTTGCTGTTATTCACAGAATATTGGCATAAACTCCAAACAATACACTTCTTCACAGTATTGGATTGTTGTAGGTCCTTTGCATTATTAGTAAGAAATATTAAAACATACCTTTCCTTTCTTGGTTTTCGTTTTTCATCTTTGAGTGGCAACTGAGAAAACAATAAATATGATTTTTTTGGAGCATAAGAATCCTACAATAAATTGACATTTACAATTCTAGTTCCAGGGGGGGGGGGGGGGAATATATATATATAAAAAAAAAAATTGTATAGCAATAAATGGTCTATAGTTTAAAAAAATATATATGAAAGGATCACTGTAGTTTGTTTCTGAAGTATGTATAAAAAAAAAGCAATGTTAGCAACTGTGTAGGCCATGAACATAATTAATTTTGTGCGGGAAATCAGTAGTTTTGAAATCTCTGTTAATTAATTTAAGGAGTCAATTCTTCTTTGTTTCATTACTTCTTCAGATCTGGATATGAGGTGTGTTTTTTATCTATTTAGAAGAGAGAGGGGTTGGGGAGGAAGGGCTGTTTACCCATATTACATAGTGTGGGCGTAGCCTGCACACAGGAGACTGAAGCTCAGTTCTCTTCATAGCAATGCTTCACACACGATACACTAGCCCTAACACCTTCCCTATCCCTTATCTATCTATATAATCCCCTTACCATGGCAGGGAAGAGAAAGTTAAAGAGAGTTAAATATTGATTAAAACTAATACAGGGGAATTACACCTCCTCTCTGCCTATGAGCTCAGTAATACCCCCTATGAGCTCAGTAATACATGGGATTCCTCCCAATACCCACTATAAACCAGAGATCCCATTGTCCCACACGGTGAGGGGAACCCTGTAGATTCCCTCCTCTCAGGAGTTAACTCTAAAGATCCAACATCTAACTATAACCATGAGGGGTATCCATAGACCCCCATGGCAACTAACAGTTAACCCCCTTCAATTTCACTGCCTTGACAAAAATGTCCTGTAATTACCCATACAGCATCTCTAATTAACCCCTTATTCCATGAAGGTCCAGCAAAGACGTATAAGGCACCTATATGGCCTCCATAGCCTAGGGGATAACTTTGCATGGTGGTAAACGCAGGACCCCCATGAGGGAATAACATTAGATACCATGGGGGTCTTTAAAGGACCTACGTGGCAAGGGGGTTAAGTTCAAGTGCCACGGGGGGCCCATTAGGAATCCCCATGTTGGGGGCTAATTTTAGTTTCCATGGTGGCCTATGGAGACCCCCACGGTTATAGTTAGATTATTGGATAGGGTGTAAACCTGTGGGCAGTGGGAATCCCCTGGGTTCCCATCAGCACATGGATGGAGGGAATACCGGGGTTTCCATCAGCTCATGAATGGAGGAAATCCCTGGGGTTCCCCCATTTGGTGTGGGTACTGAGTGGGCTTATTGCTTTTATCTTTTTCCCTAGCCATATAGTACATTTTTGTAAAACTGAAAAGAATGACAACATAAAACAAACAATCCACAAATTTACATATGACAAGGGTTTCACAAACAAATCATTTACCCTTTGTCTCAAAAACACTTTTATCTTCTATAGTCTGCAATCTCATTTGGGTATCAACTCTTCCAATATCATTGAGTTGATATATTTACATATTGGGCATTTACTTTATCTGAGGAATATGTTGGTTTACATATAAGACATAATCACAAGCTCACATCCAATAAAACACTAACACTCACTGCACACATAAGCCTGACTATACAAATAACACTCATTGCCTCACTAAACCTCATTGCTCACATAAAACCTCCCTGCTCAAATAAAACTCATCACTTGCATAAACCTTGTGCCTAAATAAAATGTCACTTGCCACATAAAACATGCAGTATGTTAACAGTCTGAAACATCACTGACAGTACGCCTTTTTCTATTTCTAGCCTTGTCTAAAACTGTACACACCATTCCATGATGACATGTGGCAGAACAGTCTTACATAGGTTTCAAAGCCAAGTTTCTGTGAAGAAGACAAAGCAATCTACAATTCCGTATCAGTGATACCACTGTGGTCTCATTTTTTTCTGTACAGTATTTTGTGTAAGTAAACTTGATAACATTCAAAAAAAATGTTAGAAAGCAAAAGCATATTAAACAAAACATTTATATTTTAAACTTTAATTTATAATGATTAATTTTTTGGGAACATTCAGTAAGGCTGTATGTGTTGGGTTGCAATTGCAACTCAAGGTCTTAAATAATTTACTAAACAAATTCTATTAAATTAACTTCACAATGGTGGGATATAATGGAAGGTTACCGCCTATAAATAAAATTTTGACTGAAAGAAATACATTTTAGGATGCCCCAGAAAACAAAAAGATTTGTTAAAATGTATCATTTATTCATATTGTTAAAAATAACAAGTTAAAATATAGAAGAATAATAACAATATAATCGTTGATTTCTGATGACCAATGAAAACCACCAAATATTAATTTAAACTTATATTGTCTTATTTATAAGTGTCTATTTTAGTATTCAGTCCCTGAAAGTCTTATTGAGCTGAAACTTCTATTGAAGTTAATTGTATTTTATTTCATAGTAATTTTACACATTGATACTAAAGTTACAATCTAGATTAATAAATTATCTATCTACTGAACTTGAATGTTATTCACTTGACCAGATGTGAAACAATTTTATCCTTATATAAAGAAATAACACATTGGCCCTAATTCAATTGAACAATTGTAAATTACTAGAGCCTGTAATGGAGCCCGTAAACTCATTTGCTATTCAATAAGCGTCTTTTTTAGCGAGCCACAAATGATCTATGGGCTACAGGCTGAAAATCACTGAAGTTGTCAAAATCGTAACTTACAGCACATCAAAGCCTTTGATCTTTTAAACTCACAAAAGTTAAAATGGCTAAAATCGCAAATTGCTATACAATTGCTACAATTACTCAAGCCCGCAAATGTTTTCACATCCGTAAACAGCAAATGTAGAAAAAAATCCTACGGTTACCAGATAGGACTTGCAAGGGGGTTTAACCCCTGTTCGTAGCACTGTAAAAGCAAAAGAAAAATCAATGCTGCACTTGTAAAGATGGAGAAAGCAATGTTTAGACATTAGAATTAATTGCACAACAATCTCAAGCTTGCAAATCTGCAATCAAAAATACATATTTTTTTATGTTTTATTTTGTATCACATCAATCTCAGGAATCAATGAGTTAATACATACCAGGCCACCCACATGGACTAAAACAGTATCGGCATTCATTTTTATCATTTTGCACATTGCCAGATTGCGAGTCTGATCCCATATTGGCCCTCTAAATGTTAATTGATTACCATTTAACCTCCATGTTTTACTGGCATAATGATGACGGTGTCTTTTACTATTGGCTGTTGCTAAGTCGGTTGTTACAGCCATGCTTAATTGATCATTATCACGCTCTGAAATGCTACTTATGATTGCATGGTTTATGGTTTTGGCTTTCGGCTTGTAACTTGCAGGCTTGTTCAATTGAGTCTCTCTGTAATTGTAGCAAACCTCAGACATACCGCCTGTATAACATAATCTGCGGCCCTGCAATTGAATAGGGGCATTTGTAATTTTGACTTGTTATTCGTTATTCGAAAAATAGGCTTTGATCTCTTTAGGGTACACCATTAATATGCTTCTTCAAACAATAGATGAATCCTACAAACATGCCTACATTTACCTACTTTAAGCCTTGCAGGGCATTCACAGTGATACGAAAACCAATAGAATGAGTATATTCCCTTCTCTTACTAACTGGTTTGTGGGCCAGTGAGAGATAAACAACTCTGAGTATATTAATTTCTGAGAGTCTATCATTTAACCAGTCTGAATAGGTAATAGACTTCTTTGGTTGGTTAATATTAACAATTAGATTGTAAGAATTTAAGTCCCATCATGCTGATAGGCTGAAATCAAGAGCTATTTCAGCCAATCAAAAGCCTAGAAAGTCTGTATAAAAGGTAGGAGCAAAGTCAAAATGTAATTATTATTGTTATTGATGTTTTTAACCTACTGTTTCTTTATGTTCGTTTAGTTTAGTATTGGGGAGATATTGTAAGGGACCTTAGGGTCCTTAGGGACTGCCTAAGTATTAGGAACAATGGGGGTTCTTAGGGATACCTATGAGGGAGGAAAGGAACCACAGAGTCCTTAGGAAACGCATAGGGGTTTAGGATAAGGCACCATGGTGTTCATAATGGATCCCTATTGGGGTAGGAAATTAGTTGTTGGGGGTAGGGGTCCTAACTAATGACATGTATGATGACATATATTTCGTCTTTGTTAGGAAATTGATTAGAAGAATGGGAGGAACTGTGTATTCAGGTATGTTCTGTATTCATTTATGTTAATATGTTTTCTTCAAATACCAGTTGACAATACAGCTCCCAAACCAGTATATTTATAAGTAAACATTAATATGTCCATCACATAGGAATTGTATCCGTGTTTTAGAGCATTCAATTAACAGCTTTAATATGTATAATGTAATAGCATAATAAAAATAAACAAGATGGGACAATAGAATAATATAAATTATAATATGAATGTTTTATGCGCCAATCTAAAAAAATAAATTACCTGAACATAATGTTTTCTTCCCCAAAGATTTATGTGTATACTGCAAATTAATGACTGTGTTTCTCCAAACAGAAATTGTTCTAACCTGCGATATTAGATTGATACAGTAATGAAATTGAAATATTCCTGTGTTTCCTCCACATTGAAGAATATTGATTGTGACAATAGCAACTTGTGTTCATATTACATTCATACTGGAGTCCTAGATATTCACCAATGATGTGATAGAAAGAAACAAAACATTGACCCATTGTCACATTTAACATTCAAGTTTAATTTAATTTTGTTGTGTAAATACCCATCTGATGTTTTCAGTGTCAAATGAATTTAATTGCACTTTATCTGCAATGTAACCGTTTGTGTTTTTTAAAAACAAATTAGACAAAACCTTTATTAATGTATTTATTTGCAATTAAAAAAGGGTGTTTTAGGTTAAAGAGCATGGGCTCTGTTTAATTGCAAGTCCGTAATTACATTGAACCTGACATTTTGGCTGCGGGTTAACATTTTTGCAAATATGTTTTCAATTGACTCAAGCCCACAATTACAGGCTCACAGCCTCCACACGCAACCCATGTCTCCATTCATAAGCTTTCAGGGGGCGTGATCATATGATCTGACAAAAATTAAGCAAGCAAGTAAGTTACTTTTTAGACAGGGCCAATAGTAAATGAGACCAACATCATGACGTCAGTAAAACATGGAATTTAAACTACAATCAATTAGTGTTTAGAAGTATGATTTGCGATTAGACTCGCCATCCAGAAATGTAGAAATCAATACAAATCAATAAAGCAACTGTTCTACTTCATGCGGGTTCCATGATATTTATTAACCAATTGAATCCCAAGATCCATATAACACAGAAATAAAACATAAAGAAATCCTTTTTTTTGCAGATTTATGAGCTTGAGACTGTTGTGCAATTATTTCTAATGCCTTTCATTGCTTTCCCAGTATTTTTAAGTACAGTAGTGTGTGTTTATTTGCTTTTGCAGTGTTATGAACAGGTGTTTAACCCACTTGCGGGTCCCATCTAGTACTCGTATAATTTTTTTATACATTCGCCATTTACAGGTTTGAAATCAATTGCAGACTACATGCACATTTGTAATTGAATATCAATTTTACTTCTTCATCACTGTTAACATTTGTGGGCTTGTAACACCAAAGGAGATTAGACAGAGTTACATTTTTGACATTGCTTTTGAGCCTGTAACTAGAAATTGGAATACGAGTAGCAAAATGTACCCAATTATATATCAGTAGCATTTACGGGCTGCTTTATGGGCTCATGTAATTGCGATTTGGGCAATTGAATAGGGACCCATATGTACTATGGCTGCATGTTGAGAATCCTTTGGAGATGTTGATTCTTATTATGTATATACCTAGTAGGATAAATGATTTTTCCAAATGTTTTCCAACATTGATATAAAATTGTCTATTTATACTCACACTAGCTCCTGGTGTAGGCTCAAAACAAAATAACTTGGCAAACCAATATTTTCCTAATACAGTTTCACATTGCACTACATCACCTACTAGATATAGTACTATCTAGATGAAAAGAGATGCTTCATATTACCCTTCAAATCTAAACAGTTGGTATCAGAAGTGCTGTTACTAGTGAGGATGCAAACTCTCATTCAAAGTACCTTCCCCTTCTCTTGTGTTCCCTAAAAATGCACATATTGCTATACCCTACGTTGCCTGTCAACTACATCCTAAATAAATACAACATACAGTACATACACAACTGAGACCCACAGGTTCAAACTCCAGTTGATACAGTCTCATAGCACTTTTGGAGGTACTTCAAATCCTTTCTGTCTTTTGATTTTTTTATTGTATTGATTCATGTATCCATAAACCTTAAATTTAATGTACCCCTGGTATATAGAGCTATGGTAATACATAGTAATAATACAATTTCCGCACAAGGCCTATGAACTCTGCTGTATCATGTTAGTGATATTATAATAAGAAATATTTTCTTGTAGTAATGCATTACACTATCGATCCTTTCATAGGAATGTAGTACAAATAACTACCATTTTGGTCCAAGAGCAAAGCTATTACTTAACAACATCTTGTAATGTAATAGCCCAAAAGCTATTTGGAAGTCTGAAACACTAAACTTTCTTAAAGTCCTGTATCTAATCAATGAATGTAGTTGCTTTTATATAGTAAAAAATACAATTAAGCCATATTGATCTTAGAGACACCCATTTAGTTCTAAAGTTCTAAAAAAAAAGTTAGAAAATATACTGTATAACCCTGTACAACCAACTGTCTTTCACAACACAACACAATTTATTGTAAATCTTGGTAACTTACATGTAGCAAATTGTAGTACGTAGAATCATCCGTATCATACAATGTTTTCGGCTTCTGCCTTCTTGGCACTCTTTGTGGCTTAACATCTTCTATTTTGGTAGAAACTGCTAATTAAAAAGCAGAAATGAAGAGGAAAATAAGATTCATTATAAGATTTCAACAAACATCTTTGGACCAAGTCACACTTGTCTAGATACATTTATCAGCAGGGAGTGCTCACTAAAGTACATGAGCATTACTTTTAGGGAAGGCTCCTAATAACTTTATCCAGACTAATGTGATTGGCCAATTATTGCTAAAAAATGGAAATGCAAATCATGGAACACATTTATCTCCTTATAATCTGTACGGGCAGTTATCATTTAAAAGAAATTAAAGAAACCTAAAAAATACATATTTAAAATTGTTGTAATCCTAACATTGTATGTCAGAATCTCCAGCTGTAACACCATTGGGAATTGCCTTCTAAATATTTGATAGTCCAAAGGAACAGATAATATTTCAATAATTAACATTTTGCAGATGCCACTAAAGCAAAAATGAAAAAATAGCATGTTTGGGATGCATGTATAAATCAACATCACAGAAATAATTAATTGTACTCCTAAATGTTAAAAAAAGAATACCAGCTGTGGTATGCCGATTAGACAACATGCCCCCAATACCTTATTCAAGGTGTGATGAGAACCAGACCTTATAGAGTCTGGGGCTATCATTGAAAAATATTAACTAACAGTTTAAATTCACAGTAATAAATGTAATATGTTTTTTCTTCCCAAGTTCTGCCAAACTTTTTTTAAGGAGTTCTTTATAAGACCCTTGGATTTGTACTTTAAAGGAACCAAAGGCGAGCATTTTTTAGTGAAGAAAACAATTTTGAAAAAGTGATTTAGCCTAAATATACACTCTATCAGAATAAAGACTATTTGGAAGTTTAAAAAAAAAGAAAAATATACTGGAAAACTTCTCATAAAAATAAATGATTCAAATAAAAATTACTGTATTGATATGTCTTAAATAGTGTCGGCTAAGCCCATTAGTAATAATTTGGGAGATAAATAATCAACACAAAATGTGAGAAATGAAAAGTAATTAGGGGTGGATATTACAAGAAGAAAGTAATTACTATAAATGCATGCATAGAAATGTACATACAGTAGAAGGCAGATAAAACAAGACAGCACATTTGTACATACACAGTATTAAATGTGGAGATGAGGGCCCTGCTCTCAGGAGAGCTTACAATCTAGGGGATAGAAACATAAGGTAAGGGGACTGCTGGATGAATTAATGACGAGGGAGAGGTATGCAAACCAGAATGGGTAACCTACTATAAAGTTGTGGAGGATTGATTAAAGGAGGAAGATGATAAACTTCTACTAACAAGTGTGCAGTGTCATGTTTCAGTTGGGTGAGCATCAGCAAACCAATTGCAGATTTCAACAGAAATAATTGCAAGATTTTCAATTAAAATCACAATACTTTCTAAAAAAATGTAAAAAACAACTCTCTTGTTGTGAAATAGATTAGTAGCATATCACCTATAACAGTAAATATGATGCTATAACATGAAGCACAGACAATGCATATCTCTCAAAGTGTTAGATTGTATACAATAATGCCTCGCCAATCAGGAAATGTAACATGGTACTGGATAAAAATGGTAGCGTAGACGAAAACACCAGTTCTACATTGCAAGAATGATAGAAACGATCAGTGCTAGGTTCAATTCTGTGATTCTCCCCCTTCCACCACCCTCACATACAGTTGTAATATTTAAAATATGCTTTTTAAAACATTTTAGAAAAAAATCTATGAATTTAATCTAATTGATATTCATTGCAAAAGAAGCCTTGTTTGCAAATAAAATATGCCATTTATTAAGATTAAATGAACACTGTAATATAAAGATAAAATGAAGCATCATGCATAACTCCTTTATACTGTATAAACATTGTAATGCTATTAGTTATAATTTATCTGTATAGTTTCTATGAGTTGCTCTGTGGAGTTTATCTAAGCGCCTTTTGCATAATTAGGGATGGGGCAGCTGTAGCAGTTTTCCTGCTGTGTGTGTGCTAGTGTCTTACTGGTATAGATCAGACCTTATATCTACACCAGTGAGACCCTGGAGCAAACAACAGGAAGGCTGCTACACTGCCCCACCCCTCATTATACAAAATGGGCAGATCCCTGCCACACAATGCAACAGGCAGGTGTAAGCACAGAGGAGTAAGTGGTACGCTCCGCTACCACCATAATAATTAAGGGATATTTACATAGTTGTTTTGCACTAGCACTTTGTGTTTTTTCCTGTGCCGACTGTGTTTGGTCCTGAGACTATTGAATATCAATTTTCTTTGGTGAAAAAGTCTTGATTATAATTTATCAGTGTGTGATTTGTGATTCATTTTACTATTTTAATTGTCGTTGTTTAATTTTATCTGATAAACTTTTTATTTTAATTACATGCTGTGTCTCTGCAATTTTGCCATGATATTATAATTAACATCCTAGAAGAGGTACTTTGGGGATCTTTAAGTGTCTTTTTTTGTATATTGTGTATTTTGTTTTCACTTTCCTTAAAGATCGTCTCTTAATAGTATTTACAATATATAGATAAAACTAACTTGACGGAATAAAGCCCTTTAATATTATATTATAGTAGTATACTGTTCCTCTAATTAATAAACTAGAAACCTATAAAAGTAAGAGCTTTAAAGTATAACTATTAGCATTACGATGTTTTAATGGTACTTTTATTTTAACACCATTTGTTTTTACAGTACAGTGGTCCTTTAATAAAAGTTTCCACATTTGTGTTATACATCGTCTGTGACTTATGTCAGGGCTATTAAAACTAGGTACTGCGCTGGTATTGAGTAGATAAGTTATTATTTTAGTGTATCCAAAATAATAAATGTATTTGCTAAAAAAAAATTATATAAAATAAAACATACAAATAAAGACATTGTTAAATTATAGCATTTAAACATTTTGCATGGAACATAATGACCTTAAAAGTTTGGAGGAATCAAGAAAGTCGTATGACTAATTCAGGTTTCCTGGAGTGTGACTCATATAATTATAAAGCTAAATTTTCGATGACTAACATCATATAGGATTAACAAGAAGAGATTTCCATCCTGCACAGACGAAAAGTAATGCTGCATGCAGTGTTCTTCTAACATGTTCTTTAATCCTCTTAGAGATTTCTTACTAGCAGATACTAGGCTCCTCAGCTGACATCAGAGATGGTAAAGTCTAAGAATGATATCTAACTGACACAGTCATGGACTTTTCCGAGAGGCTCAATGGAAATCTAGCCAATGCTGCCCTTTTACCCTTGCTTTCAGTTTGCAATTTAGCGGCTGTTTACACGAGTGAGCAGACATAGCAGTGAGGCAGCAACAGCCGCACAAACAGTAAGATAAGTATAATAAAAGCATGGACAAGCAATCATAATAATGCTCAATCTACACAAAAAATGTTTTTGTTCACAATAAACACAAATGACTCACTTGCTGACTGCACTGAATGACTGATATCAGCCAGCAGCAGAGTTGAGACTGCAAACAGAATTACACACCATAAATTATTAATAATATGCTAAAATGTACAAACATGATAAAGTCAGACATTCAGTTAGTGAGAAAAATAATATGCCATGTTTGCATCTAGCATAAACCTTCAATACATTTCCAGTGTACATTTTCTGGTAGCCACTAAAACACTATGGCCCTCATTCTATTAGCGGCCGCAGCCGTTGCCGGGCCGCAAGGACCGGCCGCAAGCTATTCGGCTATTCTATTCCCTTCCGGCCGGGGGCTCCGGCAGGCTTGCGGCCGGTGCCTTGCTATCTCTTGCGGCCGCTCGCGCCGGAGGAAAGCCTTTGATCTAAAACGGCCGCAAGGAAATCGGCCGTAAGAAAATCCTATTTGCAATTCAATTGCTCCGGGAACCCTCTCTGCAAGGCTAAAACCGAGCCGCAGCTTACTTGCAGGAAAGAGGTCCCGCTAGCACCAATTAAGCACGAAATATAGCCCAAATAAAGCCATCCTGCACTTTGAGAAGACTATAAAGTGATTTTAGGTGTTAGCAAAAATAGCACCAAATTCCCCTATACTCAAATCCGTAAAATATTTATTTTTTAATATACGTCAAATATCCATGTAAAAAGTCCATAGGGCTTGGAGCACCTCAAACCCGCCCACGCCGCAGCCGGAGAATAAACAGTTAATTTGAACTCGGGTTTGGGCTGATGTGCAAGCTTGAGAGTGGGTTGCTATTAATCCTCATGTCCCCCAATATGATCCCTAGCATTTACAGAGCTGTACAGTGCAGGCTTGAATTAATTTTGGAGTTTTAAGTTTTCAGAGCTTACGGCTGGTAGCAAGATTTACGGCCGGCCGTAAGAGGAGATCCTTGCGGGGCCGTTTAATTGAATTGCCAGGTAACGAGACCCCCGCAAGGAATCGCAGCCTTACGGCCGGTTTACGGCCGATAATAGAATGAGGCCCTATAAATGAAAGGCATGCTTGGGATAAAGCTTACTCTGTGCTTTCTTCATTATGATATTCCAATAGGCTATGGTACAACATTCACATGAATGGAAATGAGATAAGATGGTTACTTAAGAGAGTAAGATATTGCAGACACAGGAATGTAGAGATTTATTCAAACTGTAATTGAGATCCTGTCAATTTTTACTATTATTCGGAGGTAATATGTTATAAGCTTTGTCATGCCACTAATTCATTATTAGCTAAAAAAACCTTCCTAAAGGCAGTGGATCACAAATATCCTTTCCCTGAAATAGCCACTACTCACTGGCTGCATGCCTTGAGAAATGTCCTGCCATTCATGCAGTATTAGCCAATCAACCATTAAAAACAAAGGGAGCAGTGACATGACTCAATGTCACACCCAATATCAAATAATCTATTGCACTTGAATGGACATATAAGTGGCCCTTGAGTTCCTATAAGCTTAAAAGAACTGCAAAATTGATTTAACTTATTTATTTAAAACATAACAAAAGTAGTAATATCCCTTTGATATTGATACAGAGGACATTAATTATAGAGAGTAAATAAATAGTATATCAATGTTCACATTTGAATGTCTAAAACAAGTTAAAAAACCTGTTTTCAACTCAGAATTCCGAGAAAAACAGTTTTACACTGCATTCTGGGAAGCTGAGCGGGGACATGCAAATGTGCACACAATTGCCTCGGCCTTCAATAAATAGCCATTTTCAAACATGGCTTCCTTTAAGCTTATGCCTGCTGTATTACACACGTTTGATGCAAAGCCACGGTTGGATTTTACACAAGCCGAGAATCCTATCCATATACAGCTGTTTCAAGCTTACTGGCTATCATCAGCATAGAGCAGGATCTCAGCCTGTGTTGTGAAAATTATGAGTAGGTAGTTCACCACAACAATCATTTATAATATGGTGGGCAAAAGAGCGATAGAAGCCCTCCACAGTACAGTAGTACAGTAAATAAAAAGTACATCTGTGTTCATATTTGAACGTCTAAAACAAGTTAAAAAGAAACTGCTTCCAGCTGAGAATTCCGAGAAAAACAGTTATTATACTGCATTCTGGGAAGCGAAGCTGGGACATGCAAATGTGCCCATAGCCATTATGAAACATGGCTTCCTATATAACGTCAAAGTGAAAGCAAATTTCTTGTTGTGGATGAATGTACATGTATATGTTTTGCAGAGGGTACCCAATGAAAAGATTTAGGGATTGCAAAGAAAGCTGCCAATTAGCCACCTGTTCTTCACCACCACCACGTTAACCACAACTATGTGCAACTGTACTTATTATGCTATGTCCTGTCTATGTGTGTGTGTGTAACATAATGAGGACTGTGCGTATGTGGCTTCACTTGTGCCTTCAGCTGATGTCTGCATAAATATTCACACAATTACCGCTGGAGTGAAAGAAAAAAAAAATCAAACACAAAATTAGACTTGATTCCCACTGAGTTTTTTGGTTTTACTTTAAAGGTCAAAGAATGCATCTGTAATTCTTTAACGTTTTTTATATTACCCCATTGGCCTAGTATCTGCCAGCAAATAAAATGGAAAAGCCGGATTAAAATGAAATGTAGGAAATTGAGAGAAAAGCAGCTGTACTAATTTTACTTTGTGGCGGATGGAAATCTTTTCACATTAATCTTATATTTAGTTAGTCATCTATATTTTAGCTTTCTGATTGCATGAATCATAACTCAGAAGACCTGAATTTACTTTGAGAGTTTTATAGTCTTTCAAGACTTGTAGAGTGTAAGATTGAGCCACATAATGAAGTATATTTACCTGCCTTTTCTCTTTCTCTTTTTGCTTTTTTTCCCCTTATGAGACAATTGGCAAAGTTTCAATGGAGTTTTTATTTCTGTTTGCCTACCTCTGGATCAATTAACCATTAATAATAAATAGTCCACATATTAAAAAGATCAATAGAGATCTAAAAAGGTTGAACTTGATGGACTAACTCTTTATTCATCCTCCAAAAACTATACTTTTAATAATTATTTAACAACAAATTAATTAATAACTAATCCGCATATTGCAGATCAGAGGAGATCTTAACAGGTTGAACTTGATGGACTGAAAGTCTTTTTTCAACCTTAATTACTATGTAACTATGTAACTAACACAGTAAAACAATGCATAAAAAACTAATATTCAAATGATAATTTAGTGTTTTACTGGTGTATCTGGTACCTATTCATGAGACATCATTTCCAGCTTTAGCCCTGCAATATACAGTTAATACAAAAGGGCTGCTTATCGCCACTCAGTTGAACTCTGTTAACAGATATGTAACAAATTTGGTTGATTCAGATAAGCCTTAATGCATTTGACATATTCTCCCTCCCTTGCTCATGCTCAGTAGATGGCCTTCACAAAAAACAAACTTGCAAGACCTGTTTGCCCTATTCTGTATCCACCCCAGAAAATTAAGTATTATTGCCATGACCTGCTATATTGCACTAATGGGCAAAGTCAGTTAAGATAAATATTTTCTCCTTAAATGTTTTTACTGTACGCTCATGGTTTACACAACTAATCCTGTTCGTTTAATGCATACTTCACAAATATGTGAACATGTTTCTAAATCTACAATAGTCCTTCAATGAAAATAAATAAACACGGAGATCCATTACTATGTTTGCTGTTGTTTATCTAGTGTAACTTTGTTTTAATATCTTGAGCATGATACAAACTTTGTGTGGATTTGACAGTTGTTCTTGAGTAAGCTCCCTCTACATATAATAATGAATGTTCCAAATTGTTCCAAATTAAATATATATTTCAAAGATCTTTAGGTTACTTTTGTTACCAATGTATAATGTGTCTGTCATGACTACATTGTTTAGTGATTGTAATATTACCATTAATTATGGATATGGCCAAGGGTGCCTAGGATTGTTGCATTGTGATTATGTATTATTGTTGTGTGGTTATACATTGTTATCATGTATACAAGTTATAATATGTTATAGAGGGAAATAGAGCAGGAGAATACACAAGGAAAAGGTAAACGGGCTCCAGTAACTTACAATTGCTCAATTGAATAGGGACCTAAGACTGGTAGAAATATCAACAACCTATGCTACATGGATGATATTACTCTGATGGCTGAAAGTGAGGAGAAACTAAAAGGATCTATTGATGAGATTGAAAGAAGAGAGTGAAAAAGCTGGCCTGCTGCTCAACGATGATGAAGATCATGGAAAACGGCAATTGTAGTTCCTGGCAAATTAATGGGGAAGAAGTGGAGGCAGTCAAATATTTTATTTTCCTGGGATCCAAGATGAGATCTAAGATAGTGACTGTTAAGCTATATAATTATCAACAAAGGTTTGCATAGAATTCCTAGTAGTAACATGATGCTGGGAAAAATTGAAGGCACATGAAGAAGGGGACAACAGGGGTGCAGATGGATAGATGAGGTAATTAAAGCAATGAACATGAGCTTGATGAAGCTCAGATTGGCAGTGGCTGACAGATGTGCCTGGTGTGTTGCGGCCCTTTGGGTCACGGAGAGTCGGACATGACTGAATGACTAAACAATAACAACAAAAGAAGACTGAGCATATTACAAAGCAAGGTTAAGGTATTATAATAATAAAATATTGGTGTAGTCGGACCCTAAACATCAAGTTTAAAGTATGACTTCAGATCAGGTTTACAATTTTAAGGTATTATACTTTGACCTTTGGAGCTCTTACAAAAAATATGTGATATATTGTACTGCATAATGTTTAGATTCATATATTGACTTCATCTTGCACTTAAATATTTGGATGTAGATCAAAGGAAATTCAACAAGAGTGGTAATGCAAGAGCGTCAATGCACTCCTATTATATCCAAGAGCGTGAGTTTGATACCAGCGATGAGAACTGAGAGTACATAGTTTCTTGATTTATAATTGGGTAGGTTGAGAGTACATTGGATGCTCATCTGGTATCCATATTGGAAGTGGTTGGATGAGACATAGAAAGGTAGACATACTTGGCAATATGTTGGGACTGTTTGTGTGTTTGTTTTGACACCATTTATTTGCATTTGATATTTATGCACCACATATATTATATATATATACTAGAGAATTGCCCGTCAAAAAATGACGGCAATGAAATTGTAAGGTAGCTAATGCTGTTTGGTGTATAATAATGAAATAAATAATACATTAATAAATGAATATACTTTACCTATTTTGAAGTAATCTATGCAGGAAGCATTCTGTTGAAGAGCTGGCAATCTGTTTTGATGTTGCTGAAGCATTAGTGGTGTGGAGCTGCTGTGTAAGCGTGATGAATGTGTGCAGTGTAATAGTGTGCGTGCGCGAGACCAAACCGTTAGCGTAGTTGTGTACTTCCGCATTGTTCTAAAATGGCGGGTAATGTGTGGTATGCGTCTTAGCGGAATATCCGTAGGTCTTTTGCAGTGTTTTGTTAGTTTCTGGTGGTGTTTTGCGTGTTTAGAGTGCTGTAGCCTCGTTTTCGTTTTGTTCGGTGGCCATTTTTTCTCTCGCTTAGAGAATTTTTTTGTGTCTAAACTCTTTTATTTTGAGTTAAATGAAGGTATAACTTGCTTTTTTGAGGTCCTGGATGCTCCCTCTTGCTGTAGGTAAGCTTTTTATGTATGTGTTGTGTGTATTTATTGTGTTTTTAATTTTTTCATGTTTGCTCATTGCGGCCTGCGGTGCTCCTTGCCAGCAACTGCGTTGCGAGGGCCGCGGGCTTGCTACGCGAACACGCAAGCGTTAGCAACAACTCGTATGCTCACAACTATATATGTGATGTATATATATATATATATATATATAGTACTCTATATACATTGGTAGCTCAGACATGGCACAACAGTTTTAATAATACTGAAAAATTTATAGATTGTGGTTCTTGCACTGGATGCTGACTTTCACCGTTTCACACATTTCCCATTTTTCACACTTTTTGGTATATTTCACTTATTTTTAAAACTATCACCACATATTAGGGATAGATATAGGACCCTGGTATTACATTAGTATACATTAAATGGGTTATTTTGTTATAGTTATTTTTATTTAATATTTTCCAGTTTTAAAGGTAGGAACTCCTGAAGTTTTTATTTCATTACAGTTCCTATTTTTTTTACTCCTTTCTGAATGTATTAAACTAATCGAACACATTATGAATAAAAAAAACAAACACATCTTATTTCTCATTGTAAATAAATAATTTACTTTCTCCAAAAGCCTTATCAACAAAATACGGATACAATGAAATAGCTTGATTTCATCAGCTAGAAAGTTGTCATGTAACAGCAATTTCTGCCTCAAAACATTTCCAATAATGGAATCTGACAAAAGACAGCCAAAAATAAATGAACCTGTAAATACCTTTAGAGATAGTCTTGACGTAGTGACACAGTGCTGGTAGAATAAAGAACCAGACTATGTGAATGCTTTATGGAAATCTTAATTTGTTTTCAGAAACTGAGCAGGTGATATATTTGAAATAATAAAGCGTATTTTGCATTAAATTATGTGGAAAGAAAACACAGTATGACAGCTGTAAAAAGGCACTGAAGCCTTACAAATGTATATAAAAAAATATTGCTTTTGTGATTTCTAACATCTTTTGTTCAAATAATGTCTTATACGATGGAAGGAAAAAGGCCACTAAAAAATTAATTATGGAGAACTATATATAACCTAAAGCTTGGGTTCCATAATACAGTCCTCCAAGCAGAATACTGCACTGTGCCCATTGCTATAACCTCCATTAAAATATTTTAAAAGCATATTAATGCATCATTTTATACCAACACACTTGGCAAGACTGAATAAAAATGTGGTGCCCCGCTCTGTGTATAGAATTTATATCACTACCTTATTACATTTTCAGTTCACAAAAGGTTTGCAATTTATAAGATTTTTTGCACGCATGCAAGCAAAAGCCTTTCTATATCTATCTATCTACCTTTGACAGACTTAGGCCTCTATTCAATAGCAATTGAAATTGAAATTTGCAACAGTTACAGAGCGATTCAATTGAACAAACCCGCAACTTACAGGCCAAAAGCCTAAACCGTAAACCATGCACCATAAGTAGCATTTCAGGGCATGATCATGATCAAGTAAGCAAGGCCGTAACTTCCGATTTCGAAACAGCCAATAAGAAATTAGCCTATCATTGTATTAAGGTTAAACGTCAATCAATTAGCGTTTAGAAGTCCAAATGTGATCAGCCTCGAAATCCGGCAATGTACAAAATAATAAAAATGAATAATGATTCTGTTCTAGTCCATGTGGGTGGCCTGATTACCAAGATTGATATTATATGGAAATAAAACATAAAAAAAAAAATAACTTTTGATTGCAGATTTGTGAGCTTGAGATTGTAGTGCAATGAATTCCAATGTCTTTCATCGCTTTCCCCGTCTTTTGAAGTGCAGTATTGATTTTTTATTTGCATTTACAGTGCTACAAATATGTGTTTAACCCCCTTGCGGGTTCTCCCTAGCACTCGTAGGATTTTCTCCTTCATTTGCCGTTTATGGGTGTGAGAACATTTGCGGCCTTGGGGAATTGGAGCAATTAAATAGTGTTTTGCGATTTTAGCCATTGTAACTCTTGCAGAAGACCCAATAACCCTAACTGGGCCTATCCAACCCTATCTGGGCCTATTTAACCCCACTGAGACCTATTTAACCCTAACTGGGCCTATTTATCCCCAAATGTTACCAGTAAACCCATCCTACCCTACCCTATTAACCTTTATACTACCTAACCAACTCCAACCCTATACTATTAACCCCCCCTCTACTCTGTTAAACCATACACCACCTACCTACCACCCTAATAAAATCCCTATTACCCCACTAATTACAGAAACAAACAAAAAACACCTAATGGTTGGCTGATAGACCTGTTAAACTTTTTTTAAACAATCAGAAGGCACTATTGCCATCAGCCAATCAGAATGAAATAGACCCAACAGGGTTTATCCTATTGTGATTGGCTGAAGGCATATGTGCCTTCTGATTGGTTGTTGTCATTGTCAATCAGATTAGAGTCAATCAGAAGGTGCAGATGCCTTCAGCCAATCACAATGGGATATACCCCATGGGGTGTATTCCATTCTGATTGGCTGATGGCAAAAATGCCTTCTGATTGGTTGAAGAAAGTTTGACAGGTCCATCAGCCAATCAGAATGGAATATAGGAGTGTATCCCATTCTGATTGGCTTACACCTTGGCACCTTTTGATTGGCTGAAACTTGATTGACAGCGATTTTCAGCCAATCAAAAGGCACCATTGCAATTTTCTTCCCGGAAGAAGCACTAGAAGCCTCATTAGCATCGAGAAACTCCTTCAGGAGGAGTTCTGTTACAGCAGCGGATATTTTTTCAAGTGCCCAGCCGGAGAAGACTTCCAGAAGGAGGAGACATTGCGCAAAGGTAAGTTTCATATATAGTATATTTAGATGTGTATGTTGTGTTTATGTTTTACTAATGTTATGTTTCTTTTGTTCCAGGGGCCCAGCCGGAGAAGACTACAGGAAGGACAGGGACATTGTGGAAAGGTAAGTTTAATATTTATAATGTTTTGAATTTTGTGTTGTGTTTATTTCGTACTAATTCAATGTTTCTTTTTTTCCTAGGGTTGCGACCTGCGGCAGGGACACCGTCGTCGCTGAAGGGACATCTAGGCAAAGTAAGTGGTCTTATTTATTCTATTTTAGGTTAAATTTATGGTTTTTGTAATGTATGTAGTTAGGGGGTTATTGTATTGTATTTAGGGGGTTAATTGATTGTAGTTAGGGGTTGATTTGTATGTAGTTAGGGCTTAAGGTTGATTGTGGTTGGGGTTAATTGATTGTAGTTAGGGGTTAATGTTGATTGTAGGTAGGGGTTAATGTTGAATGTTGTTAGGGTTAATAGTATGTAGTTAGGGGTTAATAGTATGTAGTTAGGGGTATATTTCAACTGTAGTTATTGTGTATATTACGGTATTATATTGTGTATGTATTGTAATGTAATGTATATTTGTGCATGTATTTCCTTTTTAGGTGAGTAATTCTTTTTTATTTTCTGTATTGGGAGGGTGTTTTTATTTTTTGTAATTATATTTTTTATTTTCTGTAACCTAGCTTTTTTTATTTTTTGTATCTTAGGTTTATTATTTTTCATAATTAGTGGGGAAGGGGTTTAATCGGGGGTTAGGTATGTAGTATAGGAGTTAATATGTTAGGGTTGGTGTTAGGTAGGTAGGGGTTAATAGGCTAGGGTAGAGGGGGTTAGTTTAGATTTAGTGGTTTATTGAGGGGGGGTAGTGTTTGTTCATAGTGTCATGAGGGTCCTGGAGGACCATCATGGCACTTATAGTGTTATCATAGGGGTTAATTTGTGTCCTATAGGGGTCTATATAGACCCCTATTGGCCTATTTGGGTTAATTAGTGTTACAAAACAACTAAGTCGGCTGCACCTCACTGACGAGGCCCATAAAGGCCGAAACGCGTCTGGGGTTTGCTGTTTCTCCTGTTCAGGGTAGAATTGCCTGGTATTTTGGGGCTGGGTCACTCTTCTGAGTGGGACCAGACTGATATACTACAGGATATTTCTCCCTGTGAAGGGAACAAGTGAGCTAAAAGAGGTTGCTCTCAGAGTGGCTTATCATGGCCATAGATCTAATCTATTAAGGTTGGTTTGTTCTCTGATGAGCGCCTCTGACTTAGTCATTTTGGTTAATTAGTGTTCCATGAGGGTCTGTATAGATTCTTATGAGACTAATGGGGTTAATTAGGGACTCATGGGGCTCTGTATAGAGCCCCATGAGTGATAGGGTTAATTAAGGGTTTATGGGGCTCTGTATAGAGCCGCATGAGTGATAGTGTTAGTTAAGGACTCATGGAGTTGTGTATAGAGCCCAGTGAGTAATGGGGTTAAGTTTAGGTGCCTGGGGGGTACTTAGAGTACCCCCATGGCAGGGGTTAAAAATATATTTAGCGCGGGTTCTTGCAGGAACTTTATGGTCCTTTCAGGACCTGCGAGGTGAAAATTTTCATTTTTTAAATGCATTGGGGTTCTCAAGGGGTTAATGTTAGGTGCTGTGGGGGTACTTACAGTACCCCCTCGGCCAGGATTGGCTAATGGTGTGCCGCAAGCTCTTTAAGGACCCGTGGCAGGAATTTTAAAAATGTTAAATGCATCGGGGGTCCCGATCGCGACCAACGCTGCAAGGGTTAATATGGGGAGGCCGAGGGGACCCCGGTAGGGACCCCTGCAGATGGGGATGTGTTTAGGGAGCAAAGGGAAGCATTAGATTCCGGTGTCTGGCTGCTCCGAGGGAGCACGTATGGGCTTTAGTAGCCCTTGCAGGCACTTTTTTTGTGCCCGTAGGAGTTCTTCCGAGGTACGAGCTTCTCCCCATAGATTTATGTGTGCATGTTACTACGTAGCTCTCCTTGCAGCTATTTTCAGCCGTTTTTGGGTGTCATCTCGCAGTGCTGCGAGGAACATATTGAGGAATCGGTCCTCACAAACAGAACTAAGATGACTTTTGCGATGACCAAGGGAACAATGGATTCTAATTTAATAAGGCCTAAAGTACTTTTTATCACCTGTAATTTTAAATTATACCAGTCTAAAAACTCTGCTATGTCATTATTTAATTGTGCCTGACCAATATTCTACATTGAACAGACAGACAGTTTCAAGGACCCTTATAAAGCAGCATATAAGATATTGGCAAATTGTAAGACAAATTGTTCCTATAAAAATGTAGTTGTAAAGCCAAAAAAATATGTTAATTACTTTGACCGAGCCACTGACTGATTCATTTGTGCTCATCCTGGTATATCTTTAATGGAGCAATTGAAATATGTTTAAAACCAAGCCAGATTAAATTTAGCAATTGAATCAAAGTGTAAAATCTTACTTTGAAAATTATCTAAATATATGTAGGAGATTGTATGGACACGGCACTAATTATATAAGAAACCAAAAAATAGCTAGTGGATAGTATTTTGCCCATATGTTTATAGATTATTTGCTAAATATTTTGGCTTATAACTTCTTGAATTCATCTATGAGATCCAAAAATGGTGTCATCAACTAAATCCTCTGTTTTCTGTAACAAAATACTTTCTTATATCTACCAACAATAAACTTTACATCCTGATTTATGTTTTTTTGCAAAGGTTATAGCTAAAGTTGTACTATTCCAGTGTTCTGTATGTAATCAATATATTTAGACACAACTTACCTAATTCATTTTCATTAGATGTTTCCACTGTATTTTTTCCTCTCAAATATTCTGCAGTGTTTTCAGGTTTCAGTTGATTAGACATAATCAAATCATTAAGTCGTTGTTGCAAAGTTAAATAGTTCTCTGATAACTTTGATATCTAGAAAAAGAAGGTGACAGGAATAATAAATGTTTTCTTATGCAAAGTCGTGTGAGATTTGTGGTGTATTTAGTGCTTTTCAAAAGACTAAAACCTAACTTGTATAGAATAAAACGTAACTTGTATAGTACTGTAAAGCACCAAGAATGGGAAACTGCAAGTGCGTAAAGTCAGTATTCCCTTCTGGATTGCTACCTTCTCATGGTGAAGGGTCTTGTCTACCACAATGAAGCTGTGAGCTATACTATGTAGGGTCACCCAAGATGGGCAGGTCAAAGCAGAGAGGTCAGACAAATTTCGGTCCGCTGGAGGGAAACTGGTAACCCACTCCAGTATCTTTGCCATAGAAACATAGAAAGATGTGCCTGGCATGCTGCAGTCCATAGGGTCATGGAGAGTTCAACACGATTAAACAACAACAAAACTTCAGTATAAGTAACAATTACATTTAAAAACAAATTAGGGAGAAGATTTGAAGGACCATTTATAAAATACACATTTCTATGCACACAAGCAGCACACATATGCCACACACAAGCTGTACAGCTCATTCGCGATGTGTAAGTTTAACACAGGGATCACACTGTAATGCTGCATATGGTCACTATATTGCACTGTTTTAAGGCAGGAGAAAAGCAACACTTAGTGGAAATGCAATGGTTGCACTTAGATTGCATTACACTGCAAGTGTGCATAAAAATGTGTATTTTATAAGTTTTTATTGTCTTACACATATATTTAAGGGCACTTTCTGTCATGATTTTCACTGATTTCCCTTCCAGCTCAATATCTTTGTGATCCTGTGTTAAACTGGTAAAAATGCAATTGTACATGGCAAGTGAGTAATAAGTGATGTGATCACAAGGATATTGAGCTGGAATGGAAATCAGTGAAAATCATGACAGAAAGTGCCCATAAATATATGTGTAACACAATAAAAACATATAAAATACACAGTTCTATGCAAACTTGTAGTGTAATGCACTCTAGTTGGAACCAATGCATTTCCAAATGTGTGTCTTTTCTCCTGCCTTAAATCTAGTGGCCAGATGCAGCATTACAGTACCAGACCAGGGTATGTAATTGCAACATTCCGTGTATAAAACGCCCCCCCTAATTTAGACTTAAAAAAATTGGTAAAAAATACTGTCTTGAACACGGAAAAATACGGTATCTTTTATACCAAATTTTTCTTTAATGAATGCATCTATTTTCTTTTGTCTTCAATTCTTCAAGAGGCTGTCCTTGTGAAATAATGAGCTTTCTATTAGAGCTACTGAAAGCTCTGGCACTTATAGATGCCACATTATCTGTGTAGATAAAATTTCCTGTGCATTCAAAGGCTCTTCCCACTTCAGGAAGTTAATTACTAGAAACTGAAATGGTATATCCCAAAGTAGCAGAATTTCATTCTAAAAACACTTACAGCCTTATTAAATTGTGACTAGCCCATTGAATAGGGCTCTATATAAGCACAGAGCATATTTTTTTACAGAAGTTTTTAGTTAGTGAACTTCTATCCAAAAGAAAGGTCTTCACTAAGTAAAAACTTCCATTAAAAAAATATACTCTGTACTTATATAGAGCCCTATTCAATTGGCCAAATCGCAAGGCTGTTAGGCCCCTATTTAATTCCAAGCTTGTAATTATCTTCATGCAGCCCATCAGCCTTATTAAATTGTGATTCGGTAAATTTAAAAGGGCTCTATTTAAGCACAGAGCATATTTTTTACAGAAGTTTTTATGTAGTGAAGACCTTGTTTTTGGATAGAAGTTCACTAACTAAAAACTTCTGTAAAAAAAATGCTATGTGCTTATATACAGCCCTTTTAAATTTCCTGAATCGCAATTTAATAAGGTTGCATATGTCTGCGGGTTAGAAATTTGCAACAGGTACAGATGTAATTTAATTAAACAAGCCGCAAGTACAGGGCTGAAGACTAAAACCGTAAACCATGAACCTGTACGTAGCATTCAGGGCATGATCATGATCAATTAAGCAAGCCTGTAAGTTACAATTTAGACAGAGCCAATGTAAATGAGACCACCATCATAACGTCAGTAAAACATGGAGTTTAGACTTCAATCAATTAGGCCCTCATTCTATTACCGGCCGTAAATCGCGATTCTATTTTACGGCCCCGCAAGGATCTCCCCTTACGGCCGGCCGCATATCTTGGAACCGGCCGTAAGCTCTGAAATATAAAAACGCAAAAATAAATTCAAGCCTGCACTGTACAGCTCTGTAAATGCTAGGGATCATATTGGGGTACATGAGGATTAAAAGTAACCCACTCTCAAGCTTGCACATCAGCCCAAACCCGAGTTCAAATTAACTGTTTATTTTCCGGCTGCGGCGTGGGCGTGTCTGAGGTGCTCCAAGCCCTATGGACTTTTTACATGTATATTTTACGTATATTAAAAATAAAATATTTTACGGATTTGAGTATAGGGTAATTATGTGCTATTTTTTCTTACACCGAATATCACTTTATAGTCTTCTCAAAGTGCAGGATGGCTTTATTTGAGCTATTTTATGTGCTTAATTGGTGCTAGCGGGACCTGTTTGCTGCAAGTAAGCTGCGGCTCGTTTTTAGCTTTGCAGACAGGGTTCCCGGTGCAATAGAATCGCAACCAGGCTTTTCTTACGGCCGCAAGAGATAGCAAGGCGCCGGCCGCAAGCCGGCCGGAGTGCCCGGCCGGAGGGGAATAGAATAGCCGTAAAGCTTGCGGCCGGTCCTTGCGGCCCCGCAGCGGCTGCGGCCGTAATAGAATGGGGCCCATAGTGTTTAGAAGTCTGATATTCGATCGTACTCGCATTCCAGCAATGTAAAAATCAATAAAAATTAATGAAGAAACTGTTCTAGTCCATGTGGGTGGCCAAATATGTATTAACCCCTTGATTCCTGAGATCAATATAACACAGAGATAAACGTGATTTTTTTTAAAAAATTTATTGCAGATTTCCCAGCTTGTTGTGCAATTAATTCTAATGCCTTTCATCAAGAAATATTGACTGCTGCTGCTCTACTCCTTTTGTAAAGTTTTTATTATTGGTGTTTTTTTTTTTTTTTTAAATAAGTAGATTTCAAAGTTGTTTATTTTGATACAGTATGGGAGCATTCCCGTTTTTCTTTAAGTAATAAAATTATTCCTTTAGGTGACTAGAATAAAAGATTACTGGATGCACACATGAGACCACGCATTTTCTATAAAACTAATTGTAGGCATTTTTGACTGACATGCCAAACAATTTGCATCAGTCATTTTCTATGACTGATAACGCAACTGAATAGCAAGTAGCTGAATTTCAGTCTTAAACACTTTTTATGCAAATTTGTGTGAAAGTAGCAATCCAATAAATAAAGTTCTAGCATACAGAACGACATGAAATCGAATAGAATGAGTTTACCCAGTATGTTACTTTTGCAATGAAATGGCCCTGGTAATTAATATATACGTTTTTAATGTGCTATTGTTTAAATCTCCTTGTTAATCAAGAATTCTTAAACTGGTTCCTCATTTTCCCTATTTGCCCGCCCCTCAGTCCAGTGCTTAGGATTCAGTGCTTTCACTGCTGCAACCTGGGCTTTATTCCAGTCAGGGTACCAAGAGGTCACACCATCCTGAAGCCAAGCAGGGTTGGGCCTGGTCGGTATTTGGATAGGATACCACCCAGGAATACCAGGAGCTGTATACTGTGGCCCACTGGAGAAGAAACTGGCAACCCACTCCAGTATCTCTGCCATGAAAAAACAGTGGATAAGCATGACAATGGACCGAAGATGTTCCTGGTGTGTTGCGGTCCATGAGTACATGAACCAACTTATTCAGATATTTATTGTTCTTTAGTCGTTCAATCGTGTCACACCAGGCACATCTTGAGTATGATGGTGCATATACATAAGATTTTCCAATGGACCTTCATTTGTCTGACCTCTCCCCTATGACCTGCCCATCTTGGGTGGCTGTACGTGGTTTAGCTCATAGCTTCATTGAAGTACACAAGCTCCTTCACCATGACAAGGTATGGGTATTCAGCTAGCATTGCTTTTGCAAAATTAGAAAGGCTCATTGAACACAGCTAGAGGTGGATAGAGATGTTTGCTTTGGATGGAAATATACATCTCTCTTATTGATGAAAGATTTACTAACAGCTGAAGCATGTGTTTTTAGTAAGAAATCAATAAAATTTGCAATAGGTCAATAAGGGGTGTTTACAAGATAAGATAAAATAACAATACACAATGCTCTAAATTGAGATTTTTCTCTCCAATTTATGCTGTTTTAATTGGGACTATTTTTCAAATTGTAGAAAACTTTCAAAAAGACTCCTTAGAACAGTAGCTGCCAAGCCTCTCCTCAAGACCCACCAGACAGGCTTTGATTTCGGTTTAACACTGCTCGAATACAAATTAGACAATTAGATATATTGAATGCTAATTGCTCCTCCTGGATATGTATCATTAACCGAATTCATGACCAGTCTGGTGGGTCTTGAGAAGAGGTTTGGGAACTGTTGCCAAAGAATATACTTTCTCACTGAAAAGGCTGCATGTTTAATGAATATAGCTCACAGAGTTGATGGGATGTCTTATCACTTCACAGTGATGAAAGTAATATCTATTTGCAATATTTTTTGATATGTTCATTTAAATTACTGTACAATTCTTATTTTACATTTTTGAGCACTGACTTATTTTTAAATATCCTGTTAATGATTTTAAATGACAAGTTGTATGGAAGGCAATATATCATGCCGAGTGGTGCACCCACATCATATCAAGAAGCAAGCTCTTTAAAACATAGAACAATGATAGGTTTCGTCAACATATCAGCTGTATTCTGACTAAATACTGGCAACCATATAATGTTTTTATTTTACATTCATCCGATGAAATTAAAAATGGAAATTTTTAGTTTTGGCCAGGGCCATTATATATGTCAAAAATAATATTTTATTGGTAGATAATACTCTCAAAATAAGGAACAAGATCCAGTCTCACCAGTTTAGAAAGCTGTATTGGATGTCCAAAATCTCAGCGAAAATAAAATATAGCAAAATATATCAGATATACTACGCTTGTGCCAGTCCCACATATATTCATTCTAACCCAATATATAGAAACATAATGATCTGTGCATATGGCTAAGTGATCAGCACTGCATACTGTTAAAACATAACTTGCTGCGTAAACACTTGGTAACACACACCTGTCCATATTAATTATTTAAATATTCAAGTGCAGTCAATGAATGCTTAAGTCTAGACCCTGTTATTGGATGTCAACAACAATTTTAGCAAGTGCTAGTGTAAATAGTAATAAAGTCCCTGCTTGTGTCTAGTCTAGTTAGGGCTTAATTACATAACTTCCAAAATAAATCTTGAGAGTGAACCTTCCACATAGGGACCTACATTATTAAATGACCACCATATCTGGGTTCAATGTGTTTTTCAAGTTGACTATTGGTCTTGTGAGTGAAATGTTCATGTAAGTGTAATATAGCTATTACATTCCTCACACAGCAAACCCTTACCAGTAAACATGTACAAGTGATTGATACGTATGCTATGGGAGATTTTACCTAAATGGCATGGCTACTGTAAGAGTTATTGAGCATCTTTACAAAAACACTTAAGGAGTTATGAGTGTCCCAGTAGAAGAAAAGGAGGACAAAGAAGCATTTTATAGCACACTAATAACATCAAATTGAAGCCTACACATATTAAAATGCAAAAATGCCTTTGTAGTGGGTAATCCAGCTCTATACAACAATATGTAAGAGCAATCAATATAAATTTCAAATACCTGCTGAATTGAACACTGACACCCAACTAATGCTGAGTGACACCTGCTTAATGCAGAGGACAAGGTGTTAGAACATACCTACCTACCACTCACCCACTTGTGTATCCACCACCATTTAATACTATCTAATTAGTTAGACAATAACATATAATATCTGTCTGAGCTGCAATGGCCATTAATAAGAATAGTAAGCCACATCAATGTGCCAATATTTGAAAGGGAAAAAACATAGTTAAATAGACACAATGTCTACTGATGTTCTTTAACTTGACTGGAGTTGATATGGGAATTGCTGGGAATTGCTTTCTGGACTCTGATTCGTATCTTCACCCTTGCAAGTCTTGTATCATTAAGTTCTTATGTGAAATACCCTGTGGGAGCCATGTCAGAGCTACCTACATTTTCTTGTAAGAACTCCCACAGCTACTGGTCAGCCTTGTGGGAGATCCCTCGTGAGCCAGGTTTTCAAGCTCTTAGGTTTTCTCAGTTATGAGTAGAAATAAGATTGCTAATTAAATATTTCTCTGTCAAGATCATAGTTTTCCTTCCATTTAGCTACATTTATAAAGTTGTCAAATGTTTGTAACTGTTGTATCTTAAAAAGGTAGAACTTTTATATATGACAACATGGAGTCAATTATATGATTTGGATACAAAGTTAATACAAACTGTGATATTGTAATTTGTTGAAAGACAGATCCCACTTTCTTGGCAATGATTAAGGGGGCATGGGATTTAATAATTTACAAAAGTAGTTTTTTTTTATAAAGTAAAACCTATTTCAACTTCATAAAAATATACAGCTACATTACTGCTCATTGGTGGACAGGGACAAGCCCTAAATGGCACTTACATTTTCAGTTTATACTGCTCATAGTTCCTAAGTCCCTGTGCTGTTTTTAAACACATAACTTAATATTGTACATATTTTTTAAATCAGTTGTATTAAATCTCTCTCTCTCTCTCTCTCTCTCTCTCTCTCTCTCTCTCTCTCTCTCTCTCCACTTTCAAGTCACATTATTATGACCATAGCCTAATTTTGACACCAGCATTGTGTAGCTAATGAAATATGGCACGTGTCGTGAGCTGGCTTGGTGGGTATATAAGGTGACATGCAGGCATTCTGCAAACATATCAGCCATCACTGTCATGGTTAAAATGTGTGACTTTGAAAAGGGGATAGTTATTGGCTATCGGGCCAAGGGTGGCAGTATATCTGAAACAGGGCAGATTGTGAACTGTTTGATTGCTGCTGTGGTTAAAGTGTACCGTGACTGGCCAACCGGTACCATTGAGAATAAACGGCATCAAGCACCACATGCTCCAGGTGAACGCCAGCTTCTAATGTGTGTGAGTGCCAATCCACACACTATATTTGAGCAACTCACCCCCCAAGGAACCAGGGGGCTTCCATACATGTGTCTAAAATGACAGTACAGCAAACCCTGTTGCGTATTCATCCTCATAAATGACTTCAATTTGCAGGACAGTATTGAAATTAGACCTCTTTTGATAGGCTGGGGTCGCCTTCTCTGATGTGTCACTTTATCTGCTAAATCGACTGGATGGACATTGGCATTTCAGGTGTGAAACTTCAGAGAACAAACAATCTGAAACCATTCTTGGAAGAACACATCTGCTGGCGGTAGCGTTATGATCTGGGGAATGTTTTCTTGGCATTTTCTGGGTCCACTCATACCTCTGCAAGGCACTCTCAACTGATTAGGTTATCCATCCATCTTTGCAGATAAAATACACCCACATATGTTGACTGTCTTCTCTGGGGCAGATGGGATCTTCCAGTAGGACAACAAGTCATATGGCCAGAAGTGCTTGGAGGAGCACGACTAGGACTTCCAAATACTTCCCTGGCCTCCAAATACCCCAGACTTGAACCCCACCGAGCACCTGTGAGACCACCTTGATCACCATGTCCACCTTATGGAACCTCCACCACACAATCTTTAGCAGCAGTCCGAAGCATTGCAGTCTACATTGCTCCAGATAGCCTTGCCAACCTTATAGCATCTTATTGACTCACTACCACACAGTCTAGCTACTACTACTACTGGTGGTCATAATAATATGACTGCACTGTGTGTGTGTGTATATATATATATATATATATATATATATATAGTCATTTTCATATCCACTTAGAATAAAACTAAAGCTATTACTAAGGTACTAATAATAAACATATATAACTGCATTACCCATTTCTGTAAATGCAAAATGCAGAATTCTCTATTAATCTATTAATCGCTCTCACCTGTTCTGTAAAGAATGCCATATCATCAATTTCCTTGAGTAGCTGGAGTGTTAAATCTGCATCACCATTCTCTTTTTCTACATTGTTCTTTTTATTTTGCAATTTTCCTTCTTTTTTTAACTTTTCCCGTTCCCTTAACCCACGGTAATTACTCTGAATTACTACCGCTGCTTTCTCCAAATCACCATCATTTTCTTGTGTGCCAATATTTTCCTCCTTGTCTTGCGGTGTCTCAGGTGATGTTACATCATCTTGATGGGCTTTTATTGTTGATTCACAGCTTTCAATGGGGATGCCATTCTCCAGTTTATTGTGTGTTGTGTCTCCTACAGATGCTGTTTTGTCACTTTCTTTCTCAGAAAATGTTTCACTAGTGGACTCTTGTATCCCCTCATTAATATTTTGTTCTGTATCTGATTCATTAGACTGACTAGCATGGTGATTGTTTTCTGTAGTTATATTGTTTTTTTCTTCTTGAAATTTCTTTCGATCTCGGTGACCACGATAATTACTTTGGATTATTATGGCAGCCTTATCTTCTTCAGAAGAACTTTCATTACCCTTCTCCTCAACATCCATCTTAGCATCTTGCTCCATTCCATTAGCAGAACTATCTTCTATTTCTTCATTTTTTACTTGTAGTTCCTCTTCACCTGGTAATTTTTCATGACCTTCTTTCAGTTTTTTCCTTTCCTTGTGACCTCTAAAATGGCTTTGGATGACAACAGCTGCATCTTCCTCACTTTTAACAGGAGGAATTTTGTTTTCTTCATTCTTTTCATCTGGTTCATCATTCCCAGTTTTGTCATCTGGATTTTCAGATTGCTTTCTCTTCATTGATTCCCTGACAAAATAATATTGATGTATAAAAAAAAAACAATTGAGCAGTTAGATAAACTATCATGAGAAAAGGAATAATAAAATACTCAAGCTGATGAGAATTTCATTTTTCAATACCATTTTACACTAATATACTTTTGTTTCATAGCTTACCACACAGAAATGTATTATAATTTCATTTTACTAGGAAAGTCTTTATCATTAGAACCATTTCCAGTTTCAATACATTTTATAGATTCAGTTTTAATGGGAGAAAATAATGAATATAATAACATTTTAGAGTATTTCATTAAAGAAAAAACAAGTAATCAAACAAACAAGGGCTAGTATAGGCTTGTAAAGCAAAAAACAAACAAACATAAATTGCAAATTTTTTCACCCCCCTAAAAGACCACTGTTCTCAATTTTGATATATGCAACTAAGTAATGAAACTCGCAGTTGTGTAAATGATGGGCATAAAAACATTTTCAGAGTAAATTTCCATTTTAGCAGACTGTGCAAGGGAATGGAAGCTGCCATGATAGTCATACTTCCTTTTCAAGGCACAAGGGGGTGCTTACAGATCAGGGCAACCAAGGCGTGAATGTGTACTTGTAAGCTGCTTTCTATTGATCATGTGGGGCAGAGAGATAAGTTGTCCTGTGCTGAAATCTTATATAAATCCACTGGGTCAACAAAGCCCTCTCGTTCCTTTCTTCTCCATCTTTCCACTCCACAATAAATAATACCAATTAACAAAACATACCCACTCAGACTCTAAGGGCCTCATTCTATTACCGGCCGTAGGAGATGCGGGGCCGCAAGGACCGGCCGCAAGCTATTTGCCTATTCTATTCCCCTCCGGCCGGGGATTCCGGCAGGCTTGCGGCCGGCGCCTTGCTATCCCTTGCTATCCCTTGCGGAGGAGACTAAAAAGTGATTGTAGGTGTTAGCAAAAATAGCACAATATTCCCCTACACTCAAATCCGTAAAAAACATATTTTTTAATTTATGTCAAAAATCCATGTAAAAAGTCCCGAGGGCTTGGAGCACCTCAGACCCGGCCACGCTGCGGCCGGAAAATAAACAGTTAATGTAAACTCGGATTTGGGCTGATGTGCAAGCTTGAGAGTGGGTTACTATTAATCCTCATGTCCCCCAATATGATCCCTAGCATTTACAGAGCTTTACAGTGCCGTCTTGAATTTATCTTTGAATTTAAAGATTTCTGAGCTTACTGAGCTGGTTGCAAGATATACGGCCGGCCGTAAGAGGAGATCCTTGCGGGGCCGTTTAATAGAATTGCAAGATAACGGAACCCCCGCAAGGAATCGCAGCCTTGCGGCCATTTTACGGCCGATAATAGAATGAGGCCCTAAGCCATTAAGAATGTGTAAAAGACAAACCTGGAGTCTTCCTAAGACAAGAAATGTCTACTAAAATAAATACTTTACCTACAAATGCTTTAAAGCATAGCTACTAATTATACAGCTACTAATAAATTATGTTTTTTTTCTAATCAACAGCAATCTTTTAACGTGAGATCACCTGGTGAGTAAGAACTCCCCTGAAAAATGTAAAAGTTAGAGACAGTCGGTTTCACATTGCCCTCATTAACTTTCACATAAAAAAAGTTCACTCTAAGGTAAGAAAATTGTGTAAAAAAAGAGGGTAAAACAAAATTTAGAGCATATTCAAAACAATTAGTGGGAAGTACATTGTAATAATAATAATTATTATTATTATTATCTTCTATTTGTAACGCGCCAACATATTCCATAGCGCTGTGAAGGGGTTAAGTACATGGCGAAACCAAAACTAACATATATCAATGAATGGAGGGCTCTGTTTTTGAGCTTAAAATCAAACGTACAAAGTGCTTGTTTTCAAAGCACCGACACACAATTGAAAACTCGCAAACTTATAATAATTGCATTTAGTACACAGTATGGCTTTTCACAAAGCCTGTCCTAAAACCTTATACAGTAAAATTTTGCTAGCTATATTTACTGCTACTATTTGAAGATCTGTGGGATAAATAAAAGTGAAATTATCACATTTACAGATCATTTTTACCTCTTTCTCTGAAAGCTCTTTCTTTCTTTGAAACCTCGATAGTGAGACTGAATCTTTGTTGCAGCTTCAGTTTCTTCTTGCAGCAGTTCATTTCTTTTCTTCCTTACTATATACCCTCTGGCAACTAAGATAAATAACAGTTGTTTAAACAAAGCAAGTAAATAGTAATAAAAGTAATTTGACATTTGAAAATAAAAAATATAAATATATACTTACGAGCCTGGAACCTTGTGATGAAGATTTCCAACATCTCATCTTTTGTATGTTTAGTTTCTTTGCGGACAGTGTAACCCCTGTAAGCTTTACATTAAAAATTACAATAAATTTAGCAACAATGATGATTTTTCCACATTATTCATATACCATTTATCATTGTGCATTATTCATAAAATTATTAACACAAATTAAAATACTAATAATATATTTAGCCGTAGTCATAGTAGTAGTATTTACATTGATGAATGGCTGCAATCAAAGGACACATCTGGAAGTTCTTGCATGAATACAATTTTCAAGTGAAGGACTAGTAGAATAATAGTTGTGTAATATTTATATCTTCTACTTTTCTTTTTCTTTTTTTTGTCTTCCTTCTTTGATTTTTTTTCTTGTCTTATATTCACCTTAACCCTGAATTACTGGTGGGTGTTAAAGGACCACTGTGGTCATTTATTTCCTTATTGGATTTTAAATAACAAACGTGAGATGGTGGAAAGAGACACAGGGGAGGGAGTGAGGTGGAAAGAGACATAGGGGTGAGAGGGGGGAAGGCACAGGGAGGAAGATAAGGGTGAAAAAACCCAGGGGAGGGAAAGGGGCAGAGAGACATAGGAGGGAGAGGGGGTAGAGGCTCACAATGAAGGCGCTCTTTGCGGGGCACAAAAGTTGCGGGTTGGCCGAGGCCTGCAGTGAGCAGGAGAGCCGCTCATTGCAGGGCTTGCAATGAGCACCAAAGGCGATCATCGTGAGGCCCATAAAGTAGAGGGAGGCAAAGGCTCGCAATGAGATTTTTTTGTGGCGGTAGTTCACCACAACAATTATTTTATTTATGGTGGACAAAATATCAATAGAAGCCCTCCACTGTACAGTAGTACAACAAATATATATTACATCTGTGTTCACATAGTTCGTCTAAAACAAGTTTCCTGCTCAGAACTCCAAAAAATACAGTTATTGCACTACATATATATATGTATATTGTGAAACATTTAGTACACAATCAATATATGCATATCTCATATTAAATAACCTGCTTACCTGACTGGATTTTCACTGCACTTTGCTCTCTTTTGTATTGCAATTTCTGATATCTCTTTGCACCAAGCCATCCTTTGACACAGGCTTGAAGAAGAACTATTCGGTCAACTATGGTCTTTACCATGCGATTTAGTTGCTCAACATGGTAGTATTTTAGGAATACCTAGAAAAAGTTAACAGTACAGAAATATGCATGAAAAAAAAGCTGCAAATAAACAGCTATAATTGAGTATATGTAAATGTATAAAACAGGTGTACTGTTTTTATTATTTTGTATCCTTTTATTTCCATTTTTACTTTATGACATGCTATTTAAAATATTAATATTTTCTAAAAAACCTACTAAAAAATTAAGCCTAAAAATGTCATAAAAACATCCTGAAACTATGTTATGTTATCTATGTTCATTTGAATATCGAAAGAATAAACAGGTGTTATATTATTGGTCAGTACTATTATTTTTTACCTTTGTAATTAATATATACAATATAGATATGCTGTATAGTAATACAATGTTTCTGAAAATCACACAATACATTTATATCCAAATACCTGCTGGAAATAGGAGATTTAAAGGATTAATTGGTTTAATTACCAAGCAGGGACAAACGTGGAGATAATAAAGCAGAGTTAAATATCGCCATTCTCATATTTTCTAAAGGGGGTATTTATCAAACAGTTAAAGGACCACTGTGGTCAATGTTTTTATATATGGTACTTTGTTTTATTAGGTATGCAAAATGTTAACAATAGCCCTGTTGATATTACTAGCAGTTCCTACTTCCATATTCCCACTGGGCAGCCCCAAACTTCCTGTACATTCAAAGTCTCCTCCCACCTCAGGAAGTGATCTCTTAAAAGCAATAAGGCAGGTTCCACTGCAGCATAAACACATATAAAAGGTAGTAAATTAGAGGCTGTGTTATGATTATTTTTATATTTTAAACACATGTGGCAAATCCAACTTGACCACAGAATGATTTTAAAGTATCTGTGAATCAAAATGAACAGTAAGAATAAATAAATAAATAATTGAATATATCATTTTTAAATAAGATTTTATTTTGTAATTTGGTGTCCATTAAAGTTGGCTTCCTGGTTCAAATTTAATGGTAAACATTAAGCTCTAGTTATATGTCTAGCAGCTTTTAAATAAATTATAGATGCAAAAAAAATAGCATACCCTAAGAATTTAATATTATCTATCACATATTATCTATCATGGTTGTTTCAAAACAACAATAATGTGTGGAGAAAAATGTGCTCAATATATTTAGTCAAATCTCAGAGCAGTTGACCACCTTTCTAATACAATATATTTAATATATAACTTTTACAACACTAGAGGAATTATAATAGTATACACTAGAGAAATCATAATAGATGACTTTATTGTAGCTATGGAAGCCATAATCTATAAAATATGACATTAATTTTAAACATATTGTTTGGTAACACAAGCACATGCATAAAAGCACTGTTTAAGATCTTCTACTTGATGACATTAACCAAATATGGGTTTGTTTGGTATATACTGTAGTCTTAAATGCTAAACTAATTAAATGTATTTATGTTTTGCACACTTACCTTTGTTTTTCCCAAAACCCAGTTGTCAAGATTTGCTTTTTCTAATATGGACACACAGCACTCAGGACTAACTGGAGGGTCCTCGTTTGACTTAAAACAAACTAGGTGGTACCTTCAAATAATGACACAAATTTGTATTACCTTTATATACAAAGAAATGTTTCTACATCATAAAAAAATGTTAGTAATAATTTATTAGAAATCTAGTGAATTTTGTCCCAGAAAAGCATACCCATAATCATAGAAAAAATCTGCAGTTATTTTTATATTGTTTTACAAAGACTGACTGGTCAGTTCGCCACCACTACCTTTACGTATGCTACCTTCAATAATTGCGCAGGTCATATTATTTCCACTAAATAATACGCAATCTGCTAGTTATGTTTTGGCCTTGCAAATAGTTTTTTGGCCTTGAAGCAGCTTGTACAGGATATTTTATTTTGACTTAGGAAAAGCTATTATTGCTTAGTAGAAAATACTGCAAAGGTAACAAATACTATGTTTTATGTCCTTGGGGCTAGTTTTACGTCCTTGGGCCTCGTTTTCGACGTTTTGCGTCTTTTCGGCAGCCATTTTTTTTACTCTGCTAATATGCATAAAATTTACTTGCAACCTCACTAACAGGCTCCCTACCTCTCCCACTGTGGTGTGTGTAAGTTAATTTGAGGCATATTTGTTGTTTTTTTCATGTCTTTTCAGTTCCGTGGTTCGGCTGTTAAAGTCATAATTTTGAGAGGCACACAGTGCATGTACGGGTTTCGCGTATCTCAACTGCTCACCTTGCTTTGTGAAGCTCACAGTGCAATGAGTGCCTTTGGCGCTCATTGCAGCCTAAGTTTTGCGGGCCGCAATCAGGCTCGCAAAGCGTGACCAACATCGCAAACGTTACACACACTGACAACTATATATGTGATTATTTCCTGCTAAAATTTCTCAGAAATACAGTTGATGCACAGAACTCTGGGAAAACTGGGCGGGGACATGCAATGCACGCTCACTCTGTCAATTATATATATATATATATATACTGTATATATATATATATATATATATATATATATATATATTTACTTATAGTGTAGAGATATTTTACATTATCATATGTATATGCACCATCAGAGAGAGGGTTTAGAAGCATGTTGAAAAAGTGTTTTTGTTTTTCAAACTGCTGCTGATATGATGAGGTTAGAATTATTAATAGTTAGGGCTTCAATCCATTGATAACGAGTTTGCGTTGACCAAGGCATTGGAATCCTGCTGTGCAGGGCTGAGCTTGTACTTCCCATACTATCAACATGTTACCTATATACATAGATTTGTATGCTCTTGTTTTGTCTTGTAGAGTGTTGGCTCAGAAGACGTCTACTTGCTAATAATATAAATGGTTTTGAGTTTAAATGCCACCGTTGTTCTTTGCTAGACATTATTTAATTCACGTGATAAAACATATATAAACTGTAAGATGTGTGTGTATAAGACAACTGTGTTCTCTGTATTGCTGTCACCCTGCAAGTGATGGAAAGAATGAAATGCGGAATTATTATGTCAAGGGTATTATGGCAGAGCCCATGGTTGTCTTATATCTATCCCTTACAGACTATACATAATCTCTATTTGCTCTATCTTTTAAACTAAATACAAATGTATTTTAAGAAAGCAAGTGGGATTTGAACTCATACTCTCTCATACCAGAAATAATTACTCTACCACTGAGCAATTTCTTCACATGACAGAGAGATAAAATGTAAAATATGTGGCATTCAAAGTTTCCATCTTTTTACCATTCTTGTTCAGTAGCTATACTAACAACAACTACAAGTGACAGTATCTAAGTCATTTCAAGAGCAACCGAACACATTTTAACAGCTTTTCTGCCTGATTCTGAAACTGAACCAAAGGGTTTGTGATTTCTACAGGTCTGATGTCCCTTTCAAAGCTGTATTATTTTTAGACGGTAGGAATTGATATGTACTTAAAACATTATAGATGCAAATGCCAGTATTTTAGTGTAAGATCAAGATACATTTTTCTTGTTTCTGTGTTAACATTACTGTACAACCAGAACTCAATTAAAGGACCACTGTGGCTATGCATTTAATATATACTACTTTGAATAACTATACTTTAAACTATGCAATATGTTTTAGAATATAAAATAAAATAATTATACTGCAATGCAATATACCATTTTAGTTTAAGGATCAATTTACTTATGTGAGGGGAGACATTTATTGAACTTGTTTCTGTCTGTACAATGGGAATGTGTCATTTTAAACTGTCAGTGCTTTCATAAGATAATTAGTAATTCAAAAAAACATATAGATATCATTTGACCACAGTGGTTCTTTACATGACAACAAACAAAACAATGGTTGTATAATCTACATTTAGAAATATATTCTTTCACACCTACACATCCCAGCAGACCTGTTTCTCTCACATTATTGTTCAGCAGAACAGTGCCTCCCCTACAGCTAAGGGATCTGGGTTTTTACATACTACTGAGGTTTTAAGTGTACCACCTTTCTGTCTAAAGATTCTATTCTGTGATGGGCCACAATGTCAACTTTCTCATCTGAAACAGACTTTGTATTCTTGCGCAATCTGCTTCTTAGCCACTGTGATGCTTAGTAAATGTAGGGGTTGATATATAAAAATAAAAATAAATGTATCCATATATATATTATTATACAGTGTATATATATATATATATATATATATATATATATAAATAATATCCTTAATACTTAATACTATAATAGTGAAATATTTTCATCCATATTTATATTTACATTTTTGCAATACAGGCTTTATTAAATTTTTGAAGACTTATTTATACCTTACCTCTTTATAAAATTTGCAAAAAGTATACGGTGTGAGTATCCCAGACGACGAATTCTTGCTGTTTCCAAAATGCCTGTATACCTCAGCTGCACCAGAACTTTCTCTCGATCAAATTTATTTGCCAGACGGTCATTATTTGGTTTAATGCATCTCACAAAGTGTGGCTGGCCAGCAACCATCTTTGACAATAAATCCATGAGAGAATACTAGAGAAGAATATTACAAAGATAAAACATTATTTATGAAATACAATGAAATCATAGCCTAAGTTTATTTATTGATTATCATGTCTTCACAGGAAGAGCAAGAAAAATATTTGTTTTTACTGAAAATATCCAGCCTTATTAAATTGCGATTCGGTAAATTTAAAAGTGCTCTATTTAAGCACATAACATAATTTCTTTACAGAAGTTTTTAGTTAGTAAACTTCTATCAAAAAGCAAGGTCTTCACTAACTAAACATTTCTGTAAAAAAAATGCTATCGCAATTTAAAAAGGCTGATAATCTGCAAGCAATTTCTTAAATTATAAATATATGAGGATCTATGTAGTTTGATGACCCAACCGTGATTGTGATGTTTCTCCAAAATGTCATTCCAGTTGTTTTGACAGCTCCTTGGTTTTCATGATGTTGCTTGTTATATATTAAAAAAAAATGCTTGGACCTTCCGTAAACAGGTGTATTTATTTTGAGGTAATGTGACATTCAAATTATACATCAGTGGACCCATTCAGCTAATTATATGACTTCTGAATGCAGTTGATCGCACCAGAACTTATTTAGGGGCCTGACATCTGATAGAGGAGAATCAGTAATGTGTGAAAACAATGCAAACATTTTTTTAATCTAAAAATACTAAAAGAAACATTTAAAAATGTACATTGAAGCATGCAAAATGTCTTGCAATTTCTGAAAATAATAGAAACACCCCTTGAAGCCTAGCTAAATTAGCATTAAATTCATAATTTGTTTTGGCCAATCAGCAGGAAGCTCAGGCAGCTGAAACATTTGTATCAATCTCTAGGGTTCCTATGTGTGCTGTAAAGCAGCCTTGGATATGTAGTGTGGCACCATGTTAGAAGGTGCTTTGTATTTTCATATAAGAGTCTCTCTGTGCAGCACATTTACACCTGATTACCACCCCTGCAGATTGTCCATTTCCTGCATCAACTACTGCTGCTGGTGTTTTTTCACCTTCCTATCTTTCTGTTTGGCAGAGCTAAGCAGCAGTTTAGTCTGCTTGTGTCATTACCACCCATGTAGATTGTCCATTCCCTGCATCAACTACTGGTGGTGTTTTTTTTCCTTCCTTCCTTTCTCTCTCTCACACACGCAAACACATAACAGCACTGTCTGTGCTGATCTCTGGTGAGGGGTGTGGCCAGCAGCACAGGAGACACAGGAAGCAGCTGGACGAGTCACATCCCAGCAGTGACTTTGGGGCTAACATCAATACTCTCCTATTGGCTGAGGAAGACACAGCAGGTGAATAATGGGTTAAAATTGGTCCCCAAATGCTCCATGCTGATTGTGTATGACTTTGTAAACATCCCTGGGTGAGTCAACATAATCATTAGAGGGATTTGTAGATATTAATAAAAAATAAAATGTTTTATGAAATGTGCTGCATATATCAAGGATGCTTTTTGGCTAAGGATTGCAGAACTGTATTAAGCCATGAAACTTCGATATGCCTTTAACGTGTACTTATCTAATACAGGTAACAATTGAGTAAATGCTGTTGTCACATATCAGCCCCTGTGAAGCTCAGTGAATCTTAAGGAATATGTATTTCTGAGAATTGCATAGTAATAATTTACATGATGATAGCAAGATTAGTGCAAGATTAGATGATTTACCCTAAAATAGGAAGCAACTGTCTGTGTTTTCATGTTCGTTGTCTCTCTTGGATGACGTGTATCGCCAAATTCACTCTGTTGGAATAATACAGATAATAAAAATGAGTTTTACTTCTAATTCATTATATTTAGAGGGATATATATAGTTATATATATTTAAATATCCATTAAAAAATTAGGTTATTTATTAGTATAGTACCAAAAAAATATTATGTCTAAGTACATTTTTTTTTCAGTACTTTTGTAAATTAATTCTAATAAATAGGATGATTAAATGCTGTTTTATTTACTCTCCTGCATATAACAAACACACACCAATATATATGATTTGTTTTGGGAATGAGATTACACTGAGGTCATTTATAGGCTAAAATTAAAAATGAACTGTTTGAAAACTCTAAGTCCACAATAATAACCTGAAAAAAGTATTAAAGTTAGTTTTAAAAAAAATACATTTTGTTGACTGCCGGACCCAGGAAAAAAATCCATTATAAATTGGAGCAAATTGTGTGTTTGATAGCAGAGTTTACATGTCTGGACCAGTGACAGAGAAGGGGTGTGGTGCCAGTTTCAGTCTTATCCTGTTTTTGAACAAAGGCTCTGAACTTTTGCCTGCTCCGGCCTTACTCAACCCTGGCTCCACTGATAACTGCAAACACACACCAACATCATCCAACTCCCAGGATGTGATGTAACAAACACAAAATGGATTCTTTTGATCATAAACATAATCTTCAAAAAATTAGGTTTTCCCCAAAAAAGTTTTATGTCCATGGCTTACACAGCCATTAATATAGTTGCTTCACAAACAAGCATCTTTATTTTTTAACTTCAGTGGTCGTTTAAAAAACATGTTTTCACTGAAGCAGAAGTTTTTTTAAACATATTGTATAGGCTAATTAGTAGACTTCAGTAAATAAATATCAGTATATATCTATTTATTGTTGTGCAGCACACACAAATGATACATAAACCACATATCAAACATTTATGTGAGCCTTTTTGTAACCACAATTAATGTTAGTCAGGTGCACAGACAACAACTTGGAAATTGCATAAATAACATGAACTGAACTATATAAAGGTCTTGATATCAATAAAAGAAGTAAGCACATTAAACAGGACAAACAACTTGAAAATAGAATAAACATATTTTTAAGTAAGATACAACACATTTGGTTTATTTTACCGTATTTCGACTGGATGATTTCTGCTTTGTCCACGAATGAGAGTTTTTTCCGCCTTTAGCTTTTGTGTGTGCAAGGTTACCTATGTCAAAAAATTATGAATTACCTCATATTATAAAATCACATAAATTATTTGTACATTTGTAGTGATTATTTTTTGTGTTTTTAATAGCTGGGGCAGAAAAAAATGCACAATGTATGCCACTAGTAAGGAATTTGTATCTACAGTATTGCACTTATGGGGATTAAATAGAACCCCATGGATATAGTTTAGTGTAGCAATCAGGGTCAATGGGGGAGGGAATCCCAGGGGGGGGGGGGTGCTTTACCATGCAGCACTGCTGCAGAGACTACTGAGCTTACAGCAAGCTGTGTGGGCTTCGTGACACAGCTTTGATGCGTGTTGCCTACTTTACTGGAGTGTTTCTAGGAGTTGCCATAGGAATGGATACATAGCTTGTGCGAAAAATGCTCCCACTGATATGAGAGAGCATTTCTGCGCAACTATGTATCAAATTGGGGCCCATGGTGGATAGAATACCTGAAGAACTTTGGACAGAAATGTGTGACATTCTCCAGAAAACAGCAACAGAGAATATCCCCAAAAGAAAGATAACTAAGAAGGCAAACTGGCTGTCTGATGAGGCTTTGAAAGTAGCCAAGGAAAGAAGGAAAGCAAAAGGTAGTGGAAATAGGGAAAGATTTGTCCAACTAAATGCAGCATTCAAGATGATAGCAAGAAGAGAGAAGTAGACATTCTACAATGAGCAATGCAACAAGATAGAAGAAAATAACAGAATGTAAAAGTCAAGAGATATCGTCAAGAAAAATGAACTTTTTATGCCAAAGTGGGCAATAAAAGACAAAAATGGTAGGGACTTAACAGAAGTAGATCAGATAAGGAAGAGGTGGCAAGAATATATAGAACATCTATACAGGAAGGAGCTTAACAGAGATGATCGAATCCCAGCTCAATTGTTCAAAATCTCAAAAGATGATGCTGTGATAGTGTTGCTTGCATTAAGCCAACAAATTTGGAAAATTCAATAGTGCCCTAACAACTAGGAAAGGTCAGTCTATATCTCAATCCCCAAAATAGACAGCGCTAAAGAGTGCTCCAGCTATCAAACACTTGCACTCATTTCACATGTCAGCAGGGTAATGCTTAAGATACTGCAAGCTCGGCTCCAACAATATATGGATCGAGAACTACCAGATGTGCAAGCCGGGTTCCACAGAGGCACAAGAGAGCAAATTTCCAATGTTTGCTAGATAATAGAGAGTCATAAAAATATTTACCTCTGCTTCATGGACTATTCTAAAGCCTGTGTGGATCCTATCAAAATGTGACAAGTTCTTAAAGAGATGGGAGTACCAGATCATCTCATCCTCCAACTGAGTAATTTGTATGTGGACCAAGCAGCCACGGTCAGAAGTGAAAATGGAACAACCGAAGGGTTCAAGATTGGAATAGAAGTGCAACAAGGTTGTATATTGTTAACTTATTTATTCAACGTATACATCATGAGTAAGGCCAAGCTTGATGAATCCAAAGCCAGAAACAATATTGCCGAAAGAAATATCAAAAACCTCAGATACACTGATTATAGTACTCTGATAGATGAAAGTGAAGAGGAACTAAAGGGCCCGTTTATGAGAGTGAAAGAAGAGTGCAAAAGCTGGCCTGTTGCTTAATGTTAAAAACAAGACAATCATGTCAAACAGCAATCTCAGTTGCTTAGCAATGGATTGGGAGGCAGTGACAGATTATCTTTTCCTGGGCTCCAAAATCTCTTCAGATGGTGACTGTAGCCATGAAATTAAAACATGTTCGCTTTTGGGATTAAAAATAATGGCAAATCTGGACAAGCTATTAAAATGTGAAGATATTTTACCATCAACAAATGTCTGTATACTTACAAATATGGTATTCCCAGTAGTAACATATGTATGTGAGAGATGGTCCATAAAGAAGGCCGAGCACCATAGAAAGGATGTCTTTAAATTTTGGTGCTGAAGAAAACTGTCTCTTGAACTGCAAGAAGATCAAATCAATCCATACTACATAAAATCAAGTCAAACTGTTCACTGGAAGGTTTGATCATGAGGCTAAAGCTCCAATTTATTGGGCATATAATGAGAAGACAGGATTCCCTTGAGAAGACTCTGATGTTGGGGAAGACTGAAGGCACTCAACGAAAGGGGTGGCAGATACAGAGATGAAGGGATGAAGTCATTGAAGCAATGAACATTAGCTTGAGAGAGCTCAGATGGTCACAGAGACTGAAAAATAACAGACACCTACTTTATATAAAGAAGCTTCAAGGAGGCCCCCAAATGACATTGTAACATGGCCCTCCATTCGCTAGCTCTGTCACTGCCCTTCACCTTAGTGAAGAGATTACTGGAGAGGTGTAACTTCATAAGAGTGCTTTATCCAAGCTCCAATTTATATAAAATGCATAAATTAGTGCCTGTATTTTTTTTTTACATTCTAAAAAATGCTATGTATTTTTCAAGTTTAGCTCTTCAAAAGAAAATATATTAGATTTATGACCACCATGGTCCTTTAAATATAAAATGCTTGTTTAGATGTGGATGTGAATATTTTAACAGTAAAATTACCTGTTTTAGTTAGCGGGTTTGTTACCAATATCCGTATCAGATTGTTTTCAGATGAACGCAGAAGAAGCACTATATCAGCTGGTAGTGTATCTCTGTTTTTTTCCAGAAATCCACTTGCATTGTAGAGAACCTTCAAAGAAATACTTTCTTACAAAGCAATAGTTTAAGAAGTAATTAAAGTTCTTCAATGTGACCTAAGATATTTCAATTCCTGCAGCAATTTGCTTTGGTAATGAAGTTACTCAATGTGAACATGTCTTTATTATGAGCTTTCTAGTCTGATTTATGTCTGAAAGTGTAGTTAAAAATAAAGTAAGTATTTGACACAGAATTAAATGTAAAAAGACAGTTAAATCTTTCACTGCTGGTGTTAAAATATACACAGTTTGGTTAAGAGATAGTAGGACAAAGCAATTTTTACCTTTTAAGAACATTGCATGGTCATTTAAATTAAAAGTGACATTGGCTAAAGTGAGAGCAAAATACATCATGTGATTACTTATAGCAATGCTGTGATTACTTATAGCAACGTGAGCCTCTGTTCTACAGTATATGTATTGTAAATATGATGATTTGATATTGCATATCACATATTTATTGTATGACAGACAACCCTTTACAAAAATAATAAAATTGAATTTAAAGTTACAATTATTTACAAAAAATTACTAATTAAGTTACTCCTCCATGTTTGTGGAAAACAGAAGCTGCTTTTTTTTGTCACTGACACTGAGCTCTGTGAGTTGACTGGGTCAAAAGTTCAAGAGATAGCTCAAGAGCCAATCAGACTGCTGCTGAGTTCTAAGCTGCGAAAATTAGCAACCTGTGTTTAGGTGAAACATCCCCCTTAAAGGGGCACAGTGGAGGTTCCAAATATTGTAAAGTTTAAAATCAGGTTACAAAAAGTAATGAATTTTCTTACAGTAAAATTGATCAAATTTTTACCTAAGAATCAGCCTTTGGGTGGGAGTAGACAGCAAAAAGTAACCTAGTCTGTCTAGTTATTCTCTATGGGCTGCATATGCTCAATTCTCTCAATTTCATATAGCTTTATATTGAAGAGAATTCAATCAGAGCTCTAAGGGATACTTAATAATTATTAGCAATAACCACAAATAGAAAGGAATTCCTGTTTATGCTTGGTGAGTGGATCAAAAAGGCTAATTGACAGATAAATATTAGAAAGTTCATAGTAAATTTACTATAAAATATATATATATATATATTTTAATAGATAACATTTGACTGATGAATTACTTGTTCTAACCTATAGCTTTTATTTTACCATAATTCAAACATCTGATCTGACCTTTCTCTATAGCGCCCATTCTCTTCCGTAACCATGATCTTTGGACAGCTCATATAATACTCAATTAAGCTCTCCTGCTACAAATAATTTCCAGATATATGCCCAGCTCACATTTCACAGATTTTTTTTGAGAAATCAAAACTCTATTTTCAGGATATTAAACTTAACATTAATATCCAACCTTTGTAATACAAATCACAACAACATCACTTGATTTCTTAATGTTATTGACCTACATTAAAAGGTTAGCTTGAATGCTTCCATTTGCTGCAGGTAAACATAAAATGCACTATTTTAGACCTTACTTGTAATATTGCATTTTACACATCTTAAGCTCCATCCTAGCATTTCAGTATATCATCTTGTGTCATGATTTGCACAGTTAGAACAAATCCTGGACCCTCTTATTCCATACTTGAATCTATCTGGTCTATTTTAAAATTCCTTTTATATGCTATTCCAATTGCTAAATAACAATTGTCAACTTAAATTAGTAAAGAACAGTTTTATCACATTAAGGGCCTCATTCAAATGTGATTTGGCCAATTGAATATGGCTCTATATAAGCGCATAGCATTTTTTTACAGAAGTTTTTAGTTAGTGAACTTCTATCCAAAAGCAAGGTCTTCACTAACTAAAAGCTTCTGTAAAAAAAAAATGCTATGTGCTTATTTAGAGCCCTATTCAATTGGCCACATTGCATTTGAATGAGGCCCTAAGAATGGAGGAGCAGCACAGTAAAGAGCTATTCGACCTAGAGCTGCATTATCTTACCTTCCCTGCATAGTGGTGGATTCCAAAGGTTAGATCTACCCTTTTGGGTCTCCAGAAATACTTTGATTTGAGATTATCTTCAAATTTTTCTGTAAATCATAAAAACATTTTTGACTATATGAATCAAGAAGCAATAACCATTGAAGGGGATATGTATATTCTCTTTGAATCATACAAATAGAAGTGAGACACAAAACTCACTATTTTGAGAATAAATACAACAAAATCTAACAAGAAGGATATATCTTGCTCTATATAATTTCAGTTCTGAGGATTTAATATATCATTGTTATCCTTCATTTGTAACACGCCAACATTCAATTGCAAGCCCCTTAGATACCTCCAAACTGAATGTTTGGCTGCTGGTCAAAATTTTTAAAAACATGTAGATGTATTCAATTGTCACTAACCCATAATTACAGTCTCACAGCCCCAACACGCAAACCTTGAACCCATAAGTAGCATTTTAGGGCATGATCATGATCAATTAAGCAAGCTTGTAAGTGACATTTTAGACATAGCCAATAGTAAAAGAGAACGTCATCATGATGTCAGTAAAACATGGAGTTTAAACTACAATCAAATGGGGCCTCATTCTATTAGCGGCCGCAGCCGTTGCGGGGCCGCAAGGACCGGCCGCAAGCTATTTTGCTATTCTATTCCCCTCCGGCCGGGGATTCCGGCAGGCTTGCGGCCGGTGCCTTGCTATCTCTTGCGGCCGCTCGCGCCGGAGTAAATCCTTTGATCTTAAACGGCCGCAAGGAAATCGGCCGTAAGAAATTCCTATTTGCAATTCAATTGCTCCGGGAACCCTCTCTGCAAGGCTAAAAACGAGCCGTAGCTTACTTGCAGGAAAGAGGTCCCGCTAGCACCAATTAAGCACATAAAATAGCCCAAATAAAGCCATCCTGCACTTTGCAGAGTCTATAAAGTGATATTCGGTGTTAGCAAAAATAGCACATAATTACCCTATACTCAAATCCGCAAAATAATTTTTTTTAAATATACGTAAAATATACATGTAAAAAGTCCAGAGTGCTTGGAGCACCTCAGACCCGCCCATGCCGCAGCCGGAAAATAAGCAGTTAATTTGAACTCGGGTTTGGGCTGATGTGCAAGCTTGAGAGGGGGTTACTTTTAATCCTCATGTCCCCCAATATGATCCCTAGCATTTACAGAGCTGTACAGTGCAGGCTTGAATTTATTTTTGCGTTTTTATATTTCAGAGCTTACGGCCGGTTCCAAGATATGCGGCCGGCCGTAAGGGGAGATCCTTGCGGGGCCGTATAATAGAATCGCGAGTTAACTGAACCCCCGCAAGGAATCGCAGCCTTACGGACGATTTACGGCCGGTAATAGAATAAGGCCCTTAGTGTTTAGTAGTACAATTTGCAATCGGACTTGCAATCCAGAAATGTAGAAATCAATAAAAATCAATAAAGCAACTGCTCTAGTCCAAGCGGGTTCCATGATATGTATTAACTCCTTGATTCCCGGGATCAATATAACATGGAAATAAAACTGAAAAAAATATGTTACTGCAGATTTGGTTATTTGAGACTGTTGGACAATTAATTCTAGCCATTCCATTGCTTCCCCAGTATTTTTAAGTATAGTAGTGTGTTTTATTTGCTTTTGCAGTGTTACGAACAAGTGTGCCTGTGCCTATGAGGACCAAAGTGTAGCCTGTGCTTATAAGAATCAAAGTGTAGCCTGTGCTTACAAGAATCAAAGTGTAGCTTCCAAGCAATAACCTCTCTCCTCCTTCTCCTCCTCTACATCGCCACCATTCCTTTGGGTCCTCAAGTCAGTACAGTTAAAGTGAAATTAAATGATATGTTATTTGATCAAATGATTTATTTTTTTCTTTATGTCTGTTTAGTTTAAGGTTTTGTATCAAAAAACAACACCATCAGTTCAAAATTAAATGGGAAGTTTCGGGGCTTGTAATGGATTATTTCAGATTATTTAATTAATTGATCCCTATGGGAAATGCTACGTTGGGACTCAATCTTTGAGGGAAATCAACCTTTTTGGAACAGATTAAGGTTGAGAACCAAGTTACCACTGTATTTGAGAAGTGATACCAAACCGTTTTTAGTAATCAGATATTTTACTGGCACTATCTACAATGAGCTCATGTTGACTAGTAGGGTCTCAATGGACAGGTTTATCAGTTCAAGTTCCATTCAGATCAAACCAAAATTCCTTAGATGTGAGATGTGCAAGTTTAAACCCCAAGCCAGTTAGGTATGGATCCTCCATAAGGTTTCTTGGAGAATACTAGGAAAAAGAAGCTCAAGGATGGAAGAAGGAAGTTAGGGCTGTTGTGCTATTTTTCTCATCTCATTATATATGTTTGGCATGGTCTTTTTTTGAATGACCAATAATACCCAGTAGGTGTAATAGCATGTTTTATGTTTAAATGGTTCTGGACCTGTTGTGCTTATGGTTATTTTTAATATCACATGAATGGATTAATTTACTTGAAAACACATACCTACAAGTGTCTGGTCAGTTGCTCTTGGGAATCTAATTTCCTCATCAAGAAGAGACAGTAAACCCATTGGCTTTTGTAGGAACATATCCAAAAGTGGCCTGTTATCCTCATACTCAATAACCTTTGCGTCTACGTCTTCATTCAAATATTCATTCTGTTAAAGAAATATATACAGAGATTTCATTTGTAACACTGTTCTTATTAAAAACATATATGTGATCTGAAGATCTGAAGATTTTAGTGTATTTACGATCAAATCAGTCAAAATGTATCTGGTTTAAGAGTTAACTGTTGAGTAATACCTCAAATTATGACATATCAAAAAAAGTTGAAACATGCCTGGAACATTTTCTAAAAGACTACTATAATGTTCCTACACTTCACAGTATAAATAAAGTGGTCTACAATGAGATGTGATGATGCAATGCCAGTCATTGAGTATCTGCAAACCAAAATTGCTCCTTTGATGACACATAAGTGGAATGCAAACACATAAGTATATAGCAAGGCATTATTTTTACATACAAATTGTTGTTGCACCAACAGAAACAGCTGTTCAACTGCGCATGCTTGACCCTTAAAACACATAACAGGGTGGAGACGGTACATAATGGTACATCATGCTTTCAGCTCAAAATCTCAAGTTATAATATACAGCACTAGGAGAGGTGGAACTGATGTTAATTTACAATCTAAAATGTGGTATCCAATAAACTCATCCAAACCAAATAAGATTAATGAAATAGTAAGAGGAAATAATAGGTTCCCTGGTGGTCTAGTGGCTAGGATTTGGTGCTTTCATAACTGCAACCTGGGTTTGATTCCAGTCAGGGAACCAAGAGGTCATACCACCCTGAACTACTTGTCAGAACTTAGATGTGAGACCACCAAGGAATACCAGGAGCTGTATGCTGTGGCCCACTGGAGAAGAAACTGGCAACCCACTCCAGTATCTCTGCCTTGAAAACCTAGTGGATCAGCATGACCATGGACATAAAAATGTGCATGGTGTGTTTCGGTCCATGAGGTCCCGGAGAGTCAAAAACAACTACACAATACAAAAAAAAACAACCTGAAAGATTAAACAAATAGTACTTCCTTGATTCTTCCATCTGCAGCTCATGAACACAAAAACTGTAGTACTGACTGTGCAGTGTCTCATACTAGCCAGGTGTAGAGTCTCAGCAACATGTTACATCATCATGTTGCGACATGGTCAATGAGTATGTAGTATGATTCACTGCATAGCCGTAACAACAGAATCTGTTTCTTCGTGAGCTGATGAGGGCAGATCAAAGCAGGCACTATTTGTTTGATTTTAGTAAAAATTTAGTTTGTAAGCACTTCTTAATATGAGCAAGTACATTAAAGTAAATAGATACATAGGTATATTACATACCTAGTGAAATCCAGAAATCTTCCACATCCCTTTAAAAGCTGTCATAACGGTATGTTTTAGCTATTTGGGGACCATGTAAAAATATTTTTAATTAAAGAGTACAATGTTTTGTCGGCTAATTTGCAAGTTCCTGCCCCAGGTTTTTGGTTACAGCAGAAACATTCTATATATTGAAATTCTGAGCAAGACGCAGGTTGCCTGACTTGTTTTATAGATGCAAATATAGACACAAGTGTATTATTTTCATGCTATATTGGTGGTAAATTAAATATCCATTTGACTGTACCTCCATATAAACTACAATTCCTACTTCATAAATAGCTTATGATACATTACATTAGGGACACATTTGATGTACGATTAGTAGATTATATAGCCATGAGTTCAACTGGAAATTCAATTTACCTCCTACAATGTGTTGTCTTTTTATAATCTGATATTATATCGGAAAGATTAATGCTTTTTTAACATTATGCAACAGATATGGCCAGTATTATTATCATTGAGAGGAATTTCATTATTCCATTATAGTGATTCATAAATCATTTTGATTGTACACTGGATAAACCTAAAGGCAACATTTAATATAATTGATTTACGTTTGCATGATTGGAAAGGTCACATCAATTATTCTGCACCTTGCTGCACATAATGAAAATGCAAATCCAACTCAAAAGGTTTGCATCAAAATTATTTTAGTCTCTGGATAAAAATGATAGAAATGGCAAAGAAAAATCTCTCTTTGCATATGTAAACAGTTGCACATTTTCAGTTCATAAATCAGTTTCCTGAATTCTCACTGCATTTAATCATAGCTACAATGTACGACTATATGATACTAATGAACTGTTGATCTTAATCTATCAATTGTTACTTTAATGGTACAGGCTTCATAACTTTCTAGAGATACTGAAATCTCCAGTGTACCTTCAGTGTCCATATAAAATGACACAGCAGAGGTTCCAAATATGGTATAAAAAAGATAATGCCAAGTATTTATTAATTGAATGTTATGAAGACATTGCATTCTTTTTCAATAAACTAACACTGAAGTTTGCAATAATTAGCTCTCAGTGAGATTTTCTGATCCACCCACATGTACATGTTCATAAATCATTACCAATGGATATCTCCATATTAAAAAAAATGTTTTTTGCTTGCCCACCTCAGGTCCTCTCACTAAGACCTTCCCATAACAGAACTCCTTCCCAAGATCCTTTCCCATAGCTGCCCCCCCAAGACCCATTCCCCTAGCTGTTCCTCTTTCCAGAGCTGCCCATCTTCCCTTAACCCCTGCCTGTGTGAAGCTCCTCTGCCTGCAGCAGAGCTCCAGGACGAATGTGCCCCACTTTCCGGGAGTATCCTCTGTGGTATGGGAAGGAGCTGGTGCAGCCAAGGGAGCCCCATTCACTACACTACAAAAATAGACAGGTAGATAGACAGATAGATAGATTATCTCTATCAGTCCATTTCAACATCCACACAGCACCCATCCCTCATAGCATCCATCCCTATACAGCAACCCAATCTGTGTCAGCACCCTTTCAGCACACATCCCACATAGCATCCATCCCTGTCTCCTTTTACTCCCATCCCAGAACCCATGCCTCTGTACATTGCTGTTATCCAGCCCTTGGTCTCCCTCACCTCTTCCCTGATACATATCCCCAGCATGCTGAACTACTCCACACTGCCACCTCTTGGAGCTTCTGTAGAAATGCTCATTTTTAAACAGGCATGAACCAATTTCTGGCTGGGGAGGGGAGTGTGGACAAAGGGGCTTCACTAGAGAAAAAAAAAAGTGCAAAAAAGAATGATGTTACACTGGGCCCCACCAGAGGAGTGACCTGGTGCATTGCACCACTTGTACCACTTGTAGTTCTGCCCCTGGGTGGAAGAATGTAATTTTCTTTGTCTGTGCTGCATAGTGCAGATATGATACAGTTACAGGGAAGTGGTAGTACATTTTGCCCCCAATGTGGAATCAGTGTGTTACTAAATTTCAACTTGTTTAATTGTAATAAATTGAAAATGTGTGTATCTGATCTATGCTATTTAATTTATGAAAAATTTACCATTATAATAGAACTTAAATATTTGATTCACTATCAGCCCTATTAAATTCCCCTAACGTGAAAACCTGTAGCCTGTAACGGAGCCCGCTAGACTTACGGCTATTAAATTGGCCTCTTAAAGCTACCTGCAAATGATCTGCGGGTTATAGGCGGAAAAACCCTACGAGCTGTCAAAATCTGAAATCCGTAGCCGGAAAGCCTTTGATCTGTCAAGCCCATAAATGTTACATTCGCAAATCGCTATTAAATTGCTACGAATCCACTGAAGTTCAAACCTGTAACCCACAAATGGAGGCAAAAATATTACGGACTGCAAATAGGATCCCCAAAGGGTTTACAGACAAGTTCACAACACTGTAAAAGACAATATAAACACACCAGTGGACTCTAAATATGGGGAAAGCATTGAAAGCCATTACAATTATTTGCACATCAATCCCCTTATAAAAAATAGGCATTACATTATTACAATAAATAATTATTATTTCATCATATGTTGAAATTTTAATGCATATGCCAATATGAAAAGCCATGCTGCAACATGCATAAATTAAAGACACACCACCTGATTAAATTGCAACACATAAACATGAAACTGATGCATATTAACCCTTTCTCACTCACAGAGGCACTCATGTGGACCTGCAAAGGGTTCTTACAGAGATGTAAGAGCGCCCTAGTAGCCCTTGCTGGAATGCCAAAAAAGTCTCAGATCCACAAGTGAGCAATTCCAAACATGAAATCCACCTGCCTATTAGCAGGGACTGTAATTAACAAGCTATATAACCCCATCCCAAACAAGTCATTAGCACATCTGAACCAGCATGGATTCCCAACAAGTCAGAGAGATGCATGAGAATATAGATGAATGGTCACATCTGAAGTACTATTGTTTGCACAGCATGCAAAGTGTGTGATTGATGAGTGGATGAGGAGTGTCAGAGAAGAGTGTCTGGGAGTGAATGAGGGTGCAAGTGGTAATGTGATCCATGCTGGGCCAGAACCAAACCAGGCAAGTGAATTACCACAGGCCATGCATAGTTTCATGGTGGAGGATCAGGGAGTGGAAAGAGCTCTAGTAGCACAGGGACAGAGGGATATAGGGGCACCTGCAGACAGGGAGGATGACATTGATGTGGGTGATCAGCTGTTTGGGGGCACAACAAGAACTGAGTGTCCAGGAAGTGCTGGCTCTGGCACAGCAACAGGCACAGGGGGGTGTGCAGGTCCAGGAGCCGGTAAGAAGGGTCTGGGCACCCAATGTATACAAGGAGAGACTCTCATTAAAGGGGTTAAATGATGGGGAGGTGTATGAGCATTTTAGGCTAACCCACACCAGTCTTGGAGAGCTTTATGCGGTCCTGAGTGAGGACGTTGAGCCTCGCGCACGGACCAATAGAGCTTTACCAGGAAAGACACAGATGTTAGCCACAATACACCTCCTTGCCTCTTGTATTTTCTAGAACACCCTGAGCATAGGCGAAGGAATGTCTCAGCCAAGCCTCTCAAATTTTTTTAGTATATTCCTCCATGCTATTATTCTGAAAGCTACCAGATACATCAGTTACCCTAACACTGTGGAAGAGATCTTGAAGGTGAAAGCTGATTTCCACTGATTAGAAGGTGTCCCTAATGTGCTAGGTGCTGTTGATTACACACATGTTGCATTGCTACCTCCTAGAGTACAAGAAGCTCTATTCAGAAATTGCAAACATTATCAATGTACAGGTTGTTTGTGATGAAAACTTGCGCATACAAAATGTGTTTGCAGCCTTTCCTGGAAGTGATCATGATTCCCATATCCTGTGTCAATCATCCACCTACAGTATGATTTGTTTGGGTCTGGTCAATTTCCATCTGGTTGGCTACTGGGTGAGTACCCAGAAGTAATCTCAGGCAATCATATCTTACCAACACTGGATACAATAACATATACATCATGTTTCCTTCTATTGCTCTGATGTTCACATGTGCATAAGGGAGTAATACTACATGAGCCATAACACAATTGCATATTGCTGTGCATAACCCTGTATTAGCTTGCCCAAACAGTATGAAGCTCACAACAACATATACAAAAAAGTACAATAGATTAATCATTAGGTATATGTTCATATGCTTTGACAAACATCACAACATCCTATTAATATCCACATCTCCCATTTTGTTTACATCAGGTGATGCAGGATATGAGTATTTGTCATTATGGTTGACCCCTGTGAGCAATCCACAAAGACAGGCTGTGGAGATGTATAATGCGACGCATAAGACATGCCAGAATGTAATTGAGCACACCTTCGGTGTACTTAAGATGCTCTTCAGATGCTTACATTCCTCTTGTGATGCTCTACAATATAGCCCAGACAAGGGATCATCGTTGCCTGCTGTTGTCTGCACAATATAGCAGTACAGGCCAACTGTCTGGGGGACATTGATGCGTCTCCGCTACATGGGGAGGAAGAGCCTTTACCTCTCCCTGTAGTGGATTATCTGCAGGGGTTACAACAACTTGCCTACATCATTTGTGAGTACTTCACATGTAAGTACAAACCCAATAAGAAATAACCATAATGTAGCTTGCTTATTTATAACTCCTCAAACTCTTTTCTCCATCCCCATTGTCATACAGAATAGCAAACAGTCCACAGTAGAGGAGGATTCCCTGATATGATGTATGTCTCATGATGCGCTATTAACTAAAAATGACTACACTAGAACATGCCACGCTATCAGTTACAGGTAAGTAAGCACACATTCCCATACATATCATAAGTACTGACAATTCAAAACATCAATAGCATAGATAAAGGTAGGGGATTATATATCCCACAATGGCAATTTATATATGTCCCACATTTGTATATGAAAACCTCAACACACTCTAGACCAGTAAAGTTCACACCTTCTGATAATAAAAATCCACATTCAATAGGGATCAATACAATTCATATCAATCTGGAAAAAAGAACATACCTGCAGATATGTAATGAGTATATATGTACTACATAAGATCAAAATCTGTGATCACTAATCATATTTAACTCAATGTTGAAAGCAAAATGATTACAGTGGATAATTGGTGACTCCAATAATCACATCATATTTCCATTACAGAATTGCTGTCATGTGTAAACTCAGCGTTTAACAACATGGACAAAGAAAAACAACATGTACAGCAACAGAACAACCTCTACATCAATGTAGCCCTACCTTTCAATATCAAGAATACATCCCATATGTAATGCGTAAGCGGTCCCAATGTATATAGATCTACAGCGCACGTGTCCTGGTGGAACAAATCACCTTGTGGATAATCTCGGGACCACGTCCAAGGTAAAACAGCACATGTAGCTCTCCAATGATGCATTCATGTGTAATAGGTGTGATATTACTACATCATTAGTAATTAGAAATATCCTTCCTTATCATCTGCCAGATGAGTAGCTTGTTCCATGACCATGCTATTGTCACATTGCATCATGTATGTTCATGTCCCATAATCGTTCATTTGCATCTGGTGAGATATGTGATTCTTACTACTGATTAGCTAATATATGTAAAGCTTCATTTGCAGACTACAATGCAGATGTCATGTGACATATGTCACATGATGTTCCTTGCATAACCAAAGCATGTGTATGCTCACATACTCTACATAGCTTTATATGCACCTTTGCTTTAGACATGCTATTCTCTTCTCTACTTGGACTATTTTGAAGGCTGTATCATACTTTCTTCCAGATCTCTTGTTCAGTGCTGATATGATCCTCCCTGTACATATGGGAAAGAGTAATTCTAGGCTTGGAACATAACTGTTAAATAGGTTACCTTAACCTTCAGTTATGCATATGCAACAACATATAATATAGATGCTCATTCAGAGAGTTGTGAGAGAATCCCTCAAATAAGTTAGAACACACTGATATGGTCCTGGTCAGGTCCCCATCTGAGAGTCCAAACTTAGGTATGGAGAGGCTGCTCTCATAGTGGATTAGCATTGCCAGAGAACTGACCTATTGGGGTAAAAACATTAACTGATTTAGCACTTATACCTCTGCAGTTGCATAGGAGTGTCTGTTTTACATACAAGTCTACAGTTTACTTCTCCCCATGAGTATATCTTATATTGCTTCATGTTGGATGATACACTGTAAATTCCCCTCAACTGATCATCCATATTAATGCCATCCCCACTGCCTGCATTCTGTTCTTATGTCCCTATTTCCCTGTGTTACTGAAACTCTGTATCCTACACACCTCCAAAATTATACTGTGCATACATATGATAATTTGTCACTGTGTGGCTTTGTTGGTATGTTTGTTATTATTTGTGCTATTAAATATTATTTATCAGCAATGTTTTTTGTGTTAGCCTCACTTATGTTTATACTATAGCTTTTCTATAACAGCAATTAAACTACCCTGAAAGTCAACAGATGTGCTCATCACCATCAGTTAGGGGTGTAAATATTCTGTTCAATATGTGTACATTACTGCATACTAATCATGAATGTAGATGAATACCATCATTCTAGTTAAGCCCTTAAATTCATTAAATACAAACCTACATGCATATTGACATGACTCATGATTTCACACCCCTCTGGCTGACACTTTCATCTATATTGGCAAGGTACAGAAGAATGTAGTATATGTAGATCTCTAAACACACACACACACACATATATATATATATATATATATATATATATATATATATATCACATATAATAGTTGTGGAACTTACGAATGTTGGTCGCGCAATGTTAAAAATTGCGGGCTTCGCTGCTCATCGCGAGGCCCGCAGGACTTTACACCCTATAATTGGCACAGAAGGCGCTCATGTCGATGCCGCTATCATCACCAAAACCCGTAGTACTTTCACGATGCTCACAAGGCATGCAGTTTATGACTTTAATGGACAAAAAATGTTCACCAAAAAACACCAAATAATAATAATTACAAAAAATTAATAAATACACACTCACACACAGCACAGGGGAAGAGCCAGTGAGTGAGGTTGAAAGTTAATTTGAGGCATATTTGCCGTTTTTACTTGATCAAAAATCAGCTAAACGAGAAAAAAAATGGAGGCCGAAAAACAAGATGAGAACGAGGTCGAAGACAGTAAAAACGAGCCAGAAGCCAGTAACACCTAGGCAAAGCCAGTAAAAACAAGCCCGAACCCAGTAACACTTAGCCGAACAACACAAGCCACGGCACTCATTGTGAGCCATGCAAAACATGAGCAGAGACACAGAGGAGAAAGACCCAGGGGAGGGAGAGGGGGGAGAGGGTGGAAAGAGACACAGGGCTGAGAGACAGAGGAAAAAAGACACAGGGGGGAAATAAGGAAAAACAAAAGACACAGGGCAGGGAGATGAGGGAGAGTGAGAGAGGGGGAAACAGGCACAGGGTTCGAGAGTGGGGAGCGGTTTGTGATGATAGCACGAAAGTTGAGGGTTGCCAAGGCCTGCAATGAGCGGCGAAGGTGCTCATCGCAATACCCGTAAAGTAGATGGGGAAGAGGCTCACAATGAGTGCCGAAGGTGCTCAGAGAGGCCATAGCCTCACATTGTGTGGCAAACAACATTGCCAGGTTTAAGATTTTAATGCTGTCATTTTTGACAGGCAAGTAGCTAGCATATATATATATATATATATATATATATATATATGTAAACAAATAATACATTTATAAGCCCATCTGCAAGTCTAAAAATAAGTTTAACAACTTATTAACCGTTCCGGATTCCCAGAAATACAGTTATTGTACTGCATTCAGAGCCACAGGATGGGGCCATGCAAATGAGCAGACAAATGCATATCCCGCTGTATCACAGCTTTAAAGCAAAGCAAAGGATTTTGCACAAATGTATAAACCCACTCACATATAGTTGTTTCAAGCTTAATGGCTATTATCAGTGCGAGGTTGGTTTTGATTTGTGCAATGGATTTGTGTGAGTGAGTATAACACAACATGTCCCCACCCTGTGGCTCAGAATGCAGTACAATAACTGTATTTCTGGGAATCCGGAAGGGTTAATAAGTTGTTAAACTTATTTTTAGACTTGCAGATGGGCTTACAACTGTATTATTTGTTTCTGTACTCTGCACAGTGGAGGGCTTGCTCTTTTGCTCACCATACATTAAATGGTTGCTATATATATATATATATATATATATATATATATATATATATATATAAAACAATAAAACGTCATTAAATCTGGATTCTGTAGATTCTAAAGCATGATACGGTACAAACACACAGAAACAGTGATAACAGTACATCATCATAATACTTTATTTGACACACATAGCACATGTTAATATGTATACGACACACATGTTAATGTGCATACATATCATGGGTTTGGTGTGGGCAGATACTGAAAGGGCAAGAAGCTGTAGGCCAACAAGGGACACCTAAAGGGTTAAATGTTAGACAGCATCTTAAGGATAATGCATAGCATCTACTAGGGTCACATGTGGTCGGATGTGAAATTGGAACATCATATAACATTCCATTTAATAGAAATAACCATTAATGCGCATACAGTAACCATATGGTCTCCATCTGCTTTATTATACAGATGCTAGAAATCATGTGAACATGTGAAACTAATCAATTCCACACACAGGGTGTTTTCATACATTACTGATGATTCCCAAATAGATGATAGGAATCTGGAAAACAAAGAGGAGGTGTTAGAACAATCATAAGCTGTTATTATAGTACATTGCTTTTGCTCTGGACACTACAAAAAAACAATTAACATGAACGTTATCTACGAGCAGTGATAACCATATTGATTCTGTCCTGTTCAATCAGCGTTCCCAGAAAATGTTGAGGATGTGTATTACAACAAAGCATGCTTCACTGTGAACACAATCTTTTAGCAAAAAATACTATCACTATCTACATGGAATAGTTGAGCCATGCTGATATCACATCTCCCTGGTATATGGGTGGTACCAAGGCGAGACAGATAACACTGTTCATATTACTCCTAACACACAATGATCCTGATGCCAAACCAAGGAAATTATCCATTTTGTTTATGGATGACATGAAATACATTTATCTGCTTTCATACTGTTAACGGGATGAAATGCAACAAAAACGCATGTATAACTATTGCTTTGGATTTGCAGATCCTAATGAGACTGTGCAACTCTAATGCCGGGACATTATTCATTATAATTGAAACTCACACCAGTCATGCTCATTAGTGAAGAAATATATAGTCATATATTGCATTTTGGATCCATCTGCATTGGTGAATGACACTGATCGAATACCTGTTGGGAACTGGCTTGAGTGTTTGCACACATAATGATATTGTACTGCTTGAAGATGAATAGCATGTCTTCATGGTCATGAGATTTGTCTATTAACACCTACAGAGACAAGAACAAGATATCAATCATAACAATATTCTGTTTAACTACAACACCTCATCTCAAGGTCAATCCACATTGAACACAAATTGTTGAAATGTTAAACACATAACATAACCAGACATGTACACACTCTGTAGCCAGCCAATGTCAACATTTATACCAATCAGTATTCAGTGAGGAGTGATCCATAGGAGGACTTCATGGATGGACCTAAGACCTCCTCTTCCACAGCACTGGGCGCCCCATCTCACTCTTCCACGTCAAGGTGGTGTTGGAGCATGGGGTGCCACTATGTTGGGCGGCTGGGGATCAGGTTGAGATGGTGGTGAGGTCTGAGATGAGGAGGCCGCCATCTTCGGGTTGCAGTTGTACAACCGAAGGCTTGAGAGGTATGAGCTAGTGCTCGGCTAATTGGATGAGTTGCTGTCTGTCCAGAGTCTCCTGTTCCCCATATCTCTCTATCCTTTGGTTGTGCCTCCTCACCTCAGAATGGAGCGATCTGTTGCTCGCCAGGAGGGTGTGTGTGAGCCAACACTGCCTTCTGAGCAATCGGAGCCTCTCAGTCTGTTTTTTTCTATGTCATGTCCTCCCTGGTGAAACGAGCCATAATTTCTCTCAAAGTCAGGGGTGGTGGTGTTGGCGGCATTGGGGCTGATGTTGACGGCATTGGGGCCAGAAGTTGTCGGCATTTGGGCCAGAGGTTGTCGGAATTGGGGCCGGAGGTGACGGCATTGGGGCCCCAGGTGTCGGCATTGGGACCACAGGTGTCGGCATTGGGGCCGGAGGTGACAGCATTGGGTCGGAGGTGATGGCAGCAGGGCCGGAGGTGACGGTAGCAGGCCCAGAGGTGTTGGCAGCAGGGCCGGAGGTCATGCAGGAGTGCCCGAGGTGACGCAGGAGAGCCCCAGGTGATGACAGGAGTGCCCGAGGTGATGGCAGCAGGGCCTGAGGTGACGGCAGCAGGGCCTAAGGTGTTGGTAGGAGTTCCTGAGGTGTCAGCAGAAGGCCCTGAGGTGTTGACAGGAGGGCTGGAGTGTTAGGCCATGTTGGGGTAGCCCATTGGGTGGGTGTGGTTGTGGCCTGCCATGGCTGCAATGTTGTTGTAGCAGGTGGCAGCTGTGATGATGGCTTGGGCCAGGACATGGCTGGTGGAAGGGGCTGGAAAAGCTGTGCATGGCAGCATGATGCGTTTGAGGGCCCAGGCAGTGATTCACACTCCTGAGATGATGGTGGTCATGAATGGCCAGTATCTCTGGATGGTTCTGGGCACTCTGGAATGTCCTAGCCTTTTTCGTCAACCACTCCCACCTCCAGTGGAGCCTCTGTGGTCGGCCTTGTCCTCCTGGGTACTGAAATGGAAAAAATATATATTTCAGTTTGTTTCCCTACACAATTGACAGCTATGTGTTTCCATATTCTTGGCATCATGGCCACCTGTAATTGACTGTGGTACTTGTTTTACACAGATGAACCATGACCTGCATAATGAGCATTGTGAATCATGGCTCATATGAATATACTGTATGTACTGCTGGTGCGGTGTGCCATCTGCATGTGAATCAGACACGTGTTCTGCTGGATCTGCTGTGCAGTGTGTGAGACTGACCACTCTGTGACATGTTCCCAGCAGTGGTTGTTAATATGCAGCTGAGACATGGTCCAGGTCAGGACATTATATGACACACACATGCAGTACTACAGAGTCTGTATCAACATATGCCACAGTGCGCACACCCAGACATGTACTCTCTTTTGAATCTCAAATCAATCTTGATCTAATAGGAAATTGTACTCCATTTCATGGATACAAATTATGAAAATTATATGTTTGCTACCAGGATTTACATGTTTTTTATGCCCCATATATCTTCAGTCATAACCATAGGGCTTACAGAGCTATTGCATCTCAGTTATCTATATGTGTGGGCAGGGGTATAGGAGCCAGAATAATTCTAGGGGGATACAGCTCATTGTATACACCAGCCAGAGAAAAAGCTTAATTATACATATATAAAAACATCATGATCATGATATCTGAGGGGTATTTTTCCAACCAACCCCCACCCCCCCAGTTCATACACCAATGTGTGTGGTGTGATATGATACTCACTTTTCATGGTTCTTGGCACACCCGTGTCTACCTGATAGGCCCACTACTGCCGCTAGCTCTATCCATTCCTTCAGGGTCTTCTCCCATCTATAGTATGTAATATTGGCTGGTGGTCCACCACTGGTTGCACATGCAGCTCTTGACTCCTCTGCCATCTTCTTCTTGACCTTCAGCCGGCTGTCATCATATCTGTGTTTGACAGACTTAACATCCCTGTTTGCTACCCCTAATGCCGCAACAGCTGAAGCTATCTGACTTCTGGCTATACCTTACATATGTATCTCCCACCATGTTTGATTCTATAGCGGGCACGGTTTTCCCTGATTAGGACGTCCATCTCCTCTGGGCTATAATTGGGGCCCATCTACTTTGCCACAGCCTCTTGCCCTTTCAACCGTGCCCGGGGTTCCTGGCTTCCCTGTTCTCTCCTCTGGGGCCGGTCCCTCATGCCCACTACCTCCCCCCCTGGGATCAGGCTCCTAACCCTATGCCCCTACTTCTTCTGTGCCTACATCTGGGGGCTCATTCCTCCCCCTCCTGCTATCCTCCACCTGTAACTCCCCTCCCTGACCTGGTTCTCCCTCTCTCCATACTTCTACATCTCATCCTCTCCTCCTATCCTCACTCTCCTCCTCTCCTCATTCTCCCCCTCTCCCCCTCTCCTCACTCTACCCCTCTCCTCTCACTCTACCCCTCCGGTGTTCCCCTCTCTCTCCTCCTCTCCTCTCTCTCTTCACTTTCCTCCTCCCCTAATATATATGTGTATGTGGTAAAACAAGAATGTGAGTATAATGTGTAATATAGTAATTGTATGGGGGGGGGGGGGGGTATGTGGGTTGGGGATGTTGATGTGCTGTGGCCTACCCCTATGTATAGCTATGTGTACGTATTAATCTATACGTGAATTATGTGATATCAATTATTATGTGTGTTGTAAATAAAGGGTTACTATATATTAGAGGTCAAAATATCAAAAAACTTACAAAGTTCCTTCTCTCTCTCTTTCTCTCCAATGCTCACAAACCCACCAACGCCTAGACCTGTGTGTTCACTTGCTCAGCTACAGCACAGTCAATGATTTATGGTTTTCGCGCCCTTTTAAAAACCCCTCCTGTAACGTTAATTGTGGTTCCCTGCTTTCTATTGGCTGTTAAGCCTGCGTCGCACTCTGTGATTATGGGTTTGAATCGGAACGGCTGATCGCATCTCGGCCTGCCTCTTGACAGCTTAGGTGCACGGAAAGGTCCTTAAGGGCTTGCGTCTCCGGCCTGTTGGTCGCTGCATGGTTAAATGTAATAGCTCTGTAACTCAGCAGAATTTCAAGCTTGCAGGCTTTGCTGGTGTACCGTTGCTGCTAGGGGATTTTAATATGACCTTATAAATGTCTAGTCCACATTCAGACCACAGAAGAAGTGTGAAGTCATAATTAATTATTTGCAATAATATAAGACACATTTGGTTGGAATCACAAGGGTCAACGCACATCCTTGTTGTAATCATATCAGTATTGCAAAATCTATAAATCACAGCATGAGAGTAAAGGCACTGTAAGTCTTCAATGTTACCTACTTGTTACCCACAGAGCAATATTGCAATATTTTTTTTAATGCTGTGCTTTATCTTCAGGAAAAATATAATTGGGGCGTAGCTACCAGTGGTGCAGGTGGTACAGTGCACCAGGGCCCCCCTCTGGGGGAGCATTGCTGTGTATTTAAAAAAAAAATTATGCATTTCATATTTTTCTGTCATGTACAGGCCTCCCAAGTAAGGACCAACCTACAACATCACCCCGTGTGCCCCTCCTTCCTGGCACCTCTGGCCCCCCTAGGCAACACCAGCCCCCCACCGCATAGAGGGTGTTGTCCAAAGTGAAGCATATGCGTCCTGGAGCTCTGTTGCAGGTAGAGGAGGTTTGTGTAGGCAGGAGGTAAGGGAAGGGAGCAGCTACGGAAAGGAATCTTGGGAAACGCAGTTATGGGAAGGGCTCTTAGGGAGGTGCACTGGGTGAATTGGTACCCGGGGGCGAGCACAAAAAAAGTTTTACAAAGCCCCCCAGGGTGAAGGGGGCACAACATTTTCTTTTGCACCAGGGCCCTCCCTTCTCTAGCTCAGCCACTGAATACAATGTTCTATATTACTATGAAAGTGAGGCAAAAAATGATATCCTTTTTGTATATACACCATTGTCTACAGGTATCTTATCTCTTACAATTCTATCTATATGTTTTCCATATTTTCTTACAAAGATATTAAACATGATATGAGAGAGATCTCTTGGATTTGAACCACAGACATGGTTTGAACCACAGACCAATTACACTCTTCTTTTCAGGTCAAAAGGAGCTGTCTTTCCAGAAGACTGAGGGTGAGAATAGAAACAAAATGCTGAACCAAGCCAGCAGCCGCCTTTGCCTCTCATTATATGTAGCAGTGTCAGGAAAGGATGCAAAAAGTCTCCAATACCTAACCAAAATTACCTCTTTCTCCACATGCCTTTCAAAACTCAGTCTAACAGTACAGAGAACAACTGCTGAGTTCCAGGGGCCCTATTCAATTGCAAGCCCGCAGATTGCGTTGAACAAGCCATATACCTGGGGGCTTGAGATTTGCTACAATTACAGAGTGATTCAATTGAACAAACCTGCAACTTACGGGCCAAAAGCCGAAACTGTAAACCATGCAATTATATGTAGCATTTCAGAGCATGAACATGATCAGTTAAGCAAGGCCATAACTCTCGATTTAGAAACAGCCAATAGAAAATGTTACCGTCCTCATTATGTCAGTAAAACATATAATTTACATGTCAATCAATTAGCGTTTAGGGGTCCGATATGCTATCAGACTCACAATCCCGCAATGTACAAAATAATACAAATGAATAGTGATACTGTTCTAGTCCATGTGGGTGGCCTAATATATATTAACTCCTTGATTCCCGTGACTGATATGACACCAAAATTAAACATAAAAAAAAAAATTATATTCCAGATTTGCGAGCTAGAGACTGTTGTGCAATGAATTCTGATGTTTTTCATCGCTTTTCCCATCTTTAAAAGTGTATTATTGTTTTTTTTCTGCGTTAACAGTGCTACAATCAGGGGTTAAACCCTGTTGTGAGTCCTGTCTGGTACCCGTAGGATTTCCTTCTACATTTGACATCTACGGGTGTGAAATTTTTTGCGGGCTTGAGGAATTGTAGCAATTGAATAGCGATTTGCGGTTTTATCGATTGTAACTCTTGCGGGCTTGAAAGATCGAAAGCTTAGATGGGTTGTAAGTTACGATTTTGACAACCACAGGGATTTTAAGGCTGTAACCCATAGATCGTTTGCGGCTCGCAAAAAGACGCCAATTGATTAGCAAATAAATTTACGGGCTACATTACGGGCTCCCGTAAACTACAATTGAATGAAGGTCCGTTTCAGGAATTTAAGAAAATTTTTACTTAAAACAAAAACTATTTTTAATGCATTTCTTAAAATTGAGGAATATACTGTATATGATATGAAAGCAATAAAACAGTCTGTATGAAAAAACAATGTATCATACCTGTTCCCATGCAAAGATGTGCTGATTAAAATAGAATTGTATTTGTTCATTGGCAATGTTAATGCAAAGTTGTTCAAAAGAGTTCTTTTTAAAATTTTCAAAACCAAATATGTCAAGAATTCCAATATTAAACCCAGCATCCTCATCACTGAAAGAAAGAAACAAACAATTGGTTTAGATGCATAGTCCATTCAGTTATCTTTCCAGTTAACTTATTTTTACTAAAAGTTTTATAAAGTAATTGTTTGTACTATTTTAAAGCTTCTTTACATTTCAAATAGTTTTGTAAGCAACATCTCGGAGGTCAATGAATAAGCGGTAGGAAACATATTCTTACCTTAATTGTTTCTCAGGTTTTAGTAAAGCATTAATTCTGTTAACAATCCAGCTAAACAGCCGTCCATATAGGGCTTTGGACATAGCATCTCTGACATCTGCTGCTTTTTCAACAGTATTTTGGCGGATTATAGTTTCACCACGTGTGACTACACAGTGAGAAGTTAGTGCGTCTCGTAATTCATCTGGCTGGATGCACAGTAAGGAGGCAGCTAAAATATAAAATAGTTTACAATGAGTATCGTTGTTAATCTATCTATCTATCTATCTATCTACTTTTAAGTCGGTCTGTCACTCTAATATTTTCTCTCATGCATTTGAAAAAACTGAACATTACAAAAGTTGCTTTTTGCTGAAAAAATATTAGGTAAACATTTCTTGTTGAAACCAATAGGAAAAACTTCTCTTTGCAAAGAATGTACATCTGTACGTAGGCCTCATTGGTAGACAAGCATGATGCGCACAACTAAATTCTTGAACCATGACTGACGGGATAAGACCCCAAAGGTAGTTTGATTCAGGACTGTACATATATAAAAAAAGACACAGGAGAAAAAGACACTCACTTACCTATAACCATATATAAAGAACAAAAGAATACTCAAAAAAACTTACTAGTGAAGGGTATACAACTAATATTGAAATTAAAGAGAGAAAGAAAAGCACTCTAAATGGAACTAGTATATTCCTTTATCAATGATAGTGCAGGTTGACTATAACCATAATATGATAACTCATGACAGAATCTTTCAGAGCATAAAACAGTCAGCGATCAGCCTCCAAAGAAGCAACACAGTGAAATGCATATCAGGCCGTAGAGTAGCGTGGACATTGTCTTTTGTTTACGTCTCACACTGAGCATAGGATTCTGCAACCAGCACTTGGTAATCCCGCGCTACAGTGTATATATCGGCAAGGCTAGAGACAGGGGGGGGGGGAACAAATCCCCCATTTCCCCCCAGTTCCTATGCCCCTGGCAATAGGGAATATTTTTGAGCCATATTAATGCTATAGTGGACTTGTGAGACATAAAAATCTTACTCTAATTAAAGAGCCTGCTCTATGGAGAATTACATAAGGGGATTAAGGGGAACTGCTAATATAATGCTACTTTAACTTACTCCTACTCTGCCCTGCTATGCACCTACTTCCTTGCTGGCATAGTACAGATAAGATAATTATTGGGGTACCTATACTTACACATACTATTAGCCTTGAATGGTAATTATCCCAAATTATCAGTCCATGGGATCCCATACCTCCTTGAACTTTATATTTGTCATCTTAATTCCTTTTAATAACTACTTTTTTAATGTCCATTATTATTCTGTTTTATTGTATTATTTTATAATTAATTAATAAAAGCTATTTTTTTGCTCTAAAAGTTTCTGTTATGGGTTATCATACTATAGTTATAGTCACATTGTTATAGGCACTATTATTAATAAATGAATATACTAGGTAATTTAGTGTGCTTTTCATTCTATATATAAAAAGAAGCACAACAATGAAGAAAATGCTTTCCATGCTCATTTAATTTCACATGACCATTTAAAACATATTAGACAATAGTACATAGATAGACTCAAAACTGAATTGTTTCTGCACCAAGTTAAATATATTTGTATTTTCAGATTTTATCATTGTTCCCCCAATATAGTCATCAGAACTTAAAATAGAAACATAGGACTAGAGTCACAGAAATGCGAGGACCATATCAGGTAGGTCTTGTGTGGAGCTCACTGTTGATACAACAAGCTCCTGTGTACTCTCTAATATTAACTATTATAATTAAGTTACCAATTAGGCTTTGAGGCTAATCTTATGTCCTTTTTATGAAGTGGTGCACAAAATTGTACTCCGTATTCCAAATGAGGGAGTACTAATAATATGTATAGTGGTAGAATTATATTTGCTTCCCTTGCTTCTATACCCTTCTTAATACATGCTAATATTTTACTTGCCTTTGCAGCTGCTGCTTGGTATTGAGCACTGCTACCTAGGTGGTTGTCCACAAGTACTCCCAAATCCGTTTCAATATCTGATACCCCTAGATTTGCTCCATTAAGATTATAAATTGCACAGCTATTTTTCCTTTCTTGATGATGCATCAAACTTTACCTTTATTCGTATTAAATCTCATCTGCCATTTAGATGCCCATTCCTCTAATTTATGTAAATCCCTTTGGAGGGAAAGTACAGAATTATCTGATTTAATTACCTTGCAACTTTGTGTCATCAGCAAAAATGGAGACACTACTTTCCAGTCCCATCTCTAGGTCATTAATAAATATGTTAAAAAGGAGTGGACCTAATACTGAGCCCTGAGGAACCCCACTTACCATAATAGTCCAATTGGAGTATGTTCCATTTACCACAACCCTTTGCTTCCTGTCTTTTAGCCAGCTCTCGATCCATGAGCAAATATGTACTACAATTCCTGAATCCCTTAGTTTGCTCAATACTCTACCATGTGGCACTGCATCAAAACCCTTTGCAAAATCTAAAAAGACTACATCCACTGAGTTGCCTTGATTCCGGTTCCTACTAACCTACTAACTATATATGCTTGCTCTATCAAACATACAGATGTACAGCACCTGAGTAACTTTCCACCCTATTAGCTTGGCACAGTGACCACATCTAAGCACGACAGAAGGGAGCTTTAAAAAATATAAAATACATCTGTACCAGCATTTTATCAATGACAACACATTTCACTAATTGCTATCAAGATATTAATACATTTAGGGAAAATTAATTTGGAAAATTGTTGTTTATGTATATGCTATTTATTATATTTTAATTTTATCGTATAATAGTTTAAACTTTTTATACAGCACAAAGTTTGCATTATCACCCAGTAAAACATTTTTTCTAATACAAAATAGTTTATACATATTTATAATTGTAGTTGTAATTTATATTAGGTGCAGTTTAAAGTAAAGGTTATTATTTTTCAGGTGTTTGTGTTTTAAACGCTTCAAAAGCGGAAATAAAAATAGAACTTCAAAATTGTATAATTCAGTTCAGTTTGAATATATTTTTACAGAAACAAAATACTCTTTCATGTGCTTGAAGCCAATGTGTGTATGGCTGTCAACATTGTTTTAACTCAACCCTGAATATAATGGAATGGGTTGTGGAGCCAAAAATAGTTATGGTAATGTATATCAAGCCTCAGGAGGAGAAATACAGACTTTTTGTTTAATGTATTTTGAGATTTGTTTTGTTTGCTGATATCTGCAAAGACAAGATGGTGAGGGTTTTATGGTAATTAGTGTTTAATCCATCTCTACACATCTTTTCCTCAAATGTTCTCTTACTAATGTTGTCAAATTTAAAATGTTTCTAAGTATATGGACAAATAATAAGGGGCTACTGTACAATGATATACATATGTTTAAAAAAAATTAGTCTAAGAGCATATTTTTAATTAGAAAAATATAGTTTGATGCCTTTGCTGGATTCATTATTATTATTATTATTATTATTATTATTATCTTATATTCATAATGCTCCAACATATTCCGCAGCGCCATACATAGGACGAGTACAAGGCAAAAACATTTTCAATACAAATTAAATAAAAGAGGGCCCTGTCTTTGAACTTGCATACAAAGTGCTTTCTCAAAGCATCGTATACAATTAAAAACTCACAACTTTACAATCAAAAGTATTTGGTTGTGAAATAGGAGTGTGATAGATGCATTGTGCATATTAAGGATGAAGGTGATAAGCTTTATTAAGCAGATGTGTTTTTAATGAGGTTTTGCAGTTCTTGAGACAGGAGAGAAGTGTAGTGGAGTGGGGTAAGGAGTTCCAAAGAATAGGGACAACGAGAGAAAAGTTCTGAAGGTGAGAGTGAGAGGTGGTGAAAAGAGAAATAAGGAAGAAGGTCATTAGCAGAGCAAAGGGGGCAGGTGGGAGATTATTTGAGACAAAAGCAGAGATATAAGAGGGTGCATTATTGCTGAGGGCTTTATACGTTAGGGTCATAATTTAAATGTTTATTATGGAGGCTATGGGAAGCCAGTGGAGTAACTGACAGAGAGGAGCTGCAGACACTGAGGATTGGGTATGGTAGATGAGTCTAGTGAAGGCATTCATTATGGACTGGATTAATGATAAGTGGGTGATGGAGAGGCCAGGAAGGAGTGAGTTGGAGTAGCCAAGGCGAGTTATGTTGAGATAATGTATTGTGTTAGATTTTAAAGATATTTTAGGTGAAAAGGACAATATATTTGTTAGTGAATATATATTAGGAATGAAAGTAAAGGGCAAGATAAAGAAGTATACTTTTACATTCATGATATTTTGGTGAGATTGTGTGTATGAGAGGGTTAGTGACATTTCTGAAGATCAGGCCTTGAATCTACTGGTGTCAAATTCAGTGAGATCCCTAACAAATCTTCCTCATCTCTCTCTCTCTTCCATTCTCACCTATTCCTCCCTCCATTGATAGATAAAACACATTCCTTTTGTTCCAGTTTCCAGGTGACAAATCAAATACAAAACCGAGTGATCTACACAGATGCAAAGTCTCATTTTTTTAAAAATGTTCTCTATTTTTTTATGGCTTACACAACTACTCTTAGCTGTCTATACTTCCCAAACATCTTACATTTTTCTTGAACTACAGTAATCATTTAAAGGTATACATGCATTGTATTCCACAAACAATTCTTACAAGTTTCAAGGACAGATTGGTTGGTGATATTGCTTTTGTCAATTTGATGCTCAGACGCCACTGAAGTAAAATCAATGTTGCCCACATTCAAAATAGCAGCAAGGATACGATAAACACTTTCAAGCTCCTACAAATAAACACATTATAATTAGTAATTGTTCCTGGAAATAAATACCATGATTATCTTATCTCTTGTGACAGAGATAATTTTACTTTCTTACATTTAAATTTTACTTAAAAGGGAAGTTCCATCTAAACATAAATTATTCTTATATGAAAGTGTGTATGAGAGACACAAACAATCAGTATGTCAGAGCTGCCAAAAAACACAGAAGTAGGTGAATTTAAAATCCATGGTTTAGAACTACAGCTATACAGTGTAGCTTGATTGACTATTGATCTATTGATTTCAGTTAAACAGATTACACAACTTAGAACTCAAAGTGTCAGTGACAGATATGTTGTTTGTTTAATAGAAGCCTCTTTGCCTCTCTGATCATGATTCACCACTCAGAATGCATCAATGGCATTTATAGCTCTATTTGAAATTTAAAAAAATTACACTTGACAGTAATTCAAAACTGTCTGAATTTGAAAATACTTAACAACTTAAAAGGAATAAACCTATTAAATCCACTTAAACTGGATTTCTTACAATCAACATCACAAACCAGGGGCAGATTGTCAGGATATTCCTGTCATTATTTTGTTTTAATCTATTATGTAATGTTATAAATCTTTTTATCTATATATATATATATATATATATATATATATATATATATGTACTCAATAGAGCAGATTGTTATTTGTTCTAAGTTTGAGACATTACCTAAGAAATACTTGAAAAGTAATTGAAAAGTTCAACATAAGATCTATATCTTAAAATAAATAGTCCTTAAAGTTCCCATAGATAAGAACCAGACATTGTTTCTTAGACAAGATTTCTCCAGTTTGATACTTTCTCAAGATATAAATTGTTTCTTAGTATATGTAAACTGACATTACAGACCAAACCATTATCATTAAACTGTTATATATCTTGGTTGTGACGTTATTTATTATTTAAGGTCAAAATGTTTTATGAGGTCATTTTAATAATATTTATTATTGTAATTTGAAAGAACAAGAGTGCCATCTAGTATCACAAGTTATTAAGTGATATTTTCTTCATTCCATTTGATTCAATGTATCCACATGTAATTTCCTCATTGGTTGGATAGCTCTGACATCATCTTTGCTTCCTATTGGGTAAGGGGGCCATGTAATTTGATTGGAATGTTTGATAAGAACACTAGATTGAGTATAATTAAAGCTAAGACAAACGAACTAAGAAAAACTTCCAAGAGATACACTTTTCCATGAGGACATTCCCAAGAGACTTCCTGTATTCATTTACATTTAACTCAGATGAAGAGCAGATTTTTTTTTTAAACAAAGAAGTTTGGGCCTAGCAGACACCTTGAAAGATCCACTCTAAAAAGAGTTCAAAATCCTGGTCACACAGTTGTAGCCTAAATCAAATTGGTAAAGTAGTAATTCAATTTTATAACTTTATGATGTAATTGAAATAATTGAAATATAGTTTATTGTCAATCTACTTAATTTCTATTTTTTTTAATTAATTTATAAAGATATGAATTCATTTAGGAATTTTGGATTATAATCTGGAAATAATTTGCAATACAACAAATTTCTTTATACCTTTAGACAGATATAGATAAATTGATTTTATTTTAGTGACATTTTTGTCAATTTCATTACAAAATTCTTCTATCATTATTAGATTATAACCATAGATACATCTTAATTGTATATTATGATATATATTATCTTTAGCATTATGATCTGGTTACTTTGGTATTTCATTATTGGCTTATAATGTTTTTCTTATTTCTCAGATTCTTATATGGTTTTTACTATATATATATGATATTGGTCATTTATTAGAATATTTTGATTATACAGATTTTAATATGCTATATAATTGAGACTTGAAATGTATTTCTGTTAGGTAAAATTCTGTGATGCCTATGCTTTATAAAATCTAATGTGTTTTAATCTGGCTGGTTATTGATATCTGTGATTTATTCTGATAATTATATAATTAGATTATTTTGATTTTGTTATTTTCAATAAAAGTTATTTTATTTAAAAAGTGAATATGTGTCTGCAAATTGATGTTGAACTAAAAATTTATTATTCTAATTATTTAGAAAATTTATGTCAAGATCTACTGCTAGTGCAACCGGTGCAATGCACCAGGGCTCCTTCCACCATGGCCCCTCCTGACCCACCTGAAGACGAGCCAGTGGCAATACAGTGCGATGACTGGTGAGAATGAAGGAACCCACGTGGGTCCAGGATGGCCCGGGGGGCATGGTGGGGGGCACTCTGGGGATATATTTATCCCCACAGATGGGGCCTATACAAAAATAATGTGCCCCCCTCCTGGGGCCCTCCATTCCCTTCGTCCGCCAAACTATAGAATAGGAAGTGAAAGAACCGTAAAAAAAAACTATAGAATAGGAAGTCAAAGAAATTATTAAGGAATAAAATATTTCAGCAATCCATGGAAATGTGGAAATGAACCATTCATAGCAGATATTCTAACACATCAAAAGATTCAAACATTTAATCACTATGCAAATTAAAGCAGACAGTGATATGCTGTGTCGGCATGCAGCAGCATTGCAATTAAGCCCCTGTCATGTGGGTGTGGCGTTAGGTCTAACCGTGAAACATGAAATCCTACATTAGAGAGGGGGCAGTTCCAGAATATAGGAAGCTGTTACTCTGGGGCTTTTTAGTGAAGTATAAATGTTATATCATAAAATTATTGAAAAGGATATAATTAATTGTCATCTATTAAAATATTAAAGGACCACTACAGTTCACTTGTTTGTAACAATATTAACAACTGTGTAACCCATGAACATAATTTTGAAACTAAGCATTTAAAACACCTCCTATGTTTTTAGCAGTGTCAGGCTCAACCATTAAAAGGGCACTGTCACTTCAACAGGAACTTGTTTTCATCTTAAAGAGCATGTAAAAGTGGCTATACATAGAATTAGAATCTTTTTCCTGTAGTAAACCATTTTTTACATATTCAGTACTGTTCATGCTATATTATGAGACTAAGCAGAGTGTGTGAAAGGGATAGTAGATGATCTAACTGCATGCTAACATTTGGGGGGCATTGCTTTGACAACTAAAGACAAGATGTTGATTCTAATTATCACATCAAAGTAGCTAATTACTATTCAATAGTCACTCATTTGCTTAAAAAATGAACACAAACAATACAGAATATCTCAAGAATTATTCACTTTATAACAAAATGTCCAATAACATTTATAACCATATTTCATACTCTTTAGTTGGAATGACAGAGTTCCTTTAAAAGGGAATAGCTGGTCTTCCATTTGGCTTCATTACTCGACTGGTGCCATGAGTTGATACACCCTGCATAGAGTTATTAAGAAGGAGGTCCTGACTTTGTTAGAAAGGTAGTTGTCGCAGGATTAGAAAAATAAAATCATTTTAACCCTTGCAGTATACGCTATCTTGCAAAACAAACTTTCATATTATTAAAACCTGTACATTTAAATGCACAATAGAAAAGTTGTCTTTATTTTCCTTTCAATATTTACTTTACCAAATGTTTCTTTTTTTTTTCTTAAATTTTGTTGTATACCATATTACTATAGTATGCCGCAAAATTGAGTATACTCCTCACATTTTTGTAAATATGTTATTATATCTTTTCATGTGACAACACTGAAGAAATGACACTCTGCTACAATGTAAAGTAGTAAGAGTACATCCTATATAACAGTGAAAAATTGCTGTCCCTTCAAAATAACGAAACACATAGCCATTAATGTCTAAACTGTTGGCAACAAAAGTGAGCACAATTAGCCATTTTCCCTCCCCGGTGTCATGTGACTCATTAGTGTTACAAGGTCTCAGGTGTGAATAGTGAGCAGGTGTTTTAAATTTGCTGTTATCACTCTCACACTCTCTCATACTCATCACTGGAAGTTCAACATGGCACCTCATGGCAAAGAACTCTCTAAGGATCTGAAAAAATAAGAATTGTTGCTCTACATAAAGATGGCCTAGACTATAAGAAGTTTGTCAAGACCCTGAAACTGGGCTGCAGCATGGTAGGCAAGACCATACAGCGGTTTCACAGGACAGGTTACACTCAGAACAGGCCTCGCCATGGTCGACCAAAGAAGTTGAGTGCACATGCTCAGCGCCATATCCAGATGTGGTCTTTGGGAAATAGATGTATGAGTGCTGCCAGAGCATTACTGCAAAGGTTGAAGGGGTGGTGGGTCAGCCTGTCAGTGCTCAGACCATACGTCACCCACAAATTGACAAATTGGTGTGCATGGCTGTCATCCCAGAAGGAAGCCTCTTCTAAAGATGATGCACAAGAAAGCCAGCAAACAGTTTGCTGAAGAGAAGCAGATTAAGGACATGGATTACTGGAACCATGTCCTGTGGGACGATGAGACCAAGATAAACTTATTTGGTTCAGATAGTGTCAAGCGTGTGCGGCGGCAACCAGGTGAGGAGTACAAAGACACGCGTGTCTTGTCCACAGTCAAGCATGGTGGTGGGAGTGTCATGGTCTGGGCCTGCATGAGTTCTGCCGACACTGGGGTGCTACAGTTTGAGGGAAGCATGAATGCCTGCATGTACTGTGACATACTGAAGCAAAGCATGATCCCCTCCCTTTGGAGACTGGGCCCCAAACACACCTCCAAGACGACCACTGCCTTGCTAAAGAAGCTGAAGGTAAAGGTGATGGACTGGCCAAGCATGTTTCCAGACCTAAACCCTATTGAGCATCTGCGGGGCATCCTCAAACAGAAGGTGGGGGAGTGCAAGGTCTCTAACATCCACCAGCTCTGTGATGTCATCATGGAGGAGTGGAAGAGGACTCCAGTGGCAACCTGTGAAGCTCTGGTGAACTCCATGCCCATGGGGGTTAAGGCAGTGCTTGAAAATAATGGTGGCCCAATTTGGACATTTCCACATAGGGGTGTACTAACGGTTTAGAAAGGCTGTACACTTACTACTTTACATTGTAGCAGAGTGTCATTTCTTCAGTGTTGTCACATGAAAATATATAATAATAATTTACAAAAATGTGAGTGGGTGTACTCAGTTTTGTGAGATACTGTATATTACCTTTCCATGTGAACAATGAACTCTTTATATATACTGTGAAAAATGGGCTAAGCACTTTTTCACCTGCGATGAGGTTGGAAGATGTGAGATAACTTGAGAATGTCTTTCCCAATAGGAAACAGTATATAGTAAATCAGGAGATAACATGAGAAGCACTTGAGATAATTAGTAAATTCCCCTGCTTACTTTTTGCATCTGGATAATGTCCATGTTCTTGGATGCAAATTTCACTGAAAATGTCCACACATTAAATTTTTATTTCAATTATACAATAACTTTAAACATGGTATAATCTTATAAAAATGATGAGATATTCTTAAAATGTAGACTGAAAATGATTGTATCACTCACCTCCATAGTGAAACCTATTACTTTGAAGCATTGTTCAATTAGATCAAACTGTGATTTGTAGAAAGGCTTATTCAAAAAGTCTTGTACAATTTTAATATGCTCATTTTGTAGGTATCTGAAATATTAAATATAAATAGTTAACACTTAAATGAGACCGGAAAAGTAACAGCATGTTATAATTTAGTAACATGTCCATGTACTGGTTGGTATTGACATACCTGGGCGGTTTGTCTTCTGGCAGTTTATAATGTTTCAGTTTTTTATTTTCTGATAATCCAGCATAAAGGTAATAGAATATGTGAAAATTCTTTTCCCCTCTGTAAAAACAAACCATAAAAAACATTTAACTTTTATGCGACAATTCATATAAAATCTGTTTTATTTTCGAATATTACTATTGTTGGAAGACAATCCCATTTTCATAAATGTAAATGTCCTTTTTTGGAGAACACTGAATTCTGTGTTGTGGTAAGGATGTGATCCAATTTCTTAAAAATATTTCCCTTTCAAGCATATGTTATTTATATTACATTGTTCATGAGGACTACGGTTGGTTTGATATGATAATACTCAATATTCTGCATGTGTGTTGCTGAGGGGCAGGATGTGCTGTGGTACCTTAGACTATATTTGAATCCCCAAAAAATATAAAAAAGCACATAAACCTAACTATAATGGAGGCACTGTTAGAAGGGGCATCAAAAGTCATCTGACTAAGTAATGGGCCCCGGTGCCAAGCACTTCACTTGAAAATAGGCAACATGTTTTTGGAATGTAAACAACAATATTATTATAACCACTACTTTATTATTTTTTTAATAAAATTAGTCTGCTAAGGAAATGTTTAATTTTAGTTTCCAGTGGTCTACTTCCTGAGGTAGAAGGACACTTTGAATGAAGAAAGAAAGCTCTATTACACAATAGGAGTGTTGCAGTAACAACTGTCAGTGCTCTCATTAGTACTAAAAGAGAGCTTATTAATTTACAAGGACACCCTTCTGTGACAGAAACTGCCAGAAACAGTAAAATAAATGGATTCCCTCAGCAAAGAATCACATATAATAGTGGTGGATATACGGGCCGTTGGTCATGCTTTGCAAGCCTCACAAAGCGAGGAGAGCCGTTGACGGCTGCAGCAGGCGGAATTTAGGCTGCAATGAGCCCTCATTGCACTGCGAGCCTCGCAAAGAGAGGCGAGCTGTTGAGGCACGGGGGACTTAGGCTGCAATAAGCGCCCCAGGCGCTCATCGCGAGGCCAGTAGGACTTTGCACACAGGCAATTGAAACACGCAGGACTTAGGCTTGACCCATGGAACTTAGCAAGGGATGCAAAATTACAGCCCATAGGACTTAGGACCAGAGGCACGTATATGGACTGTGGGCCTCGCAAAAATACGACTTTAACGGGCGAATCACTGAACAGTAAAGAGCTGAAAAAATAAACAAATATGCCTCAACACACTCATGCACAAGACAGGGGGAGAGCCAGGGAGCCTGTGAGTGAGGTTTCAACTTCATTTGAGGCATATTTGGCGTTTTTTCATGATCGAAAATCGCCTAAGCGACAAAAAAAATGTTGGACAAAAAAAAGCAACTGGATAAAAACAAAAAAAAGAGCACCAAACACGTAACACTTGAGGGAAACCAGTATCACTTCCTCAAACAGTAACATTTACACCAACACAGTAACACTTAACCCAAGCCAGTAACACTTAACCCAAGGCAGTAAACTACATGGGGGGGGGGGAGGCTTGCAATGAGCCCCGAATGCGCTCATTGCAAGCCATGCGATGACCGAAAAAGGCGCTCAGCGTGGAACTTGCTATGAGCGCCGGAGGTGCTCGAAGGGCCCTTAGCCTCACATTGTGTGGCCAACAGCATTGCCAGGCTTACAATTTTACTCCCATCATTTTTGATGGGCAAGTTGCTAGCAACTATATAAAAGCGAACAGTGTAAAAGGCTGTTTTTTTAAACATTTCGGCCACTGTCAGATTTAGTTATTCTAAATCCCATATAGAATCATTTGAGCATATTAAAAGTAATGTGAACTGCAGTAATAAATAAATCACAAGCTTACATACAAAGTTTTTCCTTGTCTCCTCACCTTGTATGTGCTGTTGCTCAGAAAACCGTATTGTTGGTGGCAGAGTACACAAAAAATTACTCTTGAATACAAAATGGCAGTTATCATGAAGCTCTAATCGTATCACTTTGATAAGCAATGTTAAATGAGACAATACCAAAACTGCTGATAAAATGTCCATTCAGTTTAGGTCAACTGTGCCAATAGAGATACAAACTAATACACGGATAACAGCTAATATGTCAGGAGGAGGAAATTATTTTTTTAGGAGAAAGATTTCCTAAAATTTTCTTTAAAGGGCTACTGTTGTGATATTTTTCAGAATGGCCCTTTTAATAGCTAAAAATGATAATCGATAATAAACAGAATATAAATAAATAGACTACCACTTATAAAACCATGTCCCCAATATTGCTGCTTCTTTTTTTAGAAAGTTGCGTTGATCTTTTTCTTAGATAATGGAACTTTAAAATAAGAAGGAATAATTAACTAATTATTTTATGAAATGTATAGCTGAAATACATTTTATTGATTTTACTGTACTTCCATTTGCAACTGACTTTTCCATTCCCTTTTTGTACAAACTTGTTGGCTTTGTTGCAGTACTTGTAGAAAAGCCTTCATTCTGTATTGAATATAGTGTAATATTTTTGGTATTGTTTGGTTTCATACTGTACATCACATTTACTTAAACAAATGATCTACCACCAACCAGTGAAAAGTAACACAAAATACTTTTTTGCATGAAAGAATATCAAAATAAACATGAACAAACTCGCTATGTTTGCTAAATCTCTTGAGTTTGCAAGCAGTAGTTTTTGAAAGTTGACACACCTGAAAATCCCTGATAAAAGTAGCATAAATTTCATAATTTGTGTTGGCCAATCACAGGCAGCTCATACATTTTAATGCAATGTAACGATCAGTGATGGCAGTCGGTGCAGGAAGGAGTCATGGTATGTGTAGTCCCCTTGTAGAAGGAACTTGGAAAAGTCACACACTGATCTGTACATTTTTGCATTGAGCTGTTGCTGGCTTGAAGGTTAGTAAAGAATTAAATCCTGTACCCAAATACAGTGTTTCTACTGTGCCTCTGTAAGGAGCTCTGGGATGTGGGAAACAAGTATAATTTGCAAAATAAATCTGTATGCGTATTCAGAATTCATTCACTCATCAAAAAATAAACAATCCTTGAACATCTTTCTAACAGTTGCAGAAGTTTTAAATTTCCCTCCTGAGTAACCTAACTCATCAAAAATAAGTACTTGACTCTATAATGTAGCAGTAAAGATCAGTAAGCTATTTTGAATTAATTATGATTAAAAAACGTTCTTTTAATTGAAAAAAATGACAAGGAAAATACCTTGTTTTCTCCAATCATGTTTTCCAAACTGTGGCAGAGTGTGAAGAATATCCCCCTAGGCTGCCAAGTTGTGCAGTATTTAAGCAATGCAATCTAATCCACACCCCACCACAGTTTGGAAAAAAATGGGAGACGCTTAAGCCTAAACATCAGTAAAATCCCACTATTTCAATGAACATTTTCTCACAAAATATCAACTCATATATTGGAAATGTTGTTTCATGATTAAGCCCTAGGAAGGGCGAAACGAGCCGTCGGAACTTTTTTTCTACTCATAAGATAAGTGCAGCTGCTCTGGTTTTATTTATTGAATAGAGAATGTTTGAATATTATCACTTTAGTGCAAAATCCCTTTAGTGTGTACCTTTGTATTTTGGGAGTAACACCACTTGGAATTGCATGTTATGCTTTAATGATTATGTGGTGAATTTATATGGAAAAACACTGGCAATGTTTCTCCATCTACCCTTTATATCATAATTAATTAATATTCTTACATTTTTTCCTTGATAGGTATATTGACCTACAATAACATCATATTTGAATTATGTCTGCTTTATACCATTAATTTATAATTGATATGTTTCTTACCTATGGGTAACTGCACTTACCTTGTTGTGTTTGTTTTTTGGTTGTCTTAGACAACTAATAGTTTTAGCTATAGTTATTGCTCCCCAAGGATTAAGCAATTCATATTGCCATATGAGGGAAGCTATGACCTATATCATAGGATACTGTTAACAACAGCATCAAGACAGGCGGAATATATTTGGGCGGTTATATGTCTCTTTTTTCTATACTTATATATTTACATTTAGATTGTCATTAGTACTTTTATTCCGTGAAGTGTGTATTATACGTTTGAGATTACTATTGGTACTAACTATAGCTTTAACCTTATCCACTCCAGTCATTTGCACGATTCCTATTTTTTACATCATTTCATTACAGTATTTAAGCAATGCAATCTAATCCACACCCCACCACAGTTTGGAAAAAAATGGGAGACGCTTAGGCCTAAACATCAGTAAAATCCCACTATTTCAGTGAACATTTTCTCACAAAATATCAACTCATATATTGAAAATGTTGTTTCTACTATTTTTCACAGCTTTACTGATATAAAAGTTAGACCATTACAGTGGTTTGTTAGCACAATTCAGTGGATTGTTAGCACAATACAGTGTAGGCTTCTTTACTTTTCCTTGTATAATGCATAAAATAGTTACTAAAATTACTTCTGTTATCTATATCTGTAATACTGCAAAGTATCACAATTGCTAATGTCCTAGTACACAACTCTGGTTCTCTTATTATTTATTTATGTATCTTTGCTTTGTATGACTCCGTTATCTCTGCCTACTTCCTTAAATCTAATAAACGTACTGCAGATAATATCTCTTTCCATTCTTCCAGATGCCAGTATTCCCTGACCTTCAATCTATATACTGATAGCCTTTATGTAAACTAATACTATTCTGCCGTTTCCTTGTCATCTATACATATCTCAAATTAGATCGTATGTAAAATGTCTTCTTGCCACCTATTCGTTTATCACTCAAGGGAAGGAAGTAAGAGTGGAGGTATGGTACAAAATGTCAAATTGTGTACTTAAAGGGATACGGAAGGTTTCTGCATTTCACTACGAATATAATATACCTATATATGTCTTTACTTTTGTGCACTTTATTTTATTAAGTGCTTAAAAGCTCTGTTTTTTGTGCATAAAAACTGACATATAGTTGATAACTGGTTTCTCCCCTCTACAGCTCATGAAGACAGTGTTGATAGGTTGCAGAATATTAACAAAACTATAGCTACAAATCATAGTCAGAAGGACTAGAGAAAGAACTGGAGTTATTTGAAATTGTCTCCATTATTACAGAAATGTTCTATATTGTTATTGTGTTAATTTATTATTTTTAAAAAAATGTTGTTAAATTTAATTTACATATAATATGCACATGATGAGGAATACAATACTTTATGATTTTCACAAAAACATAGAAATTGTCTGAGAACTTGTTACTGGTACGTATTCTATGTTGCATATGTGCATGTTTCATATTTGTTCAGTTACCATGTAAAGTTTCATTTTCCATTGTTTGTTTAAAGAGAGACCTTGCTGTTAATTGCTTGCAGCTTCACGTTTAGAGATTTAAATTAGCTACTTATCTGCATTTAGTATTGTTTGTTATTGTGTTTTATATATATATATATATATATATATATAAAATATACATAAAATTTACAATTATAAAAACACAGATCTGTCAAGTTCATCTTACATAGTGAAAAAAATAGTACTTACAAAGCTTGATGAACAACCCTTGATTTTTCTAGAAGGTATTCAGAAATTTGGGCTGCAACCACTGTTCCATTGTTTGTGAACTTCATTTCTAGGTATTTCCCAAAACGGCTTGAATTTTCATTAATAATAGTGCAGGCATTTCCAAAGGCTTCTACAAGGTTATTCACCTGCAAGATTTTTTCCTGTAATGTTCTGTTGTTTGCCTACAAAAAATTCCCAGAAAAATTATAAAATTACTTCCTTGCAAACACTAACAACGTAAATCTGTGCATATATTTATTTCCATTGTTATTTGTTCTTATAGTTATACATTTAGTAACTTGTTTATTTAGTGACTTACTGGGCCAGATGAACTAAAGGATGGACTCTTGGAAAACCACACCATTTCTCTGATATTCCTTGGGGTATATGTCTGAAGATTTTATGCAAAGAGTTCTCCAACATTTAACACTTTACTCTACTATATTTGCAATGCTGTACTGAATTTGGAATGATGCATTCAGAAAATCCATAAATCCATAGGCCCCAATCTAGACTTTCCAGTCATGTTTTGTCGATACAGAAATAATTGTCTTTTCTCTATATATAACAGATATACTATGTTGATTATGAAACCAAATCTAATTTTCTTAGTTTTTTTTTTTATTAATATAAAAAATAAATATATCAGTAGCATTTTGTGTGTAGTTTTGGTCCCATACTAAATTAGTCAATATTTCTCATTTTTATAACACCACACAATCACATAGGTCTTATGAATATCCTAAACAACTTTGATCTTTGTCTATTTTGAAACATTGTAAGCTGTATAGCAGACGAACATATCAATACATTTTAATTAATCATATATTTTATTATGTAAATTTTGGGGATATAAATATTTACTTTTGTCAATACTCCAATTAGTAGTAGAGCCATTAGTGTCCCCTGCTTTCATTATTGTTTCATACACACAACACATAATCAATTCAACTAAAAAAAAAAAGCTAATTCAGCCAACCTATAGTTTTTTGGGAAGTTGATTTGTTGCTGCTAGACAGTAGTATAAATATCCAACTACACATCACCAGAACAAATGAATACACAAAACATGAACCAAATGCATATATTGCTCATCTCTTGTTCTGAAATTCAAAGTTGTACACATGATATTCATTATTTTTAATATAATGTAAATACATACACGCCATTTAATTTTTGCTTGTTATATCTGTTCCCATTTTAGCAAATATATTACAGCCCCTAGTAGTCTATGTCTCTGTCAAGAAATATTATCTGTGAAATCACTATCATAATAAACTACCAGTTATATAGATGGGTTATATATACTTCTATTAGCAGATTATTATTTATATCTTTCATATTTTATAGATATATTTTTGAAACCCTGTGTTATAAAAGAAGGGTCTAATAAAAGAATGAATGATAGTATATGCATTTAAAAGGCTTTGATACCAAATGTGTACAGGTTTATAGCTGAATTAAGCTGATGTATTCTGTTTTTTCTCTGTGAAAACCTCTCACTGAAAATCAAGTGAGTATTATGACCTCAAATAAATATTTAATACTGGTGCCATTTTCTGGTGAAAAGAAATCATGTGTTCAGGAAGGAAATATTTTAATTGCTCAAAATTGTAATAAATGTAGGAACTAGAGATGAGCAAAATTATGAATAAGTATTTTGCACAACACAATACATGTGATAATTGTATATTACAATATTCCCAAGAGCAGGATAATCATCATTATAAGTTGTTCTTCTTTATCTGTACACATTCTGGTTAAATTAACAATATTTTAAAATATTTGAATATATAGTGTTAGTGTAAAACCTGACAAAACATTTCCTCCTCGGCTTGCAATATGTGTTTTTAAGTATTTAAATTGAATTATTATTGAAGGTCAAACATAACTTGCAATAACATGTCATGCAATTGAAGACCTCTAGTGCATTGCACATTAGGTTGTGTTTGTGAACAACAGAATGCCATCAAATATTGAACAATCCAGATTGGCTGAATCCAACTCCCTAGATATAGACTATACTAGTCATATTTAGTAAGTGACATTGGTGGAACCCTTAACCAGATGTTTCAATAGATACTATTGTTTGAGAAATGTTTGGTATATTGGAAGCTCAACACTTAGAATAACGATGATGATAATGATGACTGCACTGCTGTGGCAATAAGAGTAAATAGAAGTAGATATCCATCCACAATGATCCCAAAAAGTTTAAGTTCCCTGATCTATTTTCTGATGACATAAAAATAAAAAAATGATAGCAAATGTCTATTTTCTAGCCAATGTACAAGATAGTTGTTATTCCAAGCTAATGTGCTGGGTCACAATCCTTCTTGTACAGTAGTGAATAAAAATGGAATCTATAATCCTTTATACATGATTAAGTGTGTAGCCCAGCAACACTTGGGTAACTTTCCATGAAAGTGACACTGAAGTGGTAATAGAAGTTCCCATTTGAAAGCTGTACCTAGTATAATGAAATGCATATTAAACCAATTATACAAAAGTATGAGTTATCATTATGTTTTTGTTTTGTTTTTGTGTTCTTATCTTCCCTCTGCTCTCTTCTAGGGTGCTGCCAATTTGGCCACTGTTTGTTTTTTTCATATCTCAGAGAGGGTCACTGTTTGAGGTGGGAGGTCAGTAAGTTGAGGATCCTCTATTAATCTATTAATTACACGTGGACACACTCTAAAGAATAGAAGAAAGAGAGATGCCATAATGGCAACACAATAGAAGTGAGTTATAAAACATTAAAGCAATAGTACATAACTTTATAATTGGTCTAATATGACTTTTGATATATTGAATAAAGCTTATACTTTTAAATGACAATGGCTTGTTTTATCACTATTGTGTCTTTTTAACCCCACTGAACCATGTTGTGGATGAGTACATATTTCTATTAGAGACTACACCAGTTATGACACCAGTTATGACAAATTCACCTCCTACCAGTGGCTCTGTGAGCAATCCCTCTTCAGTTATTGTGGATACTGTATCGGATTGCTTTAGAAATGACCCCTAAAATAGAGACAACTAACTTATACCAACTTTGTATCCTATGACTAAAAAAGTTATGTATTGTCAATACATCTTATTAACATGTGTATTAACCCTGCTAGAAAAAGGAGTTGAAAAGTCATTAATATTACTCACATCATCATAATATGTTAAGATTGTAGGACAATAGTCACAGAATACATTACTGATAGATGAAATATTATAATTATTTTTTATTGAATTTTATAATTAATTTCTTCTGTAAAAAGTTGAGTTTAATCCTCAGAATTCCTGTGAGACAATAAAAGTTTAAGTATATTATATATTAAAGGTATATATAAGTTTACTGGGTTTCAAATGTTTGGTAAGAAACAGGCAGTGATCATCAGAAAAAGATGTGTTATATAGAAAAGTTCAGGGTACTTACAGAATTATATACCAAAAAGTAAATTCTAGCTTTTCACACCCACAGGACGGGTACATAACTCATAAGTACACACAGGAAATACAGCCAGATACATATTTTTGACCTTGCAGATGGAATCACATGGTAGGGCGGGATCTGAGCTCACAGTGAATCAGAGCACAAGGGAAGGGAAGGGGAGAGGGAGAGAGAGACAGGGAGAGAGATAGAGGGAGAGAGTGCACAGAGAGAGTGAGGAGTGAGGGAGTGAGTATGGGCAGAGTGAAGGAGTGTGGAGTGAGTGTAGGTGGGTGGAGTGAGTGAATGTGGTTAGAGTGAGTGTAGGTGGAGTGAGTGATTATGGGTGGAGTGAGTGCGAAGTCAGTGAGTGAGTGTGGGTGGAGTGAGTGAGTGTGGGTGGAATGCATGTAGGTAGAGTGCATGAGAATAAGTGAAGTGAGCGTGGATGGAGTGAGTGAGCGTGGAGTGAGTGAGTGTAGGTGGAGTGAATGTGAAGTCAGTGAGTGAGTGTGAGTGGAGTGAGTGTGGGTGGAATGAGTTAGTGTCGGTGGATGGAGTAAGTGAGTGTGGGTTTGTGGAGTGAGTGTAGGTGGAGTGAGTGGAGTGAGTGTTGGTGGAGTGAGTGAGTGTGAGTGGAATGAGTAAGTGTAAGTGAAGCAAGTTAGTGTAGGTGAGGTAAGTGAGTGTGGGTGGAGTTAATGAGTGAGTGTGAGTGAGTCTTGGTGGAGAGAGTTTGAGTGGGCAAAGTGAGTGTGGAGCGAGTGTGTATGATGGGAGAGAGAGTGAAATGGGTAGAGTAAGTGAGTGTGATATGGGTAGAGTGAATGAGTGTGAAGTGGGTGTGGGTGGAGTGAGTGAGAGGTGGGTGAGTGATGTGAGAGGAGAGTGAGCAGAGACCATTTTATTCTTTACAGCCTTTAGTAATAAAGTAGTAAGTTACATCCCAAGTGAGACAGTATGCACAGTGTCTCTGAAACAGTAGGAAGGGGAAGTGCTGAGGAAGGTGAAGAATGATACAATGTATTAGCCTGATAATGAATTTGAATGTTATGCTAATTTAGGTGGGATTTTCTAGGGGCATACACCATCAAATGCAACTGCTAAAAAACATAGGACATTTACCTAACTTCAATTTAAGCTAATTAATGTTTATTTTGGGATATTTTCATGCAAAAAATGTTTTCATACACTACTAATTTGCCTCTATCAGATGCATTCATAATCCTGGAAATTTACAGATGCATTTAATTAGTATGTACACATGGGGGAACTGAGGGAAGTCATTGCATTGCTTGATTATATGTTTCTATTTTAATTGAGGCTTGGATGGTTCCCATTAGTTGTAGGACTTGCCTCTGTTTAAATATGGGGTCTCAATGGTCCTTTAAAGGACCACTGTAGTTTGGGAAAAACATCATATGTTTGTGAAGTATGTAACAAAATACCAACATTAGTAATCTTGAGACCAATAGCATAATTCAGTTAGATTTAGCAGATTCAGCTTGGGTCTTGAGATTTCCATAATGGATGTTTAGCCACTGTTTTCTACTTAAAGGGGGAGGGGGGTATTTTTACAAATAATCCTGTTATTATGTGTCAAAACAATGTGGCAACAAAACTGAATAGAGATTTTAATTGCATCCTATGTCCTTTCCCAGTAATATTAGAGCAAAAAGAAAATGGTTCTGCCCATTAAAGCAAAACTGAGTATAGCTAAGGCTGTACTTCTTGTTAATTTACTAAAAAGAGGTTGCTCATTATAAAGCCATACTTATTCATACAAGTATACAAGTATATACTTGTTAAAAGAGCATATTATTTGTATTACACTTCATATAATGGAACTTATAAAGCATTTTAGCCCCTTTCCACTTTTATTATCCAAAACACAGTTCTTCTCTTTAAGTCAGTCAGCAGCAATTGTATTTTAAGATATTGTTTTGGTACTGTACTGTTACTGGAGGTGTGAGCATCAGTGGCATTGCAAACATTTAACTGTCTTAAACTTGCCAATGAAGGATGTGTAAATATCATCTCTATCCTTCACAGAGCTTTGCAAAACAAACATAATTTATTTCAGCAAAATTAAGTATGCCTGTGTTGCACTAAAGATTCCCAGAGCATTCCAAGGCAAATTTCAAGCATTCATAACACTTTGTTTTTGTTTCTTATTTCATAAAGATTCTGTACAAATATCCCTTTGGGGAAATTAACTTTAAATGCTAGTTTATAATATCCATAATCATCTTTTAAAAGTATCACAGAAATGATTATCTGTATACAGTAATTAATATTTTTTCATACTGCTGCCATACACTTAGCGCTATTTATTTTTCCATGTATTGCTTCTATGCTTTAGAAATGAATCCTCTTAGTTTTTACAATAATTATTTTATATTATTAAACATTGTGTACAAAATCCTTTAGATTTTTGATTACCTTTTCAGATAATTTGGAGAGCCAGTTTTATTCTTCCTTGTTGTGTAAAACATAAGTTAATTATTTTTTTCCTGGACAATCAGGGCTAGCACTTCAGCTTGACCCATGAGGTCAAGATACATTTTGCCTCTTCCATTTAAAAGGTGGGTATAGCTCAGAATTGTCAGTCTTCTCCATCCTCTTGTTAATACAGGATGGTATTATGTTGGCTAATTATTTGACAACATAAATTTTCTTTGATCCCTTTTTCTCTTTAATTTTATTTTAATTGTTTTCATAATTTCCTTTAGGTTTGCTGGAAACTGTGTGATAGAGACAGACTTAAAGTAATGTAGTGGAGGTTCCAAATGTTGTATAATTTAAACTCCAGAAAATAACAATTGATAGTAAATTAATATTGAAGTTTGTATTTTGTACCTTTCAATCAGCCTTTCTAATACATGAACTTGGGACAGTTGGATATATCTTGCAAATAGATAGATCATGGCCAATAACTGCTAATTCCCCCTGCATCCATTGCATTCAGTTGGAAACCATATGAAATACAATTAGTGATACTTAGGCCCCAGGGAGTAACTTGTCTAATATGTTTAGTTACTTTCTGGGGTTTGAGAAAGAACATTTTGGAGAGAGCTAGCGCTGTTGGTATGTCCGACAGAACATGCATTTTCTAATAACAATGAATTGAGTAGTTGTTTTTACCTTCAAGTTATTATCAGATGTGAAACTTCCTTTGGTTCACTTTAACAGATATCTAGTATAATTTCAAGTTCAAATCCATTCTTATCTGGAAACCACTTATTTCCAGTTTTGATGTACCCTCTTTAGTCTGGCAAAGGTTTCAAGAACATTTTCCAAGACTAATATTTCTGTGTATTGTTAGCCGACTAAGGTTGTCCATATGATCTTCAAATGAACCCTTTGTGGATATGCCTTTTTATTTTAAATTAAAAGACACATTTAGAAAAAAATGTTAGTAACATGAAAAACTTGGAAAAATGAAAAACAAGTTGGTTATTGTATGTGATTATTGTAAAAGGAATTAAAGACATTTTTTTTCCTAATATCTCATCTGTAAATATTTTTAACACCAACTAAGCAACTTTTAATTTTTTTTTTTTTTAATTAATCATTTGAAAATAATCCATTATGAACACTGCGTTTCTCCTATTTGACTAATATATTGAAATTGTCTGTAAACATTTAACAACATAACACATATATATAATACCTTTCCAAGCACAGTAAGCTGCTGGACCAAAAGATGAGCTCCTTCAGTCTTTCCTGCACCACTTTCTCCAGAAATTACAATGCACTAAAATTGACAAAACATACATAATATTACTAATCCTTTAAAAATAAATAGAATTAGCAAAATACATTTATTATAGAATAAATTGTCATTACCTGGTCTGAATTGTATGTTACCATGGACTGGTAAGCTATATCAACCACAGCAAAGATATGTGGAGGATTAGCAGTTATTTTTGCTCCTATGTAAAGTTGAGAGTACTGTTCAAGCAAAAACAATATTGTTTACATCAGTTAGACATCATCCTTATAACCATTATACTTTTTAAATTTGTTTCTTAACAATTCAATGTATTTTAGTGGGTCGTATCAAGAGTGATAATATCATACATTTGGTTATTCATATTAAAAAAGCAAACATCACACACAGTAAAGAACAACCAAGCTTCTTTACTGTGTAACAGCTGAAGTCTCAGAAGGGTTCCATGCTATAGATGGGTTCATCTCTCCAAGGAAATGGTGCAAAGGAGCTTGTGATAGAAAGTATGCCAGGAAGCAATTTTTTAAAGCAGAACCATTTCAACTTTTTATATGGCTATATAAGTGTAGTTTTCCTAGTTTTTGTCATTTTATCAATGTAATGTGTAGATAGTTTTGAAAAATATATTCTCATTGTTCCCCCGCATTCCTTTAATGTTTAGTGTAAAAAAGTATTAAAATCATTTCAAAATATTACTTTAGATCTAAGCTATTCATATGGAAATACAGTGGAAATATCTTGAAATAGATTAAAGGGAAATTAGTATAGTTTGTGTATTTAATATGTAAGCTGACCTTTATTGTAATCATTGTAACGTAGTACTAACAGAAAATCTAAATGTAAGGATGATATCTTGGTGTGACAAAATAAATGTGTTTAATGATTGTAAATATAACTGATGATTATGTAACATAACAAATGATTATGAATGCAGTGCTTACTCTAAGGTAGAAGAAAAAAATAGGATATGGGTAAGATTCCAGATATGAGAATTAATAGGCAAGGCTACCTCCTTTATTGTTTATGAGCGCCATCACAATCCTAATTTATTTGCGAAAAAAGTCTCTTTCTTAACTGTGGGAGCTATTTTGAGCAAACTAAATATCCATCACAGTTTCCACTAGCCTTGTTTTGGGGTCTATACACGCTGTATGTAAAAATGTACGGTCCTTTAGAAAAAAAGGCATAGGGGCCAGGTTGAGGGAAATATTGGCAAATTAGTCATTCTGCGTTGGTTGCTGAATTTTGTGATCCAATAGAAAACTCAAATGTCACGTTAAAAAGAATGTTTTTCCCACCCAAACTCTGACTGTGTTGAAGCTTTAATTGCAAAGGAAAGGTGGTGAGGGCTTGAGAGAGCGAGCGAGAGAGAGAGAGAGAGAGAGAGAGTAGTTTGGAGGTTCTGTGCATTGCTTATTATATTAACTTACAGTACATATAATTTACACATCATTTAGTTTACTGATATCACATAAATCACTGACAGAGTTATACACCCCCACACACACATATATAATAGGTGGACCACATTACATATACCCCCTTACCCCTCACCCTATACCCTTACATTATGAATTACACACAAAACATATATTTGATTTCCGACACATATATATATCCACGTCTCATATTATATTGAGTTATATTCAGTATGGTGAGAGGAGTGAAGAAGGGAATGGGAGGGGAGGGGAGGAGAGAGGGTGGCCTGGGGAGAGGAGCTTGGAGAGGAGGGAGGGAGAGGATGGAGGGGAGAGGTGTGGAGAGAGTGAGTAATGAGGATAGAGGGAAAGGAGCGGTGCAAGGTGAAAAGAGGGGGTGAAGGAAGGAATGGCAGCAGTGGGTGGCAGTAGCAGGGGGTCAGGGAGGGCCAGGAAGGGCAGCAGTGCAGGAGAGGTGGAGGAAAGAAGGGATGCCCCAGCTGTAGGTTCATATAGAGTAGAGATAGAGCGGGAGGAGCCTGATACCAGTGGTGGGGGAGTGGTGAGAATGAGCAGGCATCATGGACAGACCAGGGAGATGAGCCACCCCAGATGCAGTCAAGAGGACAACAGGCGGTTTCAAAACCAGAGCCCCCAATTGGACCCTCAAATAATTTATGGCTCTTCTTTGTGCCATTTGTGCCTACGCCCATATTCTCCATGGGAGCAGGGATGTGAGGCCTGGCCAGAGGGCCAAGATGTGGAAGGAGGTTGCCAGGGAGGTCAGTGTCCTGGAAGTTTTTGTGTGGAATCTGAAGCACCATTATGATGACTGCCAGTGCAAGTTCAGAAGGAAGATTTTCTTCTTATGGGAGATGTTTATCTAGACATAGTTGTGCTTTCCCAAGCAGTGTTCCCAATACTTTTGTATTAGTGCATATTAATATGTAGTGTTGTAATCCTTATACCTTTTTAACTACTTAAAATCATGATATGAAAAGGTATACATTAGACAAATAAATAATACCTGTTGCTGCTGATGGCAGTGCTATATATATATATATATATATATATATATATATATTTATATATATATATATATATTATTTGCCGCATCACACCACACACATGCATTTAAAATTGTTTTATCATCATCAAACCTGTGAGGAATATAGGTCTAGATTCCTGAATGGATTGACCGCAACAAGTATGTCACCGACATATGTGTATATCTGAGCTCTGCTGTATCGCTTTTGCAGTTGGTCCGTCACTGTGTTCTATAATTGAAAATAAACAAATGCATTTTGCTTACTATTTGTTATAAGTGATTCGTATCAAAATAGTTTTCATTATCTAATCTATAACATTACTTGTGATACTGGTCGTTTTTTTTAAATAGTTAGCTTAAGAGTTTATATAAACATATAGCTAGGACAAAAAAATATACTTTTCCTAGAATACTTTATTGACATTAATAGGAGTATTCTGACTAGTCCAATTATACCCATTTTACTTTACTGTAAAGAGCAACAATAATCATTCTAACTCTAACTATGATATAAAGGTCAAATTGTCTTCTTTGTGCTCCTTATCAGAACATATAAGAAGAAAGTTGTATGATGATAAAAAAACAGTCGAAATCAAGAAAAACAAATTATTGTTTTTTATTAACATTACTATATATAAAAAAAAAAATTTTGTAGTTTGTGTTTTTCCGTGAAGATAATAAGGGGTTATATGCAAATTCCATTACATAAAGCACTTAAATTCCAAATTATTAATCAGTGATTTTAATTTACATATTAAAATCCAAATTAATACAAATTAACAATTCATATGATCTACAAAAAGACCAAAGTGTAATGCTGGAATAGAGGGAAAGAAAAAGTAAAGAGGAAAAGTAACCAGTATACAAGTCATCCTATATAACTAACTCTATTGTTATCTCTATACCTATGTGCATATTATAAATCCTTATAAAATCTTTTGAGGATCTTTTCAAAAATATTTTTAAATGATTGACTTCTTATAAGCGACATGTTTAATATTCATCATGCTGTTACAGAAAAGTAATTGCTAATGCACAAGCAAAACATCAAATACATTCCATTGATATTGTAGAACTAGATATTATCTATGAGTTAGGAACATGTTTTTTTTTACTGTATTATCTTTACCATTAGTGGTACCTATTAAGTAGAAGCTGCAAGTTAAAAATATTTTTATTTCATGTTTTTTATCAAAAAAGGAACCAGACAGCATAAAGCAAATATAATACCGTTATAAACATATTTTTAAGGAAATTAGTAGTAATTATGTGAAAATTCCATGTTTCAGATGGTGGTGTTTGATAGCTGGTGTTTTGATGTTTTAAATACAACACTCCCTTAAAATGCCCTTAAGACTCTGATTGTTGGTGAATGGGAAAGAGGTTACTAGGAAAGATAATTTAGTGATTATTGTGATTACTGTGACCTATGGGGCTCCTCCTATGGCTTAATGAATATACTCCTATTTGCAAAATAATGAGCACAAATGTAAATTACAGCATGGATAAGTAATTTTCAGTTCTCAGATTTGTATTAAACAGATACAGGAAGTGTTTCATAGTGGAAATGTGGTATATTAACTTTATAACTAAAGTCTAAAATATAAAATCAATCAATTCTTCTCTTGAGCTGTGCTGGTGAATTTTACATTAAAACATTTTTTGAGAGGAAAAAAATTATTTACCAATTACAGTTTGTGCCTAGCTTTGAAGAAGTCTATAATTATAATTGACAAATTTGCATTAAGCTGGAGAAATTAAAATAAATTATTGGTGCTTAAAATTATGCATCATTATGAAGATGAAAGTACCTCTGGCATAAAAAAAAATACAGCAGCTTACAAATGATAAACTAGACACCTAATGGAAATCTACTAAAATAGTAAAACTGCCAAATTAAATTGTGGAGTTACAATTACAATAGTTTATAAAAGTAACTATTACATTACATTGCTATAAAAAAGGGATGAATATATAAACTAAGCTTTCTGCGGCCATAACGTATTGTACGATTCAGGACCGTTTTTTGTATACAGTGTCATGCATAAATATTGACTCCCCTTGGACTTTTAAGGCAGAAACGTATGTCTGGGGTTTGCCGTTTCTCCTGTTCAGGGTGGAATTGTCTGGTGTTTTGGGGCAGGGTCACTCTATTGAGTGAGACCAGACTGATATACTACAGGATATTTCTCCCTGTGAAGGGCCCAAGTGTGCTAAAGAGGATGCTCTCAGAGTGGGTTATTATGTCCATAGAACTAACCTATTAAGGTTAATTTGTTCTCCGACTGAGTGCCTCTAACTTTGTTGTGTTTCCCCTTGCACTTTTACATATTTTGTAATGTTACAACCTGGAATTTACGTTTATTTAATTTGAGTGAATACCATTTGATTTACTCAACAAACTGATCACTTTGAAGTTACATAATTGTTACTATTGTGACATAGAGCTTAAACAAGAGAGGCAGACATTTATAAGTTATGTAAGTATTTATCCCTTAGTCAACACGTGGTAGAATCACATTTGGCTGCAATCATAGCTGTAGGTCGTTACAGGTAGGAATTTACGAAACGTTCATATCATAAAAAGTGTTGACCAGTATTCTTGGGAAAACTGAACAAGCTCCATCAGGCTGGATGGGCACTGCTGGTGAAGGGTGGTTTTGCTAATATTTACAGCTGGATAATGGTTAAATGCTGACAAGTGATCAGGGAAAACAGGCACCTTGTCTAATTTCCATAGTAACATTCGGCAATTCTAAGAAGTTCACTGCAGTTCATCAATCCACTAATGAATGCCAATGTATTACAAATCATTTGTGCTCTGAATATTTATTAACAACTAATCGTAAGGAAAAAAATATTAGGTTATCACTGTAATTGTGAAACCAATACCCACTGAGTCTGTTCATTTTCTGTGAGCAAATTTAACAAGGAGCTAAATGTGCTAGCAGTACCAATATGAAGGTGTTTTGTGAGAAAGAAAACCTGATGGTGGATTTATTATGTAATCTTGCTCTAAGATGTAAGAAATACAAGAGAATAAGTAATTAGTTATGATATGCACACCAAAAAAATCTGTTTTACAAACCCTCAGAATTCTTATTATAAAATAACACAGGGATTTTTAGCAGTACTAGAGTCATGCACATATTAAGGTTTTACACTGCCCTAGGTAAATCAGATTTGTGCACCCCCCAAGTCCCAGTTACAGTTGTTCCTTTCCACTTTCTATATCTCATATCATAAGTTTGTATGTGTGTATATATATATATATATATATATATATATATATATACTGTATATATATATATATATATATATATATATATATATATATGTGTGTGTGTGTGTGGCGTGTCAGAAAGTATCAAGTAACTTATTGATAGAAATACCCCTACATTTCTGTATATATACACACATATTTCAATGCACTGCATCTTCCAGCAGCTTTCTGCTTCCTAAATATGTGCTGCCCTAGGCCTGGGCCTTGTGGGCCAAGGGTACAAACACACACCTGACTACAGGAGTATAACGAGTCATAAGCGAAACCTAAAACCTATTGAATAAGCTAGTTTAGCTTGTTAATGTAAAATGATGAGGGCACTTTGAACGTTTCAATCACTCAATATTTTTTAATGGCAATTTTGAGTTCACTATTTAAAGGATCACTAAAGCATTATATTTATATTAGTATCTTTTGAAGAACTTGATTATTGGTAAAATCATTGTAGAAAGTAAAATAAAATCATATAGTCTAATTTGTAACTATTAAATTCATTTGATTTACTTCAGGGAGTCATTTACTTATTTTTTAAACCTAATTATTCATCTGGGATGGACGTTGGATGCAGACAATATCCTACTAATAGGCTGCACAATATTGTGAAACTTAACAATACGATTAAATGGAACTTCAGTACACAATGGAATCAACCTTCCAAAAGACAATTAAGATATGCAAATAAAACACGGATGGTGTAAATACAAAGATTTGTTAATTTTTTATACAATTTACTCTACAATAAAATCATCCTTAATATTTACAATAATACAATAATTGTCCTTAAATTCAAAAGAATCCCAATACATTAAAAATGTGTCATCATTATATCTATGGCAATGTTAAAATAACTTTTTTTTGCCTTTCCTTTAACTTTTTGGTTTATCCATTAATTATAGAATCTAATTTCACATTTTTATTATGGAACACATAGATATGCTTATAAGTTACTGTACTAAAGGATCTGTAAGTCATCAAAGCTGATGAGGCTAAAACTGTTCCTTTGTTTTTAGCAGTATGAATGTACATATGTTTTTAAAAACTATATATCTTTCTTAGTTGTTTTTGGACAATGGAGTGTCATAGTTGATTAGTACCTAGTTGGCCTGATGATTGTGTATTTATAAGGCTACAGATAGTTGGGGAGGGGGGGCACCATAGCCTCTGAGTTAGGAGGTCTCTGTTTTGAGACATAGGATCCAGTATCCCCCTGTTTCATCATAGAGGGCACTATTAGGGTTACCAGTGAGTTTGTGGATATCACCTTGGCTCTTTAGTGAGAAAGTTTTGTTTAACAAAACACTGAGAAAATTGGGCAAATTATTGCAAGAAGTTGAATAGATATCCACATCGTATTATAACATAACCCTTATAATCAGGCTTAGCTGGTGTGGTTTGGATCATCTAAGGACTGTATGAGTCCAATACTTCCCCTTACATATCTGATTCAAATTGGTGGAGAGTTATATGGCATTGCACAGAAGCAGCTATTTTTGTTAATACAGAGTTTTTTTGATTTTTAATAAATTGTAAAAAAAGTTCCTAATTTGTATCTAGTCGAAAAACAAAGTCCACATAATAGTTAAAGAATTAAAGACTATATTTATTTTTTTATTGTTAAAAACTGTTTTCTTATTAACAAGACTAGTTTTTTCAAAAGAACATACTATAAATAAGGGATTTGAGAGTCATATTACATCTCATATTATATTTCTAAATCACTGAAACATACTATATATGTGTTTGTTGTAATGTTCATCCAGTTCATAAACTGCACTTATCCTGGAAACTGTGTACCAGTTCAGTAAATAAAATATTTGAATAAACTGTTTTAATGTGGAAATATTGTCTAAATTATGTTTCAAACTGTGGGTATTATATAAAAAGGGTTTATGATTCTAGTCATTAAAACACTTTATACACCAAGTAGAAATAAAAAACATGAATGTTAGTTCTGAATTTACAATGCAACATTTCTGTTTCAATGTTCTCTAAATAATGTACATCTATTACATTCAGCACTATTCACCTACTATCAGCCTAATTAAATTGCGATTCTGCCAATTTAATACGGCTCTATATAAGCACATAGCATTTTTTTTTTATAGAAGTTTTTAGTTAGTGAACTTCTATCCAAAAGCAAGGTCTTCACTAACTAAAAACTTCTGTAAAAAAATATGCTCTGTGCTTATATAAAGCCCTATTCAATTGGCTGAATCGCAATGTAATAAGGTTGATATGTCTAAAATAAAGTGAGCTGTCTACCAAAGTGAAATGGCAGGACATTGGATGGACAAAGTGGACAAAGTGAACCAATTAAGATTTTACTGTGAGTTGTTAACTTGGATATTTTAGCTTTAGAAGAACATTATAAACCATGTTTGCTTATTAGTTCTCAAATACATTTAAAGATGCACTAGAAGCAAGGCATAATATATGAAGCAAAGATACATTATATATATATATATATATATATATATATATATATATATATATATATATATATATATATATATATTATTGCTAGAAACTGAACAACCTGAGAAATGCACCTAATACATTTGGCAAGGAACTGCGTTCTACCAATTATGCTTGTGAAACTCTCGTGCACACAATCACAAAGCTTTTTATACTTTATTTCAGTATACTAAGTTGTCTTTACTAAAAATGGTATCATTCTATAAAAACAATTCCAATGGAATATCCAATGGAATATCATGTGTGTTCTGAAGTACACTGTAAGGACTGAGAAACATCCTCATCTATCTACAGGCCCATAACTTCAGCATCTAGCACAAATGCTGGTCATTGCTTTGAATCACTTTTCATACATGAACTAACCAATGAGGTGCATTCATGTCAGTGATTGTACAAATCTTTTAGTAACCTATTATTTTATATCCTGTAAGACAAATTCACTAATATTTGATTTCTCCAAGGCTTATCAACTGGGTGAATCCATGCCCTTGTATCTGTTCTTGATAGAGTTGCATACATTTATGCATATTGTTTATAAAATAGGGAACCTATTTTGGTGTCAAAAACTGCGTTAAATAATTATAAGGATGCTTTATGGTCACCCACCAAAGGCTATGCTTATCAGTATAGTAAATGTTTTACACTAACATAGTTTATACAGTTGAAGGTATGATTCTCCCAAATGTATGTTGTGGGCACTTAAAAAAATATTTACATTTTTTTTAGAACAGATATCTCTTTAACTAATGTTGAAGAGATCCATGTCTTAAAACACAGATTTTTTGTCTTCATTGCCTGGTAATAGGGTATTTGTCTCAATTCCAACTACAGGCACGAAAAAAAACCCTGTAAGCCATAACAAATACCATACCAGTTGTATGTTTGTGCAATTTCTATTAGTTAGTCACGTCAAGACATATTAATATATTTTACTGATGAAATATCATTGCCAATAATTACTAATCTGGCACTCTGCATTTATTTTCTTTAGTGTAAAAACTGGCGAAAAAGAACAAATATGAGCATGCTAAGACCACAGGAAGTAACAAGGCCGGTTAGAATAATGACTGTGTATCAATATAATCTATGAATAGTATTGCAAATGGGACTATACTAAAAGGACTATTATGTAAACCTTCTGACATACAGAAGCACCTACAGGGAACCAGATTTGTAACTATTTCCCTAAATTAAATAAGCTGGGAAAGTCACTCTGCTAATAGACTTCGCCAACAAGAACAACATATTGTTCAATTATGTCTTCAAATAAGCTGCATGTATGCTGTTTAGCAATATCTTGAAATATTTAAAAAATTGATGATGATGTACAGTACCTCATCCAGAACTTCCAATGTTGCTAAGTCATCCACATCATTCTGGTTGGGTGTCATAGAGTCTCTGGAGTTGCCCTTCTTCGTATGAATCCGTTCATGCCTAGAAAGCAAAGAAACAAACTATTCTTTAAAAAATAAAGCTGCTTAAAAACAAACTCATTATTATGCATTAACTATGTCATGCAACACAGCAAAACACATGACACACGTCAGTTTCTCACGCCTGGTAGAATTTGCAGTAAGACCGAACCTATAGTATTTTGGTAGTAAAATGAATTGCGTAATGTTTTTTCTGTTCACTTATTTGCAAAATCCCTGTCTTACTTTCCTTCTCAACTGCAGATATACAGTGTGGCTTTCTGCCAAACAAAAAGTGGCTCATTTGCAATCAAATTATATACTTAGCAAAATACAAGAAAAGCTAGCACAGGTGCTTATGTCAGCTGTCTCATGGTAATCTAGGATGCTTTGAATAAACACTAGCACGAAAGCCAGAGGCTCAGCCCTTGAAAGCACAGGAAGCGCAGAAGGAAAAATTATAATGTTTTATGTAAAGGAGATAAAATGAAAAGTATAATGAATAAGATAGATAAGAGCAGAAACAAACGTAAACAGTAATGATTATGATATATCAAAGCATTACAAATACTCTGTCATGAGAAATAGATTCAGTCTAACCATAATAACACAGCGTTCATCATGTAGTATCATTGCTTATAATACTATAAAACAAAACTGCCACAACAGACATCAAAAATATAAGGCAATGGTTTTATATAGCAATAAGCATGGGCGTAGGAGCCCAAAAAATGATTGGGGGGATAATTCAACTCTACTCCCAAGAAAGGAAGCGTGGCAGATCTACCAAGGGAATTGCTAAAGTGCCCCTCAAAAACATATTTTTTATTTATTTATTTAAATTATTAATGCCCCTGCCATCGCAATATAATTAAAAATGTGTGTGTATATATATATATATATATATATATATATATATACATATACACATATATATATATATATATATATATATTGTGAGCATAAAGGTGGAATAGTGGTTGATGGGAGATACATCAGACCTGATTTGCTAGACAGCAACCAGAGGATTTCTCAGTTAAATGCCCCAGGGAGAGATGTTACAGTTTGCAATATGCATAGCTGATGCTCTGCAAAACATGGTATGGGTCCCTGGGGCGGAGTATTTGGAGAGCAGGGGGGGCCAATGCTCCAACAGCACTAGTTGCTGTATAACAGACCACAGCTTGGATCTGGTTTTTAAGAGTTAGCTAATTGGCACTCACCTGTAGCTACTCAATTAGCAGACAGGCCTTTAAAAGAAGAGAGCAGCCTGCTCCAAGGGGGAGAGGAAAAGACAGCTAGGAGAGGCTGCGCTTATTGCAAAGACATTGCTTTTGTTTGGGAAATTGGTAAGTGGGAAAGCCACCCAATTGCAGATAGCAAGTACTGTCTAGGAAGAGCTCAAGTAAGAGCAAGGGATTTTGTTTGTTTTGTTATTATTTAAAGTACCTGCTTTCAAACTGAATAAAAAAAGGAAAACTGAGCTGAAGGTGTTCTGGACTTTGTATACCCTAGAAGGCTGTGGTTACTGCAAGATCGGTGACAATCCTACCTGTAAAAGAAGTGGTTTGTCACAATATATATATATATATATACATACATATATATATATATATATATATATATATATATATATATATATACATAAAAATATATAGCTATTATGGGTCAAATCTTTCAAGGGAAAGACAAACTGCTCCATAGCTCTTAAAATCTGGTAATCCATAATTAAGTTTAATTTTGCTGACCAATAGGACATTCTGCTGATATTATTGTTAGATGCATTGTTACAGGCTGCATAAAAGGTGTTTCTGTACAACCTTGGTTGGTTGTTCAAGGATTCCTAAATAGAATCCACAGGACAATATTTTGGTACACATTTAAGTAATAACACCTAGGCCTAAAAAATAAACAAAGATAATTTTTTTGAGTATTACATGCTAAATATACCTAATATTATACATGTTTATTGTAGATCACATATATAGTTGTCAGCAATATGGGTTGCTGCTAACACTTGCTGGCTCGCATAGCGAGCCCGCCGCAACTGCGGCCCTCGCAAAGCAAGGGCTACAGTTGCTGGCACACAGTGCTAAAAGTGCTCCTTGCGCTGGTGGAAGGGCCGCATTTGCGGAGGTGGAGGCTCTACGGCGCCTCCCAACCTGTTACAAACGACCACACAACGACCGTGCTGTAAAAAAATGAGACAAAGATAAATAATTTCAGAACTTTTTCCACCTTTAATGTGACCTATAAGCTGTACAACTCAATTGAAATACAAACTGAAATCTTTTAGGTGGAGGGAAGAAAAAAAAAAGAAAAATAATGTGGTTGCATAAGTCTGCACACCCTCTTATAACTGGGGATGTAGCTGTGTTCAGAATTAAGCAATCACATTCCAAATCGTGTTAAATAGGAGTCAGCATACACCTGCCATCATTTAAAGTGCCTCTGATTAACCCCAAATAAAGTTTAGCTGCTCTAGTTGGTCTTTCCTGAAATTTTCTTAGTCGCATCCCACAGCGAAAGCCATGGTCCACAGAGAGCTACCAAAGCATCAGAGGGATCTCATTGTTAAAAGGTATCAGTCAGGAGAAGGGTACAAAAGAATTTCCAAGGCATTAGATATACCATGGAACACAGTGAAGACCATCATCAAGTGGAGAAAATATGGCACAACAGTGACACTAGCAAGAACTGGAGCTCTCTCCAAAATTGATGAAAAGATGAGAAGAAAACTGGTCTGGGAGGCTACCAAAAGGCCTACAGCAACATTAATGGAGCTGCAGGAATATCTGGCAAGTACTGGCTGTGTGGTACATGTGTCTTGACCATGGGGTAGAGTGGCAAGACGAAAGCCTTTTCTTACGAAGAAAAACATCCAAGCCAGGCTACATTTTGCAAAAACACATCTGAAGTCTCCCAAAAGCATATGGGAAAAGGTGTTATGGTCTGATGAAACCAAGGTTGAACTTTTTGGCCAAAATTTCATAAAGTTATGTTTGGCACAAAAACAACACTGCACATCACCAAGAGAACACCATACCCACAGTGAAGCATGGTGGTGGCAGCATCATGCTTTGGGGCTGTTTTTCTTTAGCTGGAACTGGGGCCTTAGTTAAGATAGAGGGAATTATGAACAGTTCCAAATAACAGTCAATATTGGCACAAAACCTTCAGGCTTCTGCTAGAAAGCTGAACATGAAGAGGAACTTCATCTTTCAGCATGACAACGACCCAAAGCATACATCCAAATCAACAAAGGAATGGCTTCACCAGAAGAAGATTAAAGTTTTGGAATGGCCCAGCCAGAGCCCAGACCTAAATCCGATTGAAAATCTGTGGGGTGATCTGAAGAGGGCTGTGCACAGGAGATGCCCTCGCAATCTGACAGATTTGGAGTGTTTTTGCAAAGAAGAGTGGGCAAATCTTGCCAAGTCAAAATGTGCCATGCTGATAGATTCATACCCAAAAAGACTGAGTGCTGTAAAAAAATCAAAAGGTGCTTCAACAAAGTATTAGTTTAAGGGTGTGCATACTTATGCAACCATATTTTATTTTTATATTTTTTCTTCCCTCTACCTAAAAGATTTCAGTTTGTTTTTCAATTGAGTTGTACAGTTTATACATTAAAGGTGGAAAAAGTTCTGAAATGATTTATCTTTGTCTAATTTTTTTACAGCACAGAAACCGGACATTTTAACAGGGGTGTGTAGACTTTTTATATCCACTATAATCCTTAGTAAATATTCATATGTTTGTATACTTAAATGTTATCAATACATACTGTTTATGCTATTTCATTTTAGTTTTACTCTATTTCATATATGAATGCTTTCATCTGGATAGTATTTGAAAAAAACTACCCATGCTAACCTATATATTATTATATATTAATTCTATATTAAGAATGGAGATTATTGTATTATATTTGTATTTTTTGGTTTACTACTAAATAATAAATTCAATGATATAGAAACAAGATTAAAATTTTTTAACTGTCAGTATATTTCTGGACATGCCGCTCGTTTCTTCCAAACAATATTGTACATTTAAGTGTTGTAAAAAACAGTATGCAACACTTTTTATAAATAGCTTGTGGTATATAATACAGCTATATAAATGCTTAATGCTAAAAAAAATTTCATTGAATCAAATTATTGTGCTCTATCACATATAATAGTTGTCAAACTACAAAACGTCGTCACGCTTTGCGAGGGACGCAGTTCGGGCTGCAAATGCGGACCCTCGCAAAGCGAGGGGCTTCATTTGCAGAAGGTGGAGGCTTCAACGACGGCTGCAATGAGCCAAAGGCTCATTGCAGGCCGCAAATGCGGACCCTTGCGAAGCAAGGGGCCGCATTTGCAGAGGTGGGGGCTCTACGGCGCCTCACAAGAGGTTAAAAGCAGCCACAGAAGCGGGACTTGGAAAAAAAACGTGCAATGACAAAATACGGACTAACACAAAAAAATATGAACCGCGGGACAGCAAAAGCCCCTCTGATAACAAAAAATACACCACCAAACACCTACGTATTTCCTGAAAAAGACGTACTAGATTCGAAAACAAGGACACAACCTGTGCGACCCCAAAAACATTACAAACACAATAAATACACACAACAAACACATAAAAAGCTTTCCCACAGCAAGCTGCTGCGCCCAGGACCTCTGCAAGTAAAGTTACACCTCGATTTAAGTAAAATTTCGGAGTTTAGACACCCGAAAATCACCTAAGCGAGAGAAAAAATTGCAACTGAACAAAACAAAAACGAGGCTAAAGCCCCCTAAACACGCAAAACACCACCAAACACCTACGAATACTCAGAAAAAGTCCTACGACATCCAAAACGAAGGACGCTAAATCGGCCACAGACGCATACCACACATTACCCGCCATTTTAGAACAATAACTTATAGAATGCGGAAGTACACAGCTACCCTAACGGATTTGCCTCGCGCACGCACACTATTACACTCCACACATTCATCTTGCTTACACAGCAGCTCCACAGCACTAATGCTGCAGTAACATGAAAACAGATTGTCAGCTCTTCAACAGAATGCTTCCTGCATATATTACTTCAAAATAGGTAAAGTATATTAATTTATTAATGTATTATTTATTTGATTATCATACACCAAACAGCATTAGCTCACTTTTTTTATTGCCGTCATTTTTTGACGGGCAATTCACTAGTCACATATATAGTTGTGAGCATTGCGGGTTGTTGCTAATGCTTGTGGGCTCACGCAGCGAGGGCCGCATTTGCTAGCAAGGAGCTCCAAAGGCACTCCTTGCGCTGGTGGAGATAAGCCCCATAGGCGCTTATCCCTACGACCCCGTACAACTTAGGCAGTAAGCGCCAAAGGCGCTCATTGCACTGGTGGAGATGATCGCCCTAGGTGCTCATCACTACAACCCACGGGACTACAGATCAAAAGCAATCAAAATTATACAATTCACAGTTTGAAAAAATAGCGGGGAAAATTATGGTCCGTAACACTTTGCAAAGGAAAGCTGGAAAACGAGATCGAAAAAATACGTAGTTAACGGCCAAACCACGCCCATCACACACAGCACGGGGGTACAGCCAAAACATCTGGGAGTGAGGTTGCACATGAATTTAAACCGATTTTGTAGAGTGACAAAAAAATGTTGGAAGAAAAAAACTAGGCTGCACATACGGCTTTTGCCCAGGAACATACGAGGTACAAAATACACTATTAGGAAGGATGGAAAACGCTCAAAAGAGGCGTAACACATACACAATTGCCGCCATTTTACAACACTAACTTGCAACTAATAACATTAACATTCTTAAATGCCACTTTACCCGACTAAACAAACGGTTTGGCCTCGTGCACGCAGCTTATTTATACTGCACACTTGCCACATTGCTGACACTTTCTCCTCATATCAGCAACAGTCATTGTATGCTGCAGGAAAATCAAAACAGATTGTTAGCTCTTCAGGATATTGATTGCTGGATATATTAATTAGAAATAGGTAAAGTATATTAATTTATTATTTTATTAATTAATTAATTAATCATTATTAAAAAAAGTATATAAAAAATAAAAATAGCAGAGTAGAGGCTCGCAATGAGCGCCTTTGGCGCTCATTGTGAGCCAAGCAATGAACGCCTGAAGGCGCTCAGCACGGGGCTCACAATCAGCGCACAGGGTGCTCAGAGGAGGAAAAGTACACCAAGGGAGAGAATCGCAATAAGTGCCAAAGGTGCCCTATGCAAGGCGCTCAGCGCGAGGCTCGCAATGAATGCTGAAGGCACTCAGAAGACCAAAAGCCTTACATTGTGTGGCATTATCTGCCTTACAATTTTATGACCATCATTTTTTGACAGGCAATTCGGTAGTGTGATATAATTAAAAGCCTCTTGCCACCGATTTGTTAAAGCTCTTCCCACCAGCAGAAAAAAATATATAAAAATATGAAAATGTTCTGCTTGCCTGAGAGGACATTGCAATCCTTTTTTTTTTATCGTCTTTTAAAAGCACACACTGTCTGTAGCATACGGTATGCAGGATATTTTCTGGGCAGACAGGGAGTATACATATATATATATATATATGGTATACTTCATTCTCACTCCATGACACACTCAATCAGTAATCTAGTAAATCTTTGTAATAACTTTAAAAGATTAATACAGATAAATTGCAAGGTCCTATGTAGGAGTTTTGTGATCTTCTTGGTCTTTCTGGGCTTATTGGAAGTAGCTTTGGTCCCTAAGGATTTATGTTGTCATTCAAGGTAGAGATGGTGCCTTTCATTTTGGAACCCTAAAATTATATTCTATGTCTGATTTAATGGAAATACCTGTGGTTGTTACAAACGGAAATTACAGCCCATCTAAGCCTTTGAGCTTTCACGTCTGCAAGTGTTAGGATCGCTAAAATCGCAAATCGCTATTAAATTGCTACCATTCCAGATGGGACCCACAAACGGGTTAAAGAAATGTCCGTAGCACTGTAAATGCAAATAAAAAAGCAATACTGCACTGTAAATTATGGGGAAAGCGATGTTGCATTTCGTGTTATAACAGTCTTGGGAATCAATGAGTTAATACATATCAGGCCACCCACATGGACTAGAACATTTCCTTCATTCATTTTTATTATTTTGTAAATTGCAGTATTGCAAGTCTGATCACATATCGGACCCCTAAAGGCTAATTGATTGACATGTAACCTCCATATTTTACTGACATAATGATGACAGTCTTGTTTTCTATTGTCTGTTTCTAAATGGGTAGTTATGGCCTTGCTTAATTGATGTTCACGCTCTGAAATGCTACATACAATTGCATGTTTTACAGTTTCGGCTTTCAGGCTATAACTTGTGGGCTTGTTCAATTAAATTGCTTCATAATTGTAGCAGAGTTCAAGCCCGCAGCAAGCCCGCAGGCATACGGCCTGTATACCATGGGTTGCGGCCTTGTGATTGAATGAGGCTCATAGTATCCTTTATGTTTATTATCTACTTTGTGATTTTGATTAATAAATGCAGAAAGAATATTTTTAGTTAGTTTAATATATACATATTTACACAGGAGGCTATTTACTAAGCATTGTCTCATTTGAGATAATGTAAGAAGGCCTGTGGTCTCACTACAAAAATACCTACATAGAATCTTTGTTTAAAATATAAAATAAAAGAGAAACATATGGTTAATCCACACCAGTCTGTTATAACACAGCATAAAACAATTTAAGAACACATCAAACCATCAAAGTAAACATTTTAGCTGTAACAATGTTTCCCCTGAAGCTAGAAAAAAAAAGGCAAAATCCAATATTTTGTCTGAAAGTGTTTTATTCTTACGTGTTGTGGTCACAGATGAAAAATGGCTATTTTAAGTTGACTAATGATGCAAGTTATATTGAACATCATGACTCAGAATTGTACCTTCCAGGGGCTGTCCTATCACAGGTGATAGGTGCAAACACATAGGCCTGCTTTGAAAGACAATCTATTGTAAGCAACAACGGATAGCAGAATGGCAATATGCCCCAAGTTCTGATCTGCTCTTTAGATGGTTCCACACGGATATATATATATATATATATATATATATATATGTGGGGAAGACCAGAAGGTATTGCTAGATAATTCAATCTGGCGAAAACTGACACCACACCCCAACACCCTCACTGGTCTAGAAGCAGGTTGCTTGCATCAATATGCATATCAATTGTTTTTCCAGTGTTTTCTAAGTATGTTATTGTTTTTCGTATGATATTTTACTATATGTAGGCTAACTAGTTTTATTTACTTTTATAATCTCACATATTTTTTTAGTCTTTAAATTTCATCTCATATCAAGTACAATTACAAATCTAAGTTTCATAGATTAATTACCTATATATATATATCGTTAAAAAAATCTGCATTAAAAATATATTATTTACAGTTAATTTACTTTATATTTTAAAAGTGAATTAGTATGAATTAATATGGTAATTAATTAATTAATTAATAAATTGTTATTTAATACAAAGTTTTTTATTTCTTACATTGGATATAGGGTATTTCATAATGTGTCACAGTGTTTTTTTATTTTTAAATAAAGGTCTCTGAGTACAAAAATTATTCAGAAATGTAACTCTTTGGGGGCTTACATTCCATACTAAATGTCCTGTTAGTTACAATGAAGCTGTTATCTACCGATGGTCATTGCACATTGGCACTAATCAGGTCTCTATACAATTTACTAAATTGCTGGTATTATAATTATGTTAATTATGCGGCGTAAAAATGCCTAATGTAGCACTTTGTTTACTTCCCCTATCCACCCCTTTACACTTTGCAATGAGAGAGGTGCATGTGTGTTATAGGTGTCAGGCATGTGCAGCTCAACAGTGCTGTCAGTCAGCACAGGCAGCATATTGGTTGGCAAACATGCAATAGTTGGCAATATGTCAATCATGATATATGACAACAACAAACCAGGTAAAATGATAACATATATATGCATTGTCATAAGCACTATACATTAGTAAAATACTGTAGCCACCTAACATGAACACATTACACTAACTCAGTATCCCTTATGAATCACCTGGGACCCCCATCACAATTGGGAAGGCATCAGGCCCACCTCCCCTACTCATTGTGCTTTGGGGTGGGGGGCACATTAACTTCATTGGGGTCTCTATAGGGCCTCTAGTTATAACCATGAGGGTTCCTATGGATGCCTATGGTACCTAAAATGAACCCCCTTTGCCAAGGGGGTTTCTAAAGACTCCATGGTATACTATCCTATAACCACTGGGGTCCACAATAACCCCCATGGTACCTAAACTAAACCCCCAACCATGGGGTCCTTATGGACCTCCATGGAACCCTAACGCATGGGAATGGGAACTACAACCTCAGCAAGTTAAATAAATACATAACATTTTTTTTGCAGAAAATAAAAAAAGAATTACAAAAATGAAAAACAACTGAGGTAAAATAAAAAACGAATGAATTAATAAAATAATAAACATTATTCTACAGATTTTTGGTATTTAATGTATGCATTTAAGAAAGTTCCAGAAATTAGTAATGGGTAAGATTGTTTCTTATTTATACCTTTTAAAAATGTATGTTTTTGATCATTTCAATTTTGATGCATAAGAAAATACAAAAGAAATCAAACATATATTTAAATATATGCAGAAAAGTTGAAAAAAATACATTTGAAATGAAAAATCAGTCAAGCTACAACTTTGCATTAGCTATCATAAAAGCAAATCAAATTACAATGCAAGCAATAGTGCAGTAAATATGTGAATTTTTATGGGTATTTAAAGAATCTTATGTATTCTGTTTAAACAAAGAGTCTCTAGTTCGGAAGGAAACTGTTTATAACCTGCTGTGGATCATATAGGTGTTAATGCGTGACTTGCTGGTAGTAAAGTGGTTTTTGGATCATAGTTCTCTATTAATCTCTAGGTATCACTTCCTAATCATGCTCAGAGATTAATTTTGGAACTTTGACCAACACTTTATTTATCTAGGGCAGTAGTGTCCAGCTTCTTTGATGTGATGTGCTGAATTGTTTTAAACTTGCTACTGAGTCTAATGCAAAAAAAAAGAAAGAAAAAAACATACATACAGATTTAATCTTAGCAAACATAAGGGCAATATTAGGACATTTCTAAGATCTGTTCTGTGTAAAATACAACACACTAAAAGTGTAAAACTTAACTACATCCATATCAAATAATAATGCTCTATCTATGTCCAGTAAAAGCAGAAATGTATTTTTCACACTGAAAGCACCACTGATCCAGTCTTGCACAACAGGCTCAAGTCCAGACACAATTACAATCAGTTAAAATGATGTGCATACAAGATACCACTTTTAATTAGTGCTATCAAATTAAACTTACTAGTATAGCATAGAAAGCAAAACAGTATAAATATCTTCAAGTATTCTTCTAAATATTTGTCAACACACTACTTGGGATATGTAAAATATACATACAGTACATTTAATTTACAATATATATAAAGAGTGTGTTAGCCATGATTGTCCAGTAATCTAGTTGAGTATTGCAGTATATGGTGATACCTTGACAAACATATTAATTTATTATGACAAGCTATCAAGAATTGACTTCTCTTGAGGCGGAGCTAGCATCCGAAACAGCAGGACGTGTGAAGGGAGAGCTCTGCATACTCGGCCATAATTTTGGGCCTAATTTCACCCAAAGTGCCCTGTCACCTCCCCAGTAACATCAGGAGACATTTGGGGTAGCCGACCCTCCACGGGACACCCCAAACTCGCAGAGGAGACATGCCGGTGGAGAAACCTGCACGTCGGGGAGCTCCGGTGCCGGAAGAAGACCTCCAGCCCGGGGCTGTGCCGGCCCAGACGAGGTACCGGAGGCGGGTGACATGAGCCTAGAGGCCCCAGACACTGAAAACGGAGGTGAAAGATGTGAGGGCGAAGGCCCATGGTGAAGAGGAGACCGCCATTTTGCGAGGACGGTGGTGAGGGTCTTCAAGCTCCATGAGGACCGCTGGGCACACAGAGAAGCATGCCAGTGTCAGGGGGGAGCCAGGAGGGCGCTACAGAGCCCTGTGGGGCCGGAAGCTTAAGGCTGAAGTGGGCTAGATGAGAAGAAGACGGGTGGAGAGAAAAAGCCCGCAAAACAATGGCCGCCATCTTGCGGCACCACAGGGTGGGCCAAAGGCCTGAGCCTGGACATGCCAGACTCTAGTGATATCCCATCTACAGGGCTTAAGCTTTGAGAGGAGCTATATTCTATGGGCATTCTGAGCTGGGGCACATCTACCCTCACCCCCACTCAAACTCTGCAAGCTGTCCTCTAACAGAGGAAGCTAATATAGAGACCCTTGCAAATTAAAGAAGGAGCAGCCCCATCAAAATACTACACCCACAAAAATCCCTACCTAAACTCTGAACCTGACAACACCAGGCCCAGAGGCTGTGTGTTCACTTTTGCCAGAAGATATTGCAACTTTACTGGCCCTGAAAGTCTGGCGGACTTACTGGCACTAAATTGTGTCTTCACTACTCCCTGCTTAAAGAGACTCAGCTAACTATACAAGTAAATACTTTACAAAGCTCACAGAGTGGTGTCTGTATAAGGCTGCTGTGGCTGCACGCCGCCACCCTGTGGCTACTCAGCAAAACTACAATTGACGTGCAACATGAGAGCTTTGCTGTCTGAATCCTATATACCTTTTCCTGGAAGAAGCTACAAAATGCCAATATGATTTATTGAACCACGAGATGTAAAGCCACCCAACAAGAGGTTTTGACTAGCTGGCAGTCATTATCTATTCTCTGCTGGACCACAGCTATTGATTCGAACTGCTTGACGTGATGCAGCATCTATAATTATACGCAGATGAGCCGTTCGTACGCAAGGGGGATAGGAGGACGAATCCAACAGCTTTCTGGAGCACGCAAAGCTTCACTTTACAAACATGAAGAAAAGTAAAAGAGGCCCCTCAGCAAAAGGCATCTGGGAACATTTCTCGCCCAAAGTAGCCAAACCTACGTCTCCAGTAGACTCTGCTTCTGATCGCTCAGACTCATCTGACCAGGAGGACGCCTCTAAAAAAGCAAGGCGACACATTGATCTCTTGCCCAGATCCATAGCAACTATCGAAAAGCTCTTAACTAAGGCGATAGAGCCTTTGCAGAATGATCTGAAGGAGCTGGGGCAGAGGACCCAAATGCTGGAAGAGATAGTGGATCAAATTGGAGAGGCGCAACAGCACAACCGGTCGGTCATCGTTCAAAACTCGTACAACATTTTGGAACTGACAGACAAGATTTAAGACTTGGAAAACCGGTTGCGCCGCCATAACGTCAGGATACGTGGAGTGCCAAGGGCTAGCAGGATCTGGCAGCATATCTGAAGGAGACCTTTGCAGCAATACTCCCTGATCAGGCAGAGATGTTCCTTGACATTGAGCAAGCTCACAGAGCTCTTGGAGGGACGAGAAACCCGGAGGCCCCCAAAGATGGGATTGTATGATTTCTCAGGCAACAGGCCAGGCATCTCTTACTGGCAGAGACTAGGAAGATGCAGATGGTCAAAGGCCCTGACAACTCTAACCTGCAAGTCTACGCGGACCTGTCTCTCAACACACTAGACAGGAGGAGGCAGATGAAACCCGCACTAACAATACTTCAGCAGCAAAAACTGCAGTATCGGAGGAACTTTCCTTTTGCTCTTACCTTTAACTATCAGGGCACTGCGCACACCACCCGCACACTGGAGGACTGTCTTGCAGTACTGCGCCAGCTTTGCCTTTGCTCGGCAGACATGCCGGTAGAAAACCATGGCCGCCCTCCACCTCCTCCTATCTTGAAAAGGCAATGGACTCTAGTAGGCCCGCAGCTTCAAAAAGAGGATCCGCTGACTCCTAGAAATTCCAGAGAACTTGACCCGCAAAAGCCAGGCTCTCTACAGCTCTCAACGCAGAGGAGACCCTGGACTTACCACTGAAAATTTGGCATTAGCAAGATCGGAGTGAAAGCCGGCCCAGCAGCTGGAAGTAACACCGAGATTACACTCAGTTTCTGGACTATTTGCTACACTCTTGCTGAAGGACAATTAGCATAGAATAATTTAGTTCAAATATACGTTAGTCAAAACCTTAGATATAGGGACAGTTAGAAGTAAACACCTGAGATAGATATCAAAATTTGCAGTTTCACTTTGAAAAGTTGATATGTTGTTTAGTTTTTGTACTAATAGTTATGGAGTAGGGGAAGAGCTAAGTATGCTAGAGCAACAAACCAGTTATCAGGCAGCAGTAACTAAAATGACTCCAGTAGTGGAGGTGCCCCAGTTTATAGAAACATGTGCAGCCCTCTGTTTACTTGCATATGAAGGTAGCCGAGGCTTAGGCATTCAGCACAATATGGCTTCAGGAGTTACGTCTGCAGTGATTTTAACGGTTCTGATGAAAGATGGAATCCTACAGAATGTAACACTAATGCTATGTATTTGTGCTTTTCTTTGTATTGACAGTGACCAGATTTTCCAGCACCAGCAGACTCCCTCCGGGCCCCCCTTCCCCCTTGGACTCTCTGGAAATGGCGACAGGTGAGAAAAAGCAAGTAGACAGGGATTGCATGCACATTTAGACTCTGAAATAGGATGAGTGGGTCAGAATATACATTTATAACTCATAATGTGAAGGGGTTTAACTCACCCTTCAAGAGGAGGAAAGCTTTCAGGTACTATAGACGGCTCAAGCCCTTAGTTATTTTTATGCAAGAAACTCACTTCTCGCATGAAAATAAACCAAAGTTTGTCCATAAAGACTACCCGACAATGTAAATGGCCACTCAACCTACGAAGAAGGCAGGGGCAGCTATTCTAGTGCACAAGGACTTTCCGTTCAATGTGGAATACAGCAGGATAGATAAAGAGGGACACTATGTTTTGGTTACTGGAGTAGTCTCGGGCCATAGAATCTTATTGATCTCCCTGTACTCCCCCACAAACTCACCCCTCAAAACCCTGATTAAACTATTGAAAGAATTGGAATCGCTAGATTTAGGTAGGCTGGTGATTGGGGAGGACTTCAATTTGACTTTAGACCCTAAAATGGATAGATCAGGAGACACCCGGGAAACTAAATTCTCTAAAAAACAGGGTCAAATTAAGCAGTTATTGGCGAAAATGAGCTTAGTAGACTCTTGGAGGGGCCTGCATATAGATCGTAGGGAATATACATTCTATTCACCCAGCATGGCACCTATTCAAGGATTGATACGTTTCTAATGGACTCCCTTCTTTTTGATAGTTTTCGAGAATCTGACATTGGCCCCTGCCCCTTGTCTGATCATGCTTTAGTGGTCATCAGAATAACCCTGGGACCTAGCTTATCCCCATTTAGGAGCTGGAGGATTGATGAGCACCTGCTGTCAGACCCCAATAGCTTAGCAACACTGGTGGAGGATATTAAGCGGTATTTTGAATGGAATGACTCTCCTGAGACGGGGGCAGGTTAGCTTTGGGTAGCCCATAAGGCTTTTATAAGGGGCTGTTGTATTAAGCTCATCGCTCAGCACCGCAAGTCGCTTAGGCGAAAGGAGGAGGAGCTAACTGCTACCCTCAACAATCTAGAAAAGCTTAATCAGCAGTGCCAGGTTAGAACTAGATGGGGTACTGTCTTACTATACGGAAAAAGCAATGAGGAAAACCAAGCACTTATACTACTGGAAAGTGAAAAAACAGATAGGATGCTAGCCAGGAGATTGAAATCTAAGGAAGTCCTGTAGTCCGAAGGACATCCAGAAAGAGTTTCAGTCCTTCTATCAGCAGATACACTCATCTAGAATGCAGACTGAAGGGCTGGACCTTGACTCCTTTTTAAGAGCTATAGATCTTCCCTCAATAAATGAGCAGCAACTAACTAATCTGAACCTAGACATCTCATCGGAAGGAGTGAGGGCAGCAATCCAGAGTCTCAAAATAGGCAAATCCCCGGGACCAGATGGTTTCACCAATTTATATATATTTTTTTAAATTGATTTTTATTAGACAGGTCAGACATACAACATAGTCCAGCAAAAACATTTGTGATGGTAAGTAGAAATTAACAATAAACGTGTTTCACATATCTGGTTTCTAGTATATCATCTGCCTGTCCAAAACTCCTCTCTTTTTCCGTTTTTCTGGAAATATAATAGCTGGTATTAGCTTTCAATTAACTTAATACTAATAAAAAAAAAAAAAAAACTATATGTAATAAAGTCCCATAACTATGGGAAATTTTTTTTCATGAACTTGGATTCCTGACCATCTGTTGTCTTGAGCTTGGTTGGTTTCCACTAATATGTTGCGAACTCTGTGTTTAGGTTACTGTATGAGGCTAATGGTGTTGGGTAAGTTAAGACAACTCCTGATATGGTTCCCTTAATAGCTCCTTTGGAGGGAAAAAGTGTCACTCACCCTATTCATCTGCCTCGTCTTGTCTCCCAGGCGGCCCAGCAGGAGGCCCAGCGTTTGTAGTTATGGTCAACCTCAGCGGACAAAATGCTCATGGACCGAACAAACGTAATTCTGTTTAAGACTACTTCAAACAATGGGGTGGGTGATTTCCAATGGGCGGCTACTACTATCCTAACTGCTAAGAAAATTTGGTTGGTTAGGAATTGTTCTGAGTTGGACATCCCTTCTACCGGTAAACCCAGAATGGCCTCTTCTGGTCTCATGGGATAGTTTTGACCCCATAAATTCTCCAGGGTTTTGTAAGTGTCCACCCAGGTATGTCTAATCATAGGGCATTCCCATAGTTTATGGATTAGAGTCCCTTTCTGGTTGCAGTCCCTTTCGCAGGTGTCGCTAATCGTCTGGTTTCCTATGTGCATTCTTACTGGAGTTAAGTACCACCTCATGATAACTTTATAGGCGTTTTCCTTCATAATTACGTTAAGTGATGTGATTTTTGCTTGTTTCCGAATGCTGTTCCATTGGTCTCTGTCTAATTGTATGTTGAGGTCAGTTTCCCATGCTGACTCATAGTGTAATTTAGGGGGCGTGACTAACTCGCTTAAATGTTTGTATATTATGGAGATGTTCCCTTTCCCTCCCGGGAATTTAATGCAACATTTTTCGAATAATGATGTATTTTGCCCTCCTTTATTCTTAGTGATGTGAATTAATCTTTGATTTATAGCGAGTAGGTTAAGCCATTCCCCCGGAGGTAGTAGTTTGTCCTCTAAGAAGGCAGTGGTGGACCATTTTTGGTTAACAACCGGTAAATCTGCCGCTATTGAGCAATTATTATCAATCCACCATCTGTATTGAGCATTAGAGTTTATTTTGGGGTTAGTTGACAGTGGCCATAAGGGGCTGAGCCTTGACTCTGGGCCAAGTAGCCTGTTCCTCTTATTTATATCCTTCCATAAGTTAATTGAGTGCCTCACACTGGATGGGATTGATTGGGGTAACTTGAAGCCCTGCTGAGTTGAGAGCCATAGTAATTGGCGCATGATTAAATCATTGGACCCTAGTATGTGTTTTTCTAATTGAACCCATACCGGGGGGGAGTCCTTGATATACCACTTTACTAGTTGTGCTAATCTAGCTGCTTTAAAGTACCTGGAAATGTCTGGAAATCCAAGCCCACCATCCCTCTTGGTCGCAGTGGTTGTTTCTCTGTTAATTCTAGGTTTTTTGTTGTTCCACAGAAAACTCATTAATAATTTTTGTATTTTTTTAAGGTCTATCGCTAATATCAAGATAGGAATAGTTCTAAACAGGTAGAGCAGTTTGGGGAGTACGTTCATTTTGACGGCATGTAGCTTTCCTAACCACAAAATCTTTAGTTCTGACAACCTGTGTAGGTCTCTAGTTAGTTGTTTAATGAGGGTTGGGTAGTTTGCTTCATATAGGGTCTTAGTTGATTTTGTTATTTGTATGCCTAGGTAGTTGATAGAATTCGGGGCCCATTTTATTGGGAAGTTATTGGCCAGTAGTTTTTCCGTGGAGGGAGGAAGTGATATATTAAGGGCTATGCTTTTACTTGTGTTAATTTTGAAACCTGACAGTGGGCCAAACCTAGACAGAAGTTTGAATAGATTGGGGAGACTGATCAGGGGATTGGATATTGTTAGCAGGATGTCATCGGCAAAAAGGCTTATTTTATGATCTATCATGCCGACTCGTATACCCGATATGTCCGTGTGCTGACGAATGGCAATTGCTAGGGGCTCTATACTAAGGGCGAATAAGAGTGGTGATAAAGGGCACCCCTGTCTTGTCCCTCTCGTGATGTTGAATTTTAGTGAGTTGTGTCCTTGGTATGTAACCTGCGCAGTCGGTTCTGAATATAATGATGTTATGCTTCCGAATTTGTTTAGTGTGGCTTCCATAAATGTCCAATCTAACCTATCAAATGCCTTCTTGGCATCAAGTGCCAACACCATTGCGCGCCCTCCATCACTTTTGGTTATGTCAATAAGGTCAATTATTTTTCTGGTGTTGTCTGGCGCTTCTCTCCCCTTAATGAACCCTACCTGGTCCGGATGTATCACTTCAGGTAACAAGTTCGCTAGTCTGGACGCTAAGATTTTGGTGTATAATTTTAAATCTGTGTTGATCAGAGATATTGGTCTATAGCTAGCACATTGGGCTGGATCTTTGCCCGGTTTAGGAATAAGTATTATTTTAGCCTCTAAGAATTCCGGTTTAATTCTTCCACCTGCTAAGAAGCTGTTAAATAGTTTGTGTAAGGTGGGGCTAAGTAGGTCGCTCATGTGTTTATAATAGAGGTTAGAGTAGCCATCTGGCCCTGGGGCCCCGTGTGCTTTTGTGGATTTGATCGCATCTTGTATTTCCTCGACCGAGATGGGCACTAAGAGTGATTCGGCTTTGGTAGAGTCTAATTGGGGTATTGTTAGTTTGCTTAATGTATTTTCAATTTCTAGTTTATGGGTTGGGGTGCCTGATTCGGGTGATTTGCTATAAAGGTCTGCGTAAAAATGTCTGAATTCATTTACTATTTGATCCGGTTTAAAAACTGTCTCCCTATTTTTGGTGATTATTTTGGCTATGAATGAGTTTGCTCTTTTTTCTCTTAGTCTTGTGGCCAGCATCCTATCGGGTTTGTTTGCATATCTGAAGAATTTAGCTTCAGTTCGCTGTAGGATAGTGACCATTTTCCCTCTTAAAATAGTGTTTAGTTCTTGCTTGTATCTTATTACATTCTCGTGAGTCTGTCGTGATTTATCTCTAATGAATAGTTTCTGGGCTTCTGCAATTTTCTGGTTTAGGAGTAAAATTTGTGCTTGGTCCTTTTTCTTTTTGGATGAGCTAATTTGTATACAGACTCCCCTGATCACTGCTTTGTGAGCCGCCCAAATTCCATCTATGTCTATCTCTCCTACTGTGTTGAGGTCAAGATAATCTACGATTGCAGTTCTGACCTTATCCCGTGTGATTGGATCATTCAGTATACTGGGATTTAATGACCACCTCGGGTTATTGCCTTTCGGCAAGAGGTTGCTTATGGAAATTTTGACTAGATCGTGGTCCGACCATGCTATGGGGCAGATAGAGGCCTCAGTTAGGTTCCCGGTTATGTTCTGTGGGATCAGGATATAGTCTATTCTGGAAAGCGAACCATGTCTGGCGGAAAAAAATGTGTATTCTCTTTCCGTGGGGTTCATGTTTCTCCAGGTATCAATCATGCAGTTTGATTTTAGGAGATTTTTGAGTGTTTTGGTCGCCGTGGGGATTTTTTGTGAACCTAGGTCGTTTGATTTGTCTTTGAGCGGGTCTAGGACCGCGTTCATGTCTCCTCCTATTATCTTAAGCCCGTCTTCCCAGCTATCTGTAAGTTTCTGTATCTTTTGAAAGAATGGCGTTTGTACTGTGTTCGGGGCGTAAATGTTCAAGAATGAAACCTTATGTTCGTGTATTGTCCCATGTACTGCTATAAACCTGCCATCTTTGTCTTTTTGAATTTTACTTAACTGAAAGTTGAGTCTTCTGTGGAACAAAATAGTGACTCCTTTTTGTTTGGTATCCGCGGTAGAATGGAATGCTTGGGTAAAGACTCCCCCCCAATATTTTGGCACTGCTTGTTTTCTAAAGTGAGTCTCTTGAATCATTACTATATCTAGATTTAGTTTTTGGTAGTTTCTCAAGGCTACCCCCCTCTTGACTGGTTCGTTTAGCCCATGAGCATTATGTGACGCAATGACAATGTCCATATTTCTTAATGAGGTGTATGACCTTTTGGTGCGTGCAATTGGCTATCTCACCTTTCGGGATGTCTGTGACTTCGTTATCTTGTGCCTCCTGCTGGTTTCCGCCCCGAAGACCGCTCAGCAGCTAGCTGTGTGGAAGAGTACCTGTACTCAAAGGAAAAGAGACAACAGATTGTGAGACAACCTGACTGTACCCAATCCCTTGGGATTATAAAATCTTGGCTCAGTAACTGAGCTAATTCCTATTTCTCCTCCAGTGGAGTTCCCTATGTTAACCCTGGGTAAGGTGGCTAAGTTCGTGAGTCTGTTTAAATATCTCGCTGTTGGTCAGGAAAGCTCTTAGTATATTTGAACTTTATCGTGATCCTTACTTAACTAAGGTATGGTAATTTAAACTACTATGAGGAGAGCGTTTGCTGTCCTCTTCGGATTTTACTGGTGGGCCTGTTAGTGTCTCTAAACTGACACTGAATTGGTCCGCCTAAACTGTCCCTACTGTTGGGGTTTGTGGCAGTCTATTTGTAAGCGCCCTTAGGGACGCCTTCTAGGTGTGTGAAGATTATGCCTTTACGGCCTGGGTTAACTGTCTATAGTGTATATTAGAACTTACACTGGTGCGGGTGCTATCTTAATGAACCTAGACGTTAAATGATTCAGTTAGCTTTGTTTGTCAGGTTAGCTTGGAAATAAAGAGAGAGAGAGAAGAAGTGAGAGAATACATAAGAAAAAACAAAATAGGTGACAACTCATTGTATTCAGTCTGTATCTTTGTTCATGGGAGGACTTCTCGCTCTTGGGTTTTCTGTTGACTGCAGATTCTCACCGACTGTGACTTTGATGTTCCATTCCACCAGCAAGTTGATGCCCTCCTCCAGTGTTCTAACCGTGAAGAATTTTCCTTCCTTGGAGATATTGAGGCGAAAAGGGAAACCCCATGTGTACCTCCATCCTTGAGCCAAGATACAGTCCAGAACCGGTTTCAGTTGTCTCCTTTTGGCAAGGGTAACCGGGGCTAAATCAGAGAAAAGCAGCGGTGTGTGCCCCTCGATGGGAGGAATGCCTTTTCTTGCGGCCTTCATGAATAATTCTTTGGTGGAGTAGTAGTGGAATCTGGCAATGATGTCTCTTGGTCGTTCTTGCGGAGATGAACGGAAGCCTAGGGCTCTGTGGAACCGATCCATCCTCAAGTTTTCCGGGAGGAGAAATTCGCATAGATCGCTAAGGTATGCGTGTAGGTCTTTTACCGTTTCTGGCACATTCCTCAGTCTTATGTTCTGTCGTCTTGATCTGTTTTCCAGATCCTTCTGTTGCAATTGTTGTCTGGCTTGTTTGTCCTTCAACGCCAAGATCTCCTCAGTCAGTTTGTTGTTATGTTGCATTATTTCCGAAATTTTAGTTTCCAGTTTTGTTGTTTTATCATCCACCTTCTTAATTTCTGTGGATAGTTCTGTCGTCACCTGCCGGATCTCTGATTTGACCTCCTCTCTGAAGTTGGATATTAAGTCCTTAAGGTCCTGGATGTCACTTTTAGTGCTAGGTGCTGACATTTCGTAGTTTTTTGTTGCGTGGACTGTGACTATGGGTGCTTTATTGGTAGGAGAGCTTGCCGAAGGTTTGGGTAGGCAGTAAGATTGGATCCCTTTATTGTTCTTCCTTGTGGCAACACCCGCCATCTCAGTGAAAGTGCTGTAGTTCGAGTTGTTACCAAATTTCTGGTAACATTTGTCTAGTCCCAGTGCAAATGTTGGCGTCCCTATGTTCCAGGGCTCTTTCCTAGTTACATCTTTTTGGGTCCATTAAAAGTTCTGGAACTGGTTCAGCCACCTCCTGAAAGTTTGTAGCTGGAGAGTAAGTTTTTGTTGATTTTTCCCACTTGCGTGGTAATATTGAGTTTTGTCCACTAGAGGGTAGCGGAGTTCCACTAGCACAGTCTGTTATACAAGAAAAGCCTTGGGCTGGTAATCAAGTTTGAAAAACAAAGAGTTTTGTAATCATGTGTCGTTTGCTTGATTAACCCTTTGTCGGCTGCAATTTCCTTGTGTGCTGTTGTGATCTTTTTGGTGAGTTTGTTGCTTTTTCTGTACTCTTTGTGGGTTGCCTTTTCCCTCTGATGGGATTACCTTCTCTTAGTAAAATTTTAGATGGGTTCCTGGTAGCTGCCTTTGGGGTGAGTGTTTTTTCTTAAGGGACTTAACAGCTCCTGGGACTGAGCTGTATTGTTTTCAGGGACCTGTTTCAGTCAAGTGCCTGGAACCAGTCACCAATTTATATTTTAAGAAATTTGAAACCTTACTAAACCCTTATCTTACGTCCCTCTTCAATGCTATTTTGAAGGGGGAAAGTAGGTGGTGTTCCCAAAAGAAGGCAGGGATAATCTTGAGGTAAAGAATTATCGACCCATATCTCTATTGAATGGGGACATCAATCTGTTGGCTAAAATTATGGCAGCACAGATCTCCAGACTCCTACCAGAGATTATTCATAAAGATCAGGCAGGTTTTGTACCTCATAGTCAGGCGGGGGACTATGTCAGACGTATCCTAAATATTCAATACCTGGCTCACAAAGCGAGCTCCCCGATGTGTCTGCTGGCCCTGGACATTGAGAAAGCTTTTGAAACGGTTGAGTGGCCATATCTGTTTAAAGTGATGGACAGGTTTGGTCTCAAGGGTTGTTTTGCTACCCTCCTCCGAACATATTATGAATCCCCGATAGCTAACCTGAGGTTACGGGGTGAACATAGAGCTCAGATTTGCATACAAAGAGCTACGAGACAGGGATGCCCACTCTCGCCCCTATTATTTGCCCTTGCCGTTGAGCCGTTGGCACAACTCATTAGAGCGGACAAAGAAATTCAGGGGTTTCAAGTGGGGTTGCAGCACTACAAGTGCTCATTTTTTGCTGACAACATTTTATGTACCCTAACAAACTCCGGGGCCTCCATACCAGCACTGATGTCGACTCTTGATAAGTTTAACAAAGTGTCAGGACTTAAACTGAACTTGGGGAAATCGGAGGGTCTAAGCCTGGGCATGAACCAGAGTGATATAGAACTCCTGATATCTCTATATACCTTTTCATGGCCTGCCAGACACATTAAATACCTAGAGGTTAATATTACACCCAAACTATCCAATCTGTACAGGACAAATTACCCCCCTATGTATAAAAAAATGAACGATGACTTGTTGAGATGGAGGAACTATCCACTTTCGTGGACCGGCCGAATAGCGGCAATTAAAATTAACATATTGCCAAAGATGCCGATCTCTCTAAAGGAACTGGACTGGTCCCAATCTACAGGGAGTGCAGAATTATTAGGCAAATGAGTATTTTGACCACATCATCCTCTTTATGCATGTTGTCTTACTCCAAGCTGTAAAGGCTCGAAAGCCTACTACCAATTAAGCATATTAGGTGATGTGCATCTCTGTAATGAGAAGGGGTGTGGTCTAATGACATCAACACCCTATATCAGGTGTGCATAATTATTAGGCAACTTCCTTTCCTTTGGCAAAATGGGTCAAAAGAAGGACTTGACAGGCTCAGAAAAGTCAAAAATAGTGAGATATCTTGCAGAGGGATGCAGCACTCTTAAAATTGCAAAGCTTCTGAAGCGTGATCATCGAACAATCAAGCGTTTCATTCAAAATAGTCAACAGGGTCGCAAGAAGCGCGTGGAAAAACCAAGGCTCAAAATAACTGCCCATGAACTGAGAAAAGTCAAGCGTGCAGCTGCCACGATGCCACTTGCCACCAGTTTGGCCATATTTCAGAGCTGCAACATCACTGGAGTGCCCAAAAGCACAAGGTGTGCAATACTCAGAGACATGGCCAAGGTAAGAAAGGCTGAAAGACGGCCACCACTGAACAAGACACACAAGCTGAAACGTCAAGACTGGGCCAAGAAATATCTCAAGACTGATTTTTCTAAGGTTTTATGGACTGATGAAATGAGAGTGAGTCTTGATGGGCCAGATGGATGGGCCCGTGGCTGGATTGGTAAAGGGCAGAGAGCTCCAGTCCGACTCAGACGCCAGCAAGGTGGAGGTGGAGTACTAGTTTGGGCTGGTATCATCAAAGATGAGCTTGTGGGGCCTTTTCGGGTTGAGGATGGAGTCAAGCTCAACTCCCAGTCCTACTGCCAGTTCCTGGAAGACACCTTCTTCAAGCAGTGGTACAGGAAGAAGTCTGCATCCTTCAAGAAAAACATGATTTTCATGCAGGACAATGCTCCATCACATGCGTCCAAGTACTCCACAGCGTGGCTGGCAAGAAAGGGTATAAAAGAAGAAAATCTAATGACATGGCCTCCTTGTTCACCTGATCTGAACCCCATTGAGAACCTGTGGTCCATCATCAAATGTGAGATTTACAAGGAGGGAAAACAGTACACCTCTCTGAACAGTGTCTGGGAGGCTGTGGTTGCTGCTGCACGCAATGTTGATGGTGAACAGATCAAAACACTGACAAAATCCATGGATGGCAGGCTTTTGAGTGTCCTTGCAAAGAAAGGTAGCTATATTGGTCACTGATTTGTTTTTGTTTTGTTTTTGAATGTCAGAAATGTATATTTGTGAATGTTGAGATGTTATATTGGTTTCACTGGTAAAAATAAATAATTGAAATGGGTATATATTTGTTTTTTGTTAAGTTGCCTAATAATTATGCACAGTAATAGTCACCTGCATGTACAGATATCCCCCTAAAATAGCTAAAACTAAAAACAAACTAAAAACTACTTCCAAAAATATTCAGCTTTGATATTAATGAGTTTTTTGGGTTCATTGAGAACATGGTTGTTGTTCAATAATAAAATTAATCCTCAAAAATACAACTTGCCTAATAATTCTGAACTCCCTGTAGTATTTTTAGATGCATCTGGAAAAATAAGAACTCTCATATATCTAGAAAAATAATGTTCAGGCATAAGAAGGGGGGGGGGAGCTATCAACTAGCTCAATTGCCACTAGCACACTCAGTCAAGCATCAGCCAAGTTGGGTATTTTTAGAACAACAACAAATGCAACCTCATAGCTGGGAAACACTAATATGGGTACCTGAGGGACTGAGCTTGATTAAATCCCATCAGAATCCCATAATAAATCTAATTATAACATGTTGAAGGTGGGCCAGGTCCAAGAACAGGCTGAATGTAGGTGCATCCCCCCTAACGTCGGTTCTCTCCTCCCCGGAAATTTGGGCGACTTTGAGTACATCAAAGCACTGGTAGATCTCTAGGGGCTTAGACAAGTCAGGTTCCTGGTACAGTGGTGGTCACTTGATGACTTTTGAGCAGTTTGACAAGAAATATGCATTCCCTCCGAAGAGTATTACAATTATTTAAAGATAAGGAGCTGGGTCAGTGGGAAGTTTAAAATATTTGGGCCTCCGAAAACTTTCTGGTTCTCTGTAACATGCAAAACTCTCCCACTTGCTAGAGGAGTAATAGGCTTGTTATATGATATATTCTCAAAATCCCAAAATACAGAGAAACCAGCATACATTTGTAAGTGGGAGAAAGAGCTGGGGGGGGGGGGGGGGCAAATGGGAATGGAAAAAGTGGCAGAAATCGTTCTCGAACCTAGGTAGGGCAACCTGTAATTATACACACCTAGAAACATCTATCAAAGTCCTCCAGAGCATATATTGTACCCCTGATAAACTCCACAAATATGACCCTAGAGTAAGCAGTAATTGTTTTAGGGGCTGCCAACAGATAGGGGATCATATTCACACTTGGTGGCTGTGTCCGGTGGTTCATAAGCTGTGGGAAGACTTAGCACTACTAGCTGCATCATTGTTTGAAACTACTGTTTTGGCAACCATGGAGTCCTGCTTGTTGGGGATTAAACTTCCAAATTTATCATCGAGCCAGCACAAGTTGTTCCAGATAATGGCAGCTGCTGCCAAAGTACACATTGCCAGCCAATGGAAGTCGGGGGGTTATTAGGAAAGTTAATTATATAACAATAAATGAGAAGTGTGCTATATGAGACACAACGCCACAATTTTATAAAATCTGGAACCCCTGGTTGGAGTCGTCTATTAGCACGCCTTTGATTTGATCTGATTTGATTGAGACTGCAAAGTTATCAAAATTGAGCAAGAGGAAGACCTGGGGCGGAGGAGGCTCAAGAGGGAGTCCTGGAAACTCTGGTTCGTGTGAGCTGCTAAACAAGAGGTGATTATACTTTACTTAGCCGTAGAAGTTAAGAATTGCAGTATTCTGATGTTGGTGTACTAAAATAGTAGATTATCTAAGTAACTTAGCCTAAATACTAAATTGGACACTACTGAAAAGTAAGTTTGGATTTCTAGTTCTGTTAAGGAATCATCTAGTTATACAGACATACCTTGTTCCCTTGGCTTTTTCCCTATTTCCCTAGTTATTTACCTATTTATTTAATTATTTAATTTCTATGGCCCTCATTCTATTATCGGCCGTAAAACGGCCGCAAAGCCGCGATTCCTTACGGCCGTCTTACGGCCCCTTGTAGAGCTACCTTTACCTTGCAATTCAAATAGACGGCGCCGCAAGGATATCCCCTTACGGCCGGCCGCATATCATGCAACCGGCCGCACGGTCTGAAAACTTTAAATGCAAAAATAAATTCAAGATGGCACTGTAAAGCTCTGTAAATGCTAGGGAACATAATGGGGGACATGAGGATTAATAGCAACCCCCTCTCAAGCTTGCACATCAGCCCAAATCCGATATTTCATTAACGGTTTATTTTCCGTCCCGCAGCCTGGGCGGATCTGAGGTGCTCCAAGCCCTCGGGACCTCGTCCACGGATATTTGACATGAATTAAAATAAAAATTATTTGCGGATTTGAGTGTAGGGGAATGTTGTGCTATGAATGCTAACACCCCCAATCACTTTATCGTCTCATAAGAGTGCAGGATGGCTTTATTATGTGCCTAATTGTGTGCTTGCGGGACCTTTTTGGTGCAAGTAAGCTGTGGCTCGGTTTTAGCCTTGCCGAGAAGGTTCCCGGAGCAATTGAATAGCAACCGGGCTTTTCTTGCGGCCGAAACTCTTGCGGCCGTTTAAGATCAAAGGCTTTCCTGCGGCGCGTGCGGCCGCAAGGGATAACAAGGCGCCGGCCGCAAGCCTGCCGGAGCCCCCGGCCGGAAGGGAATAGAATAGGCAAATAGCCTGCGGCCGGTCCTTGCGGCCCCGCATTTACTACGGCCGATAATAGAATGAGGCCCTATATATTTAATTTTTTGTTTTTGTTCAAGTTTCCCTTGTTTTTTTTAAAGGTTACTGTGGTTGTTTCATAGTAATAGAAAAGATAAAACTGAAGGGGTAAACGAAAGTTCTGAACATAAGGCATTTATTTTTTTTGAAAATCTAGAATGTAACTGTTATCTATTGCTTTATTACGCGGGAACATTGTATATACCTTTCAATAAAAACTATTTAAAAAAAAAAAGAATTGACTTCTCTTTATCAAGTCTTGAGCAGTACTGAGAGATGTATTAGAGAAAGTTCAAATATCTGTTTAGGATGGGACACAGACAAGTACTGTAAATAATGTCCTATGAGTCTTTAGATCAGGTTTAGATAAGAACATAGCAGAGCCCTAATTAAGGGCAATAAATGTCACCACAGTTTGGGGATAAGGACAACATATACAGTGGGGGGAAAAGTGTTTGATCCCCTGCTGATTTTGAAGGTTTGTCCACTGACAAATAAATGACCAGTCTATAATTTTAATGGTAGGTGTATTTTAACAGTGAAAGACAGAATAATAAAAAAAAAAGAACAAGAAAAACGCCTGTCAACAAAGTTATAAATTAATTTGCAGGTCAGTGAGAGAAAAAAGTATTTGATCCCCTATCAATCAGCAAGATTTCTTTCTGCCAGGTGTCTTTTATACAGGTAACAAGCTGAGATTAGGAGCACCCTCTTAAAGGGAGTGCTCCTAATCTCAGCTTGTTACCTCTATAAAAGACACCTGTCCACAAAAGCAATCAATCAGATTCCAAACTATCCACCATGGCCAAGACCAAAGAGCTGTCCAATGATGTCAGGGACAAGATTGTAGACCTACACAAGGCTGGAATGGGCTAGAAGACCATCATCAAGCAGCTTGGTGAGAAGGTGACAACAGTTGGTGTGATTATTCACAGAAGCAGTAATGCAGTGTGTGCTTGAAGCTCTTGAAAGCAACAGTGATATTGTTAGTGTCATGGAAAATACTACAAGACTTTCTGATGGAATAGAGCAAACATAACAACTATCACTTAAAAGAACATTTTGGTATCACAAAATAACTGTCAGTTTGCCTGGGTCTGATGCTCCATGCAAGATCTCACCTCATGGAGTTTCAATGATCATAAGAACGATGAGGAATCAGCCCAGAACTACATGGGAGGATCTTGTTAATGATCTCAAGGCAGCTGGTACAATAGTGAAGGACTGAAATCCTGCAGCACCCGCAAGGTTCCCCTGCTCAAGAAAGCCCATGTACAGGCCCATCCGAAGTTTGCCATTGAACGTCTGAATGATTCAGAGAAGAAATGGGTGAAAGTGTTGTGGTTAGAGGAATGCTGCCCATAACCCCAAGAACACCATCCCCACCGTCAAACATGGAGGTGGAAACATTATGCTTCGGAGGGGTTTTCTGCTAAGGGGACAGGACAACTGCACCGCATCAAAGGGACGATGGACGGGGTCATATACAGTCAAATCTTGGATGAGAACTTCCTTCCCTCAGCCAGGGCATTGAAAATGGGTCATGGATTGGTATTCCAGTATAACAATGACCCAAAACACACAGCCAAGGCAACAAAGGAGTGGCTCAAGAAGAAACGCATTATGGTCCTGGAGTAGCCTATCCAGTCTCCAGACCTCAATTCCATAGAAAATCTGTGGAGGGAGCTGAAGGTTTGAGTTGCCAAATGACTTGGAGAAGATCTACAAAGAGGAGTGGGACAAAATCCCTCCTGAAATGTGTGCAAATCTGGTGGCCAACTACAAGAAACGTCTGACCTCTGTGATTGCCAACAAGGGTTTTGCCACCAAGTACGAAGGGGTCAAATACTTATTTCCCTCACTGACCTGCAAATCAATCTATAACTTTTTGACATGCGTTTGTCTTGTTTTTTTGTGTCTCTCACAGTTAAAATACACCTACCATTAAAATTATACACTGATCATTTCTTTGTCAGTGGACAAACATTCTAAATCACCAGGGGATGAAATCCCCCCCCCCCCCCCCCACTGTAATGAACTTATTTACAATATATAAGTACATTATCCTGTTTTAAATATACAAAACTGTATTATTAGCAACTAAATACATGGGAATAAATTTCAACGTTACATTGTATATTCAAAATAAACATTAAAGTGATGGATTTGTTGTGAAAATCATCTTTATTACAATGTAGATGCAAGTTATTAAGTTTTACAGACTTAGTTCACTGTATAGATCAGATTTTGGATTTTTCTTTATTGTCACTGTATGATAAAAGACAATAATGGAAGAGACTTAACAGAAGGATCTTAACTGTATTGATAACTTGATAGTTTGTCTAATGTGCTGAAGCCAGATAGCTTGGAGAGTAAAGTGAGATGGGCCCTAAAAAGGCTGCAGAAGTTGATGGAATCCCAGCTGAACTATTCAAAATCCTACAATTTGATGCTGTGAAATTGTTTCTTGGCTTAGTCCAACAAATTTAGAAAAGTCAACAGTGGCCAGTAGATTGGAAAAGCTAAGCCTACATCGCAATCCCCCAAAAATGCAGTCCCAAACAGTGTTCCCAATTATTGAACAATTGCACTCATTTCACAAGGTAGTACTTCAAATACTGCAAGCTCAGCTCCAACAATATATGCTCTGAGTAATACAAGATGTGCAGAGGCACAAGAGATGGCATTGCCAATGTCCTCTGGACAATAAAGAAAGCAAGAAAGTTTTAGAAAAGAACGTTTACTTCTGCTTTGTAGACTGTTCTAAAGCCTTTAACTTGATCAAACAAAATGTGGCAAATTCTTAAAGAGTTGGGAATAAAGAACATCTAATTTGCCTCCTGAGGACTCTGTATGTAGATCAAGAATTTTTTGTGTATAGGATGCGTTGCTGCAGAGCCACATCACAGGGAGTGGAAGATACAGTTTTACATTAAGTAAGTTATGCGATCTGGATATGGATAGTGTTTTACATAAAGCATACATTTATATGCTCATAATACATCCATTAAATGCCCAGATGGCGATGGCTACTTATGGGCTATGATGTTATTGGAAATAGGGCATAGTAAAACTCGTAATTTGATATAATGCCAGATCACAGCTCATCCACGTCAATTACAGAAACTAAATACTGATTGTCATGAATCACCCAGGGGCCATATTGGATTTGGTGTGAACTATGCTGGGGCCATTTTGTGACTGGCAGCAGTGGCCATTTTGGGCTGGATTATCTTACACATGCTGTTGCCATGTGGAAGAACAAACGGTTTGGGTTGTGGTGATAATATGTTAGTGTTATATTGTATATTGTATTATGGAGTGATAGCTATGTTTTAATTAGTCAACCATCCCCCAGTAGATAAACACTGAGGCAGGAGCTGAGCCAAATGGGTTTATCCTAAACAAGATAAACCTCACAGGGTGTCGCCAGAACCTAAACAAAGAGATTTGCCAGACAGCCAGGCACCTTGATAACAATGGGGGGGCCTAGGAGCAAACAGGAAGTTTCCCCTGGGACCGCCTGGTTCAGAATGAGCTTGGTTGCCACGCCTGGGGTTGGCCCAGGGGAGGGGTCTGGTGGTTCCCATAGCCTCCCTCTACTACATTGGACAGAGGTAATTAGGTTACTCTAGAGGTTATCCTATTGGCCAGAGAGAGGGGGGTGAGGGTTTGACTAAAGGTAGCCACTCCCTATAATGTGTTGTGCAAGGTTTTAAATATGCTGTTCTAAAATAAAACTTGGTTCATAATTTTCATCAAGACTTTGTGTGCAGATGTATTATTTACCCAGGGACTTATGATTGCAGTAAGATTCGTCAGACTTACTGTTAATATTGCTCAGTCTAAACCAAGGGCTGAGACATGATGTTCCTGTACTCAAAGCTACTCCAAGGTCCAGAGTAACCCAAATCAAGTCAGCAGACCCCAGCCAGAGAGTGGGTCGTGATAATTGGTGGCACAGTGGTGGGGTACTCTGAGAAGGACCAGAAAATGGAGCAGATGGAAGCAGAGGACTACAGACTACTCCTGCTAAATCAATGGATGGCATTCATGCAATTATGGCATGGCCATGAGCTGGCAAGCTGGTTGGAGGAACTGGTAGAGAAAGAGATGGACTTGGAGGAACAGTACCTTGCCAGGATAGAGTCCTTGGGTGGCCGGAGAGAGGATCTCTATTTTCGTTTGGATCTAGAATATGGGGTCGGTGAGATTCTGAATGGTGATCCGGAATGTGGCATGGGAACTGCAAAGAGGCATAATAACTTGTTTGTTGAACGCTGCCGGGGTCTGGGACTGGAAGCATGGTTCCCGGAGGCTCCTTTGCTGGAACCCCTGATTCAGCAAGATCTGCAACTGGAGGCTGAGTATGTGGAATTGTGGGATGCGATACCCAAGAAGTATTTTTACAACTCAGACAGTATGTACCAGAGTGAGTATGCTCACTGGAACTGGGGAAGGCATTTCTAGACTGTAAACAAAGTGAGGAGTGGGAAGGGGTAAACACTGTTCCTTTGCCAACTCCTGGGGATGGAGAATGTTTGCCCCTAGAACATGCAGTAACTGTGTCAGGGCCTAGTCACCAGCCTCAAGAGCCAGAGACCCAGTGGAATGTTCCCTGGGTGGGGTCAGATAATCCATGTCTGCCCCCTGATACCCCAAGAGATTTAATCCCAGAGGAAGTGGGAACTGCTCACAAGCTAGGGCCAGATAAGTTAAGTCTGCCCTCAGAAGTTCTAGGCAAAGTGTGTTGGCCAGAACTGTTAATGGAGCCAGAGGCTCTGGATTATTATGTGATGGACGGTGGGAAGGGAGCCTTAGAGGCCAGGCTGGAAGGGAATGATGAGATTCCCCAGCCTGCATCAGATAACCACTGTCTGTACCCTGACAGTCCAGGGGAGTTGTCCCCAGAGGTGCTAGTGAAGCACAGAGCCCAGGAGGGTTGTGTAAGAGACTGTGGGGAGGGAAAGGAATTGGTTTCTGGCTACCGGGAACCTGACCTCACACAGCAAGAGAGTGCCAGGGGCACAAAGAGCCAGGCGGGGGCAGCAAGCATGCCAGCCTTGGCAAAAGCATTATGGGTGCAGAGTGGCACCATGAAAGAGGGTGTACCAAGTGGGGAGATACCCTGGATAACCATTGTCCAGGGGCCCACTGGAACAGACACCACTCCAAAGATCCAGTTCAACAGAAAGGACTGGGATAAAGTTGCTCAACCCCGGGCAATGGAGGAAGGTAAGCACAGCTTGGGTGGGAGCAGCGTAGCTCCCCAAGCAGCAACGGAAACAGCTGGACCAGAGGAAGAAAGCCAAGAAGAACGGTCCCTTTGCAATCCCATAGGCCCAGAGACTGTATTAGAGATCCCAGCCCATCTGTGGGGACTGGCTGGGGGGAACAGAGTTGCTATGGGACAGAAACTGTGGCCCACCTGTTGTACTCTGGGATACCAGATTATTGGGGAGGTACCCTGGACTATTTGGGTGGGTGTGAATGGGAAGAGCAATTTGCTCTATACAGTGGGAGCAAGGCCAAGGGCTGGGGGAGGTTTTTACTCTGCACCTTGGGACAAACAAGAACTGGCATAGCATACAGAGGGCCAAACCAGCACATTCATGACTATCAGCGTAGCTGGAAAAATCAGGGATGTTTCCTGCCACGCTTGGGGAGGTGTTGTCATGAATCACCCAGGGGCCATATTGGATTTGGTGTGAACTATGCTGGGGCCATTTTGTGACTGGCAGCAGTGGCCATTTTGGGCTGGATTATCTTACACATGCTGTTGCCATGTGGAAGAACAAAAGGTTTGGGTTGTGGTGATAATATGTTAGTGTTATATTGTATATTGTATTATGGAGTGATAGCTATGTTTTAATTAGTCAACCATCCCCCAGTAGATAAACACTGAGGCAGGAGCTGAGCCAAATGGGTTTATCCTAAACAAGATAAACCTCACAGGGTGTCGCCAGAACCTAAACAAAGAGATTTGCCAGACAGCCAGGCACCTTGATAACAATGGGGGGGCCTAGGAGAAAACAGGAAGTTTCCCCTGGGACCGCCTGGGTCAGAATGAGCTTGGTTGCCACGCCTGGGGTTGGCCCAGGGGAGGGGTCTGGTGGTTCCCATAGCCTCCCTCTACTACATTGGACAGAGGTAATTAGGTTACTCTAGAGGTTATCCTATTGGCCAGAGAGAGGGGGATGAGGGTTTGACTAAAGGTAGCCACTCCCTATAATGTGTTGTGCAAGGTTTTAAATATGCTGTTCTAAAATAAAACTTGGTTCATAATTTTCATCAAGACTTTGTGTGCAGATGTATTATTTACCCAGGGACTTATGATTGCAGTAAGATTCGTCAGACTTACTGTTAATATTGCTCAGTCTAAACCAAGGGCTGAGACATGATGTTCCTGTACTCAAAGCTACTCCAAGGTCCAGAGTAACCCAAATCAAGTCAGCAGACCCCAGCCAGAGAGTGGGTCGTGATACTGATATCATCCCAAAAAGAATGGCAACCACATGTATACATTTAAATTGCATTTAAAGTATTTGTTCCTTTGTTGTATTTCAAAGAGGATATGTGATAGTGCTCCACTATGTCCGTTTCTCTTTGTTTCAACATTAAGCTCCCAAAGCAGATATTTAACTGATGTGGGGGCTTGCCCCTGACAGCCAGTAATCTGCAATAAGATCATCAGTATGAGTCATACTTGTCTGCCAATCAAATCTACAGAGGTGAGAAAGCTCTGTGGATTTTCTTTTAGTTTCCACCAAATTATTTTACTCAATATTTTTTCAGGCAAATCACAACTTTAAACATTTTTAAATCATACTCCTTTAAATGTATGAAATAAGGAATCATGTTTCATGTTTGTTTAATGTTAGATTGCAAAATGATTAAAAACAAGATAAAAATTAATTTTATCAGTATTTTTGAAATTTGATTTATACTATCCAGAATTATAGGCGGTTTAGTAATAAACTGAGACCTGGAATTTATATAAAACAGATAAAAATACAAGTTTACTTATAACAGATAAGATTTACAGATATTACCTTTTCTTCTCCATAATCCCCATTTGATGGTGAATATCTATGAATTCCATTAGCTGCTTCTGTAATGTTTTTTCATTACCAACAATTTGCTTAATAAAAACATGTTCCAAAAGTTCAGAAACAGTTGGCCGTTTTTCAAAATCCTTTGCAAGGCATCTGGAAAGACATAACAATGTTAAAAAGAAATATTTCTTAAAGCTATAACGTTCTACCTCTAATGTTTTTTTAAAAATGTTAAGACTTTAATATGAAACTGCAATAAACATGCCTGTTAAATTAACACATATATCTAATGCTTATTTTAGCTATACTGATTAGAGATGTCGCGGACAGTTCGCCCGCGGACTATTCGCAGCGATTTTGGCATGTACGCGTTCGCAGCGGACGGCGAACACATGCGCTTTTCGGTTCGCCCCCTATACTTTGTCATTGAGAAAACTTTAACCCTGCACCTCACAGTCAGCAGACACATTCCGGCCAATCAGCAGCATACACTCCCTTCCAGAGCCTTCCATCTGAAGGACAGCATACATTTTAGAATCATTCTGAAGCTGCATTCGTCGTGAGAGGACAGATAGTGTAACCGCTCGAGATTTAATAGGTAAATAGATAGCCAGGCTGTGTATTTAGCTTCCATTACAGACCTGAAGGACTCATCTGATATCTGCTGCAAGGACAGCAACCCAAAAAGCCCTTTTTAGGGCTAGAACATCATTTATTTTATTTTATAATTTTTTTCTGTGTAATCTAATTGCATATGCCTGTCTGCCAGCGTGTGTGTGTGACAGGCTAACACCTAACAGCTTATATTGTGCTTATTTTCACAACTCATACCTGGTGGTGTACCATACATTGAAAACAACCATTTTTTTCCTGTAATCTAATTTCAGTTGCCTGCCTGTGTCAGGCTCACAGCTTATATTGTGCTCAGTGACATAAAACAACACTTTTTTTACTGTAATAGATTGAATAGCAATTGCCTGCCTACAGGCGTGTGTGTGAAGCCTATTGCATCTACTCTGCCGACTTTTGCCAGTGCACAGTGATACGTCATATCTGGTGCAACTGTAGTGTACAGTGACATAAAACAACAGTTTTTTTACTGTAATCGATTGAATATCAGTTGCCTGCCTACAGGAGTGTGTGTGAGGCCTACAGCGCCTACTCTGCCAACTTTTGCCAGTGCACAGTGACAATCCTATCTGGTGGCACCTTAGATTGCACGCGCAGTGCCCTAAATTTGAAGTGGGAGGACCGACCAAGCATCTTTTTCCATCTCCCGCTTCCAAAAATCCATGCCATATACACGTCCTCTAATAGTGGACGTAACAGAATTAAACCGATAGGAATAGTACTACTTAACAGTATACACCTTATAATAACGCAGAAAGAGGCAACGCAGAGAGAGGAGTCTGAAGAAGAGGAGTCAGAGGAGGAAGGTGGCTTTGAGGAGGTGGAAGACCAAACACAGCAGGCGTCCCAGGGGGCTTGTTGTCACCTTTCGGGGACCCTTGGTGGCTGGGTGGAGGAAGAGACCTTCAATGACATCAGTGAGGACAAGGAACGGGACATGGCTAGCTTGTTATCCAACCTTGTGCAAATAGGGAGTTTGCTGTTGTGCAAAGGGACTGTTTGCGGTTGTTTGCGGTGCATTAAACGGGGAGATTGGTCTGTTACTGTGAAGCGGGTGTAACCCTTACACTACCTGATTGTTTCAACATCATACCTGATGTTTTAAAGCATGTTATTCCAAACAATTTAGCAATGTTAGGTGATTTATGCCCTTTATGGCTTAAAACCAGACTCTGCATCTACTATGTAATTTTCCGTGGGAGTTTTGCCAGAAAGAGTCCCTGTGGGTTTTGAAATTCGCCTGCCCATTGAAGTCTATGGCGGTTCGCCGGGTTCGCCCGTTCGTGAACATTTGATGGAAGATCGCGTCCGCTGTTCCCGAACCGAAAATTTGATGTTCGCGACATCACTAATACTGATGCATATATATAGTGATACCCTTTTTATTGGACAAACATATTCATAATAAAGCGACAAGCTTTTGAGAGATAATGCCTCTCTTTAGCAAGTCAAAAAGCGATACTGATACAAGTAAACAGAAAGAGATGAAAAAAAATAATAATAATTGGAAAAACAAGAAAGACAAAATTCATTGGCCAGAGTTAAGTGAGAGACAGACCAGCATTGTGTATAATGTCCTGTAGAATGTGTAGATAAGAACACAGCAAAGTAAAATAAAGAGCAATACATTTCAGCATAGCATGTAGCTTATAAAAACAGTAATAGAAGGGGGGCGGGGGAGATATGTGGAATGTATGTGCTATAAGACATTAAGATAGTGGGCCAGAAAGTCTAAGTCAATGTTAATGAATATGTTTGTCCAATAAAAAAGGTATCACTATTCACTGCAATACTCATTCAATACTCAATCAATGCTTATTCAACTGGATTACTGGACATTCACGGCTACCTCACTCTTTTTATATATATATATATAAATATATATATATATATATATATATATATACACACACATACATAAATAGTAGGCTCTGCTACATTTGAATTGCAGTTTTATCTCAATGCTGCCCCCTTAAAACAGTGAACATTCAAAATAAGGGACGACTTGGATAGCAGTAGAGCTAATTTAACACAGATATGAAGCCATATAAAAACAGCTATGTTTTGTGCAATCTCTGATTGAAATAAAGGGATGCTCACACTGATCACTGTGTATCCATGAGTACCATTTTAGGATGTTCTTAAAGGTATAGAATTTGCATTTGCTTCAGAGAATAACTCTAATAGCGGGAAAGGGGATATGTGGCCCAGTTTCTATGGTCAAGTAAGAACATAGGGTAACATAGGGGGATGAGAAATGAAGGGAGAACCATGAAGAACAAATCATCCAGGAGCCTCAACACCTGTTTAATCACTGGTCCATCAATCCACTTGAAACACTGGTCCATTGACCATCAGCCAACTCTTTCCAGTTCCAAGCAAGGAGATTTCAAAAGCCCACAAAAACTCCTTTATCTGCAGACAACAACCCACTATCAGAGCTAGAAAAAAAAGAAAATGTATATTTCTCTATCATGTTGTTATCTAGCAATTGTGTGAGTAAGTCTTGGATGTCCTTTAGTACTTAACTACACATATATTGCATCTTTGTTTAGTCGTTAGAGCCTCATTTTCTAAGTCAAATAGTGATGGGAAAACTATACAGTATTGTTTAATACTGTTGTTGGTATGACATTCTATGACATACTGTTGTTGGTATGACAATTATGATTGTGTCAATTTTCCCCTCAAACAGAGATGCTTATCTCTTCCCATTTGTGTCTACTGCGGGTGTACCAAGCTCTGCCTAGAAGATGAACTAATAAAAAAAGACTGACCACACTCTGGTTCAGACTGAGTATGCTCAATAACAGGATGTGGAACTATTAAGGCTCATGCAGTTTCACATAGTGTGGCCTATGAGGAACCTGCAAGATCAGTTACAATATAGCTGTTACCTCTGTGTAGGCCATGAAGGCAGAGCTCATTGAGGGCCTCATTCAATTCGGGGCCGTAATTCAATTGCAAATAGATGATTTTCTGCTACCAAGTTGCGGCCTCTAGTAGCTCTACTTCTACTTTGCTCTTCAATTGGCCGCAATCGCAAGTTAGGCGCCGGTAGCGAGAATTGGAAACCATAGTTATATACAGCCTTATTAAATTGCGATTCGGCCAATTGAAAAGGGCTCTATATAAGCGCAAAGCATATTTTTTTTACAGAAGTTTTTAGGAAGTGAACTTCTATCCAAAAGCAAGGTCTTCACTAACAAAAAAAATTTGTAAAAAAATATGCTCTGTGCTTATATAGAGCCCTACTAAATCGGCCGAATTGCAATTTAATAAGGCTGATAGTGTTTGAGGTTGAATAAAGACTGCTAGTCCATCAAGTTCAACCTTTTTAGATCTCTTCTGATCCTTTGGACTATTTGTTAATAATTGTTAATTGATCCAGAGGAAGTCAAACAGAAAAAAAAAACATTGAAACTTTGCCAATTCTCTCATAAGGAAAAGAAAAAAGCAAAATTCCTTCCTGACACCAGAGACTAGCGATCAAATTTCTCCCTGGATCAATATTTATTCGCTAATTATCTACAATAACCTTGAATGCCCTCTGTATTCAAAAATATATCTAACCCTTTTTTAAAGTTAGTGAATTCGCTGTCACCACAGCCTTTGGTAGATAATTCCACAGTTTAACTACCCTAACTGTGAAGAACCCTTATCTTTCTTTAAGGTGAAATCAGTTTTCCTCTCATCTCATGGGATGTCATCTTGTCAGTTGAAAATTTCTTGGTAAAAAAAGTTCACTTGACAAAGCCTTATATTGACCCTGGATGTATTTAAATAAGGTAATCATATCCCCTTGTAGACGCCTTTTTTCTAGGGAAAATACGTTTAATTTGGTTAGTCTTTCTTCAAAACTTAGCCCCTCCATTCCCTTTATTAGCTTTGTTGCCCTTCTATGTACTTTTTCCAGCTCTAAAGTATCCTTTTTATGTAGTGGTGCCCAAAATTGTACTCCATATTCAAAATGAGGGAGTACTAGGGATTTGTACAGCAACATAATTATATTTGCTTCTCTTGCTTCTATACCCTTCTTAATACATGCTAATATTTTACTTGCCTTCGCAGCTGCTGCTTGGCATTGGGCACTGTTACCTAGGTGGTTGTCCACAAGTACTCCCAAATCCCTTTCATTATCAGATACCCCTAGATTTGCTCCATTAAGATTATAAATTGCATAGCTATTTTTCCTTCCCAAATGCATAACCTTACATTTATTTGTATTACATCTCATCTGCCATTTAGTCGCCCATTTCTCTAATGTATGAAAATCCCTTTGTAGGGAAAGTACATCATTATCTGATTTAATTACCTTGCACAACTTCGTGCCATCAGCAAAAATGGAGACACTACTTCTACATCATTAATAAATACGTTAAAAAGGAGAGGACCTAATACTGAACCTTGAGGAACCCCACTTACCATATTAGTCCAATCGGAGTATGTTCCATTTACAACAACCCTTTGCTTCCTGTCTTTTAGCCAACTCTCGATCCATGAGCAGATATTTACTGCAATTCCTGTATCCCTTATTTTGCTCAAAAGTCTCCCATGTGGCACTGTATCAAAAGCCTTTGCCCTGATCCAAGTTCCTACTAACCTCCTCATAGAAACTAATTATATTGGTCTGACAGGACCTATCCTTTGTAAATCTGTGTTGACTGCTACTTATGATCTTGTTCAAATAAACATATTCTTGTATATTATCCCTTATTAACCCTTCTAAAAGCTTTCCCACTACAGAAGTGAGGCTCACTGGTCTATAATTCCCCAGATTTTCTCTTGCTCCCTTCTTAAATATAGGTATCACCTCTGCTTTTCTCCAGTCATCTGGTAGCGACCCTGTGGTGATTGATTCTTGAAAAACTAGATATAATGGTTTGGCTATTACAAAACTCTGTTCCCTCAGTACCCTTGGATGTATTCCATCAGGAGCTGGGGCTTTATTATCATTTATCTTCTCCAATCTCTTTTGGATTTCTTCCTGCGTTAACCAATGATTTAGTGATGATAGTGTAGCACCATTTTGCTGCAGTGTCCCAACTACTGGTACCTCCCTTGTATATACCGAAAGAAATAACCTTTTTGGCTCATCTGCCTTTTCCTGGTCACTAATTATCAGACGGCCTGTGTCACATTGTAATGTTCCTATAGCTTCCTTCCTCGCCTTCTTCACAATAATATATTTAAATAATATTTTAGGGTTAGTCTTACTTTCCTTTGCAACTGACTTCTCATTTTCAATTTTAGCCAGTCTAATAGTCCTTTTGCAAGCCTTGTTGATTTCCTTTTACATAAAGCTGCCTCTGTTCCCTCCTTCTTGTATATTTTAAATGCATGTCTTTTTCATTATCATGATCTTTAAGTCATTGTTAAGCCACATGGGATATGATTTACTCCTATTCATTTTATTTCCACATGGTACATGCCGATATGTATGTATATTTAGTAAGGATTTGAATGTTGTCCATTTATTTTCAGTATTTTTCCCTGTAAGTTCTTTATACCAGTCTATATGTTGTATTGCTGCCCTTAGCCCATTAAAGTTAGCCCTTTTAAAATGTAGAGTTTTTGTTGGCCCCTTATAACTCTGTTTTTTGTATGCAATCTCAAATGAGACTGTGTTGTGATCACTGTTCCCCAAGGGTACCCCTATTTTAACATTTGATATTATATCAATATTACTTGTGATGACCAAATCCAAGATGACCCATTTCTAGTAGGTTCTTGTATTACCTGGGCCAGATAATGATCCCTGAGTGTACTCAAGAACCTGCTCCCTATAGCTGAACTGCTGGTCTCATTTATCCAGTTTATTTCAGTGTAATTAAAGTCTCCCATTATTAGAATTTGCCCATGATTAGCTGCATTTTCAATCTGTAACAACAATTGCAGTTCCTCACTTTCAATTATATTTGGGGGTTTATAGCATACTCCCACCAATGTGCGTTTAGAAGTAGCTCCTCCACTATTTAACTCAACCCAAAAAGATTCAATGTTGCTGCTAGTTCCACTATAAATATCTTCTCTGACTACAGGTATAAAACCAGACTTAACATACAAATCCCTCCTCCTCTTCTGCCATTACCCTGATCTTTCCTAAATAAGTTATAACCATCCAAATTAACTGTCCAGTCATGAGATTCATCCCACCATGTTTCAGTAATGCTATCGCAGTAAGAATTTGTGGGCTTAAACACAATCGCGGACGCAAGCCGGTAACCCCTGTCTGAACCAGCCAATCGCAATGAAGCCAGTCATCGATTCGGGCTCCACATGTGATCACACCCGCAGACCAATCCCATGATGCAGGGGTCCCGATCAGGACCCCTGCAGGGTCTCCACATCAGGGGTCCGATCGGAGCAGAATTTAAAATTTCAAACTTCCCGCCACGGCACACACATTGTTAACCCAATGCTGCAAGGGTACTGTAAGTACTGTAAGTACCCCTGCGGCACCTAAAATTAACTCCCCTAAAGACTTGGGTCCCCGATCGGGATCCACGCTGCATCTAAAAAATAACATTTCCCACTGTGGGTCCTGAAAAAACCTTAAAGGCCCTTAAAGGACCTGCGCTAAATAAAATAAAAAAATTATCCTACATTATTAACCCCTTCACTACATTATTATCCCCTATCCTTTATCATTCTTTTAACCCCCTCTAACTAATTAACCATCCCTCTAACTAATTAACCCCCCACTAACTAGAGGGTAGTAAAGTAGGTACAGGGGGATTAATTGGTTAGAGGGGGGTTAATTTGTTAGAGGGGGTTAATAGAATGGTAAAGGGTAGGATAGGGGTTAATAATGTAGTGTAGGGGTTAATAATGTAGGATAGGGGTTTATAGGGTAGGATATTGGTTAATAACGTAAGGTAGGGTTAATAGGGTAGGGGTTTGTTGGGTACAATTAGGTATGCATTGGTATAGTTAGGGTTAATTGGGTATAGTTAGGGTTAATGGGGTATAGTTAGGATTAATAGAGTGGTGTAGCGCTTAGACTTTATGTCATGGAGGTCCTGGAGGACCCTCATGGCACTTATAGTGTTAATATAGGGGCTAATAGTGTCCTGTAGGGGTCTATATAGACCCCTATTGGATAGAGGGGGTTAATTATAGTCTCATGAGGGTCTATATTTTCCACCATGAATTATGGGGTAAATTTTAGGTCCCGGTGGGTAGCCCCGCAGCAAGTGTTAATTTTTTATTTAGCGCAGGTCCTTTAAGGTAGTTTTCAGGACCGGTGAGGCAGGACCCCCACTGCAAGGTTCAATGTGTGGACCCTCTGGGGGTCCCGATGGGGACCCCACAGCATGGGAGGGGTTAATGTTAGTTGCCGCAGGGTACTTACTGTACCCCCGCGGCATAGAGTTAACCATTAGTATGCCGTGGGCCCTTTAAGGACCCGCAGCTGGGAATTTGACCCCCGCTGCAACGTTTAATGTGGGGACACTGTGGCAGACTCGAGGAGGACCCACCGCTTTGGGGGGTTATTGTTAGGTGCCACGGGTGTACTTACAGTACCCTTCGTGGCCGGTATTGCTCATTAGTGTGCAACTAGCCCTTTAAGGACCCGCAACGGGTAATTCGAATTTTTGAAATGCAGCGGGTCCTTAAAGGGACACCCGCTGCAAGGGTTAATGTGAAGTTTGATTTCGGAGCAGGGGTGAGGACACCTCCTTGGGCCCAGTAACTTGTGATTCAAGTTTAGCAATTTGCGGGCTTGACAGGAGGGGATATCGGAAGCAATTGAATAGCAAAATTGCGATTTTAGAGCTTGGGACTCTTGCGGCCGTGAAAGATCAAAGTATTTGAGGGAAGCAAGCTGCGATTTAACAAATCGCTAGGAATCTGAGCTTGTGGGACGTAACTCGATCGGAGCACACAAACGGATGGCAATTGAATAGCAAAGTAGCTTGCGACCTCCATTTGAGAGCCCGGATCTCAAAATTGCAGCAATTGAATGAGGCCTTATGTGAAGAGCCAGTGACATCATAGTCCAGCATGCTTCCTAGCTCCATGATAATCAAATTCCAGGAAGAGCTGGCCACTCTCCCAAGGATGTGGAGAAATTTAGCTCTGCTTGAGGACAAAACAGACAATTTAAAAGGTAAGAAAAAAATGAACTTGTATTTGTTTAAAACTATATACCGTTTTTATTATTGTATGTCCAACAAACAAACATATGAGCTTTACTTGTAAATGCACTGTGCTGCTTAGTTGTTCAGTCGTGCCTAACTCTCTGTGATCCTATGGACTGCAGCACTACAGTGGTCTTTTAAATGGCGCAATACATACTGTATGTATGCTATTTGAAATGCAGAAAGGAAGAAGGTCCCCACATCCCAAAACCTCAAGACCACATATAGGACTTTGCACCATGAAATAAGATAACATGTTTTCAGGAATCTTGAAAAATGTACTCCAGCATTAAATTTTTATTATTTCTCTAAATAAAATATATTTTAGAATCATTCTGCACTACTGAAATTAATTCAGTGATAAAAAATGATCATGTAAAATCTGACAGACACAAACTTTTGCTTTACATAAGCCCTGTTTTGAAAATAATTTTACTGTGGAATATTTGTTTGCTGTAGAAAATACCATAATCTCCATAACATTTACATGAAGCATTTGCATTCAATAAATGTTAATCAAATAAATGGTACTGCAACAAGCTAAAACAATGGAACAGTTTGTGATACAGTATATAAACTAACCTAAATTTAATAAAAAACATTGTTGTTGGCTACTTAAAAAGTTTAAATTAGAATAAAGAATTCCAAATAAATCATACTACCAAGAACAGCTGTTGTGTATACACTTAGAATTGCAGGGCTATACTGTAGTTGCTTTTGCACCCTAACTGTTAATACAAGTAATATTTAAGATTGATTTTCCTTACTATTAGTAAGATTGAAAGTTCAAGTTGGTTGGGTAAAACACTAAGGGCCTCATTCAATTGCGATTTGGCCAATCGAATAAGGCTCTAAATAAGCACTTTGCTTTTTTTTTTTTTTAAATAAGTTTTTAGTTAGTGAAACACTTGCTTTTGGATAGATGTTTACTAACTAAAAACTTCTTTAAAAAAATATGTTATGTGCTTATTTAGAGCCCTATTCAATTGGCCAGATTGCAATTGAATGAGGGCCTACTTCATTAGCAGTTAGTTGTGTGCATACAACAAACTGTGTAGATAGGAAACAGGAAGTAACATTGTGTTTAATTTATGTCAAGCTTGAAACAAGCATCACCAGAGCTTCATCTAAGGCATATACGAGCTGAGAATCCTTCACTTATTTAAAGGCAAGGCTTAATTGATTAATTGATACTTGTGATTTCAGGTGAATCAGAAGAAGATTGCAGATCAGAAAACCCCAATCAAGTATTCACCTGACAAGAGGTCAACTAATGTAAAACCCAATGTTATTACTTATATCTACACATCTGTTAGAACCACCTACTGCTTAACCACTTTCCATGGTTGTTTTTTTCCAATCAGGCACAAGCACCCTGTACAGCAACTTCTGTTCCCACATATATTTATTCCCGCCTGTCCCCAGCTCTACTATCTCAGTCTCAGCTCTTACTCCGGTGACAGAGGGATCACTAATTAGCTATTGGCTAAATTTATCAGTACTTCCCAATGGCTCATGATTCCCCAGGTTTGGCAATTCACTTACCGCTGGACCTTCCATTTCGTCTTTGTTTCTTCCAATTCCTCTTTGCGTACTCATGTTCTAGCTGCATGCACTGCCTGCCCACCAGTCATAATCATGATGTATTAGTAGTCCATGGGACTACTCAACAAAGAAACCACTGGTAATCCAGACATATCTCCAACTTCCTGTGTGCTGTTAACTAATATCCGGTCAATGTGAACCTTGACCACGGACATGGATTGCTCCCCCCACCCCCCAACTACAATAATGGCAATCTATTTATTCAACACTGCAATAGGGCTTACTAGGACTGGGTGGATTAATGTGGTGAAGGAGTCAGAACTGTGGAACCCCTCTATAGCCTTAACATCCATGATCAATGGCTGGATGTGATGCCGTTGGTAATCTCTAGAGGGTAGCAGTACCATATGGATATACGGGGGATGTAGATGGCCCAATCCTCACAGTCATAAAAGACTCATTGGGGTGCTTCTGTGGCCATTGGTAATGAAGAAGAGGGACCATTCAGCAGGTACTCCTGAGAGTCTTCTGTTCTGTGGACAGTCTCAGAGGCAGATGCTATGTTTGTTGGCACTCAACAGCAAAGCTCCCATCATTTATTGCCCTCCAAAGATAAGAGCTGAGTAACCAGAATAGGGTTACTCGTTCGGCTAGAGTTGGGTTGCGATATTCCATACAGGGACCTCTAGGAACAGGGCCTAGGTGTCAAGTTGCTGATATATGCTGTCCTGTGCAGGGCCCTTAATGTGGCCCCCGTGGGAGTGTTCCAGGGTCCTTCCTGAGTCACCTGGTACTGATCCTCCAGCTAGCTGGCCAGTTCTGCTGTGGCTGGGTTTTGATGCTGGATCTAAGCTCTCATCTCGGGAGGACACAAGGGGAAACATTATTCCAATAGGACCACTTGTTGAGCTTCCTCCATGGTGTGTACTCCCAAACCTTAATACCTATTGATGCAGGCATGTCAAGGTTCATGCACAATCTTGGATAAGGTATTCTTCTTTCTTTGGTATAGTCCTGGAACCTCTGCAGATAATTCTTGCCATGACAGCATATTGCTCCAAGAGAACAGTCTTTACAGCATTGTAGTCCTCAGCTTGACTACAGGGTAGGTACATCTGACCGGCACATCCACTGAGTAGCCCTACTTGCATGCAGAGACATCTGTATTAATCCGATGCAGTTCACATTCCCTCTCAAAGTCAGCCAAGAACCCATCAATGCCCTAGTAACTTCATTGAACTTTTTAAAACTGATGTAGGACATTTTTAGTTCACTGCAGTTTTGTGCTCCAACACTAGCTGATAAGTTCAGACATACAGTACATCCTGGGTGGATCACTGCTCTCTCTACTGTTGCACCTCCTCCATAAATTTCTCAATTAACCACAGGTGATCAATGGCTGGCAGGTCTTCCAGAACAGCAACCTTTTGTTGGCACCTATGAAAGGCCTTGACTTTAATCCAAGACATCACTTGCTCTGAATTGGGATGGTTGAGACAGCAGCCCGGAGCCATTGCACTTCCCCCTGGACTCCCAGAGTCTGGTTTGCCTCATCCAACCTCCTAAGCTTCTGCTTGCAGCTCTAGTGGTGAATCCTGTCATCTCCACTGCTTGAGTCTGAATAAAGTCAGGGAGCTCATCCATGGATAAGTCTTCATAACGTGCCATTGAGAGATGGAACACGCATACAGTATCCACCCCACCACTACCACGAAGACTGTCAAGCTACAAGACCAGCTGAACCTGCCATGCTACGGAACTCTCACCAATTAGCTTCTCATAGCTTCTGTGGGTTCATTTTCTTGACACTCTGACCTATTTTGCCAGGATAGCATAGTTATTCTCGGCAGTAGTAACATTTGATACATATATCTTGTTGTCCCTTATGCAATAATCACAGCACTACTCCTAATAATTCAACCAAAGGAAAATAATGTATTGGGCACTTGCAGAGACATTTAATAACATTTGGGAAGAGTAACTCATTAACCACAATGTTCAGCCAATACAAAATTCCCTCCCCTGACATGGGCAATCAATCAGGGTAGCACCCATTAGGGTATACTGATGTACTTATGATGGAGGATTTCATGTCAGAAGACCAGAAACTCACCAAGGCTCCAAGGAATAGTGACTTCCCCACCAGCTTCTTGACCTACGTCTCTGAGCTGATGTATTTATGGTCGAAAACATGGCGCTAGGGAAGAATAACACATTACCCTGCCAAGGTGAGATTAACCATGGGTGCCTAAAATCAAATTTTCTATTGCCGCCATTCCCTTTACATATGGCATTGCATGTAAATAGCAAAGCAACACAGAGAAAGATAACTTGGTGTCCATATTTAATTCAAGAGAAGCTCATCCCAGGTTGCCTTAACAAACAATAATACTGCAACATTTAAGTAGCCCTTTTTGGTCGTTTCAAAACTAGTAAAGGAGGCAATCATGCAACTGTTAATGAACCATTCAGCCAGCACTGAGCAAGGCACAGTTAAAAAAAATGGGCAGAGGAACACATTCAAGTTGAGATGAAAAGAAGCAGTTTTCTGTGTTAGTTATTTCACTGTAGGTTATATATTTTCAGGTATGGTAATGTAAAAGTTGTTTATAGCGCTTTTTTTAATAGCTGTTTTCATTCAACAGTTATATGATTAACAGTTAACCCAGCTTCTTGTAATTCCTAGTCGTTTTTCCAAAGTTTGAGATGCTATATAGTAACATTCGCTTTGTTCCCCAAGAAATTAAAGATATGTAAGCAATCCCAACTAGTTTACATTTCCAGTTTACAAATACCTCACTCATTTCCACTTGTAATTTGTATTACACTGTAATTAAACAGGATTGAATAGGTACACTTAAATTGTTTATCATCTCTGATATGAACAATCTTGGCAAGCAAATTGTATCTTTTCAAATATTCTATTTATTTTCGCTTATGCATTGTGTTACGCATATGCTTTCTCATACGTTCTTCCTTACAACCTCCTGCCTCGTTCCCAGACTCTTCTCCCTCTTTCTCCACATCTCCACATCTCCAATAACAAACCATATAACAACTCATCCTCCCTACTCTATGTTTACCAATTTCTGTCATCACCCACTCCCTCTGTTTTTCCACCACCTCCTAAACTGCAATCTCACCACAACTTCCACCCTACTTCAGTCATGACCACCAGAACCCACAGGAAATTGCAAGCACTTGACACAAACCATTTTTCCAATGTGCTACAACCCCTTCTCAGTCTCCTCGCCACCCTCATCTGCCCTGACATGGCCACCTCACAATACAACATGACGCCCTCGCTCTCATCTGCATCCATAAAACTGAAAATATCTAAAACAAATTTTCCTCTAAAAGTGCGTCAAACATGCCCTTCTCTCAACAAACTAACAAAACCTATTCCACATCCATTATTCCATTGACCCTCTAGCTGAGGATGAAGTCTCTAGCCTACTATCCACCTCTCGCCTTACAATTAGTCCACATAATCCATCATAGATCATCCCTCCCCTCATTACCACATTTATTCCAGTTTTCACACATACAGTATATTCAACCTTTCCCTAAACACTGATACATTTCCATAATTTTTAAAGCATGCCATAATTACACCCATTCTGCTACCTTTGACAAAGTTGACCACCCTCTTATTATCCAAATTCTCTTACACTCTTGGCATCTGTGACACTGCTCTCTCGTGGTTCACATCATACCTAGATGGTCAAGCATTTAGTGTCTCATTCTCTAGCATCTCTTCTTCACCTTGCCCTCTGACTATTGGCATATCCCAAGGTTTAGTCCTAGACCCCCTTCTCTTCACAATCTATACATCTTCACTTGGTACCCTAATACAAATCTTTGGGTTTCAGTATCATCCATATGCAGATGACTCTCAAATCTACCTCTCAACACCAGATCTAACCCCTCAATAACAGTGCACCCTCTCATATCTCTGCTCTCATCTGAAAATACTCCACCAACCCCCCTCTTCGCTTAGCTAATGATCTTCTTATTTCCTCCTCTATTATCATCTCCTCTCACTCCATCATCTGGTACTGAGCCTGTGAAGAGTGAGTCTTAACATTTTTTTTTAATGGTTTGGCTGTTACAGAACCCAGTTACCTCAGAACCCTTGGACGTATTCCATCATGGCATGGAGCTTTATTACATGTTACCTCATACATGTTACTTTAGCTGAAAATTAAATATTCTTAAATGGTCACTGTACAATGAAAAAATATGTTTGAAAATGTTGAGTCTGACTAACAGCATAATTAGGCATGGAAAAATTACTTAAACTAGTTTTTCATCTGAAAAAAAATGTGCTGCTGGACCCTGAAGGCATGAAAACTATCATACATTGGTGGAATTTGTGAGGGATGTTTGCATGGCCGGATTATCCATTAGGCCAACTAGGCAGCCGCCTAGGGACGCATCCGTTTGAGGGGCACCACTTTTTTTTTTTTTAAATGGTTCCTGGCTTAAAAAAAATTACTTGTGCAGTTCATAGACTGGCTACTAGAGGGTAAAAAAAGGAACTTACACGCACAGAAAAGGCAAAAATGGGTCTGTGGATTACTTTGTGTACTCACTCACAGGGGTTCCTCCACTTCACTGCCTAGGGGCTCTAAAAAGGTAGATCCAGCACTGGATATTTGTTTACATTTCAGCAGAGCAGTTCTTGCATTTCCTGATACGAGCAGCCTGCGAGATGGGTCTGTGAGGTGGGTCAATTACAATAAGATCCAATTATCTAACAACATCTTCTGACCTATCCCTGTTCCCTGCTCCCCAACCCCTCTCTCCACCTATAGATTAAAAACTGTGATCCAGCACTGAGAATGTGATGTAACAAGGACCACCTTAATTCCTCTACTCAAAATATTTATTTTTTCCATTTTATGTACATGGCTTAAACAGCTACTGTTTTTATTACTGTATCCTTTACAAACAAGTGCCTTTTGGTTGAACTAAAGTGAACCTCAAAGAACTGTGCAATTTTGAACAACTAATGTTGATTCAACTATTACAAAATCTATTTATACATTGTACAAAAAGTCTTGTAACAACTTGATAATAACAAATAAGCCGCCATTGTGCTACAGTGAAACACAGGTGTAGTTTTTGTTTCAGATGTGACCATAGTATGTGCTATGTGTATTTCCTTTTACCATAGGATTTAGAATTGGCACCCACTAAATTCTGACGCAATATGAATGCCTATACAAATCTTACAGAAATGATAAAAAATTAACAGCAAAAAAGAACAGCATCAAAACCCACAAGGAAAATGAATGTAAAACTTCATATACTGATATTTCTTCTTTCTGGCCTCTACTTTACCCATCTCATTCATTACTCTTCACTTAACAGTTCTCTTTCTCCGCTACCACTAGCTTAATCATAACCCTAACTGTAGCAATAACTAATAGTTATGTGCATGCTAAGTTTTGGTAATAAAGAACAATTACTATAAATGTAAATGTAATATGACACAGATAAAAGCATAGCATAACACAAGGTACACAACAATTATTGTGTAACCACAATAATGCAATTTCATAATGCTTTTAAACCACATATCAATGTTCAAAAGAACAAAGTAGTGGTAAACAAGTCATGGCCCTTTAAAAGAATGAATCACATCCAGCATAATTGAACACTGATTAACTAAATCTCTAATGTTGCCATGTTGGCCTTCCACCCTTCTCCCACGGCCATGTGGCCCAATATGGAGCTTCTTGTGGTGTTGTATGCACTATATCATGCTATATTAAGTTTTACTACATGCAGCTGAACCTCTGAGGGTTACGCTACATGTATTGGAATGGGTAAGGTGGCCTATTTGTCAACTGGGAAAATGGATAATGTCTTATAACGTCATATAACTGGAATTATGCTGTATGCAACATTTAAAGGGCAATGACTTATTTTCATGTAATCATGTTTAGGAGTAAGTAAAAACAATAGCACACTTTACAAAGCATTTTAAATAATGATTTGAAAAATGGTATTGTTTAAATGATTGTTTTGAATTTAGAAGCTGTATCTCTATATTAACCTACAACCATTTTTTAATATTCCTTATTCAAATGATTACTCACACAGCTACTTACCTATTAATAAAGTCATTGAATTCTGCTGACCAGAGCTCTGGTTGACGCAGAGTTGGAGGGGGGTTCCTGTAAAGGTTTATGTAATTATATGTTTTATACTATCCTTAAAGAAAAATATAAGCCCCCAAAAAGTGTCTTTATACAATCAACATTGGTTAATATATTATTTTAGTTTTTATTGTCCTAAGTTCATTTTGTAGGAAAATTTCACAAAAGTAAGCACATTATGTTACGTTGATTGCATAATAGTTGTTATTATTCATAATCATTGATAGATGCAACATAATAATAATAATAATAATAGGCATGTTTATATCTTTATTTAATTTATACTTCTTGCTTAAGCTGGTCACCAACAGTCATACAAATGAAAGATATGTTCCATAATGCATATTATACAATAGTTAATGAACACCATATTTTTTCTAATGTTGTTAATCCTTTTGTCTATTTTCAGTATTCCAAAATAAAATTGACAATTTTAATTTGTGTTCAGTCTGCTTATCAATTTATTAATATTATCGGATACTTTAGACCAGTTTATGGTTTGTTTGTTGATGAAATCACATTAAAACAAATTAGACTCACTAAAGTGTCAACTTACTTCAAGATGGAAAGAAAGCCTGTATTACCATTTTGTACACTCTATTGTTTTTTATGCTAAACATTAGTTTATTTTAACTCAGCCTCATCAAGGTAACTAAACTGGTCTGTTAACTGCAAATTTCTGCAATAAAAATAACAGGCTTGTAAATTAATTATATTAGAACCTGCCAGGTAACAAAGAATTCTTAAAATAAATAACATATCACTACATAATAGTAGATGGATACAAGATTGCTAGGCCCTCATTCAATTGCAATTTGACCAATTGAATAGGGCTCTAAATAAGCACATACCATATTTTTTTTAATTAGTTTTTTAGTAAGTAAGCATCTATACAAAAGCAAGGTTTTCACTAACTAAAAACTTCTTTGAAAAAAATATGCTATGTGCTTATTTAGAGCCCTATTCAATTGGCCAAATCAAATTGAATGAGGGCCCTAGTGATTGCAAGACCCTTGCATCGCCCCCCCCCCCCCCCCCAGCTTTATTATAACGAGGATGTCTTATTAAACATGACAAAGTTAGTATGTAAGGCTTGCACGGTATTGAATGTAGACCATTCTCTCAATTTAAAAATGTAACAGAGCTTGTTTTGTATGCAGTATAAATAAAATTAAATAACATCTGTAGATATCTATTTCCTAATAAATGTGACTCAATTTATTTTATAGTTGATTATACAGTTATGTTAATTTATAATATTCATTTATATATTTTTTTTTATATTTTGAAAGATTAGTATCACATTTTAAAATTATTTTAATAATTAAATGTGGCATAGAATCAAAGATACATCCAACTTAAAATGATGCATCTATTTTTTATTCTTGTTTCTAATGCTTCCTGAAAAAAAAAATATTTATAATTCTCATAATTGAGAGCTTCTCTTCAAAATTGCTCTTAGATTGCTGCAGTTGAATGTTAAATATATTATTTTATTTTAGCTTTACCTGGGTATTTTAAAGAGCGCTCTCATAGGATGTAAATCAGCCAAAGGAGGATCTCCATCTCCTAGCTCGATCGCTGTGATACCCAAGGACCAGACATCACACTGTGCATCATATGTTGTATCCACTTGTTGCTCACATGCTATTACCTGTTAACATGACAGAGAAATGCAGACTCAAAAAAAAGGATTTTTTATATAATTTTATTTGTAAAATAAAGCACTATAATTACTTTACTATTATTTTTCTATTCTCTGTATGTGCATGACTAGAATTTTGTAGGCTAGAAAAAATTCACTGGAAATTATTTTTCTAAGTATCATACATCTTCCAGCAAATGTATTTTTATTTGGTATCAAAATAGAATATTTATATACCTTGAGAAAGTGAGTTATTTTTTTTATTGTTTATATGTATTATAAATTATTTAGCATTTGCTAAACTGATAAAATGGTGCTAGGCATCAACACAAAGAAAACATGGATTGGGATGTATAATGTTATAAATACATTTCTGAGTTTTTGACCCATTCAAATCACTTTTATTTGCCTTTTTTTCAATTAATTCTGAAGAGTTTTTGATGACAAAGAAAGACAGAATTAGTTCCTACTGCCATTTTTTATTTCAAGGTAATAGGTATTATAATTCAATGCTTTTTTGTGTTTGTTTTAAAAAATATATATATTTTTATTGGTTTTTGCCCATATATAAAAAAAAAATACAAAAACTTACAATAGCAGTCATACATAAATACATTAAAAGTTAGAGGCATGGCAATTCTATGTTTAAAAGGTATATATATATATATATATATATATATATATATATATATATATATATATATATATATATATATAATTGAAGGGTGATATATATATCTTGGAGAGTAAAGTAATGTCCAGAATGTCCAGTATTGAGGTATATAGTGATACCTTTTTTTTGGACACATTTTTTATTAATAGTGACATGAAATGGAACGTTCAGATTGATTGTAAACAGTGATGCAGAGACACTTTAAATGCAATCTAATATTATATGTAAAATAGTGTTTTACTTAGTCTTAGTCAAAAAGATATTAAAATGCAGATTTTTTCATCTGGTATAATCCTTGTCCTTTCTGATGGGTTTGCAATGTATTATACACATTTGATTGCTCCATTCTGTCCCTGAGTTTGCCGCCCCCCTCAGTGCAAAAATAAATTATATATATATATATATATATATATATATATATATATATATATATATCGTCTTCTCTCTCACACTCCCCCTTCTCTCTATCTCCCTTCTCTTTTTCTCTCTTCCTTCCCGCTCTTTCTCTCCCTTTCTCCCCATGTCTCTCTCCCTATTCCCCTCCCTTCTTTCTCCCCCTTTATTTCTCTCCTCTTCCCTCTCTCTTGTCCCCCTCTCTCTCCCAACCCTCTCTCATTCTAGCCCTCTCTCTTTCTCTCTCTCTTTCCCCTCCCTCTTTACTTTCTCTCCCTCTCTCTCAATCCCCCTATCTCCCTGTCTCTCTCCCTCCCTCCCCCTCTCTCTCCTTTCCCTTAATCTCCCTATTCCCCCCTCTCTCTCTTCCCTGCCTCCCTCTCTCTCCCCCTTTCTTTCTCTCCCCTCCCCACTTTCTCCCTCTTTCTTTTGCTCCCTCTCTTTCTCTCCTTCTGTCTTCATCTCGCTCTCTCCTTGCCCTATGTATCTCCCTCTCCCCCATGCCTCTCCCTCCATGTGTCTCCCTCTTTCCCCTTGCCTCTCTATCCCATTCTTTTCCCTATCTCTCCCATACACCCCTCTTGTCCATGCCTCCTACTCTCCCTCCATGTTTCCCTATGCCTCTCCATCCATGTGTCTCCCTCTCTCCCCGTGCCTCTCCCTCTCCCCCATGCCTATCTCTCCTCCATGTTTGCCCCTCTCCCTCCAAGGCTCCCCATGTGTCTCTCCCTTTCCTTTCTCCCTCTCCCCATGTCTCCCCCTCTCCGTCAAAGTCTCCCCTCTCCCTCTATGTCTCCCCCTTACCTCTCCCTCCATGTGTCTCCCTCTTTCCCCATGTCTCCCACTCTCCTCCCATGTCTCCCCTCCCCCAATGTTTTCCCCTTCCCTTTCTCCCTACATGTGTCTCCCTCTTTTCCGTTGCCTTTTTCCCCCAGGCCTCTCCCTTTACATCCATGTCTCCCTCTTCCCCATGTCCTCCCTCTCCCCCCATGTTTCCCCCTCTCCCTCCATGTCTCCTCCTTCCCTTTTTCCCTCCATGTGTCTCCATTTTTCCCCATGCCTCTTCCTCCATGTGTCCTTCTCTCTCCTCATGCCTCTTCCTCCATGTCTCCTTCTCTCCCCCATGCCTCTCCCTCCCTCCATGTCTTCTTCTCACACCAAGCCTCCCCTCCATGTCTCCCTTTTCCCTTCATGCCTCCATCTCCCCCTCTTCCCCCATTTTTCCTCCTCTCCCTTCATGTCTCCTCCTTCCCTTTCTCTCCCTCCATGTGTCTTCCTTTTTCCCCTTTGCCTCTCTTCCTCATGCCTCTCCCTCCCTGTACTGTAGAGATCCATTTCCCAAACTAACTTATTTAAATATATGGCTCACAGTTCTGGCTTTTCAACCATGGGCCACTGAAACTCTTTACAGATGCAGTTTTCAGCATTAGTGCCATACATTATTCACCCATGTCCTACACCATTTTTTCTATTATTATCATTTTTATTGTATACGATTTAACAAAATGTAAAAAACAAGATAAGGGATGTTGAATAAAATATAATGGTAATTAAATATTATGTTGCAGAAATAATAAGAATAAGAGTAATGATTTATACAGCACTTTTCTCCTAGCCGGAATCTAAGCACTTTCCTCAGATATTGAAAAAATGTCCATTGATGGGGACTTTTGGAATGTTATGGGGAGAGCTTCACAGAAATGGAACTGCATGACTAAAAGCTCTAGCATCAAATTATGCCAATCATGAAATTGATGATTAAAGAGTACAAGCAGAGATGTAGGGAACCAAAAGTTCTTTGGGGCCCTGGTCATTTAGGTGGCCCCACAGGAGGACCCCAACCACTGAACTTTTGGGGGACTATGGACTGTATGGGCCCTTTGGGGAAATCTGGTATCTGAATCATGGTTGTTTGTAATCCCAGCCTGGGTGCTTTATAATATTTCAATGGACATGGGAGTTGCTATGGAAGATGCCCAGTTGTTTGTATGGGCAATATTTACAGAAATTATGTGTGTTTAGAATGAAGGGATGTATTTCATAAATGAGCAAGCAGCATTTATAAGTAATGCAAAGTAATACAACATTTCAACAGTATTTCAACAATAGGACCTAAGGAGACTGCATGTCTAAAAGAGGGATATTTCTATTAGCATCTCCTTTCCTGGGAAGGGAAGGCCAAATTGATGCCACTAAGGATCACTCACAGAGCTACGGGCAGGAAGAAGGAGGGCATCTGGTCAGACTACAGTAAACTGGCAGTCTCCTTCATCACAGGAGGCAGGTGATAGCACTGTTATCACACTAATGACAGACAGATTTCCTCACATGAAAAGAACTGGGGTGCATATAAGAGTGTGATGTGTCAATAAAGGATATCTGTTTTTGTATACAAATAACACATGGTGTGTATGTCATTCTTGCTCCACATGGAGAGACCTTTTTGTTATTTTTTTAAGCTGGTCCTAGGCTAAGGGACTATTGGCCTATTTCAGTATCATGTGGACTGGTTGTTAATGGACTGATTATGCAAAATGAGCACTGGGATTACTCACAAATCCACGACCTAGAGGAATCCCTGTAAGCCAAAGGCAGGTGGTCAAATTTGGGTTGTGACACATTCCACAGCATTCTGCACAACATGCTTATCTAAAAATCCCAGGAATAGTGCATTGCAGCAGTCAAGTTGGAAGATCACAAATACATGAACCAGATCCTCGGAAGGAAACCTTTATATAGATTAGAATAGAATTTATCTCAACAGAAACCCTGGCTTCTTTTGATTGATAGGGCACTGATATTCCTGGATATGGTTTTGCAGTTTAAGTCTATCTTCATTATGCAAAACTTTCTCCAATTCCTTTCAAGCCTCTCTTTTTCATTTCTCTGAGTCCTTGGTAGTGATGGGTCTAGTGCTGTTGTCACACTCCTGTTGATGGGCTAGAGGCACAATATCGTCACAATCCCCCATCACATATGGAAAATCCAATTCAGGCATAAGGGTTTGTGTACTCTTTAATGGACAATATGTAGACATTCCGACAGAAGGATGTCTATTTGCATGAGTTGTTATATAAACATTTAGATCAGTAATTCAATATGTCAGCTCTTCTGTGGGTGTAAAGCCCACAGCATCAATCAAGATCAGCAGATCTTGCCCAAGTTTGGAGAGCTTATCATCCACCCAGACATTGAGGTTGTCAACACTATTACAACTATCACCAGTTCAGTAAATTCTTCAAGAAACAGCTTTCAATCTCAAGTTGGGCGGTAGACAAGAAGGATTCTCAACTCCCACCCTTTAACATTTCTTGTTGCTATGCACTCGAAGAATTTAGGTTTTTCAATAGACCATGGCTTGAAATGTAACCTTAAAGGGATATGTAAGGTTACGTGATTTCACTAGTAATATGATATATCTATGTACCTTTTTTTAAGAAGTGCTTAAAAGCTCTGTTTTTTTCTGCCTAAATTCCCACAAATTTTACCTGCCCTCTGCCACTCATGAAGACTCTGAAGTGCAGTGTTTCAGATTAGCCAATCAGTGACCATCTTTCAGCAGCAGTTGGACAATGTTGCTGTGGGGTGGATACTGATTGGTTAGTATGAGACATTGCACAGCAAGTACAGCAGATTATGTGTATTTGTGACATTCTTGGGAGCTGTATTCTGCACAGCATTTAGCAAGAGCTGGTTAGTATGTGTTTCTGCAGTCTGCTGCAAGGATGAGATATAATTCCCAAATCTATGAATTATACTCATTCAATACTTTGCAGTTCACATAAATGCTTGCTATGGGACATGGAGAAAATGGAAGGCACTGACTATTACATATATACTGGACCCCAATATCTCCAATGGCAGCCCTGACCATCAACTTTACTAAAGGTAAAAGTAATACTGAATAAAGCGATGGCAAGATACATTGCTCTCCACAGCCATGAGCTTTGCTGAATGAGCTAAGCTTTATTTCTTATGGTGGGTAAAATAATCAAATTAGAAAGGTCAAACAAATGATAAGGTATTTAAAATACAAATGAAATTAGCAGCTAAGTAAGCCATATGCAAAAAAACAAACATGTTTTGAGGAAATCCTCATTTTAGAAGACACTGCTTGTGCCTGAGGGATTTTATCTTTATGTCTTCCACACTTCCTGCCAGCTTGGAGCCTGAGTGCTGTCACTGCTATTTATAATTATCTAATCAACAGTGGCAGGAGGAGTGAGTTAGATGGGTTTTTTTTTCGCATTGGTCAAAATCATGCTCCTCTCCTGCACATGTACAGTACACGGCAATCACATTTAAGGTTGACTTGCTCTGCTCTGTACCTGCTCCTTCATCCCATGAAAGACCCAAACATCTCCAGACTGACTATTACTACCTAAACACAGCAATATCCTTCCTTTAAGAGAGACCTCACCCAACCATCTCCAGACTGTCTGTTACTACCTAAACACATCAACATCCTTCCTTTAAGAGAGACCTCACCCAACCATCTCCAGACTGTCTGTTACTACCTAAACACATCAACATCCTTCCTTTAAGAGTATTTTCTTCAATCAACTATGCAAACACTGTTATATTCTCTGTATATTTTGTATCAGTTGTTTAATTCCCATGTGATATGACTTTGTATCTCTGCAATGTCCATTTTCACCTTCTCTCCAATAGTAACCTCATATCCCTCCCTCCTCCCGCCCTCTGCTACTATCTCTGATCACACCTCTTTTATACAACCCTATGTACAATACTACATTTCCACCTGAACACAGCCACATCCTTCCTTTAAGAGAACACTGACATAACTACCTTCCTCTTGCATTAAGATACCACTTCCATCCCACCCAACTCCAATTGTTGCAACTATATAGTATTCACATCACCTGACTTTCCCAATTGCAGGTTATATAATCTGACCACTAGAGACAGATTACACACTACACTCCAGAGCTTTCCACCTCACACTTACTTTCAGCCAGATCTCTTCCATCTCCAACTAAATGAAAAAAAACTTTCTACCTAAGTACCCTTGTCATTCCTTATCTTTTTTCCACAGTTTTCTGCCTCTTCCATTCCCTTTAGATTGTAAGTAGTAGAAAAAGCACTTTCTACATAGATTTTAAGCTCAAAACTGGGCACTATATTTTCTGCAGTTGTTAATATTGTATTTTTCCTTGTCCTTATCCCCTGTACAGCGCTACGGAATATGTTGACGCATTACAAATAAAAGATAATAATAATAATCGCATATAATAGTTGTCAAACTACGAAACGTCGTCATGCTTCGCGAAGCGAGGGGGCGCATTTCCGGAGGTGGAGGCTCTACGGCACCTCACAAGCTGTTACAAACACCCACAGAAGCGGGACTTTGAAAAAATAGATCTAACACGCAATTACTAAATAGGGACTTACACAAAAAAATACGAGCCGCAGGACTAAGAACGAAAAAATTACGGACTTACACTAAAAAAATTACGAGCCACGGCACTTAGAAAAAAAAACATTACAAACTCGCAAAGCTGAAAACATTAAAAGAAGAATAAATACCGTATTTTTCGCTGTATAAGACGCACTTTTTCTTCCCCAAAACTGGGGGAGGAAAGTTGGTGCGTCTTATACGGCGAATATACCTTTTCAAACTGCCTCTCTGTCCTCTTGATCTCACCCCAGCGCTTCCTACCAGCATCGCGTCAGCCGGTGCGTCCTAGTGACGTCACACACGCAACGCTGCAGTACACGAGGAGTGCTGGTAGGAAGCGCTGGGGTGAGATCAAGATGGCAGAGATCAGAAGAAAGGTGAGGATCAGGAGGGTCAGGGAGGGTCAGGGAGGGTCAAGGGCTCCCAAATGCTCCCAAATGCTGCAGTGTATGTGTGTGTATGTATGTGTGCATGTATGTGTGTGTATGTATGTGTGTGTATGTGTGCATGTGTGTGCATGTATGTGTATGTATGTGTGTGTATGTATGTATGTATGTATATTTATGTGTGTATGTATATGTGTATATATATATATATATATATATATATATATATATATATATATATATATGTATATTTATGTGTGTATGTATATGTATGTATGTGTATATATATATATATATATATATATATATATATATATATTTGTGTGTAATGTAGGTGTGTATCTGTATGTAAAGTGTATTTGTGTTTGATTCAGATTTTTTTTTCTTTTTGTTTTCCTCCTCTAAAAACTAGGTGCGTCTTATCTGCCGGTGCGTCTTATAGGGCGAAAAATACGGTACATACAAAATTTACATAAAAACCTTACCCACAGCAAGGGGGGCACCCAGGACCTCTGCAAGTGAAGTTACACCTCAATTTAAGTCCAATTTACCGAGTTTAGACACACAAAAATCCCCTAAGCGAGAGAAAAAAGGCCAATGAAAAAAACGAAAACGAGCCTAAAGCCGCAAAACACCAACAAGCACATATGGCTTTTCCAAAAAGCTGTACGAGGTACAAGATACACTTTTAGCAAGGATGCTAAATCATTCACAGCCGCGTACCACATACACATTCGCCGCCATTTTACAATACTAACTTACAGAATGCAAAAGTACACAGCTACACTAACGGCTTTCCCTCGCGCATGCAGCCTATTTACACTACACACTGCACACATTGCTGACACTTACACCTCAGCTCCACAACAGTGCAAACCTACATTGTATGCTGCAGGAACAACAAAACAGATTGTCAGCTCTTCAGCACAATGCTTCCTGCATATATTACTTACAAATAGGTAAAGTATATTAATTTATTAATTTATTACTTATTTAATTAGCATACAAAAATACATATACACAAAAAAAAAAACACTATCGCAATGAACGCAAAAGCCATTCACCGCGCGCCTCAAAACGAGAGCCAACGCTGCTCATAACACACAAACTACACCAGGGGACAGCCTTGCAATAAGCGCAAAAAGCAGATCAGCGCCGACCTTACAATGACAGCAAAAGCGCCTCCGATAAAAAAAAATACAAAAACCAAGAGGCTCGCAATGAGCGGTGAAATCGCTCATTGCAAGCCACGTGATGAGCGCCAAAGGCACTCAGCGCAAGGCTCGCAATAAGAGCCGAAAGATCTCAGACCACCAAAAAAATTAATATCTGTGGCAAACAGCATTACCTGACTAACAATTTTATTGCCATTTTATTGTCATTTTTGACGGGCAAGTTGCTAGTAATAATAATAATAATAATAATAATAATAATAATAATAATAAAGGGTAGTATTACAATAAAGACACAATCCATGCACATTTAGGCATAGCAAAAATTATATTTTCAACATGTTTAACTGAAAAGTAACTGTCTTTCCTAACAGTCTTTCCCTTTAACTATTCTATCCCATGATGCACCTAGACTTATCTACATAGCTGAACCATTTAGAATAATTCCTCAGTGTGGAATGAACAATAACCCAGAGTTCATCATTCTATCAGTCCATTCTAATTAAACACAAAATTATGGTTCTAACACACAAATACTCAACTGCACCTATAGATCATCTCCAGATATTGCACAGACAAACCTTTATAACAATGCCTATGTCTTGTGCTTAATTTCTCTTAATCTAGTCCTACTCTTATATTTAACCAAAATACTTTCAGTATGGCCCACCAATGCATTTATTTAGTGCCTTATCTTTCTGTTACTGATCTATTCTCTATAAATATAAATTACATTCCATAATCGGAGCACATAGGTTCTTATGTTATGTAATAACAGTTTTAATCTATTATTTTACCACTTTAATTTTTTATTTGTTGTCTAATTGGACTGTATACACTTTAATCATGCAAACTGTCATCATGGATGTAATTGACCCAAAGTAAAACTGTTAATACATAAAAAAAACAAATAAATAATAACAACATCTAACCTCAGGTGCCATCCAAAATGGTGTTCCCACAGATGTATTCCGATGGAGACGAGTGTTGGTTAGTTGGGCTGATACACCTGCATTAGGCAGACAATAACAGTTTCCAAGTTAAATTTTTTGTATGAAAAATAGGCATTGTTAGCATAATATATAATTTTAAAGAATAATGTGATTTAAATGAGATCAAAGATCAAAGACTAAAAATCAATTTTCAAGCATTGTGCAGGAGCATAAAAATACTAGAAGGAAGGTTTAATACTAGAAGGAATCATTTAAAATCGCAATGATAAAAATGTTGACTGCTAAGCTTGATAATGGTCAATATGACTTTATAAAGAAAAAAACAAACGTTATATTTTATGTGCATTTATTTTAGTGCAGGGTTCCATTTTCATTTTTCTGCTTATTCTCGCTGTTATATTTTCAGGCATGTGTGCCCTTAGTCTTATTGAAATCACTGGCAGTTTTAGATGCCACAATTCCATTGTGATAGATAGAAGCTTCCTGTATATTCACAGCCTCCCCTCAGATTAGAAAGTTAATTAGGAGAAAATAATATTTTCCATTCCGGAGAAGCTTATAAAAATATATATTTATATGATGTCTTACATTTATTACATTCTAAAAAAAAATCTGTCTATTTTCAAGTTCATTTAGTTTTTCAAAAAAGTGTAGGAGTACATAACATTTGAGAGGTGATGCCCCAAATCTAAAGACATTCAGTTTAATTTAGATTATTAAGCGGCAGTGATACATTTTAGCATTTAGATGTTCTTTTCTAACTTGAATTTAATTTGTTGTTGCCCTATGCTAAGCAAACTTGTTTTGAATTCTTCATACAATTAATTAAATATCAGTTAAATTGTTAATGTGGTCATTGCACTTGCCTTTCCTTCAAATAAACAACATATAAATTGATACTTTATTCAGAACTATATGTATTACCTTATCATATCTCACTTATTACTACACACTACCATACCCATGCAATGCCCTCCTCGACCACTCAACAGGTCATCCTCAATCACTCAAGCACATTACATTATTCATCAAAGTGACCAAAATCTTTTTGGTTTCCACTTAATGACTTGTAATCTCACTGACTGACTTTTAGGGAGTTCTACTTCAGTAAGTAAAATCATTAAATCCCAAAAGCATGGGGTATCATTCAATTGAGGCTTCGGAAAGTTAGGGAATGTACTTGGTATGTCTGCGGGCCTGCAGCTTCCCCAAGTTATGGTGCTATTCAATTGGCTGAGGCCACACGTTAGGGGCTGATAGCGAAATTCTGAAACCATGGTATAGTATGTAGCATTTGCTAGCTTGAACGTGATCAAGCAAGGCCGTAACTCCTGAGTAAGAAACATCCAATGGAAACAGAGATCGTCATCATGACATCAATTAAATCCAACCTCTAAGCCCGTAGCTTGTAATTGAAGCCCTTAGCACTTTGCAAAATGGAGGTTGGATTTCAAAGTCCTACAGGCTTGGAGGTTGGATTTCAAAGTATTCTATTTTGGCGACTTGCACAGTATTGATTTATTATAAGCATTTGAAGTGCTTCGGATATGTCATTAAGACTTTGCGAGTCCTCCTTGGTACCCTTAACTTGTGGTTAGACTTTTGACATTTGCAGGCTTGACGGAGTGGTTAGCGAGGGGGAATCGAAGCAATTGGATATCGATTTGCGATTTAAGCATTTTTGTAGCCGTGAAAGATCAAAGGCTTGGCGGGGCATTAACTTCCGATTTTCAAAATCGCAATGAATCGCAGCCCCAAGTCTGTAATTTGATTGGAACCCGCAAGAAGACGACAATTGAATAGCAAATTAAGTTAGGGGCCCATTTTTGAGCCAGGATCTCCTGAAAGCCTCAATTGAATGAAGCCCGTGGTGTTTGTGGAAAGATGCAAATGGAACCTTCCTCATTTGTACATATTAAAATTTGCCTTTACCCCGCAAAACAAATATATATAAGTCAACATGTTTTTAGAATAATAATGCAATTTATTACTTTTTTACAAAATTATGCTGATGAGGGATCTACCATGTATTTTTCAATTACCAACTTTGTGAGGTGGGAGGAGATAATGAATGCAGGAAGAAAGCTCTGTACCGTAGGAATTCAGCAGTAATTACTCTCAGTTCTCTTATTAACAATAATGCAAAGCTCGTTAGTTTACAAGGACACGCCCTGTTGAGACACAATTTGCCATAATCAGGCTCAGAAATGTTAATATGAAAAAATGTTATTAGATAATAGGAAGGGTCTTTCAGCTACACAAACAGAGTAATAGGGAAGATGGACAATTTAGAAATCAGATTGACTATATACTTTGCAGCCAAAGATGGAGGAGTTCTGTTCAATCAGTAATAGCAATACCTGAAGCTGACTGTGGCTCAGACCATGAGCTTCTTATTGCAAAGTTCAGAAATAAAGTGAGAAAAAGAGAGAAAATGATCAGACTAAGTAGATATGAAATAAATAATATCCCCTGTGAATATGCAGTGGAGGTAAAGAATAGATTTAAGGGACTGGATGTGGTAGATAGCATGCCTGAAGAACTGGACAGAGGTTTGTGATATTGTCCTGAAAACAGCAACAAAGAATATTCCCAAGAGAAAGAAAACTAAAAAGGCAAACAAGACATCTGATGAGCAGGAAGGGAGAGAGAGAGCACACAAACTCCTAGTGCAGATCAATAGAAAAACTGCTGTGGTTTTTACTTTGAACTGTTTGTGACTCTCACCTGGAGGGACCTCAAATGTTATGAGGTATAGAGATCACATACAATATAATCTCCACGTGAAATGCCAATCTTCTTCACCTCCGGCAAATAGATCCCAGTCTCCTTATTACTAGTGTACATTAATTAAAGTGCATACACTATACATAAAAAATAGAGTATAACGTAATGTGGTAAAAAACGTTTTTTTTAAATAATTTATTATGTTCTGATATCAATCAATAAATATAAATATAAATAATACAATGATGATATAAAAAGGATAATGCTGACATGATGTTTTAGTCCTACAGACAACAGACTGAGCAGTCATTTTGAGCAACCAAGGATATTTCTAACTGAAGAAGCTGCATTAGGATCAGTGAAACGCGTTTCAGTACTTACATTTATCCTTTTTTATATCATTATTATATTATTTATATTTATCCTTTGTTTTACAGATATCATTATTAATTGATATCGGTACAAAATACATTTTTTTAATTTTTTAAAAATTTTCACCATATTAAGTCTCAAGTGGAGTTACTGTGTAATACACCTTATACACAGCACTGACATTGTCACATCCTCTAGACTATTCATCGTACCCATGCCATTAATAATCTATAGATATACTTTACCACATTATGTTATACATACGTATATGTATAGTGTGTACACTTTAATTAATGTACACTAGCAATAAGGAGACTGGGATCTATTTGCCGGAGGTGAAGAAGATTGACATTTCACGTAGAGATTATATTGAATGCGATCTCTATGGCTCATAACAACATTTGAGGGCTCTCCAGGTGAGAGTCACAAACAGTTGAAAATAAAAACCACAGAAGTTTTTCTATTGATCTGCACTAGGAGTTTGTGCGCCCTCTCTCTCCCTTCCCTCTTGTTTTTAATACATATTCTAGACACCTACGTGAACGGTGTGTCAAATGAGGAAGCAGCAACGCCCCTGCACGTAGCACACTTTTTAACAATTAATAGAACAATTGTTCTTGCAAGAGCTGAGAACCTTCAAGTGAGCCACTACTACATCAGGCCATTCTTTAGCGCTAATCAGCCCCAGTATCTAACATTTTTTCAAAAGATATCTGATGAGGCTTGGAAAGTAGCCAGGAAACAATGAAAGTGAAAGGTAATTAAGATAAGAAAATATTTGTCCAACTGCAAGAAGAGACAAGGAGAAATTCTACAATGAGCAATATAAAGAGATAGAAGAAGATTACAAAATGAGGAAGTCTATAAAAATGGGGGTTTCTCAAACGAAACTTTCATGCCAAATTATGTTTTGTGACAAAAGACAAAAACGTTAGGAACTTAATAGAAGCAGATCACATAAAGAAGAGGTGACAGGTATATAAAACATTTCTATGATGGAGGGATCTTAGCAGCTTTGAAACATTTTATCTAATGAGCTGGAGCCATACACCTCGGAGAGTGAGGTGAGATAGGCCCATATGAAGCTTGCTGATAACCAGGCTGCAGGAGTTGTTGTTATCCCAGCTGAACTGTTCAAAATCTTACAAGAAGATACTGTTAAAGTGTTGATTGCATGATGCCAACAAATTTGAAAACTCAACAGTGGTCTGGAGAGGGTCAGTCTACAATCCAATCCCCAAAACAAAGCAGTTCCAAAGAGTGCTCCAATTATTGAATAATCACACTCATTTCATATACCGGCAAGGTAATGCTTAAGATACTGCATGCTCAGCTCCAACAATATATGGACCAAGAACTGCTAGATGTGCAAGCCGGGTTTTGCAGCAGCATAATACATCAAATTGCCAATGTCTACTGGACATGATACCATAAAGATGCAATATGTAATATTGTAAGGAAAATGTATAAAAAGCAATGGTGAAATATGTGGGATCTGAACAAAATCAACACTGAAAAATGAAAAATTATGCACTTAGGCCATAAAACCCCAAAAGTTTGATAATTAAAATGGTAATATGATGACGGAAAATGGACTAGGAAAGGGACTTGGGGGATATTATATTGCATGACCTAAAAGTAGGCAAGCAATGCAACCAAGGTGCTGGAAAAGCAACTTGGATGCTTGTATGTATTAGTACAGTAATTAGTACCAGAAAAAAAGAGTTACTAATGCAGCTTTATAGATCCATAGTTAGACCTGACCTGGAATATTGTGACCAGTTCTGGAGATCATGTTTTCAAAAGAATATTAACAAGTTAGACACAATCCTAAAAAACTAAACTTTAAAGGATAGACTTCATGACCTGGATATGTGTAGCTGAGAAGACAGAAAGTAAAGGGGAATATGATAGAAACCTTCAAATATATCAAAGGATTTTTTGAGGATATGATTTAATGTTGGAAGATTTAGGGGAATGTGATAAAGTACTACTTTACAGAAAGAGCAACAGATAACTGGAACAGCCTTCCAGTGGAGGGTGAAGGGTCAAACACAGTTAAGAAATTTAAGAATGCATGGGAGATGCATAAGGCTATCCTGAGGATTAATTAAGCCTTGGGCAGATCAGATGGGCCTTTTATGGTTCTTATCTTATAGGGCCAATTAGTATTTATAACACATGTTATCTGTAAACCAGTAGGTATAGTGACATTCTATTTGAGGATAATCCAAAGATTACTCAAACACTGATGCTCATGTTATTAGAATTATGTTTGCATCTCACGTTTGCCTTTCATACAAGAACTAGCTGAAAATAAAAAATAGCATGAATTCGCCTTTTTTGAATGTTTGACACTGACCTCATGAATGGAATGTTGACATTTGGTATGGTAAACATTTATGTGGTATTTAGAATAGGTCAATGACCATATTTGTTATGCATCCCCTTCCTTCCATAAGTCCATATATTTAATTATAATTCAGTTCATTTTTGTTGCTCTCCTGTGTGTGTGACAGAAAGACCTTATCTTGACTCCAAGCTTGTAAATAAAGAAACCTGATAAAGAAGTCCTGGTATCGCTCCTTTGATTGAGTGTTGGTTTTGAGAGAGGCACTAATATGGATTTTTTCCCTCAAGTAGAGGTTTTCAGGAGTCAACTGGGAAATCAGTTGGCTCCTCTGGATCTGTAATAAATGTTTTTCTGAGATCTTAAAAGGTTGTCCATTGCTGCTCTTAAAACGTGTATTTTTTTTATCCAGAGTTTTCAAAATGAGTAATAATATGTACTGTAGTAGCAGCCCTATTAAATTCCCCCAATGTGTAAAATCGTAGTCCGTAATGTAGCTCGCAAGACTTATGGCTATTAAATTGATCTCGTAAAGCTACCTGCAAATTATCTGTGGGTTACATGCGGAAAAACCCTATGGGATGTTGAAATCAGAACTCTGTTGCCGCAAACGCTTTGATTTGTCAAGCCTGTAACTGTTATGTTTGAAAATCGCTATTAAATTGCTATGAAACCACTGGCGTTCAAATGCGTAACCCACAAATGGAGCCAAAAAGCGTACGGGTACTAGAGAGGACCTGCAAGGGGGTTAAAGTCCTATCCGTAGCACTGTAAATGCAATATCAACACACTACTGTACCTAAAATTAAAGTGAAAGTGATGTTAGGTATTAAAATTAATAGCACAACATTCTTAAGCTCGCAAATCTGCAATATAAAATACTTTTTTTAATGTTTACTTTCCATGTTATATAGATCCCACCAATCAATGTGTTAATACATACAATGGAACTTGCATGGACTTGAATATCATATTTATGGATTTATTAATATTGCATTTTTTGGGGGAATGCAGGTCCGATCGTAAGTCGTACTTCAAACCCGTAAGGGATTGAAATGTAACCTTCATTTCTTAATGACGTAATGATGAGGATACCTTTTACCATTGGCTCAGTTTAAATCCGTAACTACGAGTTTGACTGATTGATCATATTCACAGCCACACATGCAATGTGAGCAAGAATGTTTTACAGTTTGTGTCTACGGTCCATAATTCGTTGCATGGTTGAATGTAATAGCACTGTAACTACGGAGAATTTCATGCCTGTAGGCTTTGCGGGTGTTCCTTTGCCATTATGGGCTTGGAATTGTATGTGGCTGTAGGTGTGCATATAATATATGTGTGTGTATTGGAAATTCATTCTATAACAGATCATGTTCATACTATCCATTTAAATTACCCTAATCCAAACTTTACAGTATCACCATTCATAAGTATAACATATGGTTGGCAGTTTTTTATATCTACTGCAACATAAAAGCTGCTCATTACTTCTACCTTGTATCTATTCCGACTCTACCATTATCTTTCTTCTTCTACTTCTACTCTAGGTACTAATATTTTAGTAAATATTTAAAATGTCTTGAGAGATGTGTGAATAGCAATATATGTTTCCCTCAATCTAAAAAAAAAAAAACTATATACGTATACTGTAGTATAACTAATATTTTCCTTTTATGTGTTTCTTTATTAACAGAGCACTTCTTTTTGAAGAAAGCTTCAGAAATGTAAGCTAGAAACATGTTGACTTCAAAATGTTAAGATAAAAATGGTCTGCAATTTCCTTTTTCTTTATATTTAAACTAACAGGAATCATCCAAAATATTTTTGGCTACAAACCCCATCAGACATTTATTTACATGCAAAGGTTACTTATTCGGTTTCCAGAATTTACATTACATTATTTTCATTTCAAGCTAACAAAAGGAAGAAACACGGTTGTAAATACATTTTATTTATGTTGTATTCTTCCTAATGTATAGGAGGTATGGCACACAGAAAAATACTCATTGTGTGAAATACAGAACTGGCTGATCCTGATAAGCATGCATACAAAGCCAATAAGAGTTTGAAGCTGAAGCCTATAACTGAAATTAAGAGATACCATTAAGCTGAAACATTGTAGAAAAGTAATATTCTAATAGCTACAATATAACAATTTATATGCCTGTTATTCAATAGAATCACACAATATATAGTATAGTATTTGAAATATCTCCCATAACTCATATTTTTTCAAAATGAAAACATAGCCATATTAATGCATGCTCATTATGGCACAGCACTCAATTGATTCTTGAGATTTTGTATTGCACTCACTTTATAATAATAAACATATTTAGATATTGCTTATCTCTGAAATAGTTTTAAAAATACTTTACAATTGCTAGACTGCAATATTTTAGCTAAGCAAAAATGTTAGCAATAGAAGTAAATATTTGTAAGAGATAGGAAAGCTAAAATCTCAATTATAATGGACAGAATGAAGCAGCATCTCTATACACTGTAGAGAGTTCCATAATATTTTGAATGCATACATAAATCTGTTTGCCCTATAAGCATACAAAGATATTCTGGGGAGTTTCATTCTTAGGGAATGAATTGAAGCATATAGTATAGTATTTGAAATATCTCCCATAACTCATATTTTTTCAAAATGAAAACATAGCCATATTAATGCATGCTCATTATGGCACAGCACTCAATGGATTCTTGAGATTTTGTATTGCACTCACTTTATAATAATAAACATATTTAGATATTGCTTATCTCTGAAATAGTTTTAAAAATGCTTTACAATTGCTAGACTGCAATATTTTAGCTAAGCAAAAATGTTAGCAATAGAAGTAAATATTTGTAAGAGATAGGAAAACTAAAATCTCAATTATAATGTACAGAATGAAGCAGCATCTCTATACATTGTAGAGAGTTCCATAATATTTTGAATGCATACATAAATCTGTTGGCCCTATAAGCATACAAAGATATTCTGGGGAGTTTCATTCTTAGGGAATGAATTGAAGCATAACAGGTTGGATGTTCTAATAGCCAATGTGGTGGTGAGAGGGTAGACATCAGTGTTTTTCACAGCAAACATTTTGAAACCAGAGCCTCATCATGGCCTCAATGTGTTCATAGAATGATGGTTACTGTCTTGCATTGCCGTGAAAGATGGGGTGTGTCATAAGCATGCTTTGGGCATGTCATCATATAGTGATTCCCAAGTGACTTTAAGCACAGCCTATCAGCTTCATTATCTCTGAGTGGCTAAGCCCTACACACTCAATGATGACCGATAATAAATGTCAATGACTGTATCATCATTTTATTTATAGTAAAAAAATAACTTCTACATTTATGTACTGTCCATAGTGAACATAGTATTAAAACAGAAATTGCCACAAAAAAGAATTTAAACATTTTTTTACTGGGATTTAAATGACAATACAGTACATGCTGGATGTAGCCATGTATTATCATCAACAGCTTTGGGAGTTGACTTCATTACAGCATCAGCTTAGTTGTTGTCACCCTCCTTATAATGAGAAAGTCTCAGCACGTATAACAAAGTTCAGGGCAGAGGACCACCTAACTTTTTCACTCTCCACTACACCAATCTTTAATATATCTGACATAGTGAATAAGGACACTTCCATGAAATCTCATCATGCAGAGCTTTGCATATCGAATATATACAAAAGAAAAATAATTTGCACTCTGTAGTACATAGGTCTATATGCTCCTGTTACCAGATATAAGTTAACTTTTATTAATATTTAACTTAAATCAAATTCAATAACAACTTGTGAATTTAATGAGTAAATGTTTTTAGGTAACTCTGCCGAACATGAGAATTTAATTATATAACACTAAAAAAATATCTTATACCATTCAAAATTCTCATTTAAAAAAAATCTTTCTCCAGCCCTTACATCTAGTAGGATTAATTACCAGTTCAATTGTAAAGAACATGCATCAATCCGTTTTTTACTTGTATATAGTTAATCAATAACTTGTGCTATTCTAAAGCTTTACAGACACATTGCTCCTATGTTCTTTCTCACTCTTTTTTTAAACTTTGATAAAATTATTTATAGCAGACTTTAGATACACTTGTTTATTTTAATAGATGTAAAAGCTGTAGATTTGAAATGTTTCTAGAGTGGCATGAAATCATAATGTAAATCCATTCTTCACAAAAGCATTGCTAAAACATTTTACTTTTATACTCCTGTGCTTAAATATTTAAAGACATTAAATTATTGTGAAAAATGTGCAATAAAAATATATTCCACTTTAACAGAAATGTGTGATTTTTTTCAAATTAAACAATTAAATATATGGTTTACCATGTATTTTGTACTATATATATATTCCACTTTAGTCAACTAATACTTTGGGTGTACTGTATTTATCACTTGACTTTCCTCTTTGATTTCATTTGTATTGCTCTATATAATTTTGTATTGTGTGTATCCATAGTCTGTCTGTGGCTATATTTGATATCATAAGTAGTGATGTCCCGAACAGTTCGCCGGAGAACTATTCGCAGCGATTTTCGCATGTTCGCGTTCGCAACAAACGGCGAACATATGCGCTTTTCGGTCCGCCCCCTATTCTTTATCTTTGAGGAAACTTTGACCCTGCACCTTACAGTCAGCGGACACATTCCAGCCAATCAGCAGCATACACTCCCTTCCAGAGCCTTCCATCTGTATGACAGCCTCCATTTTAGAATCATTCTGTAGCTGCATTCGTTGAGAGAGGAGATATATTCTACCTGCTGTTGATTTAATAGGGAAATAGATAGCCAGGCTGTGTATTTAGCTTTAACTACACACCTGAAGGACTCCTTTGATATCTGCTGCAAGGACAGCAACCCAAAAAGCCCTTTTTAGGGCTAGAACATCATTTATTTTATTTTATTATTTTTTTCTGCTGATTTAATAGGGAAATAGATAGCCAGGCTGTGTATTTAGCTTTAACTACACACCTGAAGGACTCCTTTGATATCTGCTGCAAGGACAGCAACCCAAAAAGCCCTTTTTATTTTATTTTATTATTTTTTTCTGTGTAATCTAATTGCATATGCCTACCTGCTAGCGTGTGTGTGAGGCCTATTGCATCTAGTCTGCCAACTTTTGCCAGTGCACAGTGACACTCATATCTGGTGTCACAGTAGTGTGCAGTGAAATAAAACAACCCTTTTTTTACTGTAATCGATTGAATATCAGTTGCCTGCCTAAAGGCGTGTGTGTGAGGTCTATTGCATTTAGTCTGCCAATTTTTGCCAGTGCACAGTGACACTCATATCTAGTGCAACCGTAGTGTGCAGTGAAATAAAACAACCCTTTTTTTACTGTAATCGATTGAATATCAGTTGCCTGCCTACAGGCGTGTGTGTGAGGCCTATTGCATCTAGTCTGCCAACTTTTTCCAGTGCGCAGTGACACTCATATCTGGTGTCACAGTAGCTTGCACGCATAGTACCACTAATCGTTAAAAAAAAATGACAGGCAGAGGCAGGCCACCCCGCAGGGGCCGTCGCGGTCGTGGTGCTGTGATTCCCTTTGGCCCTTGAATAATGCCCAGTTTTCAGAGGCAACGTACCCTGAACTTGAACAGTTCTGAGGACATGGTTGACTGGCTAACACAGGACACCCAATCTTCTACAGCTTCCGCTCGGAACCTAGACGCACCATCCTCCTCCAGCTTAGCTTCGGGCACCTCTCCAGTTACCACTCGCCCGCCTGCCGCCACCACCAACACTAGCACCACAGCCGCTTCACTTGATCCGTCAGCAGAGTTATTTACACATCCGTTGGAAGAAATGAGTGATGCACAAACATTAGTGCCAGAGGATGTAGATAACAGTGATATGTCCCAGTCAGGCAGCATTACACACATGGACATACGGTCTGATGATGATGATGATGTTGTACGTGGTGCTGCTTCCTTTGTTGAGTTGTCAGATACAAGTGAAGCGGTTGATGATGACGATGCGTCCGTGGATGTCACGTGGGTGCCCGCTATAAGAGAAGAAGAACAGGAGGAAAGTTCAGATGGGGAGACAGAGAGGAGGAGGAGACGAGTTGGAAGCAGCGGGAGGTCATCGAAAGTAGCTAGTGGCACAGTCAGACAGCATGCATCGGCACCCGGGGTCAGCCAAACAGCACGCCAGTCAACGCATGCTGTTGCCACCACCAGAATGCCGTCATTGCAGAGCTCAGCAGTGTGGCAATTTTTTCGTGTGTCTGCCTGTTACAACATTGATGCCATTTGTAACCTGTTCGAAAAGAAACTAAGTCGTGGGAAGTCCAACACCCACCTAGGTACAACTTCTTTGCAAAGGCACATGATGTCACATCACAAACGCCTATGGGATCAACACATCAGTACAAGCAGCACACAAAGTCAAAGCCGCCATCCTCCTCCTGGTCCAGCATCTTCAGCCATGTCAACCACTGCTGCCCTGCTTGCCACCTCTCAAACATCCGCCACTCCGTGTCTCGCCCTGAGCAGTCCCTGCTCATCTGCCCACAGTCAGGTGTCTGTCAAGGACATGTTTGAGCGTAAGAAGCCAATGTCACAAAGTCACCCCCTTGCCCGGCAACTGACAGCTGGCTTGTCTGAACTCTTAGCCCGCCAGCTTTTACCATACAAGCTGGTGGAGTCGGAGGCGTTCAAAAAATGTGTAGCTATTGGGACACCGCAGTGGAAGGTACACGGCCGAAATTATTTGCACAAAAGGCAATTCCCAACCTGTACTCGATTGTGCAAAAGAAAGTAATGGCATCTCTGGCACACAGTGTTGGGACAAGGGTCCATCTGACCACGGATACCTGGTCTGCAAAGCATGGTCAGGGCAGGTATATCACCTACACTGCGCATTGGGTAAACCTGGTGACGGCTGCCAAGCATGGAATTAATGGCTCTGCAGAGGAGTTGGTGACACCGCCATGACTTGCAGGCAGGCCTGCTGCCACCTCCTCTTCTCCTCCAACTCCATCCTCTTCCATAACCTCCTTGGCTGAGTCCTCTTCTGCTACAGCTATGTCTTGCTCCACATCAACGGCACCCCCCCAGCTCCACAGGTACTATTCCACATCCCGGATACGGCAGTGTCACGCCGTCTTGGGGTTGACTTCCCTGAAAGCAGAGAGTCCCACCGGACCAGCACTCCTGTCCGCCCTGAACGCACAGGTGGATCAGTGGCTGACTCCGCACCAACTGGAGATCTGCAAAGTGGTTTGTGACAACGGAAGAAATTTGTTGGCGGCATTGAATTTGGGCAAGTTGACACATGTGCCGTGCATGGCACATGTGTGTAATCTGATTGTACAACACTTTGTGCATAAGCACCCAGGCTTACAGGCGTCCTGAAGCAGGCCAGGAAGGTGTGTGCCCATTTCAGGCGTTCCTACATGGCCATGGCGCACTTTACAGATATCCAGCGGCGAAACAACATGCCAGCGAGGCGCTTGATTTTAGACAGCCCGACACGTTGGAATTCAACACTCCTAATGTTCGACCGCCTGCTCCAACAAGAAAAGGCTGTTAACGAGTATTTGTATGACCGGGGTGCTAGGACAGCCTCTGCGGAGCTGGGGATTTTTTTGACACGTTACTGGACGCTCATGCGCAATGCCTGTAGGCTTATGCGTCCTTTTGAGGAGGTGACAAACCTGGTCAGTCGCACCCAGGGCACCATCCGCGACATCATACCATTTGTTTTCTTCCTGGAGCGTGCCCTGCGAAGAGTGCTGGATCAGGCCATAGCTGAGCGTGAAGAGGAAGAGTTGTGGTCACCATCACCGCCAGAAACAGCCTTATCAGCATCGCTTGCCGGACCTGCGGCTACGCTGGAAGAGGATTGTGAGGAAGAGGAGTCAGAGGAGGAATGTGGCTTTGAGGAGGAGGAGGAAGACCAACCACAACAGGCATCCCAGGGTGCTCGTTGTCACCTATCTGGTACCAGTGGTGTTGTACGTGGCTGGGGGGAACAACATACCTTCAGTGAGATCACTGAGGACGAGGAACGGGAGATGACTAGCTCGGCATCCAACCTTGTGCAAATGGGGTCTTTCATGCTGTCGTGCCTGTTGAGGGACCCTTGTATAAAAAGGATGAAGGAGAACGACCTGTACTGGGCGTCCACACTACTAGACCCCCGGTATAAGCAGAAAGTGCCTGAAATGTTACCGAATTACCACAAGTCGGAAAGGATGCAGCACTACCAAAATAAATTAAAAAGTATGCTTTACACAGCGTTTAAGGGTAATGTCACAGCACAAAGGCAATCTAAAAGCGGAAGAGGTGAACATAATCCTCCTCCTCCCACGACCACGCCGGCAAGGAGAGGACGCTTTACAGACGTGTTGTTGATGGAGGACATGCAGGGCTTTTTAAGTCCTATGCATCGCAACAGCCCTTCGGGGCCCACCCTCAGAGAACGACTCGACCGTCAGGTAACAGACTACCTCGCCATAACTACAGATATCGACACTATGAGGAGCGATGAACCCCTTGACTACTGGGTGTGCACGCTTGCCCTGTGGCCTGAGCTATCCCAATTTGCCATAGAACTTCTGTCCTGCCCCGCTTCAAGTGTCCTGTGAGAAAGGTCCTTCAGTGCAGCAGGAGGTTTTGTCACTGATAAGGGAAGTCGCCTAGGTCAAAAAAGTCTAGATTACCTCACCTTTATAAAGATGAATGAGGGATGGATCCCGAAGGGACTGACAGTGGGCGATACATTCGATTAAAAAAGGCCTGCAAAAAATAATATTTACAATAAAGACATTTTGTGAAAGTTAGCTGGTTATTCCTTCTTATTTTTACTTTTTAGGTTAATCATTTTTCTTATTTTTTACTGTGATTGCAATTTAAGTGATACCTAAAACATGGTAAAACAGACAATAGTAAAGAGTATATCTGCAGGGAACACCAAAGTCATATTAGCTATCATCCCTCCAGCAGTATTAGCTTATTATTTACAATATCTAACCTGGGCAATCACCCTTGGGTTACCCTAGGGCAGGCTTCAGTGAGCGACCTCTCCTTTCCTGGGATGATTTTGCCGCCGGTTGCTTCTGAAGGGTTTCCAGGGCTCCCCCACTCCTGTCCTTCCCCCAGTTTCGCTTCAACCAGTAACAAATGTTTTATATTTATAAAGCGACCCAATGATCCCCCTTGATAGAGGTTTATCTTTACAAATTTTGGAGAACCAATTTAAGACCGGTGTCCCCTGTTTCTGGGTCAGGGAGTGTGGGAAATGCCTCAGCCTACAGTAATTGTAATGTTCTGACAGCGGTAGCTCATGCTTGTCCCTCAGTTCCTCATAGGTGAGCATCTGGCCCTTTACTAACCAGTCTCCCAGTCTATCTAGTTTCCTTGACTTCCACCAGTGTTGTGATGTTGTGCTCATGTGTTTCGGGCCTGAGGGTGGTCAAGAATTGGGGTCATTTGGGTGGATCCAGGGAACAAACCTGTGTGTTTTTTGGCCCATTTCCAGTATGATAGTGAGTGTCTGATTAGGGGGGTTGGCGAGTTTTTAAGGCTCTGAGGCAATTCTGATAGCCAAGCCACCTTGTCCCAGGTTAAGGGCCTTAAAGTGTGGTTCTCTAAATACACCCAGGCCGGTTGATGACATATAGAATGTGCTATTGGGAGGAAAGATAGGTGACGGAACAGGTATTAAACTGATAGGAATGAGTAGTACAACCTAATACACCACTCCTATCTGGTGGCCCCTTAGATTGCACGTGCAGTGCCCCAAATTAGAAGTAGGTGGTACGACCAAGCATCTTTTTCCATCTCCCTGTTCCAAAAATCTATGCCATATACACGTCCCCTGATAGGTGACGTAACAGGTATTACACTGATAGGAATGAGTAGTACAACTTAATACACCTCTCCTATCTGGTGGCACCTTAGATTGCTTGTGCAGTGCCCCAAATTCGAAGTAGGAGGTCCGACCAAGCATCTTTTTCCATCTCCCTGTTCCAAAAATCCATGCCATATACACGTCCCCTGATAGGTAACGTAACAGGTATTAAACTGATAGGAATGAGTAGTACAACTTAATACACCACTCCTATCTGGTGGCACCTTAGATTGCACGTGCAGTGCCCCAAATTCGAAGTAGGCGGTCCGACCAAGCATCTTTTTCCATCTCCCTGTTCCAAATATCCATGCCATATACACGTCCCCTAATAGTGGACGTAATAGGGATTAAACCGATAGGAATAGTACTACTTAACAGTACACACCTTATAATAACGCAGACAGAGGCAACGCAGAGAGAGGAGAGTAGAGAGAGGAGTCTGAAGAAGAGGAGTCAGAGGAGGAAGGTGGCTTTGAGGAGGTGGAAGACCAAACACAGCAGGCGTCCCAGGGGGCTTGTTGTCACCTTTCGGGGACCCTTGGTGGATGGGTGGAGGAAGAGACCTTCAATGACATCAGTAAGGACAAGGAACGGGACATGGCTAGCTTGGTAACCAACCTTGTTCAAATGGGGAGTTTGCGGTTGTGCAAAGGGACTGTTTGCGGTTGTTTGCGTGCATTTAACGGGGAGATTGATCTGTTACTGTGAAGCGGGTGTAACCCTTACACTACCTGATTGATACAACATCATACCTGATGTTTTAAAGCATGTTATTCCAAACAATTTAGGAATGTTAGGTGATTTATGCCCTTTATGGCTTAAAACCAGACTCTACATCAACTATGTAATTTTCCGTGGGAGTTTTGCCATGGCATGCCACAGTCCAGGTGTTAGTCCCCTTGAAACAACTTTCCCATCATTATTGTGGCCAGAAAGAGTCCCTGTGGGTTTTGAAATTCGCCTGCCCATTGAAGTCTATGGCAGTTCGCTGGGTTCGCCCGTTCGCGAACATTTGATGGACGTTTGCGTCCGCTGTTCGCGAACTGAAAATTTGATGTTCGCGACATCACTAATCATAAGACGTCCCATGTGTATCTATGAATTTTATTTGTGTAGCATAGCACATTACAGTGATACAAGTGCTTATTGTTAGTGTATATTTCTATTATGCTTATCATCCATTATTTTTATGTTTCCCAACAATACAAGTGTACTTTAAGGTGCACAAAGCTGATAATGTAATATAATAATAAAGTCAATTCTCACATTTCCTCACTTGAGTTTTCATAATATAATTTTAGTCTAAAATGCTAAATGAAAAAAATGTACTTTAGTCTTACCAAAGTCAACGAGCTTCACACCTCCTTCTGTAGTCAGTAGGATATTATTTCCTTTCACATCACGGTGAATTGTTTTATGATTGTGCAAATGCTGGAGACCCTGATGAAAAATGTAATATGAACAATCATATTCTTATTTTATTATGTTATGGAAATGATAAAAATAAATAAAAATATAGGCACTGGCGATTTGGATGGGCTGTACTGTGCTTATAAGCTTCAAACTGTTTCTAAAGAAAACTTGCATGCAAGTCCAAGCCCCCTTAACAGAATTGATTTGAATAATATCTGCATTCAAAGGCCCCTCTCAGGTCAGAAGCTATGCTACCAAATAAACAATGGATGCTATTAAAGAAATTGTATATAATAGATAAAAAGTAATGGACTTATTATTGTTTTTAATTCTTAGCCATTATCAAGACGTATTCATCAAAAGAGTATATGTCAGTTCTAAACGTACAAATGTTTAAGCATTATTGTTTTTACTTTTTTTACATCACTTTCATTAAGTGTTTTAAATTCTAATATTTGTTTAAAGCATGTAATCAATATACATGTGAAAATATTATATGGTATATATGTTTTATAAACTAATATATTCAATATCCTTTAGATTGTTTTCAGTCTTGCATGATGCTTTGGGGAAAACACTATGGACACCGGATTGTAAGCTCAAAGACAGGGCCCTCCATCATTTGTAATGTGTTAATATTGTTTTGCCTTGATCACATCCCATGTATAGCGATACAGAATATGTTTGGCACGTTACAAATAAACAATTATAATAGTAATAATAATCCTTACACAAACACGGAAAATATAGATGTTTCTATTAAAATAATGAATATGTAAAATGGCTATGTTTTGGTATTTGTGGACAAAACATTTTTAGAAAAGTTAAAATAAATACCGTCTTTAATTGTTATTTTAGTTCCTATGAGGATTAGACACCTGAGATAAATGTGAGGAACATGTCTGTTTAGTTCTATTGACTGCCAATTCAGAATGTCATATTGACATTTTTAATCATTTCTAATTACACTTAACAACCATATACAGCTGAGAATAGAATATTTGTTTAATAAAATAGATTTAATCTTAAGCGTTTTTAGTTGAATATTTTATTTATTTTTTGTTAACAAGACTCCCATGCCATTCAAAGTTTATTAGAAAATATTAGAAATATTAAGCTATTATAAGCCATAAAAAAGTGACTCTCCGATGTTTGGACCATGTTACTGAGAAGAACCAAGAGATCTAACCTCTCAATATCAAAAACTGTTTCTATAAACTAATGACCTAGATATATTTCAGATAGAGCTCATTTAAATGATAATGTTATATTACTGATTGTGTTTATTGAATAGAAGTGGAAGTGCTCTTAAATGTATAAATTCAGTGTGATGTTTTTTTGTTTAAGGCAGGCAGATATAATTCATAGAATATTTAGCCAGCACAGTCAAAAGAGATGTACAGATTATATGGAAAACATATTTTTTATATACTAAAATAAGTTTGATGGTTTCTTTTAGAGCAAGTAGTATGATATTTATGTGATATCAAGTAAGTCATTGGTGAGGGATTGTGGTTATCTTACCATAAGAGCTTCATGCAGAATATAAGCAATGATGGATTCATTCATTCTCTCTCCTCTTTTCAGAAGTCCTTTTGCAAGGTCAGTTACAGATCCTCCATTGCACAACTACAGAAAGGAAAGCAACATGCTTCTTTTGAAAAATAGTCATGGAATTTAAGATCAGATTTACCAAGATGGATAGATTTGGAAAAGCCATTACTTACAAAGGGGGAAATACAATACATAATGTGGCTACCTTACAAAATAATACAAATGGAAGTATTAGTCCATTTTTAACTCACTCAATCAAACTGTGGAATAGATTGACATATAAATACCCAACTAACAACCCCAAAATCACTAATCACTCCTATCATGCATAACCCTGATTTTTCAGTAGGCCAAAATTGTCAAAACGATAAAATATTGACTATATTTAGCTTAACAAAATTAATATATTTTATTACAAGTAGAAAACATATTTTATTTGGAAATGTAAAAGAAATACATGGAATTAATAAAGATGTTTTTATTCATATCTACAAAAATAAGCATTTCATTAACTCACTGCCAAAACCAATTTTGAGAAAAAATGCCTATAACCTCCAAATGCAAGGGAAAGAATAAGAATGATATATAGATTAGGAAATAAACTAGATGAAAAAGCTTTCCATGAATTTAAAGAAGATGGGAAACATTTAACATTTATATAGCTAATAGAGATTGGGATAAAAATCTAGCTTTTCTAAGCATTTAAGGAACTCATAAAATGTATATGGTACCAACAAAATACATAAAATATTGAAAAATCAGTCAGATCATTGATTTAGAGGATGTGGCAAGAAGGTTAATATATATATATTTGCTGGAATTGTTGAAGAGTTATGAAAAAACAGCAGAAAATAGAAGAAGTGATTAATGATATGTATAGCAGACAAATAATACTTAGAACCCAAATTTGTTTAATAGGAATTTTCAATAGAGAATTAAAATGTGCAAGTAGAAAACTATTAGCAACAATATTTAGTATTGTAAAATTATGTATTGCAACCATAAAGCTCTCCTGGTGCAGTATCATAGAGAAAATAGACATGGCGGGCCTACATAGAAAGGCTAATATACTCATTAGAATTATGAATTAAATGATGATAAGAAAAGGGCCTTTTTGGATCAATAGAGTTATATAATAACAAATCATTAAAGCTTTGGAAAAATTAAGAGGGTATTCGTATATACAGTATGTTGCTAATTCAGTTTTATTTTATGTTCAGTTGTTTTTCTGAATAAAGAAAAATAAAAAACAAGTGAATAATTTGGAAATTACAATTATATAAATTATACTGTATTATGCATGTTTTTAATTTTATGCTAGTTATTTCTTTGTATAATGTTATGTTCCTCCGATAAAAATATATTTAAAGAAAAAATACTCAGTAATAGGTATTTCAAGGCAATATAATAAAAAATGTATCTTAACATTAATAAAAAACAATTCATAAATAATTAAACAGCTGCCAAATAACTTCCTCAGTTCCAGACAAAATGTGAATTGTGTGACAAGAGGGAGGCAGAGACAGACCCAGCACATCAGGCAGGTTAACATTAATTTTAAAACCATTTTATTTTCAGATGTTTTTTTGTTGACTACATAAACACACATTTTTTTTTCACCACAAAGTGGTGAATATAAATACTTTATACTCTATATTTTATCTTTTTGGCCTTTCCATGTATATATACATTGTTAGGCAGGAATCCCTGCTTCTAGCTAATTTACTCTAATTTACAGAAGCCTTGCAACCTACTATATTTAATAACGACATTTAGAAAACATGGATTATTTACTTTCATGCCAGTAGTTGTCAGGTTATTGCTTTATAATTGTTTGTAAAGCTCAGACACATTCAGTAGTGCTTACAGTATAATGAAAATAGCATAGGATAAATGGGTATTTGTACATACAGGAGAAGTTGACAGCCAACATTGAATATATGGCCACCACTACACAAAATATATTGCTGTTAGTGTTTTCAGCAAAGCGGAGTAATAACAAACAATGGGTATTCTGACATTCAACTAAAAATAGGGAGCTCTGTGCTAAGCTATCATATAAACATATTGTCAGACTTTATAGAATATTAAATCTAATACTAACCTCAAGAACAAGCCATAACTGATCACCAGTCTTTGCATCTTTCTTGAAATACATCCCAAAGAACTTGACTACATTTGGATGGTCGGATAGAGAATTCAGGATGTTATATTCTGCCTCAATTTCTTCATCAATATCCTCCTGACAGTCAGAAATATATAAATAATAAAAATAACGTTACTTTAGATTTTGCAGACAAACCATTACAAAAAAGTAAGATGCAATGTATGGAAGCCATGATAGGAGAGGTGATCCTGTCTTATATTTATATAGCGCTTTTATCCAAAGCATTTTACTAAATTTGCAAAAGCAGAACAATTAGTCAAAGTACAATGCAGTGCAAACATTACAAATACAGTATAAATAGTAATAGTACAGGTGGGTTAAAGTAGAAAGTTAGCAAAAGTTTTTTGATGAGTTTATGCAATGGTCGCGCTTTTTTATAATGGTCATGGGTGTCCAGTGACACAGCAAGGTAGAGGTGAGGACAGGGTGACATTTGGGTGACAGGGCGAAAATGTTTGATTAGGGTATTTATTAGCAGATGTTGCTTACTGATCAGGTGGAAGTTATTATTTAACTAATTTAGAGTACCACCACATTTTAATAAAAAATACACTTGTTTGTGAGGGCTAGATGATGGGGTGTGTGTATGGGGTTGTGTGTCTGTATTTATCAATGGAGGGAGATGTGCAGCACACCCCTCCCCCCTCATTGGCCCAGAAACAGACCACGGCATCAAATGATGATCTCATAACTCTCCAGAAATGTAAACACCCCTTTCACACACACACTCAACTTTCACCAATGTGCCATGGATCTCTCCAGGGCCTTGCAGGGCCATGTATTTTTTTGTAATTAAAAAAATAGCTGTATGTCTTTTTTCCTGCCTAATTAGGCTGTTAGTCAGACTCAAAGTTTTCAAACATATTTTTTTCATTGTGCAGTGGTTCTTTATAGACAAATGTGGGATGGGTAGAAAGTGATTGTCAGAGAGAGAGGGAAGAGAAGACAGAAAGCAGAGAAAGAGAGAGAAAGAGAAAAGGTTAATGGGACAGACAGAATGTATGTGGTATTAGCAGAGATAGGCAATAATAGCCTAGTCTAAAGTAAATTGTTTAGACTCTGGATCCAGGCCACATTATCCCGTTAACATTAGAACTCAGAGGAATAGTAAGCCCCCATAGGATAACCCTCTACTTCAAGACTAACAGCCCAATATAGAATATCCCATGACACAAGAAAACTTCTCAAATATGTTTTCTCTAAAAAAAAATTAATTTTGTTCATAAGTATGCAAAGTTTCCACCAACCTACAATGGTTCTTTAAGTGATCTGTTCTTATTGCAGGGCCTCATACCTTAGTTTCATTCTAGAAAACATTGATTTGCTATTCTACATGGTAATGTAAGCATGTCCAATCATAAAGTCTTAATATTTTAAAATGGATGTAACCACTGCTGTATTGCTTTATAAAAATGATATCCTGTATAAGATGTAAATATTATAATAATGTGTTACCGTAATAGATATTTTGATAATACATAACACCTATTAAACAATGTTTTAAACATGTTTGACATAGTAGTATCAAATACATTATCATTAACATTCTCATTAAATAATTATCTTTTAATTGGTTAATATTTTGAAAGTAGGTGTACCCTTCTCCCACTACAGCTGATGTGCCGCTTTTTGGTAGATATCAGAAGTTTTTGGGCAGGGGGCAAAATAAAGAATAGAGCCCATAAGTATTCCAAACTTAATGGCAAATCCATGTTTTCCAGCCCTGACCATGTCACAGTTTCTATGGTTCCTTATATGTGTTATATTAACTCTAGGAGAAAGGTATACATGTGGAGTATCAATTCTACAGAATATATATTGTATGTGTTTGTGTGTATTGTATACAGTAGATTATACAGAACATCTGCAACATTACCTAATGTTTCAAGAATATAAATACCCCTATTTGGCCATTTGAAATTGTGGAAGGTATGTGATGGGATTTGCCAGTACTGCATCCAATTGCATAAAACAAATAATAAATTAAAGGTTATTTTAATTTTTTCAACTTTCTTATAATGTGTACACTGTCAGTTCTAGTTCTGTGAACACAGATAAGTGTTAAATATATGCAGACTAATGCCAGCAGCTGTTAAGTATGGATTGGTAGATAAAGATTGTTTTGTTGGAAACATCAATAGAATATAATTACTATAGTGCTCATACAAGTGCATGCAAACAATATAAGAAATAAAACATTATTGCAACTTACATGAAATGGATCTAGGATTTTTACTGCAGCTTTACTTCCATTTTTCTTGTGCATCACTTTAAAAACTTTTCCATATGTTCCTTTACCGATAGTTTCAATTATTTCCCATGTATCTGACGGATCAGGGAAACAATCAAATACAATTGATTTCCCACTAAATGAAAACATCTTCAGTAAGAAATCCTGGGGAAAAAAAGAAGCACTGCCATAAATATAGATCATATTCGTCGATATACCATTCAAATCTGTTTAAAAACATTGATAAAATAAAATTATTGTTCTTACTAGAATACCTTTTTTTTCACAAAACATTTACAGCCAATTCGGCCAAATGGATGGGGCTCTATTTAAGCACAGAGCATATATTTTTTTACAGATGTTTTTAGTTAGTGAACTTCTATCCAAAAGCAAGGTATTCACTAACTAAAAGCTTCTGTAAAAGAATCGCAATTTAATAAGGCTGTGAATATATTCCATATAACTTATTATTATTTAAATGGTATGACACCCTGGTGAATATACACAGTTACAGAGTACAACAAGGTTAACTTAATTATTTGAAGTATGTATTAAAATGTTAGAATGCAGTGCTATCATATTACTTAATGTAGGAGTATGAAATGTTCGATCATTAATTCAAATAGGTTTTCAAAACCTGTTAAGCAATTATAAAACAAGAAAAAAAAGTACCTCTACAATTTAAAAGTTATCCATTTTCTTGAGGCAAAGAAAATCCAATGTAGTTACTGTAGTAGATGACCCAGAGCAGAATATTAGTTTCAGATCTTGACCAGAGGAGAATATTAGTTTCAGGTCTTGAGGATGTCTGTTTCAGGCAGAAATGTACCATGAGCTAATTCATCTATGTGAAAGGCTGAAATCAGTCGAGTATAGGTGTAATCCATGGGGCATGTTGTCTCTGTCACGCAGATACACAGCATCTGAATACAGATACCAGGAGAACAGAAAGAGACAACTCTTTTGTTGTTGAAGCAGCTGAAAGCAGATGCTCTGTATTTCCCTGCTATTGTCTTTTAAGGTCTTTTCTCTATTGATTAATAGGGCAGGGGGCTGTCAGACCCCAGTGGTAGACATATTAAATGCTAACCTACTAAAAATGGGCCTCCAATTCTAGTAGCATTCAAAGCTCTATGAATAAAGATGTGTTAGAATATGACACGCTCCTTAAAAATGACATAACCAGGGACATGAGGAAGTATCTAGACAGAAAATAGTTACATAGAAACAAATAAGGTACAACTATCCAAATTTAATTTGGCAATGCAATAAAAATTACCTGAACCAGAGACATTTGGACCATCAAGTAAATTTAGAAGAAATACTACATTAAAGACTACAATATTTATTTCTAATTGAATAAACTGCCTCACCGATGCACTTCTGAGGTCTTGTGAAACTTATTAAATCTACAAGACAAAGACATGGGTGTAGGAGTGGCTTTACACCCAAAATTTATCAAGTGAAGAGAAGGGAGTGTGGTGTTAATTTCAGTGCTATCCAATTCTCTATTGACCTTTCCCTTTTCAGTCCACACTCACCTCCACCGTTAGATACAGAAAAAACCTCATGATCCAGCTCTCAGGAAGTGACATAATAAACAGAAAATGGATTCCTGTATTCAAACAGTATAATAAAAAATTCAGATTTTTTTCTATAAATGCTTTTATGTCTTTGCCTTACACAGCGGCTAACGTTGTAAGCTTATTAAATAATTTACAAATAATAAACCCTTTCATGGGAACACCAAAATAAGCTCTGATGCAGCCCATTGCCTTTACATATTTAGTTGAAAGTTCATCTGTGCACAATTAAAGTGTCATATAATATCCAAAAAATACACCTGCTTCTGGAAGGTCCTAGAGGTTTTTGTTTGTTAGCATATCTAAACAAACAGGACTATTAAACAGGACTACTAAGCTCACAAAACAAATCCAGGAAAAAGTTGAGGAGATTCTCTAATCAAAACAGGTTATAAAAATATCCCAAGATCTCCCAATGAACTGTTAAATCTATTGTTAAAAATGTAAAGAATGAAGCACAAAGATGACTCAGTGTAGAAAAGGCTGTCCACAAAACCTCAGTGAATGCATAAATAGGGAGCAAAGAGGAGCAAACAAGAGGTCAATGATAACTCAGAAGTAACTGGATACATACACATTCCATGGGAGAAACCTTCCATGGAACAACTATAACTCAGATGCTCCATGAGGTTGGAAGAGTGGGGAGAAAAATGCCATGGCTGAAACAAACCTATATTTAATTCCATTGAGGGCTCACCAGAAGAATTGTGTGAGATATGGCAAACAATGTGTGGGAAATGATTGTTTGGTCTAATGAGGCCAAACCTAAACATTGTGTAAAATGTTATATGTGGCCCAAAGCCAATAATGCTCTTTACCTTGAGAACACCATATTAACAGTGAAACATGGTGGTGTAGGATCAGGTTTTAAGGATCTGTTCTTCTAGTAGGTGCTGGAAACTGGTCAAGAATCCAAGCTAGTTGGATGGGGTCAAATAAGGGACTATTTTAGCAAAATAAAATACTTCAGTCTGCAAGAAAGCTAAGATTGGGGAAGTGTTTCACTTTTAAGCAAGACAGTTACACTGGAGTGGTTTAAAATTAAGAACCTTAATATCTTAGAATGGTAAAGTCAAAAGCCAGAAATCAGTCTATAGCAAGTCTTTAAAATTGCTGTTTACCAACTGTCTCCATCCAACCTGACAGAGCGTCATCATTTTTTTCCAAGAAGAATGGATTAAAATTGTAGCATCCAGAGGTACAAAGCTAGTAGAGACTTACCCCAAAAGATTAACAGATGTAATTCCAGCCAAAGGTAGTTATACCAATTATTGACTCAGTAGGTGAATACTTACCCAACAAACAAATGTCTGAATTTTTTTTTAACTTTTGTGTTGCAATAAGAATGTTTTAAACTCTCAGTGTCAACTATTTTGTTCAAATCAAATGGTAAAAAACTCAATAATTAATATTTGTAATGCTACCGATTGTAGGGGGAATAATTGATAATTTTTTTTATATTGGCGGGGATATAATTAAAACAGTACACTTATTGAATGAGAGTAGAACCAAACACCAAATATGATTCTTACATTCCTTGCTCACAAAATACAGACACGGTATTAGTACCTTTTAAATGCCTTTAAGTGATTCTTTTGGCATTTTTTTGTTTTATGTAAATTCCCCTTCTGGATGGCTACTTTGTCATGGTGAAGGGGCTTGTGAACTTCAATGAAGCTGTGAGCTATACCATTTCACCTAAGATGGGCAGGTCATGGCAGAGAGGTCCGACAATTTGCGGTCCACTGGAGAAGGAAACTGCTACCCACCCACATTGCTAAGGTAACCTTATGAGCATGCACAATCAGAGACATAACAATAAGGCACTGGAAGATGAGCCCCATAGGTCAGTAGATGCTTACAAAAATTACTGAGAAAAAGCAGAGGGCAAGTACAAGTAGTGTGTAACCCTTGCATTTCTAGTACCCTTTGATATTGGACGTTTAACATGAGATAGAGGATAAACAGCAGGTCCTACAAATATAGTACCTATTACAGATAGGGAATTACTTCTATATGGATATGAGGGATACATTTGTGTGTGTGTGAGATATCTGGCTCTCTGAACATCTACCATTATTGTGAGGATCACTGAAGTCCCAAGTGCTGCATTGACCATTATGATCTGATCTCCAGCAGACACATTTTTTGTATAAAATGGAGTTTTAATCATCACGTTTTATTAATACATATTAGGTCCTACCTGCTATAACATTTTAATGCTATATAATTAAAAGCGAAGTCTTATTGTAGCATTTCTTAACTAAGGGATAAGATATTATCTATATTGGCCACTTTAGGTCTGTTTTTTCTCCTCTATGATATGAGGGATTGCTACATATTTGTTGATGGCCGTTTTATGATTTGAGTATAATTACCATTTCTAACTCTCAATACCTAGTATAATCATATGTCTCTCAGGTTTAAATAACCATATCTAGGTATATGGGATGACCTGAGATTAAAAGCGTTAATCACAATACAACAAATTAGCAAAGTATCATTTATAAGTTGCTCTTTTTTCTTTTGACTTGGCAAGTACAAGTAGTACCTGATCTAATAAAGTGGTTGGGCCACAGCCGAAAGGACACCACCGTACCTTAAAAACCCACATTACACCAAGCGGGACCATATAGGCAACCGTACCTTTAAGAACTTAAAATATCAAGCGAGACCATATAGGCCCCAACCGGACCTTTGAAACCTTAAAATGCCAAGCAGAACTATATATGCCCTAACTGGACCTTAAAAACCCACATTACATCAAGCAGAACCATATAGGCCCCAACTGGACCTTAAAACCCTTATTACACCAAGCGGGACCATATAGGACCCAACCGGACCTTTAAAACTCACATTACACCAACCGGGACATATAGGCCCCAACCGGACCTTTAAAACCTTAAAATACAAAGCGGGACTATATAGGCCAAAACCGTACCTAAAAAAACATAAAATACTAAGCGGGACTATATAGGCCCCAAACGGACCTTAAAAACCCTCATTAGACCAAGAGGGACCATATAGGCCCCAACCGGACCTTAAAAACTCACATTACATCAATCGGGACCATATAGGCCCCAACCGGACCTTTAAAACCTTAAAATACCAAGTGGGACCATATAGGACCCAACCGGATCTTGAAAACTCATATTACACCAACCGGGACATATAGGACCCAATCGGACCTTTAAAACCTTAAAATACCAAGCGGGACTATATAGGCCCCAACTGGACCTTAAAAACCCAAATTAGACCAAGAGGGACCATATAGGCCCCAACCGGACCTTAAAAACTCACATTACATCAATTGGGACCATATAGGCCCCAACCGGACCTTTAAAACCTTAAAATACCAAGCAGGGCTATATAACCCCCAACCAGACCTTAAAAATCTACATTACACCAAGTGGGACCATATAGGCCCCAACCGGTCCTTAACAACCCACATTAAACCAAGCAGGACCATATAGGCCCTAACTGTACCTTAAAAACCTTAAAATACTAATCAGGAATATATAGGCCCCAACCAGACCTTAAAAACCCACATTACACCAAGCGGGACCATATAGGCCCCAACCGGTCCTTAACAGCCCACATTTAACCAAGCGGGACCATATAGGCCAAATCTGTACCTTTTAATCCTTAAAATACCAAGCGGGACTATATAGGCCCCAACCGGACCTAAAAATCCCACATTACACCAAGCGGGACCATATAGGCCCCAGCCGGTCCTTAAAATCCCACATTACAGTATAGGCCCCAACGGTCCCTTTAAAACCTTAAAATACCAAACAGGATTATACAGGCCAAAACCATACCTAAAAAACCTTAAAATGCAAAGGGGGACTATATAGGCCCCAACCGGACCTATAAAAACCCACATTGCACCAAGCGGGCCATATAGGCCCCAACCGGACGTTTAAAACCTTAAAATACCAAGCGGGATTATATAGGCCAAAACCGTACCTAAAAAAACGTAAAATACCAAGCGGGACAATATAGGCCACAACCGGACCATTAAACCCCACATTAAACCAAGCGGGACCATATTGGCCCTAACCGGACCTTTAAAACCTTAAAATACCAAGCAGGACTATATAGGACAAAAACGGACCTTAAAAACCCATATTACACCAAGCAGGACCATAAAGGCCCCAACCGGACCTTTGAAACCTTAAAATGCCAAGCAGAACTATATATGCCCAAACTGGACCTTAAAAACCCACATTACATCAAGCAGAACCATATAGGCCCCCTTTGGCGCTCATCACGGGTCTCGCAATGAGCGCCTTCAGCCCCTCCCACTTTTTTCCCCTCTACTTTCTCTTCCCCCCTCTGTGTCTCCCCCGACCTCCTCTCCCTTCGCTGTGTCTATAGGAATACCATTTAGTGCACAACTATTGACCTGGGTTCTAATCTGAGTCAGTTCCACTGGAGAAGGAACTGGCAACCAACTCCAGTATCACTGCATGTGTAAACTTACTTGGTTGATGAGGTTGGGTAGAATCACCACGGGAGGATCAGTCAGTAAATTGACCGGGAACAGAGTGGGGAGTGTTTGAGATAATTGGCTTTATATAAAGCCTTCCTGATGTCATATCATAACATAACATAAAGTCTCTATAGGCTTGGGGGCGCTCAGAGGGAACGGTCAGAGGGGATGTTCATAGCAACCAGATAGCCTGCAGCACTGATTGGTTGATGCTGCAAGCTGCTAGTCGGGAAAATTGATACAATCTCCTTGCAGAATGAATTTAGATTCACCCAGCTTGAGAGTTACAGTCTGACGCTCACACTGTAATATGATCATATAGCAGCAGCTGCAGCACTAGGGAGAGACACCTGTGAAGGCACACAAAGGGTTAATTTAAAGTGATAGATGCATATTTTTCACAAAGTCATATGAAAAAAGACATGAAAGCTGATATACAGATATAATTAAATTGTATTATCTACATACATTTAAAATACAATATTAAAGTGACTGATCATTTTTGGGGGGCGCCTGCCCATTTGCCCCTATGCACCAGCCGCCCCTGGTTATACGTGTGCGAGCTAAGCATGTCATCCTTCTTAAAAATGTGAAACCAGATAGACATTAAGGCTAATAACCTTTGTTTGTCAGCCATAATCATGTCTAACAACTGTATACTTTTAATATATGATTTCAGTGTGGCTAAACAATATCATATAGAGATAGTGATAGTATTCCTGGCTTTCTGATTGTTGTCACAGCTAAGCATTCCTTCTGAGATACCACAATATGCCTTAATATCTGCAACGGATCATGGCAACTTATTTCTCATGACAAATACAGCATGGTTTGCATTGCTTGTAGATGAACATCAGGTAGATTTGTTTAATGTTACAGTAATAGTATAAAACACTGTAACTTAACATACAGATCTTGCTCCTCCTCAGTTTTTTTCAAATATGACCATACACTGATCATTTTAGAGCTGTGTTATTATTATTATTATTATTATTATTATCCTTTATTTGTAACGCGCCAACATATTCGGTAGAGCTGTACAGGGGTTAAGTACTAATCAAAACATTTTTTATCACAGTGCAAAATAATGGAGGGTCCTGTTATTGAGTTTAAAATCAAGCATACTTAGTGCTTTCCATTATGCACTAAAAGATTTAAAACTTGCAAACTTACAGTCTAAAGGGTACGCGTGATAGAGGTTTCTACATATCAAGGCTGAAGGTGATATGCTTCTTTAAACAGATGAGTTTTTAGTGACGTTTGGAAGGTTTTGAGGCAGAAGGATAGTGTAGCAAGGCAAGGAATTCCAAAGAAGAGGAGCAGCACGAGAAAAGTCCTGGAGGCCAGGGTGAGAGGAGGTGATAAGAGTGGAGGATAGAAGAAGGTCATTAGCAGAGTGAAGAGGGTGATTGGGAGTGTATTTTGAGATGAGAGCATTAATGTAAAAGGTTGTATTGTTGTTGAGAGCTTTATATGTTAGAGTCATGATTTTTTATTTTATTCTGAGGTTATGGGAAGCCAATGGAGTGACTGACAGAGAGGTCCTACAGAAACTGAGTACTGAGTGTGGAAGATGAGTCTAACAGATGTATTTAATATGGATTGGAGTGGGGACAGACGAGTGAAGGGAAGGCCAGCAAGAAGTGAGTTACAGTTGTCAAGAGAGAGTGAATTAGTTAATTAGAATTTTAGCTGTGTCTTGTGTCAGATAGTGACGGATTTTTGTGATTGCTTGTATATGAGGAATAAAAGAGAGGACAGGGTCCAGTAGAACCCCAACACAACAGGCCTGGGAGGTAGGAGTGATGGTGACATTGTCGACAGAGAGTGAAAAGTGAGGAGTAGAGGCTGAGGAAGAAGTTGGGAAGATAAGGAGCTCAGTCTTTGACATGTTGAGTTTGAGTTGACTAACAGACATCCAGAAGGATATGCTTGATAGGCAGTTGACAACTTTAGCTAGAAGAGAGGGGGAAAGTTCTGGTGCCAAAAGGTAGATTTCAGTGTACTCTGCATAGATATGATCATGAAATCAAAAAGATGTTATTAGGGTACCAAGGGTGGATGTATAGATGGAGAAAAGGAAAGGGCCTAGGACTGAACCTTGTGGTACAATCAGAGAGCGAGGCAAACAAGAAGTGCCACTAACCACTAAAGGTTCAACCTTCAAGATAAGATGTGAACCATGAGAAAGCAGTGTCACAGATGCCAAAACATTGCAGAATTTGAATGATAAGAGGGTGGTCAACAGTGTCAAAAGTGGCACATAGATCAAGTAGAATTAGAATGGAGAAATTACCCTGTAACTTGGCTTGTAAGTCTTTAGTGAGAGCTGTCTCTGTGAGGTGTTGGGGCCTGAAGCCAGATTGGAAGGGGTCAATGAGGGAGTTGGATGAGATAAACTGTGTAAGTCAATTGTAAATGACACACTGAAGCAGTTTAGAAACCAGGGAAAGTAGAGAAATAGGGCGGTAGTTAGATGCAAAAAGCTGGATCAGAACTGGGTTTATTAAGAATAGGTGTAATTATGATGTGTTTTAAGGCTGATGGGAATTTGCCAGCGCTAAGGGAAAGGTCGAATAGATGTGTGAGAGCTGGGATAAGAGGGGTACAGCTGTGATGGAATAGAGTCATGAGGACAAGTTATAAGACAAGAGGTTGATAGAAGACTAGCAACTTCAAATATAGTGTCAAAGGAGTTCATAATGGATAGGGGATAGAGGGAAGGGTGAAAACAGGATGCTATCAGTTAGTTGAGGGGATGATAAGGTAGGACCATGTTGAGTGGAGAGTTCATTACAGATAGTTTTAATTTTGTTTTTAAAGTGGCTAGCAAAGTCTTTCACAGTGATAAAGGAAGAGGCAATAGGTGGTGGAGGGCAGACAAGAGTGTTGAATGTGGCAAACAAACATTTGGGGTTGAAGGACTGGGTGGATATTAATAATGAGAAATAGTTTTGCTTGGCCAGACTGAGGGCATTGTGATAGGAGCAAAGAATAAACTTGTAGTGAAGGAAGTCTGCTGAAGTTAGAGATTTCCTCCATGATCGTTCCGTAGCACGAGAGAATCTCTGTTTTTGTGTTGCCATAATTGTAGTTGAGAGCCAGGGCATCTGCATGTGGTTATGGGGGCAAGAGTGTCAAGGGTGGAGGTTAAACTCGATTTGTAGTGTGTGGTGGTCATGTCAAGGCAAGTAAGGGTGGTGAGGGGACTGAGAAGGGGTTATAGCCCAATGGAAATATGTTGCGTGTCGAGTGTTTTCAAGTTTCTGTGGGTTCTGTTGGCCAGAGGAGAGGAAGGGCAGAGAGTGGGAGGGGTGTGAGGGTGTAGATTAGGAGATAATAATCAGAAAGAGGGAGTGGGGAGATATATGTGTGTAAATACGAGATCCAGAATTTAATACATCTTTTACATTAAGCATATGAAGACACAATATAAGTGCTATGTGCATTAATGGTTACTTATATTATTTGAAGTGATGAATGATGAGTAGTGATGTCGCAAACATAAAATTTTCGGTTCGCGAACCGCGAACGCGAACCGCCGCAAATGTTCGCGAACCGGCGAACATCGGCGAACCGCCATAGACTTCAATGGGCCGGCGAATTTTAAAACCCACAGGGACTCTTTCAGGCGACAATAGTGATGGGAAAGTTGTTTCAAGGGGTCTAACAACTGGACTGTGGCATGCCGGAGGGGGATCCATGGCAAAACTCCCACAGAAAATTACATAGTTGATACAGAGTCTGGTTTTAAGCCCTAAAGGGCATAAATTACCTAACATTCCTAAATTGTTTGGAATAACGTGCTTTAAAACATCAGGTATGATGTTGTATCGATCAGGTAGTGTAAGGGTTACACCCGCTTCACAGTGAAAGACCAAACTCCCCATTTAACGCACAGCAAACAACCGCAAACAGTTCATGTGCACAACCGCAAACTCCCCATTTGCACAAGGTTGGATACCAAGCTAGCCATGTCCCGTTCCTAGTCCTCACTGATGTCATTGAAGGTTTCTTCCTCCACCCAGCCACATAAAACACCAAGGGTCCCCGAAAGGTGACAACAAGCCCCCTGGGACGCCTGCTGTGTTTGGTCTTCCACCTCCTCAAAGCCACCTTCCTCCTCTGACTCCTCTTCTTCAGACTCCTCTCACTGCATTGCCTCTCTCTGCATTATTATAAGGTGTGTTAAGTAGTACTACTCTTATCAGTTTAAAACCTGTTACAGCACATATCAGGGGGCGTGTATAAGGCCTGGATTTTTAGAACCGGGAGATGGAAAAAGATGCTTTGTTGGTCGTATCACTTCAATTTTGGGGCACTTTGAGACATTAGCTTCTTACGCTCAAACATGTCCTTTACAGGCACCTGACTGTGGGCAAATGAGCAGGAACTGCTCAAGGCGAGAGACGCAGTGGCGGATGGTTGAGAGGGGGCAAGGAGGACAGCAGTGGTTGATGTGGCTGATGATGCTGGACCAGGAGGAGGATGGCGGCTTTGAGTTTGTGTGCTGCTTGTACTCATCTATTGGTCTGGAGTCACCCAAACATTAGGTCTCAACCTGTAGAGGATAAGGGAACCAGGCTACTCTAGACCTCATTCATCATTACCGGTTTTGACAGATTGGTACTATGCATCCAAGTTGGTAGAGTAGACGCTGTAGGTCTGACACACACGCTTGCAGACAACTAACTGCTATGCAATCTATTACAGTAGAAAAAATGTTTTTTGTTTTAAATGTACACTACTGTTACACCAGATGAGTGGTGTGTTAAGTAGTACTACTCCTATCAGTTTAATCCCTGTTATGTGCCTTTCTTTTGGGTTTGGTTGTTGAAGGCACAGTGCAGCACCAGAGGCCAGAAAAATTAGGCATGTACACATGCCTGAAAAATTAGGTATTGTTGATCTTGCAGCGAGCAGAGAAGAAGGTAGGCCTGATTCAACTCCCCAGCCCGCATACCCACACTCAGAGATTGAGGGGGGGGGGGGGGGGCCTGAGAAGGCCACGGGTCGGAGATATAAAGGGGGGGCATCCCAAATAAGCACACAAGCGGGGACAAAGGTAGTGAAGGGGACATAGAGGCCCATGGACTGATGGTCACCATCTTGGCAGGAAAAGGGCCCAGCAATTAAGCCAAACTGACCCAGCACAGGCAGCTACTTGAGTCAAACGCTGTACAATTACCCCTTAATAAAGCTGAAACATGCAGCAGCAGGGATTCTAAACGGCCACACGGGGACAAGGAGGCTAACAGCCCCCACAGTCTCTGCACCACTCTTTTTAACAGATAACCCAATGGGCTAACCAGGGACCTTGCCCACATAAAAAAACTGAATTTTATTGGAGGAATTATTAGTGTCTTTACCCCCCAAGAGAGGACATAATATACGGTATCTTTCGACTACCTGATGGCCAAACCTCCTTTAGCCCCAATGCTATCCAAGAAACATTTCAAAACTTTATCTGACTGGGGGTCTATAGAGTGACATTAGTACTGACCTTTATATGACTGGGGGTCTATAGAGGGACATTAGTACTGACCTTTATCTGACTGGGTGTCTATAGAGGGACATTAGTAATGACCTTTATCTGACTGGGTGTCTATAGAGGGACATTAGTACTGACCTTTAGCTGACTGGGTGTCTATAGAGGGACATTAGTACTGACCTTTATCTGACTGGGTGTCTATAGAGTGACATTAGTAATGACCTTTATATGACTGGGGATCTATAGAGGGACATTAGTACTGACCTTTATCTGACTGGGTGACTATAGAGGGACATTAGTAATGACCTTTATCTGACTGGGTGTCTATAGAGGGACATTAGTACTGACCTTTAGCTGACTGGGTGTCTATAGAGGGACATTAGTACTGACCTTTATCTGACTGGGTGTCTATAGAGTGACATTAGTACTGACCTTTATATGACTGGGGGTCTATAGGTGACATTAGTACTGACCTTTATCTGACTGGGTGTCTATAGAGGGACATTAGTAATGACCTTTATATAACTGGGGGTCTATAGAGGGACATTAGTACTGACCTTTATCTGACTGGGTGTCTATAGAGGGACATTAGTAATGACCTTTATCTGACTGGGTGTCTATAGAGGGACATTAGTACTGACCTTTATCTGACTGGGTGTCTATAGAGTGACATTAGTACTGACCTTTATATGACTGGGGGTCTATAGGTGACATTAGTACTGACCTTTATCTGACTGGGTGTCTATAGAAGGACATTAGTACTGACCTTTATATGACTGGGGGTCTATAGGTGACATTAGTACTGACCGTTATCTGACTGGGTGTCTATAGAGGGACATTAGTAATGACCTTTATCTGACTGGGGGTCTATAGAGGGACATTAGTACTGACCTTTATCTGTCTGGGGGTCTATAGGTGACATTAGTCCTGACCTCCTGCTGCAGTATTATTACTCCCAGTACTCCCAGGCTTGCTACTATTAGATATAATAACCTCAGTTTTGTTTCCTTATCTGTTGGTAACATTAAAATATGATTATTAAATATTTCATATTTGTTTGTTTTTTTTCTCCCAAAGTGAACCCCTTTGTGTGTGTCCCACAGATGTGGCGTTTCCGCTCTGCTTATGTTGGATTTGCACCGCTCAAAAAGTATGAAAAGAGATCCCCCCCCCCTTGAAGCCCATTAATGACATCATCAGTAAATTGTATGTAACAGATTCCAGTGTTTAGGGTTTATGACCCAATACTGCAATCATATCATTTATGACAAAAATCTGTATTTGTCGTATTATTCAGACGCGCGTGCATCTTTGTGTTACATTTCCTGATACTTTTATTATCTTGATCTTTATATATTTACTAGGGACTTGCCCATCAAAAAATGCCGGCAATAAGATTGTAAGGCAGGTAATGGTTTGGACGAGACATTCATTTTGTTGGCGGTCGGAGATCCTTCGGCGCTCATTGCGAGGCTGTTGGTTGTATTTTTTTTCTGATAGGCGCTTTTGCTGTTATTCTTTGGTCGGCGGTGATGTGTTTTTTGCGCTTATTGCAAGGCTTTGTATGCTATGAGCAGCGTTGGCGCTCGTTGTGAGGCGCGCAGTGAATGGCTATTATGTTTAATGTGATAATGTTTTTTTTGTGTATATGTATTTTTGTATGCTAATGAAATAATTACTAAATGAATATACTTTACCTATTTGTAAGTAATATATGCAGGAAGCATTGTGCTGAAGAGCTGACAATCTGTTTTCATGTTCCTGCAGCATACAATGTAGGTTTTCAGTGCTGTGGAGCTGCTGTGTAAGTGTCAGCTATGTGTGCAGTGTGTAGTGTAAATAGGCTGCGTGCGCCAGGGGAAGCCGTTAGGGTAGCTGGGTACTTCCGCATTGTGTAAGTTAGTGTTGTAAAATGGCGGGGAATTTGTATGTGGTACGCGGGTGTGGATGATTTAGCATCCTTGTTAATAGTGTATCTTTACCTCGTACGGCTTTTTAGGAAAATCCGTATGTGTTTTGCGTGTTTAGGGTCCTGTAGCCTCGTTTTCTTTTTTTCAAGGGCCATTTTTTCTCTCACTTAGGTGATTTTTGGGTGTCTAAACTCATGAATTTGGACTTAAATGGAGGTGTAACTTCACTTGCAGAGGTCCTCGGTGCCCGCCTTGCTGTGGGTAAGCTTTTTATGTGTTTGTTGTGTGTATTTATTGTGTTTTTAATGTTTTTAAGTGCGTGCGGTTTGGGCGTTAAGGTCGTATTTTTGTGAGCTCGTAATGTTTTTTTTTCTAAGTCCCGTATTTTTGGATGGTAAGTCCGTAAATTTGATGGTGTAAGTCCCGCCTGCGGCTCATTGCAGCCGACGTGGGAGCCTTCAGCGCTCCTTGCCAGCAACTCTGGCCCTCGCTTCGCAAGCCCGCAGCGTAGGCAACAACCCGCCTGCTCACAACTATATATGTGATATCTGTAAAGTCTTCCCCAGTTGGCACTTGTAAATTGGCTAAGCGACAAAAAAAATGGCGTCCGGAAAAAATTAAAACGAGGCTACACGACCCCAAACCGCGCAAAACATCGCCAGCCATGTACGACTTTTACCTAGGAACAGACGAGGTGCAAAATACACTATTATAAATAATGGAAACTGCTGGCGAGCCGCGTAACACATACACAATCGCCGCCATTTTACAACACTAACTTGCAACTAATAACATTACAAATCTAAAATTACGCGTTACACGACTATACAAGCGGTTTCCCCTCGTGCACTGCGCACATTGCTGACACTTACACCTCGGGTCACCAACAGTCCAAATGTACACTGTAAGCTGCAGGAAAATCAAAACTGATTGTTAGCTCTTCAGGTTATTGATCACTGGATATATTAATTAAAAATAGGTAAAGTATTTTAGTAATTAATTAATTCATTATTATAAAAAAATATATATATAAAAAAAATACACTTAATAGCATATTTTACACTGCGGTTACTTTACATACATTAACGCTTCGCACTTCCTAATACATTTGTTCATTCACAATAGTTATTATCGTGCATTCATTTATTAATTATTAATTAGTAATGGAAAATAAAAATGTAGACTTTACACTACACTAAAATGTTTTACTTTTTACTCTGCAGTTATATATCTGGATTACTGCTCATTGGCTGCCAGCGATAGCACTCTCAAAGCAGTTACAAATCTAAATCACTTTATTATGCTCTGAGACCTGAATACATTTTTTAATTTACACTGCACAATTTTTTTTTTATATTTAACACTGTACTTATATATCTGTCTTTGCGATGAGCGCCGAAGATTGATCATTGCAAAGCACAAAACATGAAGGACAGGAGGGAAGAGACTCACAATGAGCGCCGAAGGTCCTCAGAGTACAAAAAGCATCACATTGTGTGGCAAACAGCATTGCCATGGCTTCAAACTTTATTGCCCCATCATTTGTGCCAGGCAAGTCGCTAGTGATATAATATAACATAATGCAATACAATATTATACAGTACACATGGGTGTTGAAACTGGGGGGGGGGGTAAGGGGTAACCCCACCCCCCCCCCCCCCAGATTTCTTATCGTATGTATGTATGCGTATAGAAGCTAACAGGGGAGGAGCGAGGGGGAGGAAACACAGGGGACAGGGAGAGGAAGACACAGGAGAGGGGAGAGGGGGAGGAAGACACAGTGGAGAGGGGGAGGAAGACACAGGGCAGAGGGGGGAAGAGAAACAGGGGAAGGGAGAGGTGAGGGGAAGAGACACATGGGAGGGGGGGAGAGACACAGGAGAGAGTGGGCGGTAGAGACACAGGGGAGAGAGGGGAAGAGACTAATGGGAGGAAGTGGTGAGGAGACACCGGGGAGAGAAAAGGGGGTAAAGACACAGAGGAGGGGGGAAAAAACACAGGGGAAGGGAGAGGGGGTAGAGACACAGGGGAGAGGGGGAGAGACACAGGGGAGAGGGAAGGGGGGAAAGACACAGGGGAGGGGGGAAAGAAACACGGGAAGGGAGAGGGGGGTAGAGACACAGGGGAGGGGGGAGTGACACAGGGAAGAGGGAAGGGGGAAAAGACACAGGAGAGGGGGAAAGAAATACTGGGGAAGGGAGAGGAGGTAGAGACACAGGAAAGGGTGGGAGAGGGGGGGGAGAGAGACACATGGGAGGGAGTGGGGGGGAGACACAGGGGAGAGGGGGGGAGAGAGACACATGGGAGGTCTTCTGCTTTATTATTATTATTATTACTATATAATGTGTAGATGTACCGGCTGGGCATGCTCTTGTGCATTATTATTATTATTATTATTACTATATAATGTGTAGATGTACAGGCTGGGCATGCTCTTCTATATTATTATTATTATTACTATATAATGTGTAGATGTACCGGCTGGGCATGCTCTTGAGCATTATTATTATTATTGTTATTATTATTATTATTAGTATATAATGTGTAGATGTACCGGCTGGGCATGCTCTTCTACATTATTATTATTATTATTATTATTATTAGTAGTATATAATGTGTAGATGTACCGGCTGGGCATGCTCTTGTGTATTATTATTATTATTATTATTACTATATAATGTGTAGATGTACTGGCTGGGCATGCTCTTGTGCATTATTATTATTATTAGTAGTAGTATTTTACTTATAATAATAATAATAATGCACAAGAGCATGCCCAGCTGGTACATCTACACATTATATAATAATAATAATAATAATTATAATAATAATAATAATAATAATAATGCATGCCCAGCTGGTACATCTACACATTATATAGTAGTAATAATAATAATAATAATAATAATGCACAAGAGTCCTTCAGCACTGCACTGGACACTGAATAAACTTGCCTAGCTATGGTTTTCCCTATTGATGCAGTATCACCTACACTGTCCCTCCTCTCAGTAAGACTGCAAGTTAGTTATGATTCCAAAATGGCTGCTGTCCATGAGGTAGAAGGGTGTGGAAGGGAGTGTATGCTGCTGATTGGCTGGAATGTGTCTGCTGACTGTGACATGCAGGGTCAAAGTTTGCTCAATGATAAAGTATTGGGGGCGGGTCGAATATCGCATATGTTCGCAGTTCGGCGGCGAACTATTCGCGACATCTCTAATGATGAGATTTATATTCATCTAATAACCACATGTGAATCTAGTAGATACTATGCATCATTATTATAAAGTATTACCTTGAGCATCATATGACCTGTTCCCATTTTAAACAGCCTCTTATCCTCTTGTGTTTCAACTGCACCACACCAATGATATTAATGCACAGTCTGCTACATTTAAGACTGTGTGTTGTGGATATAATACATTTATATTCTTATTACATTGCATTCTAGTGTCAATGTGTTTCTAATGGTTACTGATTTGTAGTGTAAATATACATTACATTTAGCTATTGATCTAATATGTGTATCTATATCATATTGCAGTATACCTATCCTGTTAAGGTATAGTGCATGTGTATAAATTATATATTCAGAAATCATCTGCATTAAGAGATTAATAAAATATGGATGACAGCATAATAATAAGTATATATCAATAATGGTTGATGGTAAAATATGTCTGGACAGCTCTATGTCTTCATGCATTGCATTACTGTAATCATATGTTTCTATGTCAATAATGGTATGTTAATTGTTAAAATTATGTAGTTATAATTAAGTGATTACACTTTTCATGTAAAATCTGAAGATAATATCATCATAATTTAATATCAAATCACATATTGTTGCACACAATATCTGAAAAAATGCATTAAGTGTGTCATTGTGATGAAATATTTAGTCTTATATTCTCTCAAAAACCTGTTCATGTAAACAGTATAGGCCATAACAATGACACATGAATGGTTTTTAAGATGTCACCTGAATAAACGTGACCAAATTGTTTTCATGCGTCGTTAGAACATATTCCTACATTATGTGTGAACAACAGTAATACTTATTTGTGAAGGCCATAACAGCTTATTACATGATAACACTGTTCTGAATCACCATTCTGCTGAAAGGTTTTTTAAACAAATCACATGTAATTTTCATATGTAATTAATATAATAACACTAAATAGAATGTAACTTATTTATTATATGAATACATAATGGCAAATGCACAAAAGCAGTGACATGGGACTTAACAGGACAGTTGTACACAAGATTTCCATTGATGAAGGTACATTTCCTGGGGCTCCTTCTGCCTCCCAACAGCCTCCTTGTACCCTTGCATACCTTCCTCAACAACTACATCCACACCAATGCCATGTCCCTGAGCCTATAACACCCTGACCTCAGGGCTGGATTAACATCCTGAAGCCCCTGGGCAGAAAATTCAAAGTTGCACCTATAACATTTATTTGCTGGGTCCCTCTGCATATATATATACACACACACTTATATGTACACACACGCAAACATACATACACACTCATGTATATATATATATATATATATATCACACACATACATTCACACATATACATACATACACACACAAACATTCATACACAGTCATGCATATATATATATATATAGTCCTACAGACAATAGACTGACCAGTCATTTGCACAGCCAAGACACCTATGTGAACAGTATGTCAAATGAGGAAGCAGCACAGCCCCTACACGTAACACACTTTGTAACCATTTATAGTAAAATTGTTCTTGCAAGAGTTGAGAACCTTCAAGTGAGCCAGTTCTACATCAGGCCATGCTTTAGTGCTAACTATACCCGCTGGGACCAACCAGCCTCAGTATCTAATATATATATATATATATATATATATATATATATATATATATATATATATATATATATATCACACACACACATAATACATACATACACACATATACATACATACGCACACACATACATACATTTACACACATACATACATGCACACAGACATACACATACATATAAACAAACTTACTGTAGATACATGCCTACACACACACACATAAACAAGCACATATACATGCATACACACACATACATACATACATATATACACACACACTCTGACAGTGGTAGAGAAATAATATAAAAATAAAGATTTTCTGATCCAGGTCATAGTCACTTAACATTTTAAAACTTCACACCTGCTGTCTCCTGTCCTGCCATTTTATACTCTCACTGTGAGTTGTCAGCCTCTCCTAACATCCTCCCTGATTCAGCAGGAAGTACCTCCATAGCTCCCTCTGACTTCCTTCCTACGCTCCTCCTCCTTCCTCCACACTCTCTGCATGCGGAGGCAGTGCTGTGCAGCCACAGCTGTTATGGGAGAGCCATGGGATGCAGGTTTTAAGTGAGGATGACAACAAATTGTTTGTTAGTGCAATAATGAGGTGTTAGAGATGCGCCTGTAGTAATGCCTACATTGTCTAATTTATGATCCGGGCCAGCCTGTCCTTTATATACTCCCTAACATAATCCTGTGCATGACCTGTTTTGTATAGCAAGTTGGCTGTTGGGCTTCACCACATTTAGCCAAATCAATGTCAAACACTCCTCTCTTTAAGGTCTACATTAAAGCACTTGTTGAAGACCATGTGGGTTTCCTGATTTGTATTAACCCCTTCAGTATTGGAGTCTGTGCTACCATTGCAGTTGGTATATGTTATATGAGGTGTATTATTGCCAATAGTTGATGTTCACAAATGTATGCAGACTCACACATCATACTTTATTAAAAATAATTTGAATGCAACATATGTTCCTATGAGAATGTTAAGTATTAATTTATATAGCACTTACACATTTTAAATTCTTTTTTATTAAAGTAATGTCTCTTTAACTGCTATTGACATGTCTCAGGAATGCTTTTTAGAGCCCTTATGATCTTTGCCAAGAAAACCTTATGGTTAAGCACTACCAGACACAAGATATGCCTGGCTTGCTGCAGTCCATAGGGTCATGGAGAGTCAGACGCAAATGAACGAACAAACATACAATGCTATGAAAATAAAATATAATAGTAATATAAAGACAATTCTGTGCATATATGGATATAATATTCAGTGACATTGCTCTGGTAAAGTGAGGGAGAATGCTGCAAGATGAAAATGATCTGTGCTAGGCCTGGATGCTGTTTGTCTAGGCAGAGATATACCATATGATACAGGTTTCTGTATAAATCAAAAATGATGCTCAAAGATTTCATGTATAAACGTTTTGTATAGCAAAGTTTGGATCCCAGAACCAGAAAATTGTCCAAGTACCTTATATTAAGGAGGTTAATGCCATGATCTTCAATGAAGCATCTGCCACTAATCTTACCTATAATCTCTACACATGCATTCTAAGAAACCATTGCGTGTCTGGCACACTATAAATCCATTAACTGATATGTACAAGCATATTTATAATTAGCAAAATGTACCTTTTATATGATAAGTTTATCTAACGCTTGTTCAGCAATATTGTAAAATTAATTGCAACCCATTACAGTGGCATTCACTTTGTTTGAGTTAATCCATTTTCATACCACATTAAATTTGTTGCACCAGAATGCTTCAAAGAAAAGGTTAATGAAACATGTAGAATTCAACATATATATATATATATATATATATATATATATATATATATATATATATATACATACAGTATGTTTTTACCATAACCATAAAGGTAGTTAATGAATTTGCACTTTTCATTTGACATCAATTGATGTTTTTGTTCTGGATTAGAAAAAAAGTAGTAAGACATTTTTCGCTTGTTAAAATAGTTTGCAAATAAATAAATAAACAATGGGAATTTATAGCAGGTAAAACAAAAAGAAATGTCAGTAGCAGCACACATTACTTAACCATAGCATATTGCATGGATGCCATAGCTTTATGCAAATGTGAACAACATTTAGCATGTTATACTAAAACAGATATATATGAACCAAATAGGCCATAAAAGTCTCATGCTATACCATTTTTAAAATCTATTATATTACATTCTAAAAACATGCTGTATTAAGTATTTGTAATACTCACCTACATAGAAGTAAAAGGAGATCTTTGCAGCAGACATGTATCTGGTACCTTACCTACACAGACAGCATAGTTCCTGCTTTACCTGCCTATTCTGTGACATGCAGTACATTAAAATTTTACAGGTAAACATTCTGCGGACCAATGTAAATTGTGAAACTGCTGTCACTTTAGCTCAGGATCACAGACAGACATCCTTTACCCTGTCCTAGAAACTGCACGGCTATTCTGTTTCAGCTTCCCAAATAACATATGGATTAAAAAAATCTTTCAATTAACTTATTTATATTACCTTTTGGATATACATATTAAGAAGAGTCTATTTTATAAAATATCCCATAGATGCCAAGGAATGTGTCCATATACTTGTTTCATAGGTTAGCTGGGTAGGACACTTGGTGAACCCAAACAGCCATCCAGAAATAGCAAATCCCCTCCGAGTTACCTACACTGTCAGTATAGCTGAGAGCTTTGTAGAGCTGACAAGAGGATTTATGTCAGGGACACTGTCTTCTTAACCCCTTCTACAAGTCTTCTCTGCTAGGTTCCTGGCTTTGCACATATAAAACAATGGATTTATTTTGCGTTCATTTTACGCATTTTGCCAAATATGCTTAATAAGAAGTGGCATATGTTCAGAGATATATCTGTGATCCACCTTTCTAGTTTATATTGAAGGAAAGCTTGGTTTTCTAAATGAAACTCAAAACATCTTTTCGGGACGTAATAAAGATAACTGATAACTATTTGTCTTGCCTTTACTTGTACAGAACTGTGATTTTTTTCAGAAAATCTATTTCATAATACATTTGTACTAAAATTCAAATAATTTAAATCTTTTATTATTGTAACAATGATAAACTGATATTCTCATTAATCTTGTCATATGTAGTTCAATAGTATTCTGTGGGTTATGAATGGTTTTGAATGGGTGCGGCTTTACACAGGGTATACATTTTAATTATACATCAGATAATGTTATTTTACATGTGAAAGGTCTCCTGACTGGTTATAGGTCACCAGCTCAAACATGTAAGACTGGGGATCAGGGGTGTATTTAGGTTTTATGCTATTCAAGGCTCATTGCGCACCACTCTTACTACTCCACTTTCCTCTTTGCTATAATATTACCACATACCTACATATAAAAGCATATATAAAGTATGCCAGGAATTCTCAGGTACACATATAGACAAAAATGTATTTTCATATAGAAATTTCTGTGCATATGGACATACTATTTTGTGGTACTGCACAAGCAAGTTAAGACAGACTACTGCCCCTTTTGTGCGCAGCCAGACCTGGGTCTCATGTGAAAATCACCACTGTTGTTAAATATGCTTAATGCGTATACAGTAACAAACTGATGCCATCTACGTTTTTGTATTTCTTTGCATGCATTTACCCCATATAACATTTCCTTCATACATTTGTGCAAAGCTTGAGTCTCTATATGAGTATATTTTAAAACGTCCCATCTTAGTGAATTATGCAAAATACTGCAGCTATATAAGCATTGGCTAAAGGCATTTTACAGTCTACATGTGTGATGGGTTTCCATCATGGACTGCTATTCTACCTATAGCCTGAAGGGGTTTATTTTAAGTCATATTGTCAAGTAGCTACTAGTAGAAACTGTTGATGTTATCTGAATTCAAGGGTCCTTCCATGTTTCCGTGTTGTCTAATCTTTAGTTACATAGTTACATAGTAATTGAGGTTTAAAAAAGACTTTTAGCACATCAAGTTCAACCTTTTAAGATCTCCTCGGATCTGCAATATTTGTTAATTGTTGTTAATTGAAATAGTTAATTGATCCAGAGGAAGCAACAGAAGAAAAAAAAACAGTGAAACTTTGTCAATCGTCTCAAAAGGGAAAAAAAAATTCCTTCCTGACCCCAGATATTGGCGACCGGATTCCTCCCTGGATCAATACTCCCTCTCTAGTTAACCAGGATAACACTGTCCCTTTTTTTTAAAGAACCTAATCAAATGTCTGCAGTCTTTAAAGCAAATTCTAATATGACTGTTAAAAATGTAAGGCTGTATTTATTGATTTTAATTCTGAAACATTTTGCCAATTATCAAGTGATATTCCTCATATGCTCATACAAGCATTCTATAAATGTAATGGTCCACTAGAAGGCAAATGGATTATTAGAGTCAAATATTACTGGAACTAGTAATAAATGTATTAAGTCTACACCTATAGGTCATTATTGTGAAAATGGCCTTGCTTAAGGCTTGAATTTCCATCTTCTCTCTGCTGTATTGCCAGTACTAACCGGTTTAATATCCCTATAAGTAAACATGCAGGTCCTCACAATGCAACAAGCAGTTCAGGGTGCACTTTTGTGCTGCTTCTTGGGGGAGGAATATAATGGTTTGCGCCTGAAATAATTTTGACTTCAAAATCCAGAAAGTTAGCTTTGATTAATCTACTTCCCATTAGATTCCATTTGTCTCTAATCTATATTTCAATATGTATTATTTTGGCTTTTGTTATACTGGATAAACTGTATTTTCAGATGCTAAAGAGTGTAAAAATTTCCAGAAACACATACTGATAATTTAAAGTCTGTGTGCATTGTCTCTTTGTGAACACTGTAGATGTCACTGTTTACAGATAAAAAAACAATTAATCTCCATAAAATTTGGTTTCTGCTTATCAGTTTTCTCCAGTAAAATGTGTGGTTTGCTGTCTAAGATTAATGCTGCTTAGATTAACTATGACATTAAAGTAAATCAAGCAAAAAATAAATAAATAGTGAAGCATCTGTTTTTTTTAAGCTTATTGTGGAAACACCATATTTAAACAACATCCAAATGCAAATAGATTTTCGTACCATTTTTGCATAAACAAATTGGTAGTTGATTGAGAAAAACCTTTACTATACATTAGAAGGATGGTGATACTAAGGAGCTTCCCTGCTGGTCTGCCATTTTTTTCTGGGGGGGGGGGGGTTTAAACGGTGTCAGGGTAATTTGTCCCCCACATGTCTGGTAATATAATTCTCCTTTTGCTAGTGACAGGGTGGTATCAGAGGAAAGACCATCCAACACCGCCTTATTGTATGAAGCTGATTTGAAGCCAAGTCCTTTGTAATTAAGTTTATATAACAGCATTTCATCCAATAGGATGGTATTTCAATTAAACAGTGAAGACTCTTGATCAGTACAGAACATTGCACATACTGGACCTCTATGGTACAAGATCCAACCTAGGTCAGCATTGAAATAATAAGTCGGTATAAATATATTTCATTTCAGCACATTGTAGCAGAGGAAAAAGCAGAATCCCTATATCACATTACGACAAGAGTAATATACTTGCATTGAATTATGCTCCACAAATTATATGTGAACCCTATCTTTTTTGTGCAATAATACAGGTTGCATGACACTAAAAAACTTATTAAGAAAAGTTGGAAAGAAGAGACATTTATATAGACATACAATGCAATGAAACTTCTCCATCACATCAATTGCTCAGGGAATATTGCTATGTAAGAAATAAAAGATAGTTATAAAGCAAATAACCTCCATATCCTAAAATTCTCAAGTTAACCCCCATTCCAGGCTGTTTCACGGTCAGTCTGCTTTGGAAGCTGGTGCAACCTAATACTAGATACTGTATGCTAAATTATTAAAGTTGTCAATTAGAATAATGGGCAAACGGGTAATGTGTCAGTTTGCTACACCAAGCCAAGATAAAAAAAACTGAAGCACAAAAGAGGAATTAATAAAAGTTGCATAGCCCGTTAACTTGTAGTGTGAAAGTAAAGTGCAAATACAAAGCATTTTGCACAAACTGTGTAGTGTATTTGCTGTTATTAGGGACTGTATTGTATGCAATTGTGTGAGTTTGAAGAATTCATAAATTAAATGTAGTGTATATATATTGCTAGGACTAGTGTTTCTAATAACCCAATAATATTGTTAGGATAATGTAAAATGATAGTAGCTAGCAGATGCTAGCTTGAGGTGGTAGCTCTATAATTCGTATGTTGTTCTATTAAGCCTATTAAATAAACTGTACAGAGACCTCTGCAGAAGCATATAAGAAATCATATGGATTGGAGACATATGTATTGCATTTACAGAATAAAAGCAAATATATTTGCATAAATAGAATGAAAAGTTCACTAAATTCATTAAATTTAGTTTATCCTATAATCTGGACTCTGTAGAAGAGACGTGAGGTGTGTTTATCTGAAATGTTATTGTGTCCAATTAAAGAAATACTATAGCTTGGGAAAAACGTCATATATTTGTAAATTATGAAAAAAACTATCAACATTATCATCTATGTAAACCATGATCAAAAAAATTATTTTAGTGAAAACATCTCTGCTTTTGTCATGGGTAATTCCATCTTGGACTGCTTACCTACCAATAGCTTGAAGCAGGGGCATAGCTACCATTTGTGCAGGTGGTGCAATGCACCGGGGCCCCCTCTGGGCCAGTGACGTAAAATATTTTTTCTGTAACCTTGCCCAACTATGCATGGTACCCCTAGGCCTCCCTGGCTGCACACCACCCCATATCCGGAAATTGGTCCATGCCTGTTTAAAAAAGAGCATTTCTATGAAAGTTAAGCAGTTCTGAATGCTGGGGATGTGTTTCAGGGAAGAAGTGAGAGAACAAAGTGCAGGGGATAGGTTCTTTGTGAGATGGGTGCAGAAAGGGTTCGGATGCTGTGTGAGTTGTTGGCTGATGGGGGGCTGTTGACATAGACTGGCTGCTATGTAGGGATGGCTAGAGGGGTGGGAGGGGTGGGTACTGTGTGTGGATGGATTTTGAGAGTTACTAGACTCTATGCGAAGATGGATGCTGAGAGGGACTGGCTGCTATGTAGAGATATAATATGTATATATAAACATATATACAAGGAGGGGAGCTGTTATGGGAATGGGGTCTTGGGGAGGGGCCATGAGAGAGTTCGTACTGGGTGGGTCAGCAGAAAAAAAAAAACTACAACCCCCATGGAGGGTTACTTTACTAGGCCTTACTCTTCTAATAAATTATATTGTCAATATGTCATTTAATATGGAAGCCTTACAGCAGAAGTGAAAAGAGCTGAAGTGAATAGAGGAATAACAGCAAATTGTGTGTTGCCATTAGAGAAAAAAGAAATACAATAGTTTAAAATTACAGGATGTATTTTATTTATATATTTTGAACCTTGTGAAAACATTTTGCACACTATCAAAGTAGTTGCTCCATAGGCCCCACCTAGTGCCATCATAACCCTGCTCTCTATACTGAGCATGCTCAATCTGACGCAGAGTCATACTTTTTCTAGTCCACCTTCCAGGCAGCATTGACAACACCCCCTCATAGGTAGGAGGAGATAAACAGCTCTGCTTGAGGGAAAACTGACACATTGAAAAGTAAGAAAAAAAAATAACTTTTATTTATTTTACACTGCATATTGTTTTTAGTAGTTTAGGCTCAACAAACAAACATGTAAACTTTTCTTTTAAATGCACTATAGTGGTCCTTTAAGTAACAGTTAATGAAGGGAAAAAGTAGGAACTATTTTTATTATTGTTTAGGACAACATCTTGAACAGATTGAAAATATTCAAACTAGGCTATTCAGGATCACAGCATGGCTACTAACTACCATGACTGTGATTTCAATTAGTTTAAAATAGTTTGAATGACTCCACATCAGTTTGCGTCCTCTACTTTTTAGTATGTATTTAGTGTTGAATGAAAATTCCAATTAAAAATATTTAGCACTCAAATTATATACTGATATTTTAGTCTAAAGTTTATCCACCCCACCAACATCGGTATAAACACTAAGCAAAACAAATTATACATTTTTCAAATTATACATTTTTTATATAAAGCTGTAAGTTTCCTTTATTTGATTAATTTGGAACACGTTGATTCTGAGAAGCCTTCGACACTTAAATTTGTTTCCTTACAATTGTCATTGAATGTAGGATTTCATAACATCGTCTTTGTTGATAACATTGAAATATTTATTGTTACATATATATGTTAAATTTTGTATTACAATGTATGTTTTTTCCTGGTTAACAAAATGTTTTTATCTAATAAATTATAACTGCCAAATCCTAAAAATAGGTTAAGCAAGCAGGTTTTTCAGAATTTTTGCAGTGAATTTTGAATGGCCGTATGCCTACTGTGAAATTCTAAACATCCATTCACATGCTCTGTGTACACAAGATTAAATTACACATTAGGTTGCAAATACCTATATGACTTGGATAAGTTACACATCGGGCACAGTCATAAGCATTGTTTGTTTGATATCAACCAGACAAAGGAAGTTAAACAGTTACCAGCTTGATGACTCATATAGTTTTATTTCTCCTCTGAAAAGTTTAATAGCCATTTTGGCAAGTATGTACAATTTAAAAAATTAGGTTTCCCAAAACTTTTAAGTCTTTAAATAAAATATATATAAAGGTTGTCCTTTTTTCTTCTGTATGTAGGCATCCTTTATGTGCCCCTTGCATGCTTTTATTTCTAAAATGTATTTCTATCTTAAAAATATCAACAAATGTAGCCCTTATTGATTTTTTTAAAACAAAGTAATTGACTACCCCTAATGTGGAAGAATGACATGTAATAATGGTTGGTGGGCTGCTTCTTTTAAATCACAACATGAGTTTTAATATATTTATTGTAACCTATATAAGAAAGCTATTAACCAGAACATGACAAAGGTGACACAAGTGTAGAATGGGAAAGGTTAGATCAGTATTACCACCATATACATTATATAATGATAAGACACTGCTACATCCCAGAAAGTGTCACAGTCCAAGGTTATAAACCGGAATATAATCAGAAAGTAACAAGAACAAAAGATAAAAAGGTATCTAGAAGCAAGACATTTTGCTGGTCACAGGATCTATAAAATAACATCTTTATTGTGTCAGGGTACAGATGGTAGGCACCAACTTTATTGAAAAATCACTCTCATGGCAACCTTTCTATGGGATGATGAAGGTGCAATTATATGAAGAATCTAAATGTTAGAAAAACCTTGGAAGTCTACTCCTATAACTGTTTAAAGCAAGAATGTGAATACTAGGTAAGTGCAACAAAGCTCCCAAGTGCCTAGCTACAGTAGTTGTACAAACAGTACTTATCTTGTATTCAAATACAAAATCTAAGGATGTTTGAGATCTGATGGCCAAAAATTGTTTTCAGGTGCTTGTGCTTCACTCCTTTGAGGCTTCAGCGCAGTCTTGTGTTATATAGAGCAAAACTAGAAAAACACAGCTCAATAAACAAGCATAGTGAAATATATAAGCAAATTAAATTATTTGATGCTTTTAACCAGTGTTATCCAAACCTCATTGTTATAACTTATGTCAGTATATTATTACACATTGCACTGTGAATTAAAGGACAACTATAGTGTTCTTATAAAGGGTTATCTAAATAATAGTTACATAGGGCCTGGTAGGAGAAAACCAAATTTATTAAACTTTTACTCTGCTTTTAAACAATGAATTACTATTCTTAAATCATACCCGAAGGCAGCTTGAGCTCCTTATCTTTCCATTCTGTGAATTATGTATTGTTTATAGAGTGAGAGATACCCAGAGGAGAAACCTCTCATGTCATGACTGCCTTTTGGGGCCAGGTTGGGACTTACCTGAACCCTACAAGAAAGGGCCCTTTATGGCCCAAGACCACATTGTCACAGCCCCTGAACTCATGCACTTATGTTTGGGACCCCAGCCCATGTGATTGCCAACTCCAGAGGCTTTACCTGTTGGTATGTGAGTATGTGGCCTTAACAGGCTCAAGAAATATTATAATGTTTGTCACAATGTAACAACTGCATGGACAGTGGGACTTTGTGACTGCCACCATTTCATAGAGTTAATACTGTGTGTTTCGGATTATTGGAATGTCATTTTTACCAGCTGTGCATTTTATTAGAATGTAATTTCTACCAATTCAATTGTGCATTGTATATAATGGTTGCCATGTTGGGATCACTAGAATGGGGATTACAGATCAGAGTATGTAATGTTGGGGCTACAGAGACTTGTAGGCACTAGTAACAACTTAAGGTTGCTAGGGAGGTGCCATGCCATAGTACTAGGAACTTGGGGTGTCAAAAACTATAGGACTTTGTATTTATTTAAATGGATACATACCAAGGGCCTCATTCTCATTCTGGCCGCAAGGGGTGGCCGCAAGTTACTTCCCTATTCTAATCCCCTGCGGGGTGCACACATAAACCCTATAATGCAGGGGTCCGAACGGGACCCACACAGTGTCCTAACATTAACCCTATAATGCAGGGGTCCAAAAGGGACCCCTGCAGAGTGCACAAATTAACATTAACCCTTGATTTGTGCACACATTAACCCTTGCTGCAGGGGTTCAGTCGGGCCCCCTGCAGGCTCCCCACATTAACCCCTTGCTGCAGGGGTCCCAATAGGGACTCCTGCAGGTTCCCCACATTAACCCCTTTCTTCGCTGCACCTAAAATTAACCCCATCACTCATGGGGGTCAATATAGACCGCCATGAAACTAAAAGTAACCCCCACAGTCCATTAGGTGTCTATATAGACCCCTATATGACACTATTAACCCCTAGGTTAACCCTACAAGTGTCTATACAGAATCCCATAAGCCTCCATCTAAACCCATCGCTTATGAGGGTCCATACAGACCCCCGTAGGCCTCTATGTAACTCAATCAGTCCCATAAGGGTCTATGAAGCCCCTCATAGGACAATGAGAGCCCTATTATTAACCCCATAAGAGCCATGAGGGTCCTCCAGGACCGTTATGACAAAAGTACAAACACTAAACTACACTACCCCCCAATAAACCACTAAATCTAAACTATCCCCCCTCTACCCTAACCTATTAACTCCTACCTACCTAACACCCTATTAAACCACCACCCACTAATTACACAAAATAAAAGCTAAGTTACAAAAATAAAAAAACGATGTTTTAAAAAACAAAACAAAAGGACATTACAAACTCCACACTACATAAAATTTAAAAAAAACATTACAACCCCCCACTACAAGAAATGAAAAAGAACATTACAAACCCCCCTAATTACACACCTGCAAAGAAAAGACATACACATATATATATATATATATATATATATATATATATATATATGTATGTATACCATCATAGTATTTCAATAAATACATTACAAATATACCCCTAACTACATACTATGAACCCCCTAACTACAATTTATTACCCCATATATAAAACATTACCCCCTGTCATGATTCAAGTATGAGATTATGTGTTTAAGTATGGGATTATGTGTTATTGTGTGGTTATATGTGGCCTGTACATCGTTATTATGTATACTTGTTATAATATATTATAAGAGGGAAAATGTTATATAGAACATATGTGGAATTGGTAAAAATGCTCTGCATAGAAGTTAGCTGCAGATCATTGCACACTCACACATACAGACCTTGGGTCAAGACAGATGTATGTACTTCAAGTAGTCCTAAGCAAATACTTGAGTTTAACATGAAGGTTTTTTTCACTAGCCAGCTATAGATATCTGGTGAATTCGATCTCAAGAGCTTTGATAGCCCAAGGCTGCAAGCCAGATTGGCTGACATCACACTTACACCAATGTACACAAGGGTGTGGTATTGGAGAGTATAAATATGTTGTTTTGATCATTCAATAAAGGTTGAGAGATAGTTTTCACATATACAAGGTGTGACACTATTTCTGTGTGTTGTATCCTGACTTGGGGAGTGGTCATGCCATGGGCCACTAAGTAACCTGTATCCAGTATTCTCTGTCAGTACCTTTTGGGCCTTGTCCTCTTCAGAAGCCATCTTTTGTGCCACAGAGAACAGGAACTACATGATTCTGCTGGGGTAGGTTTGAACTAGGTTCATATCAAGCCCCCTTGAAGAAGCAGATCGTGGCACCCCCTATCTATGAAACATTATCCCCTTTCTACCAAACATTAACCCCTAAGTGCAATACATTAAACCCTAACTATAATACATTACCCCAATCTATTAAACATTACCCCATCTATTAAACATTACCCCTATCTTTTAAACATACCCCCTATCTATTAAACATTACCCCTATCTATTCAACATATACCCACTATCTATTAAACATCACCCCCTATCTACAATACAACAAACCATATCTACAATACATTAAAAAGCCTACATCTAATCTAAAATAGAATAAATAAGACCACTTACCTTGCTCAGATGTCCCTTCAGCAGGTCGCACCCCGTAGGAAAACAGAAACATGAAATAAACACAACCTAAAGAAATACACATTCTAAATATTAAACTTACCTTTCCACCATGTCCCCGTCCTTCTTCTTGTCTTCTCCGGCTCGGCCCCTTGAAAAAAGAAACATTACATTAGTATACACATAAACACATACACAAAACATAATAAACTAAACATACTATACATTAAACATACCTGTTCTCGATGTCCCCGTCCTTCTCCTCTTCTTCCCCGAACTGGGCCCTTAATAAAATCCACAGCACTAAACAAAAAAATAAAAAAAAATAAAGGAGATCCTCCCTGGAGGAGCTCCCTGACGCTAATGAGGCCTCTTCTTCCGTTAAAAAAATGCAATGGCGCATTCTGATTGGTTGAAATGGCTGTCAATCAAATTCCGGCCAATCAGAAGGCGCAAGGTGTGAGCCAATCAGAATGGGATACACCCCTATATCCCATTCTGTTTGGCTGATGGACCTGTCAATCTTTTTTAAACCAATCAGAAGGCACTATTGCCTTTAGCCAATCACAATGGGATACACCCCACGGGGTGATTGGCTGAAGGCATCTGCACCTTCTGATTGGCTGCAGTCTGATCGACAATGACAACAGCCAATCAGAAGACACTATTACCTTCAGCCAATCAGAATGAGATGCAAAAACTATATATGTGATATATACTGCTTTAACAAATAGCATCATTTATGTAACATCTGATTCTTGGAAAGAAAAAAGTATATTTAACACAGAAAGAATAATAATTTTGATCATTTATTTTTTGACATTTTTTTCTTGAGGTGTATCTTTTACACTATATATATATATATATATATATATATATATATATATATTATTTTTTTTTATTTTTTTTATTTTTTTTTATATAGAAAATTTAATTAAAGATTATTCTAACAATTTTTTGTAGGTTGGTATAGTACAGTATATACTGTTTCGTTCTTCTAAAAGAAGCTCTGTTTAATTTCTTGCTCCACTGATTTACAAATGGCAACACCAGCAGCAATTTGACACAGTGATCATCTGAAAGAAAGACAAAAATCTCTTAATGGCTAGAAGGCAGTGATGCACAGTGCATGCTTAAAATAAGCATTGGTGTCTGAGAAAAGGAAATAAGATGTGAAATGCTGAAATCAAAAAGGCCAAGTAAGGGCAGTCCACTATTATAACAAAATCAATACTGCTTAATTTTGTTATTTTGCCTTGACATTTGACATTGAATATAAAATAAATTAAAATCTACAACACTTTAATAGAAAATGATTCTAGATTTTCTGACTGAATGGGTATTTTTTTACAGTTCAAAGATATCATTTAATCATCTAGGCAATCTTATTTATGTATTTCGGATTTAATAACTATTGCCAATATATATGTATGAAAATATGCAAATAAATAATTTTATGTATTTCCACAATAAGGGATTCCAAAACCTTCATAATATATTATATTACATATATAAATTACAATGCAAAGCTAAATGTTATTAAATCTCAAATCTTACTGAATGCGTAGGATATTATCAACAAAATATGGATGAATTTACAAAATAGGATTCTGTAAACAAAATACTACACGGGTGAGCAGCAATAAGTTGAGAAACCTTTTGTTTTTAAAGAATACTTAATACCTATAAAAGCTGACCTCAAAACATACTCTCATTATTCAAAAGGAATATCCTTAATTATATGCTCCATATGCTCAGGTATGAATATCCTGAAATATTGATGTACTCACAATGGTGTAGTTAGAGCTTTTGCCACCCAGGGCTGTCCCCAAGTTTGTCTCCCCCCCCCCAAAGGTGTGAACATTATACATATATTGGGTGCCTCGATTCCAGCCCAATTCGGTTTGCGTCTTTTTCAGTTCTCAATGCGTTTCACAGGGAAAAGATTGATTGGAACTCAATGCTTGCTTGGAAGTCGACTCACTCGTGACACCCTGCATCCTGTCTCTGCCTGAAAGAGCCCAAGTGCAGCCTGTGTCTGTAAGTGCCAATGTGCATCCTGCCTCTGCCTGCAAGAGCTCAAGTGCATCCTGTGTCTGTAAGTGCCAATGTGCAGCCTATGCTAACAAGAACCAAAGTGTAGCCTGTACCTATAAGAAATAACCTGTCTCCTCCTTTACATCACCGTCCTCTCAGTACAGTTTAAATTAAGTTAAATTCTATGTTATCTGGCATTTTATACTAGTGCCTCGCCCGTCAAAAATGACGGTGGCAATAAAAAAGTGTGGAAATGGGAGTCTACTGTGTGCCTCAACTGCTCACCTCGCTTTGCTTTTCATTGCACCCTAAGTCCTGCCTGTCACCTTGCTTTGCGAGGCAACGGCTCACTTCACTTCGCAAGACTCACGGTTAAGGCCTAAAATTGTTATTTTACATCAATCTGAAACGGCACATTGGGAAACTTGTTAATTTGTTAGTTTACATGAATGTGAAATGAAAAATTGCCTAAATTCGTTTTTTTACATCAATCTGAAACAGCAAATTGCTGAAATTTGTTAATTTGTCTGAATTCGTTACTTTACATCAATCTGAAATGGCAAATTGGCAAAACTTGTTAATTCGTTAGTTTACTTGAATGTGAAACGAAAAATTGCCTAAATTCGTTATTTTACATAAATCTGAAACAGCAAATTGATGAAACTTGTTAATTCATTAGTTTACATGAATGTGAAATGAAAAATTGCTTTGCAAAAACATTTCTTGCAAATCACACACAGAGCACTGAGCTCAGACATCACTGACACCTCAGTACAGGGAGCAGCACTGGTGCCGAGATAGACCTGCACCGAGCTGACTACAGGGGAGAAAGTGCTGAGGAGAGAGAGAGTCCTGAGAGAGGGGGAGTGCTCAGAAGAGAGAGAGAGTCCTGAGAGAGTGGGAGTGCTTAGGTGAGAGTGTGTCATGAACATACATAGTCTGGCAGATGGCCATGTTCTTGCAGGGATGGAGGAGGCTGGTAGAGATGGAGACCCAGCCGGTGAGGTTGCGATCAATCATAGTTGTCAAGCTGCGATTTGTCTCAAAGCGTGATGACGAATTGCAGTCTGACAATTATAATATGTGATTTATATATATATATCTCTTCTCTCTCCCTCCCTTCTCTCATCTTTGCCTCTCATATCTCCCTCTCTCCCTCCCTTCCCCCTTGTCTCTCCCTTCCTTCTCGCTCACTCCCCACCCTTGTCTCCCCAACCCAACTTTTCTCTTCTTTCTTCTTCCCTCATTCTTTCTATCTCCCTTACCCTTTTGTGTTTTTGCAACTTTTTAAAGTGCTTTATATAACAGCATAACATATGTAAAGTTAACAAAATAAATAAATAAATAATTTAAATCTTAAGCTTGGCATAAGGCTGGTTACAGTGGTCGGAAAAAGTATTTGATCCCCTGCTGATTTTGAACATTTGTCCACTGACAAAGAAATGATCAGTCTCCCTCAGTCTGATGCTCCATGCAAGATCTCACCTCGTGGAGTTTCAATGATCATTAGATGAGGAATCAGCCCAGAACTACAAGGGAGGATCTTGTTAATGATCCCAAGGCAGCTGGGACCATAGTCACCAAGAAAACAATTGGCAACACACAACACTGTGGAGGGCTAAAATCAAGATTCTCCTGCCCAAAAAAGCACATGTACAGGTCTGAAATTTGCCAATGAACATCTGAATGATTCAGAGGAGAACTGGGTGAAAGTGCTGTGGTCAGATGAGACCCAAAATTGAGCTCTTTGGCATCAACTCAACTTGCAGTGTTTGGAGGAAGATGAATGCTGCCTATGACCCCAACAACATAACCTTAATGACTTGGAGAGGAACTACAAAGAGGAATGGGACAAAATCCTATACCTAATTATTTTATTACACAATGTTTCCTCGTGCCTGTTCCTTCCTCATTACATCCTGTCTTCTCCTCAAGCTCTGCTTGGCGATGGTCTTGTAGCCCATTCCAGCCCATTCCAGCCTTCTTGTCCCTGACATCCTTGGACAGCTCTATGGTCTTGGCCATGGTGGAGAGTGTGGAATCTGATTGATTGCTTTTGTGGACAGGTGTCTTTATACGGGTAACAAGCTGAGATTAGGAGCACTCCCTTTAAGAGAGTGCTCCTAATCTCAGCTCATTACTTGTATAAAAGACACCTGGGAGCCAAAAATCTTGCTGTTTGATAGGGGATCAAAGACGTATTTCCCTCACTGACCTGCAAATCAATTTATAACTTTTTTTGACATGTGTTTTCCTTGTTTTTTTATATATATTATGTCTCTCATTGTTAAAATACACCTACCATTAAAATTATAGACTGATCATTTCTTTGTCAGTGGAAAAATCAGCAGGGGATCAAATACTCCCCCCCCCTTCCCCACACACACACACACACTGTACCGATACACAGATGTTTAATAATATTCAAAGTAGGAACATATTTTTAATAACTGTGAAGCATGGTGCCATTTTTCTAGTAAATCATCCCACAGTTTGTATCCATGTCGATATCCTTAATAGTATTCACTAAAACTGCATTATTATAAAGTGGTTTGAGAACCTTCTACATATAAATCTCCACTCACTTTGTTATTTCACTATGAGAGTACTTGCAAATGTGTATGATAGTATGATAGTAAACAAAGGTTTAGGATAATTGTTACTGATTATAATCAGCTGTATGATCTACATGTATTATAATACAATTCATATATACATATTTATTACTTACTAGGTAGGAGCATGTTCATGTATATTATAGTACAATTCATGGAAAAACTGGCATACTTATTGTGAGCTTATACAAAGAGTGCAGACAATTGACTGTATTTAGTGTTCCAGGTGGCAAATTCCTCCACCATGGCTCATGGCAAAGCAATTGAAAAAGTAATTGGAAAGATAGTTTAGTATTTACCAAAGTAGCAGCAATTCCTGCAGCACTGATGCCATTAACATGTCTTACTAAGCTTAAAAAATCAAGCCCAGTGTAATTTTTGGTTATTTATATATTTAATTATTTATTTTATCAAAGTAAAAAAAAAAAATGATGCTTAGTTTTACATGTATAGTTTTTTAGTATTAGTTTTAAAGCATAAGCTACATAAAAAGTTCTCCCAATATACTAATGACTTTATCTCTTGTGATTAATTATCTCCTTTATTGGGGGTGCTTAACAAGAGCATGCCCAGCAGTATAAATAATACAGGTTGCAAATAATTTGTACTGTTATTGTTTTATCATTATTCTACACAACCTTGCATCACCCCTACCCCCAGAGTGAGCGATAATTAATAGCATGATAAAAGTCATTAGAAGAGTGGGAGGCCATTTTTCATGTAAAACATCTTTCATGCTTTATTATGTAACACTTCTAATCAAAATTGTAACAAGAACTAATTTTAATTATTTATATCTAATTTATTCTGCAGTAACTTTTACATTTGCTGTATCATTGAACATTTATAATATTCATTTGTATTATCATCTTTTTGTGCAACAATTAATCCAATATATTAATAAATATTACAACTACAAAAATAAATAACTGAATGTAAATAAAAAAATCTTCCAAATGTACTATCACATATTATAATTGTGAGTCGTCATCACGCTTTGCGAGCTCACAAGAACTGAGTCCCTCGCAAAGCGAGGGACGCATATTTGGCTGCAAATGCAGACCTCGTGAAGCGAGGGCCGTATTTGTGGAGGTGGAGGACCCAACGTGCTCTGCAATGAGCTGAAGGCTCATTGCAGGCTGCAAATGCGGGGGCTCTACGGCGCCTCACTCTCGCTATAACCCCACATAATCAGGACTTTAAAAAAAAAAAAAAAATACGACCCGTGGGACTTAGAAAAAAAAAATACGATGTCGCAAAAATACCAAAGGAAATTAAGACTTAGAAAAAACAAAACACGCTAAACAACGCCAAGCACATAAGACTTATACCCAAGAATGTACGAGGTACAAAATACACTATTAGGAAGGATGCAAAATGATCGCAAAAATACCAAAGGAAATCGGGACTTTATTAAGTATATTAATTTATTATTTTATTAATTTATTATCATAAAAAATATATATGTATATAAAAAAAAGCAGGGAAGAGGATCGCAATGAGCGCCAAAGGCGCTAAGCGCGGGGCTCACAATGAGCACAGAGGGTGCTCAGAGGAGGAAAAGTACAATAGGGGAGAGGCTCGCGATGAGTGCCAAAGGCGCTCAGCACGGGGCTTCCAATGAGCGTCGAAGGTGCTCAGACGACCAAACGTACATGAGGGGAGAGGCTTGTAATGAGCAGCGCAGGCTCTCATTGCCAGCCATGCGATGAGCACCAAAGGTGCTCAGCATGAGGCTCACAATGAGCGCTGAAGGTACTCAGAGGACCAAAAGCCTTACTTTGTGTGGCAAACAGCATTACCTGTCTTACAATTTTATTGCCGTAATTTTTGAAGGGCAGGTCGCTAGTTATTTATACTTTTTACTAAATTACTTAAATGTAAGCATTGCTTAGAATATGTTAGCAATGAATATGAATACCCATATTGTGTTCAGATTGACAAGGTTAGATTCACTTTGCTATGAAATATGACAATTCTAATATCAATCAAAATATGTAGCAGAATGATCAAAGACAAATGGAAAGTCACATAAAATTGTCAGATCATATTTTACATCAGTGAAATATTAGGTGATAAAATTGAAAAATTGAAAATTAAATAAGCACAAAAAATATTATGTATTGCAAATTATATCTTGAGTTATTGTTATATTCTACTGCAAGTATGAAAGACAAATACCTGATTCTATTCCTTTAATTATGCAATGTCCTAAAAATCATTAGAGAATCACTAATCGTAAACAAGAACTTTAAGAACAAATTGGGAATATAAATATGATTTTTATTCTGTTTCAATGTTTAGTGCCACTTGTCAACATTGCTATCATTTCAGTAATACAGCTAAATGCAAGATTAAAAATCCATTGACCCACATGGCACCTTACATTAACCCCTATACAATGTGGGTTAATCTATGGTATGCTATACTATAACCATGGGGTGCCTTGTGAAACCTTATTGTACCTAAAATTTAGGTGATAGATAAATGTAACCCATATATCATCCTTAGGGAGTCTAATGTTACCTAAATGTAACCCCTATACCACAGGGATCCTTACAACCCCCCATGGTTCCTACATTCAACCCCCATTGTATGGGGTCCTTATGGGCTCCTATGATAACTAAATGCAACTCCTATACTGTGTGGGTCTTGATGGACCCAATAGTATCTATATGTAACCCTTGGACCAAAAAGATCCTTATGGACCCCCATGGTACCTAAAATCAACTGCTGTACCACAGAGGTCCCTATGTATACTATACTGTAACAAAACCACTATCCCCTGTTTAAAAAATAAATAAAAAACTACAGAGAATAAAAAAATACAAAGAAAATAAAAATAATTGCAGATAGTATAAAAATTACATAAAAATGACCAAAAAAAATAAAAAATAAAGTACACAAAAAAAAAAAATTACAACTGTATGGGGGATATTATACATACCCTCCCCTTAATGACCCTCCAGCGCCCTGTTCCTCAATTTTCATCCCTGGAAAAAGTGGGCAAATCCATTTTGCTAGCAGAAATAGATCACTAAAACAAATGAACTAAACTATGAGGGCTAGTGATGTCGCAAACAGTTCGCCCGCGGACTATTCGCGGCGATTTTGGCATGTTCGCGCTCACAGCGAACGGCGAACATATGCGCTTTTCGGTTCGCCCTCTATTCTTTATCATTGAGGAAACTTTGACCCTGCACCTCACAGTCAGCAGACACATTCCAGCCAATCAGCAGCATACACTCCATTCCAGAGCCTTCCATCTGAAGGACAGCAACCCAAAAAGCCCCTTTTAGGGCTAGAACATCATTTATTTTATTTTATAATTTTTTTCTGTGTAATCTAATTGCATATGCCTGCCTGCCAGCGTGTGTGTGTGACAGGCTAACACCTAACAGCTTATATTGTGCTCAGTGAAATAAAACAACACTTTTTTGACTGTAATAGATTGAATATCAGTTGCCTGCCTACAGGCGTGTGTGTGAAGCATATTGCATCTACTCTGCCAACTTTTGCCAGTGCACAGTGACACTAACTCACGGTGGCACCTTAGATTGCACGCGCAGTGCCCCAAATTTGAAGTGGGAGGACCGACCGCGCATCTTTTTCCATCTCCCACTTCCAAAAATCCATGCCATATACACGTCCCCTGATAGTGGACGTAACAGGGATTAAACTGATAGGAATAGTACTACTTAACAGTTCACACCTTATAATAACGCAGACAGAGGCAACGCGTATAATCTTCCATGCTGTGCAGTGGAAGTCCCCAGACTCTGACCTGTGTATAATCTTCCATGCTGGGCAGTGGAAGCCCCCAGACTCTGACCTGTGTATAATCTTCCATGCTGGGCAGTGGAAGCCCCCAGACTCTGACCTGCATATAATATTCCATGCTGGCCAGTGGAAGCCCCCAGACTCTGGGAGTCTGAAGAGTCAGAGGAGGAAGGTGGCTTTGAGGAGGTGGAAGACCAAACACAGCAGGCGTCCCAGGGGGCTTGTTGTCACCTTTCGGGGACCCTTGGTGGCTGGGTGGAGTAAGAGACCTTCAATGACATCAGTGAGGACAAGGAACGGGACATGGCTAGCTTGGTATCCAACCTTGTGCAAATGGGGACTGTTTGCGGTGCATTAAACGGGGAGATTGGTCTGTTACTGTGAAGCGGGTGTAACCCTTACACTACCTTATCGATACAACATCATACCTGATGTTTTAAAGCATGTTATTCCAAACAATTTAGGAATGTTAGGTGATTTATGCCCTTTATGGCTTAAAACCAGACTCTGCATCAACTATGTAATTTTCGGTGGGCGTTTTGCCATGGATCCCCCTCCGGCACACCACAGTCCAGGTGTTAGTCCCCTTGAAACAACTTTCCTATCACTATTGTGGCCAGAGTCCCTGTGGGTTTTGAAATTCGCCTGGCCATCGAAGTCTATGGCGGTTCGACGATGTTCGCCCGTTCGCAAACATTTGATGAAGTTCTCGTCCGCTGTTCGCGAACTGAAAATTTGATGTTCGCGACATCACTAATCAGGGCTATTCTCTTCTACTAATGACTTTCTGATCGTGTCCTTTACCTAATATACTACTGTTTCTGATTGGCACAAATATGTGTCAATTATATTTCAGGAAATCAGAATGGATTATTTGATCTGCTCTAGATCATTTCCAATTAGCCTTAACTAATAATAGGGCTCTATTTTCACCTGAAATGCCAGCCACTCAGAATAGTGTTTTATTCTAGCGTTACCATACTCTAAGTGGCTATATTGTCAGTCAGAGAGAATGTTAGCCAATCATAAGCCATAAAAATAATATATAATGTGCATCTGTGAGCACAAGTTAGAGCTAAAGAGATATGTGCATACCCCCGTGGTACGAGTCCATAAATGTTATGGGATTCCTGTGGTATAAAGGCTTATTTTAGGTACTATGGAATGGCTTCTCAAATAGGATTTTAAGAACTCTCATAGCTGTTGATGCATTCTTTATTATTTGGCATCCGGGAGTCCTGTCAACATCTTCAAGCTAATATCAAGAAGTAGGGACAGTGATGTAGCATGTTATTTAAATGTGTATTATCCTTGTTCTTATCTAAGGTTTGCTTTGTTTACAACAAGTTACAATGACATTTTTATTGTTATTTGATGCTATTTTATTAGACTGAGAAGTAATAACAAGGTTATGTTGCTTGTGTTTTATTTAAGTTTAGGTGAACTAAAACTCTAGTACAGTCAATCTCAAACGTTTTATTCTAATGACCATTTAGTAGTTGTCCAGGGTCTTGGCAGACCATTTGTATAATGCTGTGGGACCACCTAATATTATTTCTACTTGTTCTTTACAGTTATAATTCACTGTTCATATTGGAATATATTGTATGCACTTATAAACTTTAAGATTTAGGGCCTCATTAAATTATCCCTCGTAGTTCTCTCGGTCCTCGCAAAAGGCAGTTTTTTTGCTGTTTGCGAGGACCGAATCCCTCGCAGCCTGCTTTGCGAGATGACTCCAAAAAATGGCAGAGAATAGGCTCTGAGAGAGCTACAGAGTCACTTGCAGCCTTAAATCTATGAGGTGAATCTCGCACCTCGGAAGAATTCCTACGGCACAAAAAGTGCTAACAAGGGATCCTAAAGCCTCTATGTGCTGCCTAGGAGCAGCCCGAGACAGCCGCGTGAGGCTCCCCCCTGCTCCATATACACATCCCCATGCTGCAGGGGTCCCTATAGAGACCCCCACAGCCCCCCCCACATTAACCCCTTGCAGCAGGGGCCCCCGATTTGCATAGATCAGGCCCCCGCTGCATTTAAAACATTTAAATTCCCTGCCGCAGCTCCTTAAAGGGCCTGCTCACACTATTAACAATCCTGGCCGCGGCAAATAAAATTAACCCCCCTTTTTCTGCTGGGGTCCCCATCGGGACCCCTGCAGCCCCCACACATTAACCCCTTGCAGCGGGGGTTCCCTCTCTGTATATATCAGGCCCCCTCTGCATTTAAAAAAATGTAATTCCCCGCCACGACTCCTTAAAGGGCCCGCGGCACACTATTAACAATCCCGGCCGCGGCACCTAAAATTACCCCCTGTATGCTGGGCGTCCCCATCAGGACCCCTGAAGTGTACCCACATTAACCCCTTGCAGTGGGGGTCCCCAATCGGCACCGATCGTGACCCCGCTGCATTTAATTTTTTTAATTTCCCGCCTCGCGAATCCTTAAAGGACCGTAAAGGTCCTGAAAGGACACACGCTAAAAAATATTAGCCCCGGCCAACTAAAATTAACCCAATAACTCATGGGGTCAATACAGACCCCCATAAGCACTTAACCCTATAACTCATGAGGGTCAATACAGACTCCCATAAGGCCAATAATGAACCCTATAACTCATGGGGGTCAATACAGACCCCCATAAGTACTTAATTAACCCTATAATTCATGAGGGTCAATACAGACCCCATAAGCCAATAATTAACCCCATAACTCATGGGGGTCAATACAGACCCCCATTAGTACTTAATTAACCCCATAACTCATGGGGGTCAATACAGACCCCCATAAGCCAATAATTAACCCTGCAACTCATGGGGGTCAATACAGACCCACATAAGCCAATAATTAACCCTATAACTCATGGGGGTCAATACAGACCCCCATAAGCCTCTATTTAACCCCATCAGTACCATAAGGGAATATTAAGACCCTTATGGGGCTGTTAAAACCCTAACATTAACCACATAAGTGCCATGACGGTCCTCAAGGATCATCATGACACTAACTACAAACACTACACTATACCCCCCAATAAACCATTAAATCTAAACTAACCCCCACTAATCTATTAACACCTACACTACCTACCTACACTACCTACCCCCTAATAAACCCCCCACCACTCTAATGACAGAAAATAAAAAAAACCTAAGTCACCAAAAATAAAAAAAACTACCTTAAAGAAAATAAAAAGGACCTTTAAGTCACCAAAAATAAAAAAACCTACATTACAGAAAATAAAAAAACCTAACTCACCAAAAATAAAAAAAAACGACATTACAGAAAAAAAAATGTACACACCTTAAAAGGAAAGACATACACAATACAATACATACATACATTACAATACAATACATTACATACAATACATTACATACAATACAATACATTACATACAATACATTACAATACATACAATACATTACATACAATACATTACAATACATACAATACAAATAAAATACAATACCCCTATCTATCTAACATACAGTACAATCTATTTAATATACAATAAATTCTAACTATATAAAATACATCACCCTAGTTTTTTTTTTTTAGAGCGCAGATGGTTCCAGGGCCCAGCCGGGGCTAAAGAGGAGGAGGCCGGGGACATCGCGGGAGGTAAGTACAATGTATATTTATATGTTTATATGATTATTTTATTTTATTTTGTGTCTGTATGTTGTACTAATGTATTGTGTTTTTTCTAACAGGGGCCGCGCCGGAGAAGAAAAGAAGAAGGACGGGGACATGCTGGAAAGGTGAGTAGAATATTTAGAATGTGTATAATGTTTTTTTTTTTATGTTAATGTGTTGCTGTAATTTTTTTTTTTTGTTTTACCCCTAGTTTGGTGATCTGCGGGGACATCTACAAAGGTAAGTGGTCTAAAGTATTTTATTTTAGCTTAGAATTAGGGTTTCTGGATTTAGTTAGGATGTATTGTATATTAGATAAATAAGGGGATCTATTTTATATAGTTACAATTTATTGTATATTAAATAGATTGTATGTTAGATAGATAGGGGGTATTGTATTTTATTTGTAGTGTATGTATTGTAATGTATTGTATATAATGTATTGTAATGTATTGTATGTAATGTATTGGATGTAATGTATTGGATGTATTGTAATGTATTGTATGTATGTATTGTATTGTGTATGTCTTTCCTTTTCAGTTGTGTCATTTTTAATTTTTTCTGTAGTGGGGGGCGGGTTGTAATGTATTTTTCTATTTTCTGTAATGTAGTTTTTTTAAATTTTTGGTGACTTAGTTTTTTTTTCTGTCATTAGAGTGGTGGAGGCATTTATTAGGGGGTAGGTAGTGTAAGTGTTAATAGATTAGTGTAGAGGGGGGTTAGTTTAGATTTAATGGCTTATTGGGGGTTATAGTGTAGTGTTTGTAGTTAGTGTCATGATGGTCCTTGAGGACCGTCATGGCACTTATGTGGTTAATGTTAGGGTTTTAACAGCCCCATAAGGGTCATAATATACCCTTATGGGATTGATGGGGTTAAATAGAGGCTTATGGGGGTCTGTATTGACCCCCATGAGTTATAGGGTTAAGTGCTTATGGGGGTCTGTATTGACCCCCATGAGTTATAGGGTTAATTATTGGCCTTATGGGGGTCTGTATTGACCCCCATGAGTGACAGGGTTAATTAAGGCCTTATGGGGTCTGTATTGACCCCCATGAGTTATAGGGTTAATTATTGGCTTATGGGGGTCTGTATTGATCCCCATGAGTGACAGGATTAATTATTGGCTTACGGGGGTCTGTATTGACCACCATGAGTTATGCTGTTAATTATTGGCTTATGGGGGTCTGTATTGACACCCATGAGTTATTGGGTTAATTATTGGCTTATGGGGGTCTGTATTGACACCCATGAGTTATTGGGTTAATTATTGGCTTATGGGGGTCTGCATTGACCTCTATGAGTGACAGGGTTAATTATTGGCTTATGGGGGTCTGTATTGACACCCATGAGTGACAGGGTTAATTAAGTGATTATGGGGGTCTGTATTGACCCCCATGAGTTATGGGGTTAATTTTAGTTGGCCAGGGTTAATATTTTTTAGCACAAGTCCTTTCAGTCCATTTTTTTAAATGCAGCAGGGTCACGATCAGTGGATTGGCCGATCGGGAACCCCCGCTGCAAGGGGTTAATGTGGGGGCTGCGGGGATCCCTATGGACCCCTGCAGCAAGTGTTAATGTGGGGACACTTCGGGCATCCCAATGGGGACTCCCAGCATAGAGGGGGGTAATTTTACGTGCCGGGGGGTAGTTGGACTACCCCCCACGGCAGGGCTTATGTGTGGGACTGCCGCTGAGGTCCGGATTAGGACCCCTGCACTTATGTATAGTGTTATTACATGGGTTCATTAGTGTCCTATAGGGGTCTATATATTTGAGGCACAAACAGCATTTCAAAACTTTTTTATTGCCCCGTTATTTTTCACGGGCAAGTCGCTAGTATTTAAATAATTATGGAAAATGAACCCCTGAGGCAATATTCAGCTAGACGCAAATTGTTATACAAATGATATCGTCTTTATAACATCATGTAATGCTTTGTTCATTATACAACCCCAATACTACAAATAACTCCAGTTTGATGAAAATGTATCTGGATTTGAAGCACCTTTTAACTTGTAACAAATAATGTCATTATAGTGCTTGAGCTATTACTCATACAATAATGACCAGCTATGACTAAGCACTTCTTCAATGCACTTGCAGTTGCTATGATAAAAGCTGTAATTTTTGCCCTGTTGGATGTCAAGTTGATGAGAAACCAGAAGTGACTAAGCTGTTTGCATATTCTGCAGTTAGAACTAATTATGTACTAGTGTCTTTGGTATTTCAACCATCTTCCATTACTTAAAAAAAAGGGAATCAGTGAGTAAATGTTCTCTATTTTTAAACATGAGTCAATTTAAATTATAATTATTTTGATAATATAAGAAATACAATATTTTTTCATGAAATCAAAGATGCTTAAGTTGGCAGAATAGAATAGGAGCATATAAACATGTTTTATAGGAACTAGGTTACGTTTAATGCCAAATATCATTGCATTACTAAATGTGTAACAGTTAAATATTTACAGCCGTATTAAATTGGGATTCTGCCAATTGAATAGTGCTCTAAATACAGAACATATCTTTTTACAGAAGTTTTATGTTAGTAAAGACCTTGCTTTTGGATAGAAGTTCACTAACTAAAAACTTCTGTAAAAAAAATATGCTATGTGCTTATATAGACCCCTATTCAATTGGGCAAATTGCAATTTAATAAGGCTGATAAGCTGTAAGCTGTGGCAAATATTAAGGCAGACACTTACTGAAAAGAATTTCAGGAGTCTGTCAAATTGTGCTATGCCTAAACTAAAACTAAATCCAATTCAGTAAAAAGCATATGTACGTACTGTTCAATCTTATTATTTAGGATTGTTAGTTTTACTTCAGGATCATAGCATCATTACGAGATAAAGTACATGAGAAAATATGTTATATATAAATTACCGTCCAAGATTACTTATGGCTGGAATTATGGCTAGGCTGATTGCTATAATAGACCAATCTCCCCTTACCTAAGAAATGCTTAGACCTAAATTCACCGAAAAGCAACGTAGTGCCAAGACCATTAGTATGCAGGACCATACTAATGGTTTCTGTATCTACATGCATATTATTTGCTATGCTCTTTTCTTTCTCATTTCATTGTAATGTTTGGACGTAATATAACTGTTTTAAGTACTGAATTAGTACTGAAGTACAGAAGTACTGAAATATCCCTCATTGGTTTCGGGGGACTCAAGGTACCTTAGTCCAAAAATAATGCAAATAATTGCTTCACTAAATAAATACATATAATGCAGATAAAAAATGTCAACTCATATTTCTTAACCTCACAGTATGAGGTATTTAAGTCCTTCTTCTGGTGGATCTCGCTGAGGTGGCTGGTTCTGCTGGTCTGTAACCTGGATCTTCCTGTGTGTTTTGCGTGAGGTGGAGTAAGGAGTCACACTATGGCTGCAATTTCTACATGAACTACAGTGTTTACAGACAAATCTGTGGAGGGCCACAGATTTGTTAATAACTCTAAGCACAATAAATTAACATAGTTGTTGACTGAGCCTCATGTACCAACCATATTAGTTTAACGTGCTATACGAAACATGCTGCATGGGGAGGTAATCAGCTGTTTTTGCATGGAATAGGAGAGATAGAAAAACACTCCACCGCATTCACCAATAAGTAATTATTAAAATTATGTCACCCCTCTCCCTTACACCTGTGAGGAGTATGCGCATCAGTGCGCTCACCGCTCTATACCCCCAATGATCTCTCCCACCCCAGGGACCACAGGAGGTTTAGTACATTGAGGAAAGAGCAATGCAAGATTGGCCATGAGGGCAAATTTATAGTAAAATATTATTTTAATATTAATTTAGGTGCTGGGATGAGGGAGTGCCTCTGTTTTATCAGGGCTTATTTCATCATGTTGCATTCATCCACTCTAGGAGTTCAGCAAGACAACTAGGTTCACAATAATCTCACCGTCTCACATCACATATGAAAAATCCAACACAGACATCAAGGTATGAGGAGTAACACTTCTTAATGCACAGTATGTAGATATCTCCACATGGGATGGTCTATTTGAGTGAATCATTAAGGGCAGTGGCGGAGCTAGGGAATGTAGGGCCCCAGTGAAAAAAATATATATTTTGAACTGCCCCCCTTCCACGGCGCAAAACATTTTTTTAGAGACATTATATTGTTAAATTAGATAGAAAGTTAATTAGGTAAGGATCTTCATTTTATTATACATTATGACACACTAACATGTTTCATGGTTTTTATTTTCACTGAAAAAAAAATATAAAGCTTGGCTTATACTGACAACATCATGGAGGATGGTGTCTGACTGTCTACAAGTCAGCCAGTGCAATGCAAGAGAGTGTGTGTTAGGGTTTGGGAGGAGAGAGACACTTAGGGCAAAGGAGACTGCCAGTGCAAAATAGAAAAGAGATACTCAGAGCAAGAGGAGAGAGATCCAAGGCAAGGGAGTTAATAGAGTGCCAGTGCTTGACTCAGTGGTGTAGCTAGAGCTTTTGCCGCCCAGGGCTATCCCTGAGTTTGCCCCCCAAGTGCAAACATATATATATATATATATATATATATTTATTTATTTATATTTATATATAATATATATATATATATATATATATATATATATATATACATATATAAAAATATATATGTATATTGATTTTTTTTATATATATATTGCCTTCTCTCTGTCACACTCCTCCCTTCTTTCTCCCTTCTCTCCATCTCCCTCTCTCTCTCTTCTTCCCCCGCTTTGCCTCTCTCTTTCTCTCCATCTACCTTTCTCTCCATGTCTTTCTCACTTTTCCCCTCCCTTCTCTCTCTTTCTCTCTCCCCCTCTCCCCTCTCTCTCTTTCCCTCTCCCCTTCCTCTCCCTCTCTCTCAATCTCCCTCTCTCTTCCTCTCCCTTCTCTCTCTTTTTCTCTCCTCTCCCTCCCCCTTTCTTTCTCTCCCTCTTCTCCCTCTCTCTTTCCCTCTCCTCGTTACCTTCTCTCCCTCTCTCTCAATCTCCCACTCTCCCTCTTTCTCCATGTCTCTCTCCCTCTCTGCTTTATCTTTATCACGCAACCCCCCACTCTCTCCCCTCTCTCTTTCTCCTCATCTCCCCATTTCTCTCCTCCCACCCTCTCTCTCCTCCTCCTCCTCTGCCTCACACCCTCTCTCTTTCTCTCCCTCTCTCTTCCCCCTCTCATTCTATCCCTCTCTTTCTCTCACTTCCGCTCTTTTTCTCCCTCTCTCTTCATCTGGCTCTCGCCCCATGTCTCTCTCTCCCCTTGCCCTATATATCCCCCTCTCCCATCATGCCTCTCCCTCCATGTTTCACCCTTGCCTCTCTCTCTCCTGCATGTGTCTCCCTCTTTCCCCTTGCCTCTCTACCCCATCCCTCTCCCTCTCTCCCCATGTCGACCCCTCCTTCCATGTCTCCCCCTCTCCACCATGCATCCCTCTCCCCATGTCTTCTACTCTACCTCCATGTCTCCCCTTGCCTCTCCCTCCATGTGTCTCCCTCTTTCCCCTTGCTTCTCTCCCCCATGTCTCCCCCTCTCCCCCATGCTTCCCCCTCTCCCTCCATGTCTCCACCTTACCTCTCTCTCCATGTGTCTACTTCTCCCCCTTGCCTCTCTCCCTCTCCCCCATGTCTCACCCTTACCTCTCTCTCCCTCCATGTGTCTCCCTCTTTCCCCTTGCCTCTCTCCCCATGCCTCTCCCTCTCTCACCATGTCTCCTCCTCTTCCCCAATGTCTCCTCTCTCCCTCCATGTCTCCCCTTACTTCTCTCTCCCTCCATGTGTCTCCCAATTTCCCCTTGCCTATCCCCCTGCCTCTCAATTTACATCTATGTCTCCCTCTCCCCATGTCTCCCCCTCTCCCCTCATGCCTCCCTCTCGTCCCATATCTCCCCCTCTCCTTCCATGACTCTCCCTCCATGTGTCTCCCTCTTTCCCCTTTCCTTTCTCCCCATGCCTCTCCCTCTCTCACGTTGTCTCCACCTCCATGTCTCCCCCTTACCTCTATCTCCCCCATTTGTCTCTCTCTTTCCCATTGCCTCTCTCCCTATGTCTCCCCCCTTCCTCCATGTCTCCTTCTCTCCCCCCATGCATCTCCCTCCCTCCACGTCTCCTTCTCTCCCCCATGTCTCCCTCATTCCCTCTATGTCTCCACTCTCCCCTTCATGTCTCCCCCTCCCTCCATGCCTCTCCCCATGCCTTACCTCCTGCTCCTGCTCCGTGCTGTTGGTCTGCTGGCTCTTCCCTCTGCTGGCTCCTCCCCCTGCCAGCAGACACAAGCAGAGAACAGGAGCAGGGGACCAGGGGAATCAGACTAGTCCATTTCCAAAAACAGGGGGGGGGGGGGGGATTTTGTTGTGAGGGGTCTGTGCACCAGTTGTGGGGGCCCAGGGGGATGCCAGTTATTGGGTGCATAATAGTGTGCAGGGGGCCCCCAAAACATAAAATAAAACAAAAAATGTATACAAAAAAAATAATAAAAAGACAGCACTAGATCCCCCCCCCCTTGCACCACCGGTAGCTCCGCCCATGATTATGGGAACTTTGCAAGTAAAGTGCAAACACAACTGGTCTACTGTCCTGTAAAACATGTTGTGCAAAACAATGGTGTTAACATGTATAACTTTATCCAGATACTACACTGACACAACATTATCTCTTTTATAAGACTACCTTTATCAAGTCTTTAAATCAAATTTACAGACTTTTTAACCAGGGATATTGTTTTATTCAAAGTCTACCCAAGGCAAGAGGATACATACAGGGTCTGTGATTAACAAAATAGTATCTATCCTTTACTAGCTATCCCAGGGCTCTATTTTCTACTCCCACCTATCGTTGTGAGTGTAATCTATATGTATGGAGTATGCATGAATGTTGGATATAGTATGTTGTGTCTGCTGAATGTATTGAACAAAATTATGTGTGAGAATTATAATGATGATGGTTGTCTCTATCCCTAAAATCTAACTTACACAAATGCCAAAATATAGATGCCCTAAGTCACTCAGTAAATACAGTTCTCATAGATAAAAGCTTTGGCTTGGAATTAAAACAAGTCTTTGATATACGATAACTTCTGGACCTTTGTTTGTAAGAGAAAATATGGTCTGAATTTCCATCTAGACAGAATTCAGTGATGTAAGTTATGTCTTCTGTAGGTCTGCTATGACAGCTGGTTTGTATCTTATTGCCCAGTAACTGGGTCTGTGAATGCTTGCCCTCTTGTGACACAAGTACTGGGTAGGCCACAGGATATGCCTAAGAGGTGTGTGCCTGCTTCCACACTTGCGTACAATGAGCTACCTTCAGGTCCTTCCACTTCCCTGAGATGTAGAGGTTCTGGTAAACCTGCTTCTAATGTTTGTTTGGCGCTGTGTAGGCCTCATGACTTGGTGCTTTGCTCCATCTAATATAGTTTCTTTCTATATCAACTACAATGCCTTAACTTGATTCTTGCCTGGCTGCAGATTATAATCCAGCCTCAGACTTGTGCATTGTCATGTCCATATTCTTATATATACATTTGCGTCATAATACCAACACCACGTATTGGGTCAAAATATATGTGAAAGGTATCTGTGCTAACCTGATTACTATTAAACTATGAAGATTTTTTTACACAGAGATTTTTAAGTACTATATTTATGGTGATTTCTGGTATACAAATATATTAAGTAATGTGGGGGAGTCCATATGCCTAGTTCACTGGAAAGTACCAGGGACAAACTTTTTTATAAAGAGCTATGCAATAGACAATCATATTCTAATTACCTGTATACTTACAATCTATACTTTTGGTAGCCGTCAAATTAAGATGGAAAAGTCAAGTGAATGAAATGCAGGATTTTGATGATTCACGCGCAGCAGGAAATTTTCTGATCAGGTATATATTCCAACAACATAAAATAACAGTCAATGCCAAAAAGCCGCAATTGTTGTCCATGCCATTGGTGGCACTCCTCTTGGTGCAAAACTGATTTCCTAAGAGACAAAGAGACATGTGAACTTACTATGATATGTAATGATTGGACAGACATTGGCGCTCTGCAACCACAAGCTGGTGACCGCAACATTATGGTCTGGAGAATGTTTCCTTGGCATTGTCTGGGTCCACTCATACCTCTGGAAGGCACTCTCAGTTGATTGTATTATCTATCCATCCTTGCAGATCAAGCAGACCCATAGACATTGACTGTCTTCCCTGGATCGGATGGCATCTTCCAGCATGTAACATGTGATACGGTCAGAATTGTCCAGGAGCGGTTGGAGGAGTACGACAGAGACTTCCAAGTACTTCCTTGGCCTCCAAATTCCCCGGACTTGAACCCCAACGAGCATCTGTGGGACCACCTCAGTCGCCATGTACGCAGTATGGCTCTTCCACCATGCATTCTTCCCCAGCTGTAGGATGTACTGCAGTCTGCATGGCTCCAGATACCCTTGCCAACCTTCCAACATCTTATTGACTCACTACCACACAGTCTAGCTGCTGCACACAGTGGTTATTTGGGGTACTAGCTGGTGGTCATAATAATGTGACTGGACAGTGTATAAATGGACACCAAAGTTATACATTTGCTATCATTCATTTAAAAATAGCAGATTGTAAACTGAAAAAAATAGTACTTAAAGCTTTACTTTTAAACTGTTTGAAATGTAGCCTTGAAAAGATAGGGCCTCCTTCTTAATAACTCTAATTTGGTGGTGTGTAGGCAATGCATTGACCAGGTAATGGAGGTCTATGGAGAAATCAGTTACTCACTGACTGGCTGCAAATGACAGTACCTTTATTATCTGATGAGGCAAAAACTGTTCATTCAATGACTAAGAACACATTTGTAAAACTTTTTAGCAAAGAAAATAATTTGTAAAGACAGAATGCTATTTCAAATGCATGATACAAAATAAGGATTTTTGATAACTGTATATGAATGTCTTTGTTGCATTATTTCCTAAGAGCTCGACCACGAGGGCTGTGTTCGCTGATTGGATAGAGACGTTAGGGAGAAGGGAAGACCGTGAGATACGGAGGATTTTTTAGATAATTGAATCATGTTTAATTTTTATCAATATATGCAACCCCCATTTTCGAGAAATATAAATTCCACTCTTAAACACACCATGTGAAAAATAAGTTCTTGTTTTTAGAAATCTGGAAAGTCATTATTGCAAAGACAGGACATTCTTCTGACTAACTCTGATTAGGATGTGTCCGGCCACTTCACTGACCAAGTTTAAGAGCTCTATGGCGAAATCAGTTAACCCTTGACAATTTACAAACCCTAATTAAAGCTTTTTTTTTATCTGATAGTTTCCATAGTGATTAAAAATACATTTTTAAACTTTGTAAAAAAGAATTTGTAATGATTACAGCCTGCTCTTTAAGTTGCCTGAACGAAACCCTTTAAGCATCTCATTCCAATTGATTCACTAAGCTTCCCAACGCTTGCAAAGTGCTTAACTGAGGCTGCAATGTCCATTACCCACATAGGGATATTATTTGCTTCATAGACCTTAGTTTTTTGTTAGTCTACTCCACAAGCTATACATACATATTTGACTGGGATCATAGCTCCCTTACTTGGAATTTTACATTGTTGGGCAACTGATTATATGGACTTATTACAATTAATTTGCTATTTGTGTGAACTGGTCCAGAACACAAATGTCACAAAAGTATGCCAGCTCAAAAGCAAACGCTTATTCTTTATTTATTAAACAAGTGTAAACAAGAAACAACCTTCAAAGATATTAAGAGCTGAGATTACTTGCTTGCATTAGCAGTCCACAGTATAACCGTATCATATTTGTTTTCCACTTATTGTGGAAAAAGATTAATATAGAGTGTCAGCTACTCAACATCTATAGATAGATAGATAGATAGATAGATAGATAGATAGATAGATAGATGGAAAGAGAAATAGATAGATGGAAAGATAGATCGATCGATAGATAGATAGATAGATAGATAGATAGATAGATAGATAGATAGATAGATAGATAGACAGAAAGATAGATAGACAGAAAGATAGATAGATAGATGGAAAGATAGATGGAAAGATAGATAGATAGATAGATAGATAGATAGATAGATAGATAGATAGATAGATAGATAGACAGAAAGATAGATAGACAGAAAGATAGATAGATAGATGGAAAGATAGATAGATAGATAGATAGATAGATAGATAGATAGATAGATAGATAGATAGATAGATAATTAGATAGATTATCCACTGTTCTTTATTCAGAAACATAAATGTTTTCCTGTATCTGCTGCAACTGATCCATGAATCTCTGGTGTCTAAAGAGACAAAAGAAGATAAAAGCAAACAATAAATCCCATGTTTATCTTTATTCCATGCTTCTGTGTTTGATTTCTGAAAATAGGCCCGGTAATGTCTATTTTCCAAGACATATAATAAATAGGTGATTGGCGTGTAATTATTGAAGAATATTAATTTTAAATGAGTCTATCAGAAGCCACCACCCGTGTCACTATATAACATTAGTCAGGCGGAACATTTCCAGCTGCAGCCTTAGATTGAATTAAGTGTACAAAGAAATCCTGTTATGTGAAAACCTTTTGTATAATCCCACATGCTTATCTTGTTTTTAAAGCTGCTACAATAAATATTAGAATCCAAAATATGTATTTAGATTGTGTACAATTCTAACAATGTTTAAAATAATACCTTGTGCTATACATCAATTTTGTTCAGTCTAAACCATTACAATGCAATAGCATTAATAAGAGAAAAAAGGACACATTGTTATTAATATCATACAATAACTTTGTATTTAATTTACTGAAAACATAAGGTGTACTTGAGTAAAGGCTGTAGAAGATACTAGTTACTGTGTGTTATCGATAAACAGCATGTTATATAAAAAATGAGTAGCACTGACAATATTTTACAGATAACAGAAAAAGTGTTCCATGTTATATTATACGATACAAACTTAAGTTGAAACACTGCCACCCTGTGTTGTTAAGAGACAATTAACTGAAATAGACGAAGAGGAAATCATAGATAATGTATATTGGAGTTGATGGACAGTTTTTAAGATTGATGCTAGTGTTGTGCCAAATTACATGTTATTTACAATATCAATTTATTGTTCTTACAGGAGTGCAGGTTCTTGAAAATAAGGTGGTTTGCACACCATAGCTTGTGTACAAAAGAAACTTCATAACTTGGGGTAAGACTGCTATTGCAAAAAACAAATAATATTTATGGGAATCATCCAGATTGTTATAGTGTGATGCCAGCTCCCTGCTGAAAGAATTGTGTGATGTAAATGAATGTGTCCACAGCTTGGAAAATAAACTAAAGTGTGCGGGGACCATTTCTGTAAAACATGAACAATTATGAAGAATTTTGTGTATAAGAAAATACGTAAATGGCACTCCCAAGTAGTAAAAGGAAACTGGTGCATGGAGTGTGTTATGCATTTTATGTAAGGTATCAGCACTATTTCACTATATATTTTCTATCTGGTCATAGGTAGGCCAAGTATTGTCATTAAGCAAACTACACAGTTACATAAACCTTTCTTTCACTTCTGTCTAGCAGGTCATGTGATAAAGGTTTGCAACCAGCTTCCCCTTATCTCCAGATCAGACAGAACCAGACAAATCTCTACATACATCATAACACACACTAATAAACTGGAAACAGTAACAATTCCACACTGAAATCTAAAAACACACATCACAGAAAATTGCAGAAACTCACATAGCATCCAGATAACATAGATTAGGAATCTTTATAGCAGAAAGGTACAAAACAGATCAAATACCAGGCTACTATGTCATGCAAATTTGTAAAATATCCTAGGACCTTATTAATCAAACAGTGGTACCTGACACCATTAACACATTACATGAGTAAGTGGGACACAATTTTATTGTATTTATCAATGTTTTTTACCACTGGAATTGTACTTGTGCTTAGGACCCCACTATCGTGACGCTTGACAAGCACAAGACAACGGACTGAGTTAGAGTATACACCCACAAATAAATATATGTTGGGCATTTGGCACTTAGTATATGACACACCATCTCAGAACTGATATACAAGAGTCATTAGAGGTGACCATCGGATCAGATACATTACAGATTGTGCGCTATACAGTCTTCCCCCACTCTCTTCTCTTGCATAAGTGGAAATCCCGACTCATCATAATATTGAGCAAGAAAAACAGTCACTTATATGAAAACAGTATTATAAGATTATCTGCTTGTTATTCTGAAACATAGTATATAGAAGATGCTTTTCAACTTGTGAAGAACCACAGATGTAAATGTACATTAATATAGACCTTATATGGCATCAACGTGCTGTATAGGATATAACAATGCTGCAAGATCACAATATTGTAGTGAATGATCTGCAACTGGAATTCATTTTAGATGAGGCTACTGAAACCCATTAGCACATCTCTATTATACAGAAATTAGAGAACTCTGTGACATAAGACTAAAAAAACCATTCAAATCCTTACATTTGGCAAAATCCTAAATTTTGCTAATTGCCTAAAGGGACATGGAACATTATTTTTTTCTACATGCATTTAGAAGAGCATGCTTTAAACATTAAACCTTATCAGTTTTGCATGGAAAAATATCAAGTAAAACCTGTTTAAACTTAAAGTAACAGGAAGTACACAGAGCATACTAATGTCTGTAAATTTCATTGGCGTGTATGCTCATTGGCTGACAGGGACAAGCCCCCAAAGTAGCTAACTATTTGAATATTTTTTCTGCTTTGAAAGCATCATTTAAATAAAACACACAGTTGTACATTAATAAAATACTTTCAATGTTCCTTTAAACCAGAAACCTCCACTGTGCGGTTCTATGTCAGAATATATGGTAAACCATATGCAGAAAATTCTTCCATGATAAAACACAAAGCATTATACAAGGTGGCACATCATTAAAACTCACACATAAGTGGCATATAATAAAATCAATAAATGTTAAAGCAAAGCCATATACAGTAGCAAATTTTTTTCTATTACAGCCTATTCTCCCAGAGATTATATTTATATAATGATACATAGTTATATATAGAACTATATGCACGATAATGTACAGAATCTTGTCCACTTTCAATGTTCTGTACATGTAATGTAACATAAAAATGTTCCATTGTTAGAACTAAAAATTGTAAACCCCCCCCAAAAAAGCCAGGTTTTGGTGCTTTGTGGGTAATGATCACTAAAATACACACTGATTTCATACCCATCACACTTGTTTCCTCTAGCCTCTACTGGCTTAATGGTCTAGAGGGGTGTATTTAACTAACCACTTCCCTCTTTTAAAATAAGGAAAAATTATCCTTTAGGACCTCCAGCCCTCACTCCAATGGTTGGGTCTACCATTCTGAGAAAGGGAAAATTGTTCCTAATTAAATACATATTAGTTCTTTATTAAGCATCTAATTGGCTCTTATAGGCTTGAAAATGCAGTAAATCAATGTTCCGCCAATCAGAGTGAGTGTATATTTAATTATGCTCTGTAAAATCAGCCAATCAGAGAAGAGAAAGGTACAATAAGATCCAAAGATCTCCCCCAATATTTAAATTAGCAGTTGTGTTTTAGTAAGGCTCAGTGAGGGAACTTTTATTTATAGTTTGTATGGGTAGCTAATGACTTTTATGGTGTTGTGATTGGTTCCTTCATATTTCACGTTTAAAGGGATATGGAAGGTTTCTTTCTTTTACTAGGTATGTAATATACCTATTTATTTACTTTAATGTGCTTTGTTTTATTAAGAAATACTTAAAAGCTCTGTTTTAATGCCCACTGCAGCACATGCAGACAGACTCTGCAGTGTACTATCCTAACCTATCAGATACCATGAGCCACATTAAATTCCAAGCCCGCAGCGGCTGTCGTCTATCCCGTATGTCTGCAGGTTTGAAATTTGCTGGAGTTATAGAGCGATTACAAACAATAAGGCGGCAACCAAAGGGCCGGAGCCACAAGCCCTTAAACCCTTCCCGCGCCATCACTGCTGTTAGGGGACTGGAATTGATGCAGTCTGTTATAACCCAATCCCGTAATTACGGAGTGCGACACAGGCCCTAGAGCCAATGAAAAGTGGGATCTCTGAAAATTATTGACAGGGGGTGATAATAAAACTGCGTTCCACACGCCCATGTGTTGACTGTGTTGTAGATTCTTCCAAAGTAGCACGCAGATCCCGGAGTTGGTTCTAGAGAGAGAGTAGGCGAGTTTGCAAAGCAGGATCTTATGGTTTTATTCCTTTTCATTATTATAAATACTATTTTACATTTAAATTTTTATTACACATATATACTGATTACACATAATACAAATACACATAGAGTAAATTACACACATAGATACACTTAGGGACAGGTCAACACATACACATCACAATGTTAACCTAATTTAGCCTGGCTACAGAGTTTTGGATCTTGGCCTATGTGATGGTGATGTTTTGTATGCAGATTGCTACCTCCCATCACTTAATCCATGATCCCCTTCTCTGTGGACACATAGGGTTCTGTTGAACATGTCATCAATTGATGGTCACTGAGGAATGCTATTGAGAAGAGATGACGCAGTCCCTATCTTTTTTAAGGCCTTATTTTGTAGGTGTTATTTTTTTTTTGTTTTTTTTTGTTACAATTCAGGTCCATGAAGGCATCTTCTGCATGTGCAAGCATTGTGAAGGGAGCTTTAAGGTTTTCACAGTGCCTCTCAGGTAGACATTCCTTCGATTTCAGCCCCCCATTAACATGTAGCTTCCACAATTTTAAAGCTATCATACAGCCAGATATCTAAGACATGATTGTTGTTAGCTTAAATGTAGACTAATACCACTATGGCAGAGGAATTGCAAAGTCTCACAATGGCATGTTACTGACAGCCAGCATTAATCTATGCACTAGTGAAGCATGTGATCCTGACTTAAATATCAGTCTAAGAACAGATCCTTGGGTCTGATGTAAGTAAGATTGAATCTGGCTGCTGACCTTTGTATCCTCTCCATATTAATGGATATTTTTCCATATTGCTGATATCATGAGTATCCTTTAACATGTGCTAACGCCTGTATAGCTGAAGGATGAAATATCAGTGTTGATGAACAATATCATATGGAGAAGGTGATAGTACACCTTGACCACTAAAGCTGGTCACAGCTAAGCATTTATTGTGAGATGACACATCATTGTTAATGGTCATGGCCAGTGAGTTAGTTAGTAATAGTTAGTAATGCTTGCAGATGGGGGTCAGGTGAGTTGGTATACCGTTACAGTATTTAGCACTGTGCTATACATGCATGTTTTTTTCATTTTTTATCCTCCTCCGCCTTTTTCTTTTTGACCACTTTTGCAGATTTTTGTTTTGTCAACACACAGTCTGTATGAAACTGGATTGGATTACACAGTCCAGAGGTTTAAGTATCTGTTTTATTGAGCAGATATAGACAAGTTGTAAGTGCTATGTGCATTAATGGTTTCTTCAATTAAATGGAGTGATTTCTGATGATCCTTTTTTTACATCAGTTTCCGGTTGCAGTGGTGTAGTGACCACATGTGACCCTGGTAGGTGCTATGCATCATGCTTATTCTAAACTATGACATTACCCCCTGTAGGTATCCCTTTTATCCCTAAGATCCTCTTGCCTCCGCCCACACCACACCCATTTATGCACAGTCTGGTCCATTTCTGATTGTGCTCTGTGTATAAAATAAAGCTTTGTTATACCGTTATCACTGTGTCAGTGTGTTTACAATGGTTGGGGTTATGGGATATCCACATACATCTCATTTCTGTCATATTCATATATCTGTAAACTAATGAGCCCTAGTTACTATGCAATATATTAATACATATAATAATAATAAAAATAATAATAATAATAGTAGTAATATATCATATAATAATCTATATAATATATAATAATAAAGAGTTAATACACATGAGAGGTCCAATTTGTGATACTGTGAACTACCAACATTCCCCTGAATGCATGATAGGAATATGACAGTTGATAATGTGAATCCATTGATAGCAAAGCACTTAATGGGAGGTTACCATATGATAATGTATACGTCTTGGAACATGGCCACCAGCAATGGTGTGGGACTTTCCAGGATGGGCATAGCGGAGATTGTCCCTGATGGAAGTGAATTGGCTTTTGCTCCACGTACCTCTGCACAGCCTCCATGTGTGTTTGCGGCCCTTCCTGATGGCTTAGAGTAGATTGGTGTGGTATATGTTCCCTGGTTCTCCTTCATGATTGCTGCCTTGTGGTGGTGAAGGGGCTTGTGCACTTCAATGAAGCTGTGAGCTATACCATGTAGGGTCACACTAGATGGGAGAGGTCAGACAAATCACAGTCTACTGGAGAAGGAACTGGAAACCCAATCCAGTACCTTTTTGGAACAGCACAGGCAGAGACCTATCTAAATGTGCTGCAGTACATAGGGTCACAGAGAGTCAGACACAACTGAAGGACTGAACAACAAATATTAAAATGTTCCCCTGGTACTTGATATGTGTGATGTGGCGGTGTAATTTGGCCACTATTTCTTTTACCAATGTTGATGTGATGAGCGAGATGTATATGCAATTATATTTATCTTTCAGGGTCCACATTAGAGCCTCTATGAGTGAGAAAGGGTTAATTTCAGGTAGTGTGTCTTTAATTGCTTTATGCATGTTGCAGCAATGCTTTTCATATTGGCATATGCACGACCATTCCAACATATGATAAAGTAAAAAATGTTTTAAATGCCTATTTTTTATTTGGGGATTGTTGTGCAATGAATTGTAGTGCCTTTCATTGCTTTCCCCAGTTTATATTTTTACGATCCATGAACTTAATAATGTAGTTTTAACCACTTAACTTATCAAAACCAGTATGTCAATCAGTTTCAATAAAACCATGACTTCACTGACTAACAGCCTTATTAAATTGCAATACGGCCAACTGAATAGGGCTCTATTTAAGCACATAGTATATTTTTTTTTACAGAAGTTTTTAGTTAGTGAACTTCTATCCAAAAGCAAGCTCTTCACTAATTAAAAACTTCTGTAAAAAAGAAAAATGCTGTGTGCTTATATAGAGCCCAATTCAATTGGCTGAATCGCAATTTAATAAGGCTGTAAATACTTTTTTTACTATTTTACTAAACTGTAATTTACTGTTCAGTCTTTTTAGCAAACAGGAAATTAAAAAAAACTTATATCCATTGTGTCATTATATAATATTTTCTATAATACTCCGGAAGGGAAAATAAGCAAATCCAGATTATGGCACCACCACATCAGCTGATCTGCATTCCTTTCATCTGGTAGGTTTGTTAAGTGCCTTAAAAATCAGGCAACAAAAAAAGCACTGTCCCTCTCCCTCTCTCTCTCTCTCTCCCTCTCCCTCTCTCTCCCTCTCTCTCCCTCTCTCTCCCTCTCTCTCCCTCTCTCTCCCTCTCTCTCCCTCTCCCTCCCTCTCCCTCTCTCTCCCTCTCCCTCTCTCTCCCTCTCTCTCCCTCTCCCTCTCTCTCCCTCTCTCTCCCTCTCCCTCTCTCTCCCTCTCTCTCCATCTCCCTCTCTCTCCCTCTCTCTCCCTGTCCCTCTCTCTCTCTCTCCTTCTCTCTCCCTCTCTCTCTCTCCCTGTTCTATTGGTCCCTTATACCATATTTTATTGTTTTCTTTTAGCCCCAAATTGTACCTGCATCTGGTTTGAGAAGGCCTCACTGGTTACTCTGAATTTTGGGAATTCTATACACACCATCAGCCCCAAATTGTACCTGCATCTGGTTTCAGAAGGCCTCACTGGTTACTCTGAATTCTGGGAGTTCTATACACACCATCAGCCCCAAATTTTACCTGCATCCTGGTTTCAGAAGGCCTCACTGGTTACTCTGAATTCTGGGAGTTCTATACACACCATCAGCCCCAAATTGTACCTGCATCTGGTTTCAGAAGGCCTCACTGGTTACTCTGAATTCTGGGAGTTCTATACACACCATCAGCCCCAAATTTTACCTGCATCCTGGTTTCAGAAGGCCTCACTGGTTACTCTGAATTCTGGGAGTTCTATACACACCATCAGCCCCAAATTTTACCTGCATCTGGTTTCAGAAGGCCTCACTGGTTACTCTGAATTCTGGGAGTTCCATACACACCATCAGGTATGGAGGAGACCCTTGAAAGCTGCATCTTCCCAGGAGCCAATATCTTTTATTAATATTTCTACTATATGCTTGTTATTATATTTGCTGACATAGAATTATTTCTAAAATTAGTTCAAACTTTTTCATATGTTTACTGTATCTTGCCTGGCTTTACTCCCCCTTCCCCCTTTTATGGCCTGTATAATTTGCCTAGATCTCCTCCTTTCCACATGTCTTTGCATTTCCTCTCTGCTAACTGCTCTCTCTCTATCCCTCTCCCTCTCTCACTCTCTCCCTCTCTCTCTCTCCCTGTTCTATTGGTCCCTTATAACATATTTTATTGTTTTCTTTTAGCCCCAAATTTTACCTGCATCCTGGTTTCAGAAGGCCTCACTGGTTACTCTGAATTCTGGGAGTTCTATACACACCATCAGCCCCAAATTGTACCTGCATCTGGTTTCAGAAGGCCTCACTGGTTACTCTGAATTCTGGGAGTTCTATACACACCATCAGCCCCAAATTTTACCTGCATCCTGGTTTCAGAAGGCCTCACTGGTTACTCTGAATTCTGGGAGTTCTATACACACCATCAGCCCCAAATTTTACCTGCATCTGGTTTCAGAAGGCCTCACTGGTTACTCTGAATTCTGGGAGTTCCATACACACCATCAGGTATGGAGGAGACCCTTGAAAGCTGCATCTTCCCAGGAGCCAATATCTTTTATTAATATTTCTACTATATGCTTGTTATTATATTTGCTGACATAGAATTATTTCTAAAATTAGTTCAAACTTTTTCATATGTTTACTGTATCTTGCCTGGCTTTACTCCCCCTTCCCCCTTTTATGGCCTGTATAATTTGCCTAGATCTCCTCCTTTCCACATGTCTTTGCATTTCCTCTCTGCTAACTGCTCTCTCTCTATCCCTCTCCCTCTCTCACTCTCTCCCTCTCTCTCTCTCCCTGTTCTATTGGTCCCTTATAACATATTTTATTGTTTTCTTTTAGCCCCAAATTTTACCTGCATCCTGGTTTCAGAAGGCCTCACTGGTTACTCTGAATTCTGGGAGTTCTATACACACCATCAGCCCCAAATTGTACCTGCATCTGGTTTCAGAAGGCCTCACTGGTTACTCTGAATTCTGGGAGTTCTATACACACCATCAGCCCCAAATTTTACCTGCATCCTGGTTTCAGAAGGCCTCACTGGTTACTCTGAATTCTGGGAGTTCTATACACAACCTCAGCCCCAAATTTTACCTGCATCTGGTTTCAGAAGGCCTCACTGGTTACTCTGAATTCTGGGAGTTCCATACACACCATCGGGTATGGAGGAGACCCTTGAAAGCTGCATCTTCCCAGGAGCCAATATCTTTTATTAATATTTCTACTATATGCTTGTTATTATATTTGCTGACATAGAATTATTTCTAAAATTAGTTCAAACTTTTTCATATGTTTACTGTATCTTGCCTGGCTTTACTCCCCCTTCCCCCTTTTATGGCCTGTATAATTTGCCTAGATCTCCTCCTTTCCACATGTCTTTGCATTTCCTCTCTGCTAACTGCTCTCTCTCTATCCCTCTCCCTCTCTCACTCTCTCCCTCTCTCTCCCTCTCTCTCTCTCCCTGTTCTATTGGTCCCTTATAACATATTTTATTGTTTTCTTTTAGCCCCAAATTTTACCTGCATCCTGGTTTCAGAAGGCCTCACTGGTTACTCTGAATTCTGGGAGTTCTGCCCTCCCTCCCTGCCCCTCTCCTTCCCACCCCAATTCTGATTAAATATATAGTGAAATGGGAATCACCTGACTTTCCTACTTGCATATATTATCTCACCACTAGGGGCAAACTACATTTAAATGCTAGAGCCCTCACCTCTGTTCCTTCTCTCTCTCTCTAAATGAAAAACTTTTCTAACTTTCACTTCTCTTCTGACCCTTTTTATTCCTTATCTGTTTAATCTTTCCCTGACTTCTGCCCCTTTCATTCCCTTTAGATTGTAAGTGGTGAGTTTTCAGTCTTCTAGGATGCTTTGGGAAAAAGCACTTTCTGCAAAGATTCTAAGCTCAAAACAGGGTCCTCCATTTTTTGAATTTTGTTAATGCTGTATCTTCCCTTGTTTTTATCCCCTGTATTGCGCTACGGAATATGTCGGCACGTTACAAATAAAAGTTAATAATAATAATAATAAGAATAATAATAATCACAAAATACGTCAGGTGGGAGCATTGTCAGATATGCTTAAAGCAAAGGGATAAAGGTAAAAAAATGGGGGGGGGGGGGGGATAGACCTAGAACATCAGACAGTTTTGGTAAGATTTATTTAAAAAACATCTTGTAGATGACCTTTTGGTTTACTTTTTAAGCATGCATTAATTTAACTAACGTGGCTGAGTAGATACAGTTCTTTATCCAGTGCTTACGCTGGCCCTTTACTACTAATTCATTATTTAGTTGGGCATCTAATTTGCTCAGACAAGTAAAGTGTGTTTATTTCCTGTGTGCAGTGATTTGGTACAGATCAGAGGGGAGTGTTTTTACCTGGGTTAAAATTGCATATACGTTTGGGCCTTGTGTGTGACTGTTTACAGTAGGGAGTTCAAAGAAAAAAGGTCAATTTGTAGTATATATATTTTTTGTAATTATGAGTCAGTCCAGTGGCAACCTCACTCAGTGTACATCCTGTCATATGTATGCACTACTGGAACTGATGATCCAGGGTCCATACCTCTGTGAGATGTGTGAGCATGTGGCCTCTCTGGAAGCTCATATTGGAGAACTGGAGAGGAGAGTTGCAGCACTTACTGATATTCCACTGGAAAGGGGGTTGGTGCTCACAGAGCACAGTTTAGCTGGGCCTAGCATGGAGGGTGGAGCTTGGGCTAGTGAGGATGTCCAGGGAGGTAGCTGGGTTACAGTTAGAAGGGGAAGCAGGTTGAACAGGAGCAGGAGGCAGGCCAATACTGAGTTGGCAAGCACCAGATTGAGTGAAACTGTTGGGGATGTCTATTCTGGAATGGCAATGCCAGATAGAGCTGTTCTTTCTAACAGCCGGGAGAACAGTTCTACTGGAGGAGTGGAAGGGCAGTATAGGCAGAGCAACAGACAGGTTTTGGTGGTAGGGGACTCTATTATTAGGACGGTAGACAGGGTAATTTGTCTCCCAGATCCCAGGAATCGAATAGTTTGCTGTCTCCTGGGTGCTCAGGTTCGGCATGTTGTGCATCGGGTAGATAAATTATTGTGAGGGGCTGGAAATGAACCAGTGGTCTTGGTACATATTGGTACCAATGACAAAGTTAGTGGAAGATGGAGTGTCCTAAAGAATGATTTTATAGAACTAGGTATTAAGCTGAAGGCAAGGATCTCCCAGGTAGTATTTTCTGAGATACTACCAGTGCCACGTGCTAGCCCAGGGAGACAGAAGGAGCTTAGGGAGGTTAATGCGTGGTTAAAGATGTGGTGCACTAAGGAGGGGTTTGGGTTTTTAGAGTACTGGGCTGACTTCTCACTTGGGTACAATCTCTATAGCAGGGTGGGGGGGAAGGACTAGATAGAAGAAACGGGGTAGAAAGTGTAGAGGGGATAAGGGATGAATTAACTACTCATAGGGGAGGAGATGGGGGAGGGTTAAGTCAAAAGGGAGGTATTACTAAGTAATTCAACTACAGAGGCAGGAACCTCAAAACTACAAACTCATAACATACGATGTATGCTTACTAATGCCAGAAGCTTGCCAGGAAAAATGGGAGAGCTAGAATTATTGGCAATTAACGAAAAATGGGATTTAATAGGCATTAACAAAACATGGTGGGATGAATCTCATGACTGGACTGTTAATCTGGATGGTAATAACCTATTTAAGAAATATAGGGGCAATGGTAAACGGGAAGGAGGGATTTGTCTGTATGTTAAGCCTGAATTTAGGCCTATAGTCAGAGAAAATATTTATGCTGGAACTAGTGGTAATGTTAAATGTTTGTGGGTAGAGTTAAAAAGCAGAGCAGCAAATTCCAAAAGAATATTGGTTGGAGTATGCTATAAACCCCCAAATATAATTGGAAGTGAGGAAGTACAATGATTGTTACAGATTGGAAATGCAGCTAAGCATGGGCAAGTTCTAATAATGGGAGATTTTAACTACCCTGAAATGAACTGGATGAATGAGACCAGTAGTATGGGCAAAGGGAGCAGGTTGTTGAGTACACTCAGGGATCACTATCTGTCCCAGGTTTTACAAGAGCCTACTAGAAATGAGGCCATCTTGGATTTAGTCATTAGAAATAATATTGATATGGTATCTGTTGTAAAAACGGGTTAATTCATTAATTAATTACAATATGATTATTCTAATCTCAACCTGAGATTCTTGCCTTCTACGGAAAACAGACTTATATATTCTAGAGGCGTTACAGATTAATGGTTACAAAATGTGTATTTATTAGAATACAATAATGAATACAAATACATTAATAATACAAGATAATACTATGGAAACAACATCTCTTCACTTAGCAGAAAGGCTTTCTAAAGCTACCAATTATGTCCATGTGTGTGTATGAGAGTATGATACTTTACCAGACCGTCACAGAGTAGCTAAGATGTAACAGCAAACAGAGAATAGAAGACAGGAAGAGTGCAAGAGAGCTTGCCAGGGCCTGGTATTCTTCTTTTATTCCTGTATTTGAATCCCACCACCATACTCATGTCCTTTACTTCTTACTGGTCAGTTAGGTGACAAGGTCCCCTCACTGGTCAGCTGTCCACACAAAGGATTCCTTTGGCCACAAGGAAAACTGGAGAAATCCAGTTTTCAAAGTTACACACACCCATGCGTACAAGAATAACATATATGGTCTTCTGCTAATTCTCTGGATTAGACTATGCTAGTCAAATCCATCGCCATCATTTGGCCATTCTGCAAATTCATCCACTATTCAGAGCACTGTATCTCCAAATGAGTGTGAAAAAGAATGAATATAGATAGCCTTCCAGCTTTATATTAAAGCTGGTAATTATTCTCTAATCTAGGCATGTTTAACAGTATCAAATGTTGAAATAGGGCAACCTTTGGGAAACAGTGATCTCAAGACAGTCTCATTTGAGATTGATTAAAAAAAAATGTAAGGGGCCAACAAAAACTCTTAATTTTAAAAGGGCAGATTTTAACGGTCTAAGGGCAGCAATACAAAGTATAGACTGGGACAGAGAACTGGCAGGTAAAAATACTGAACATAAATGGACAACATTTAAATCTGTACTAAATATACATACACATCAGCATATACCATGTGGGAATAAAAGTTAAAAGAGTAAATTACATCCAACGTGGCTTAACAATGATTTAAAGATCAAGATACGGAGTAAAAAAAAAGCATTTAAATTTTACAAAAATGAGGGGACAGCGACTGCTTTATGGGAGTACAAGGAAATCAACAAGGCTTGCAAAAGGGCTATCAGACTGGCTAACATAGAAAATGAAAAATGAGTTGCAAAAGAGAATAAGGCTAACCCTAAAATATTTTTTAAGTATATAAATAGCAAGAGGGTCAGGATGGAAGCTGTAGGAACATTACAATGTGACACAGACCATCTGAAAATTAGTGACCAGGAAAAGACACATGACCTAAATAGGTTCTTTTCTTCGGTATACACAAGGGAGGTACCATTCACTGCACCATAATGGGGCTGCACTATCTTCACCAAATAAATGGTTAACGCAGGAAATACCAGAGAGGTTAGAAAAAATAAATGTCAATAAAGCCCCGGGTCCTGATGGAATACATTCAAGGGTACTGAGGGAACTGGGTTGTGTAATAGCTAAACCATTATATCTAATTTTTCATGATTCAATCAACCCTGGGTCCGTACCAGATGACTGGAGAAAAGCGGAGGTGATACATATATTTAAGAAGGGGGCGAGAGCAAATCCGGGGAATTATAGACCTGTAAGCCTCACTTCTGTAGTGGGGAAGCTTTTAGAAGGGTTAATAAGGGATAATATACAAGAGTATGTCCATTCAAACAGCATTATAAGTAGGAGCCAACATGGATTTATGAGGGATAGGTCATGTCAAACAAACCTAATAAGTTTCTATGAGTAGGAACCTGGATCAAGGCAACTCAGTGTATGTAGTCTTTTTAGATTTCGCAAAGGCTTTTGATACAGTGCCACATGGGAGACTATTGTGCAAACTAAGAGATACAGAAATTGCAGTAAATATATGCACATGGCTTGAGAGCTGGCTAAAAAACAGGAAACAAAGGGTTGTTGTAAATGGAACATACTCGGATTGGACTAATGTGGTAAGTGGGGTTCCTCAGGATTCAATATTAGGTCCCTTCCTTTTTAACATATTTATTAATGACTTAGAAGTAGGATTGGAAAGTAGTGTATCCATTTTTGCTGATGACACAAAGTTGTGCAAGTTAATTAAATCAGAAAATTATGTACTTACCCTCCAAAGGGATTTGCATAAATTAGAGAAATGGGCAATTAAGTGGCAGATGCGATTTAATACAAATACATGTAAGGTTATGCATCTGGGAAGGAAAAATAACCATGCAATCTATAAACTTAATGAAGCAAATCTAGGGGTATCTGATATTAAAAGGGATCTGGGAGTGTTTTTGGACAACTACCTACGTAACAGTTCTCAATGCCAAGCAGCAGCTGCAAAGGCAAATAAACTATTAGTATGTATTAATAAGGGCATAGAAGCAAGGGAGGCAGATATAATTCTACCACTATAAAAACCCCTGTACGCCCTCATTTGGAATATGGAGTACAGTTTTGGGCACCAATTCATCAAAAGAACATTTGAGAACTGGAAAAAGTACAGAGAAGGGCTACAAAACTAATAAGGGGAATGGAGGGGCTAAGTTATGAAGAAAGACTAACCAAATTAAACTTATTTTCTCTAGAAAAAAAGCATCTAAGAGGGCATATGATTACCCTATATCAATACATCCAGGGTTAGTATAAAAATTTGTCAAGGGAGCTTTTTGTGCCAAGAAGTTTTCAACTGACAAGAGGACATCTTTGAGGTTAGAACTAAAAAGATTCCACCTTAAAGAAAGAAAAGGGTTCTTCACAGTAAGGGTGGTTAAACTGTGGAAGTCACTACCAAGGGAGGTGGTGACAGCGGATTCAATAGATAACTTTAAATAGGGATTGGATATATTTTTTATTAACAAGGGCATTCAGGGTTATCCTGGTTAATTAGAAAGGGAGTATTGATCCAGGGAGAAATCCGATCTCTAATATCTGGGGTCATTAAGGAATTCATTTTTTTTCCTTTTGTGACAATTGGCAAAGTTTCACTGTTTTTTTTTTTTTTTTTGCTTGCCTTCCTCTGGATCAATTAACAACTAATCCGCATATTGCAGATCAGAAGAGATCTTAAAAAGGTTGATCTTGATGGGCTAAAAGTATTTTTTCAACCTTGATTACTATGTAACTATGTAACTTTAGAATAACATTATACAAACTGGACCTTCTTGAACTCTAATCCTGCTGTGACATCAAGCATATAATTGGGCAGCTTTCATCTCTGATTTGTGTTTACTTATGTGTATTTCCAAAAAAGAAAGAAAGAATGAAAGAAAGAAAGAATGAAAAAAGAAAGAAAGAATGAAAGAAAGAAAGAAAAATCAAACAAACTAAGATGTACCCAAACTCAGATGTACTATTCTACTACTTGAAAATCCCCCATAAAGCATTCTGTCATATCTTTTGTTGTAAAATCAGAACAAGGTGTGACTCAGTCTGCTCTGAGATAATGATGGCTTTTACACAGTATTGTTTAGATAATGTCACCTCATCAAAATGTTCACATTTCAGCAGAGCAGTAATAAGTGTGTTCAGTTTTCTTCCCTACCATTTTTACTTCAAATCTTTTGAAATCACTTGATTCTTGTAGGTTCAGAAAAGTAAGAAATTATTAGCAGTCAAAAAAGCAACAGTATTTGATGTATTTGTCACGGTACACATTTTCTGTTCACAATTAACATTGTACATCAGGTAAATTGCAATATTCTTTTTAGCAAGCTTCCTAGTACATAAATAAAAAAAAGTGGGCAAATTCCTCTTTTATTGGGCCATGTGTTTTTATAAATCTGTAGCAACTAAGTTTTTTTTTTATCTTATAGCTATTTTTTTTAAAGCTTCAACATGGGGCTTATTATGGTAGGTTAGCTCTTAGCAAGAATATGGCTATGTGTATAATATGGCTATGTTTAAGTAGGGCTATGCTTAAGTATGGCTATGTAGTTATTGAACATATATGGTAACCTTTCAGCACAATCAACAGCCACAAACAGAGCATAGAATCCCAGAATACAAGCAAAGTAGATAGGTCTACCACTTATGTCTTAACCAAAAGACTCTCTTTATTGACAAGGGACAGCATATTTATGGGAAAAATACAATGGTGACTTTAGACTTAGCAAAAAGTAATTATACAGTGGTGCCATCAAACACCATCACATGGTAACTCAATCAGTAGCTAAAAAGAATGGTGACATCAGACATCAACACAAAGTAACTAAGCAGTAGCGCCATTAAACACTACTACATGGTAACGTAATCAGTAGTCTGAAGCTGAGACTAAGATCACTGGATCAGAAGGCCAAGTTAAACCAATCACTCACAGCTGTTGAAAAATAGCTAACTGGTTAACAGGAGTTTGTTTGCATTTCTCTATAGGACGTCTTCAATGCGGCACTATCTCATTGTTATAAAAGTACTGAAGGATTTTGTCAGTTCCATAGGAGGGTTCAGGTAATTTGTTTGTGGGATGTAGGGAAGCACAAATCAGAATGGGACTAGGGCACCATAAAACTAAATACACCTCTGTATATATCGATGATTTACAATGTTAGGCACTTAAAAAGCATAAACATACATGTATGATTTGTACCCTGGTATTGTATGTTACGTGATCATCAACTACACATTTTTCTAACTTTATTGTATGTCAAAGAAGAGGCAGGGAACCCCACTCATCTTCTTGCCATGTAAAAGACAGTGGGAAGGCTAATGCACAAATCAGAAGTTTTTTTTACCCTTTACATGAGAACAGATATATAGTTAATCTCTCTCATGGGAAAAGAAATAAGCACATCTCTAGAAACATTTTCATACGTCAGCTATGGATTCCCTGGACTTGTAAGTGAATCATGGTTCAGCTATGCTTTTTAATTGCAATTCATTTTACATTGTTGTGCACTATTATTATTTTCATTTTATAATTTCTGTCTTGTTTTGCTTTGTATCCCATGCTTTCATTGCCAGGTTAATGCATGATATTAACCAGTACTGTAGCTGAACCCATGTTTCTAAAAAAATGTTTTACTTACTAACAACTTTGTAGATTTTTTGTGCAAACAGTTTTAACAAAATAAATTGAAGGGTGATCTGTAATTATATGAAGCACCTAAGAAATGTAGTAATACCAAAATGTGTTTTGCTAGTAGTTTTTATTTATAAGATCCAGATTTTTTTTAGCAGGGTACCACTGCACACCATGTGGCACACTAAATATTCTAGCTTCTAGTTCTGCACTGATTTGAATACAGTACATTGTATTTATAGATAAGTTCCTCAATTTATGTTAGAATACATGAAAATAAAAAACTGAGAAATGCCAAAGTCAAAATTGCCAAAAAGGCAACAAAAACAAACATTTTTAAACAAAAATATGAATATAAATGAAAAAAGGAAATCCAAATAGCCAAGAGGATAGTACACCTCTAATACAAAGTTGTAAATAGTAGACAGTCCACTCATAAATAGATCTGGATCTACAAATCTACAGATCTGTAAATCTAATTTGCATGCACTGTGAACAGGCAATAAGGCAATGAATTTCGAAGCTATGTTGAAGGCCTATGATCCACAATGGATACCTTCTAACTGGAAGGCTCGACTATTTGATGGCCCCAAAGCTGGCAAACATGCCTAAAAGTAAATAGGAAAGCCTGAATTAAGAGTATAATGAAATTGGGTATGTGCAAAAAAATGGAATGCAAACACGTAAAGAAAAAAGTATGGGTCCTATGCTAATCCCTGAAAAATCAAAAGCAGCACAGTAAATCCTACCTAGCTGTGTTAATCACCCATCACTAAAACAAGTTGCGCAAACTCCTATGGGCCACTGCTACGAGTGAACTTCATGGCAAAGCAGAAAAGCAAGGCATAAATCTCCATTGAGTTTTGCGCTGACAATAAATTATAAGTTACTCCGATAGACTTTGACATCCAAACCCTATGCTAATAAGATTTTATAGATCACTTGCAAATCAGGGCACTGCCGTAACTGCAAAAAGCAGCAAAAAGATTTACGAGTTCCAAAGACCACTCACAAGTAGTTTTCTAACCCTTGCTGAGTCCCCCAGAAGCATTTAAAGTAGCACAAAAAATATGAACATTTTACATTATTTCACATTTAACAGTCTGATATCAAAATATGTGTAATTAAAAAATATATGTTAGTATTAAGCCTTTTTTTGTGATAACTAAATCATATTTTAATATAAGATAGACACATTTTTACTGATTGCAGCTATAAATACAATTGTCACATCTATTTAATAACAAAATATACTTTTAAATAAAAAACAATTACTTTCTATAGATATCTAATGTTTCCTTGAAGCTGCAGTTACCGACAGTTTTTACAGCACTTCCCACTTTTTATAAGATTATGACGTTCCCATATCCTGTTGGCTCCTACAGCCCTGTCTCATTTGCAAAGTTTGTTTTGGCTGCTCCCTGCACAGAAACCTGTTGCAGCTAAGGCAATTGCTCTAAGCTGGGTGAGTGAAAGATTTACATTAGTGTATAAATTAGGGAAAAAAAGCTCCCGCAGCTGATTTACAGATGTGCCCTAACTTAGAGCACCTGACTTACATAGGGCACTATGTGTCTAAATTAACAGCAAATCCAAAGATTTAGGCAGATAGCTTTTTCTTTGGGTGTGAAACGGCCATCAGGTGATCTTAGGTAATATGTATCTGGACTATATATCCCTCACTTGCTGTGTTTGACAATGAGGTTCCCTAATGGGCGACCTGTGATTCTTTGTTACTACAAAGTAATTCTAGGTTGTTACAGACTGAATATATTATATATTATGATTGAGTATTTCTGAGTTGACTCTATGTTACTATTGGTTTTACATGTTTGTCAGAAAGTTTTACAGTTATGTAATCTATCTCAGTTGGAGTGTGAAGCCCTAGAAAGACTCAAATTATAAGTGCTAGTCCTCAAGTCTATTTATAGGTGTAATTGATGGTAGTGATAAGTTTAAAGTAATGAGTAGTAAGTAGTAAGTAGTAAAAGTGGTATTTATTAATTTTTGATAATTGTGGGCATGCCAAAAACATGATGGATTTTGATTAACACACTTATGGTACCATTTTGAACAATAATAAGTGAAAATAATAGGACACAGAGATATTTTTTGCCAAGTATATGTTCAAAACTCATAAAGAAAGTGTTCCATTTCCAAACACTTCAGTCCTTCTAAAAGTCGAGTGATGAGAAACACCACCACTTTGAATTATAATACATCATTCTTTCAACCTTTATCCCTGCTGAGCTTTTGTTCAACCCCAGGCAAGTCCACTTTTAATTCTGTTTTTTATATTTAAAGATCATTTTCAGTGTTTTTTCTTTGAGATACCTGATCAATTCATTATGTTGTTTTATATACTGTTATGGAACAACACTAGCTGAAAGGGAAAAAAAGGTTTTATGACAATTCCAATAAATTATGCTACAGTAGGAACGTGTGGCTAATTACTCAACTTCATTGGTAGAAGCAAATGGTTGTATATTTAGCATCAGTTCACATTTTCAAAACCTCAACATTTATGATTACTCATATCTATTTTCAATTGAATTCAGTATTCAAAACTAAAATGAAAACGTGCACTGCTTTTATTTTTTTTTAATTATTTATATGTGTAAATAAATTACAGAGATTGTTTCTGCCCTACCCACACTTCTGAATATTCAAAGCAAACCATTTTTTTGTCTTATCTCTTATATGAAAAAAAAAAAACTAACAAGAATGCAACATAATGAATGTATAATAAGGGACATAGTAATAAATATTGTGTATTGTGTTTTATACATATCACCATTGAAAAGGTGATGATTACATCTGTAGAAAAAACTTACCTTTTTGAAGCACTAAAATGTAGCACTATTCAGAGACCGAAGCAAAATGGTTCAATATAACAAAGACAAATCAAAAATGAAATGTTTTATACTTATAGCATTATTTCATAAGATAATACAAAAATCACTTACATGTGGGTTGCCATATTCTGTCTAAGACATCCCATGATTGTATTATCTTAATGTACCTGAATGTATTAGTACTTGCATACAATTCCAACTCCCTAATCTGACAGTTTCCTAAAGTTAGCTTCCCAGTGATTATCGTTACTATGATGATCACTTGACAGAAAGAGGGTTTTCTCCTCACAAGCTATTTTTAATAGAGAAATGGAGCTTCTTCAAAGCCTTCATTTCTAAGATAATACCAATGCTATCAGAAGACTGCAATAGTCACAGAAATCATCTGTTAGCTGCACCGACACTGAACCCCCTTATTGAAGAATGTGCCTCCACACCTCTTTTAATTAAGCTGGAAAACACACCCTCTGTCTTGAATATTTCATATTGGCCAGAGCTATCTTGCCTCCCTCGCTTTCATATATGAGAGATTTCCTGCATGGCTTGCATGGTTCAGAAGGGAGACGGTGGCTATTTTTTCAGCCCTACCTCCTTTAAAAAAAACACTTAGAAGACAAATTAAGAAAACTGTCATCAAAAAAACCCATTGTAGGTGCCATCTTCCCAAAAAGGAAACAGGAATGCTATAAAACATATAAACTCATTAGCATAATTGAAGCAGGTATTTTGCTAATGCCATTATAACAGTCTGAGTTATGTAGGAAACAATAACTTATCCACAATGGAAGCAACATGTTGAAACTGATAGGGAAGCATGAGAAACAGATAAAGGTTCTTCATGCAGGATGTTAACCTGAGCAGTGCCATTAAACCTTTTTTACTGGTTACCAATGCCCATGGTGGCCTACTTTGAGATGCAAACAACTTTCCATAGAGTACCACTGCACACCCCATGGCAAACTAAATGTTCTACTTTCAAGTTTTGCACTGATTTGAATACAGTACATTGTAGTTACAGATAATTTCCCCAATAATCCATTTATAGCTGTTATCAATGGTAGTGATACATTTAAAGTAGAAGACTCTCCTCACCTCTCTTGTTGTCTCTCTGAGGACAGGTAGGAAGGAAGTGAAATGTTTAATTATAGGAGTTGATTATCATACAGGTAATTTAGACCAATTTAGAGATTTTAGTATCAAATTGGATAATGACGAGACCACAGACATGTGAAGGTGTCTATTATGAGGCACCAATGAAGGTGACTAGATAGAGGATTTTGGGAGGGAGCAGATATACTTGGTTTATCAATAGGAAATATGGTGTCACCAGTGGTGAAATTATATATATTTTTTTTATAAGAACAGAGAGTAGTCCAGTAAGAGTGGTGTAAAATTATGTTTTAAACTAAATATAACATATATAATTGTCAGTGTTGGTCACGTTGCGATGTTGGTAACGCAATGTTAAATAATTGAGGCCCTCACAAAGTGAGGTCCACAACTGCGAGCCTCACAAAGCAAGGCAAGCAGTTGAGGCACGCGACTGCGAGGCAAGTGGGACTTTAGACTGCAATGAGCGCTCATCGCGAGGCCCTGGTAACTGGTAAAGGCTGTGATGAGTGCCAAAGGACTTTAAAACACCTTAGACATTGCAGGGCCAGCGGCGCTCATCGCGAGGCCCCGGGAATTAGGCTGCAATGAGCTTTAAAACACCATAGACATGAGCACAGAAGGCGCTCATGTCAATGGCTGTGATAGCCGGTTAAAAAACTTAGCACTTTGCAGCTGATTGAGAGGCATTCAGTTTTCTAATTTAACGGCCAAAATAGTTTCAAGCGCGTAACTCTAAAAACCTGAAAAAATAGCCAAAAAAAAAATAACACACTCACACACAGCACAGGGGGAGAGGAGGAAGCCTGTGAGTGAGGTTGCAAGTGAATTTTAGCAATATTTGGCATTTTTCGTAGATCGAAAATCGGCTAAGCAAGGAAAAAAATGGGTGCCAAAAAAAGGAAATATTCTGAAACAGGATGAAAACGAGGCTAAGCAACGCCAGGCATGCAGGACTTAGAAAATACACGACGCCGAAGAAAGTAATACACATGAACAACGCGGGACTTAGAAAATACACGATTACTAAAAAAGTAACACGAACAACACCAGGCATGCAGGACTTTGAAAATAAAACCAACGGCATTCAGCGCGCACAATGCAAAAATTCAGCAGACACACAGAGGAGAATGACTCAGGGAAGGGACAGGGGAAGATGCTGGAAAGAGACACATGGCATTCCCAAGCACAAAAGTTGCAGCTTAACGAGGCCTGCAATGAGCAGCAAAGGTGCTCATTGTGAGGCCAGTACAGTAGAAGGGAAAAGAGGGTTGCAATGAGTGCCGAAGGTGCTCATTGTGAGCCACACACTGAGAGCTGAAGGTGATCATTGCAGAGCACGAAAGTTGTGGGTTCACAAGGCCTGCAATGAGTGGCATCGCGGGGCCCGTACAGTACATGGGGGGAGAGGCTCTCAATGAGCCCCGAAGGCACACAGCACAGGGCTCTAGAGGAGCGCCGAAGGTACAGCATTCCCAGCCTTACAATTTTATTCCCGTCATTTTTGATGGGCAAGTAGCTAGGTATTAATAATGTTCTATTTAAATTGGGAGCTGAAATACATCTAAATTATTTAATAATGTGCTCTGATTTACATTTCAAATTAAGTGGATACTTTTACTCTTTTACCTTTGTAAAATTACTTGTTCTTATCTTCACTTCACAAAAAGATTCAATAAAATTTTAAATACAGCCTTATTCCTTTGATCCTAAAGACATAGAAGGAAACTGCATTATGTTTTCAAACAGTATATTTGTCAAAAGAAATAGCTTTAAGGAGACTGTACTATCTTACATCTGAGCATGCTGTCTCCCATGGAGACAACTAAAGCCCCCATTTATCTAAATTATCTTAGTAATATGACAGAGTGATTGCTCACTAATGGTCAGTAACAGTTTCTTTGTCATTTTCATAGTCATTAACTTCTCAGAATGAACTCCAGAATAAGCTGCCAATGCTCCCTGAGTCGAATGTAAAGTAGGCTACTTCAGCACTTAATAATATCAAAATCACCAAATCTAAATATTTTCAAATTTATGAAATATATTGAAAGGAAGATGAAATCCAGGATATTTTATCTAGTGCTACTTCTATTTATTTTGAGCTGCTAGTCCAGAGAAACAAGGAGATCCGTTACACAACCCTAGTTTTTTGTTTGTACTGTCATGGTTTTTCGTGTATTAAAGGAACAAATTGCATGCAACCACATTAACTGCTTTGGTGTCATATGTTTGCTTTTATATTACCATCTCTGGACATATGTTCACATTACAAAGGCATATCAGTGATCAATCTATAGTGGAATGAATCAGGTATCCAAAATGCAATACAAATGAAAATGTGTGTTTTGTTTTTAATTACTTCAATTATGTAACCAAAAAAGGTATATATATTGTATTTTCACTCTCAGCTAATTATGAAAAACTGTGAAGATACATAGTATTCTAACCTTTTAGGTAGAGGGAAGAAAAAAATAAAATAAAATGGTTGCATAAGTATGCACACTGTAATGATATAGGAATCACAAAGTTGTGGAGACCAGTAGCCAAGGTCAGCAATAATCCAGTTCAGCAACTTGTAGGTTAAACAGGAACAAGCTTTTATTGAAGGGATCAGGAACCAACAATAATCTGGCAAGGTACATTTGACAGGAAGTGCCTTATATAGGCCAAGGACTAGACACAGCTGAAGAGACTTAGGTACTGATAAAATTGCTAGCAGAGTCAAGCTTATAAGGTCTCAATGGAATTCACAAAAGGCAGGCTGGCGCAGTGGTAGGGAAGAGGTATAGCAGCCTGGGGACCAGGGTTCAAAACCCAGCAGAGTCAATTCCTCACATTACCCCCGCCTCTATAGGTGCAGCCTCTGGATGCCCTATTACCTGGTTTAGCAGGGTACTGCACATGAAAAGACCGAAGTAGATCAGGAGCGTGAATATTGTCCACTGGTTCCCACGAACTCTCCTCCTCACCATAGCCTTTCCAGCGAACCAGATACTGAAGTTTGTTACGGAATATCCGGGAGTCAAGAATTTTGTCCACTTCGTACTCATCCTCACCATCCACGAGGACTGGAGGTGGGGCAGGCAGGGCTCGGCCAGGGAAAGTATTTTCATGAACAGGTTTAAGCAGTGCAACGTGAAACACTGGATGTATTTACATGAAATTCGGGAGTTGCAAACTGAAGGTGACAGCATTGATCTGAGCAATGATCTTAAAAGGTCCCATGAACCTTTGACCCAATTTATGAGAAGGAATCCGAAGCTTAAGATTCCTTGTTGACAGCCACACCTTGTCACCAACGCGATAGACTGGGGCCTCCTTTCTATGCCTATCAGCAGCTCTTTTGTAACATTCCTGAGCCTCCAAAAGAGTCTCTTTCAACAGTGCTTGGGAATCAAGTAAGGCGGTTAGCCGGTCAGTGACAACAGGAATGGAAGTAGTAATTGGGAGACTGAGTAGAAAGGTCAGGTGGTAACCATAGTTGGCAAAAAATGGGCTCAAAGAAGTGGAGCAGTGTTGGGCATTGTTATAGGCAAACTCCGCCGTGGGTAGAAAATCCAGCCAGTCATCCTGCAGGTAACTAATATAGCACCGCAAATATTGCTCCAAAGTCTGGTTGGTTCGCTCAGTCTGTCCATTACTTTGCGGATGAAAAGCTGACGACAGATTTACATTAATACCTAGATTAGAACAAAAATGTTTCCAAAAACGAGACGTAAACTGCACTACCCTGTCAGAAACTACTTCATCAGGCACTCCATGCAAGCGTAAAATTTCACGAATAACCAGGTCAGCCGTCTGTTTAGCTGAAGAGAGACCACGAGCTGGTATGAAATGACCCATCTTAGTTAACCTGTCCACAACAACAAGAATGGTAGTGTGTTCCTTAGAGGGGGGTAGTTCCACAATAAAGTCCATGGATATAGATCCCCAGGGACGATGAGGAATCGGAAGAGGCTGAAGCAAGCCAACAGGGGATGAGCGAGGAGTCTTATGTCTGGCACACACATCACAAGAGGACACATACTTCTTAACATCCTCATGATACTTCGGCCACCAAAAAGATCAGGCAAGTAGGTCTTGCGTCTTTCGGATTCCTGGATGACCTGCTGGTTTTGAGTCATGGTAGAGACGTAAAAGGTCCAGTCGCACTGACTCCGGAGCAAACAGACGTCGTTGAAAAATCCAAAACCCATTAAGCATCGTCATATGGAGATCACGAGGAGGATCACGAAGAACTGGGTCTTCAGCGTAGCCCTTTTTAATGCGAGACATCAGATCAGAAGGAAAAGCAACTCCTATAAATATATCCTCCGGCAAGATGGTGGTCTTGGTTACGGTAGCATGGAGGGGGTCAGCTATTCTAGACAAGGCATCCGCCTTACCATTCTTGGAGCCTGGACGGTATGTAACCAAAAAATTAAACCTTGAGAAGAATAGGGACCAGCGTGCTTGTCTGGCTGACAGTCTCTTAGCTGATCGAATACATTCCAGATTTTTGTGATCTGTGAGGACAGTAATTGGATGGGTAGCTCCCTCCAAAAGATGTCTCCATTCGGTGAAGGCAGCTTTTATAGCCAATAGTTCTTTATTCCCTATGTCATAATTTCTTTCTGCTGGCACCATCTGTCGGGAATAGAAGGCACACGGATGTAACAGCATCTTAGGTCCAGTCCTTTGAGACAGTATAGCACCAACAGCTGAATCAGAAGCATCAACTTCCATAATAAATGGTAATTCTGGCTGAGGATGTACCAGGACGGGGGCAGATGTAAACAGAGTCTTTACTCAGGAAAATGCGGTATCAGCCTTATCGGACCACTGAAAAGGAGTCCCCTTACGTGTGAGTTCAGTGATCGGTGTAATAACGGCAGAGAAATTCTTAATGAAACGCCTGTAAAAATTGGCAAACCCCACAAATCTCTGGACATCTTTTTCATTCTTGGGGATAGGCCAGTCCAGCACAGCTTTAATTTTACTTGCGTCCATAGTTAAACCTTTAGGAGTTATGACATACCCCAGGAATTGAATTTCTGTTTGTTCAAACTCACATTTTTCTAGTTTAATGTATAGGTGGTGGGTACGAAGGCGCTCCAGAACTATACGGACCTGTTTTCTGTGGTTTTCAAGACTATCAGAGAATATTAGGATATCATCCAAATATGCCACAACAAACTGATCCAGGAGATCTCGTAGTACATCATTGATAAGATGCTGGAAAGTTGCAGGGGCATTACAAAGCCCAAATGGCATTACTAGATATTCGTAATGCCCGTACCTGGTTCTGAAAGCTGTTTTCCATTCATCATTTGGTCTTATGCGAACCAGATTATATGCCCCCCGAAGATCAAGCTTTGTAAATATTTTAGCTGAGCGAAGTCTCTCCAAAACTTCAGGAATGAGAGGCAAGGGGTAGCGGTTTTTAACAGTGATGTTATTAATGTCCCTGTAATCAACGCATGGCCGTAGGCTGCCATCTTTCTTCTCTACAAAGAATATAGGAGCTCCTGCTGGAGAAGTAGATGGTCGATTAAAACCTTTGGCAAGATTTTCTTGTATGTATTCACGAAGAGCTTTCAATTCAGGCTCAGAAAGGGAATATATATGGCCAAATGGGATAGCAGCCCCAGGCAACAGCTCTATTGGGCAATCATAAGGCCTGTGGGGTGGAAGCTGATCAGCATTCTTCTTATCACAGACATCTGCAAAATCCCGATATTGTAGAGGAAGCTTAGTCAAGTTTGTAGCAACCATTTCATTAATTGTTGTGGCAACAGGTGTTACCTTAGTGGGTTGACAATTCATTAAGCAGTGTTCTGAAGGAAGGGACAAAGTTCTGATCTTCCAATCAATCTGTGGGTTATGCAGAGCAAGCCAAGGTACCCCCAAAATCACTGGAAACTGTGTTGAGGAAATTAGGTGGAAAGATATAGTCTCATGGTGATTCACTTCCAGAGTCAACTTTAAGGGCACAGTCTCATGTGTAACCGGGCCCGACGTAAGTGGAGAACCGTCCACTGTCTCCATTAACACAGGTGAAGAATTAGGGATAGACAGAATTCCATTTCCTGCTGCAAATTTAATGTCCATAAAGTTTCCACCTGCTCCAGAATCTATCATAGCTGTAGTTGAAATTTTATGATCACCACATTGCAACGTGATAGGCACCACAAAATGAGGATGTTGAGTCAACATACCCTCTTCACCATGAGCCAGAGAAAACAAGGGTTGTGTGACAGAATCCAGTTGATCTGCAATCTGGGATTGGTGTCGAATCTGTGCGCCCTCAGCAGCCATAGCTATTGTTCTTTTGGATTTGCTAGGGCAATTGATGGCATAGTGCCCTGCACTACCACAATACAGGCATAAATTGTGAGTGCGTCGCCACTGTTTTTCTTCATTGGATAATGGCCCTCTTATTAGATTTACCTGCATAGCCTCAGACTCAGAGTCTGAAGGTGTTTGTGGGGTTGGAGTAGAAATTCTTGAATAGGAAATAGGAGTAGTACTTGGTCTAAAAGAGCCCTGTCTTTCCAGTCTTCTTTCAGAAAGTCTCCGATAGATACGGATAGCCAAACGCACGAATGCATCAAAGTCAGCAGGAAGATCAACACGAGCTAGCTCATCTTTTATAGCTTCTGAGAGACCTTTTCTGAAGTGGAGCCGATTGGTTCCAGGTAGTATCAGCAACCCACTGTCTAAATTCAGCAGCATATTCAGCCACGGAGCACCTCCCTTGATGCAAATGAAGTAGAGTGGCTTCTGCTGTAGCACATCGATTGGGGTCATCAAAAACTAGGCACATGGCCTCAAGAAAGTCATTTAGATTACCCAAGACTGGACTGTCCTGTTCCAGAAGAGGGGAGCCCCAAGCCAGGGCTTCATCTTTGAATAGTGAAAAAATAAATCCCACCTTCTCTCTTTCAGATGAAAATTGGTGAGGTAACATCATGAAGTGCAAACGGCATTGATTTAGGAAACCCCTAAATTTTTTTGCAATCTCCTCCAAACTTTTCTGGCAGGGGCAAGCGGGCATCTTGTGCAGGTGTAACAGTAGCAGCTGAAACATCACGTGCCCTGTAGCTGGTGTACTCACTGTGCATTGACTGAAATTTATTTTGCAGTTCAGCTACCTGGTCCTGCAGCACTTGAATGGTCTGTGCCTGGGTCTGCACAGTTCTTGCAGTAAAAGCAACCTGCTGGGCCAATGCAGAATCTGTCCCGGCGGTCTCCATGAAAGGGCCAGATTATTCTGTAATGATATAGGAATCACAAAGTTGTGGAGACCAGTAGCCAAGGTCAGCAATAATCCAGTTCAGCAACTTGTAGGTTAAACAGGAACAAGCTTTTATTGAAGGGATCAGGAACCAACAATAATCTGGCAAGGTACATTTGACAGGAAGTGCCTTATATAGGCAAAGGACCAGACACAGCTGAAGAGACTTAGGTACTGATAAAATTGCTAGCAGAGTCAAGCTTATAAGATCTCAATGGAATTCACAAAAGGCAGGCTGGCGCAGTGGTAGGGAAGAGGTATAGCAGCCTGGGGACCAGGGTTCAAAACCCAGCAGAGTCAATTCCTCACACACACCTTTAAACTAATACTTTGTTGAAGCACCTTTTGATTTGATTACAGCACTAAGTCTTTTTGGGTATGAGTCTATCAGTATGGCACATTTTGACCTGGCAAGATATCCCCTTTCTTCTTTGCAAAAACACTCCAAATCTGTCAGATTGCGAGGGCATCTCCTGTGCACAGCCCTCTTCAGATCACCCCACAGATTTTTAATCAGATTCAGGTCTGGGCTCTGGCTGGGCCATTCCAAAACTTTAATCTTCTTCTGGGGAAGCCATTCCTTTGTTGATTTGGATGTATGCTTTGGGTAGTTGTCATGCGGAAAGGTGAAGTTCCTCTTCATGTTCAGCTTTCTAGCAGAAGCCTGAAGGTGTTGTGCCAATATTGACTGGTATTTGGAACTGTTCATAATTCCCTCTATCTTAACAAAGGCCCCAGTTCCAGCTGAAGAAAAACAGCCCCAAAGCATGATGCTGCCACCACCATGCTTCACTTTGGGTATGGTATTCTTTTGGTGATGTGCAGTGTTGTTTTTGCGCCAAACATATCATTTGGAATTTTGGCCAAAAAGTTCAACCTTGGTTTCATCAGACCATGACACCTTTTCCCACATGCTTTTGGGAGACTTCAGATGTGTTTTTGCAAAATGTAGCCTGGCTTGAATGTTTTTCTTCGGAAGAAAAGTATTTTGTCTTGCCATATGAAGAATACGGTAGATTGTTGTCACATGTACCACACAGCCAGTACTTGCCAGATATTCCTGCAGCTCCTTTAATATTGCCGTAGGCCTCTTGGTAGCCTCCCAGACCAGTTTTCTTCTCGTCTTTTCATCAATTTTGGATGGAGCTCCACTTCTTGGTAATGTCACTGTTGTGCCATATTTTCTCCACTTGATGATGACTGTCTTCACTGTGTTCCATGGTATATCTAATGCCTTGGAAATTCTTTTGTACCCTTCTCCTGACTGATACCTTTTAACAATGAGATCCCTCTGATGCTGTGAAAGCTCTCTGTGGACCAAGGCTTTTTCTGTGGACATGCCACTAAGAAATTTTCAGGAAAGACCAACTAGAGCAGCTTAACTTGATTTGGGGTTAATCAGAGGCACTTTAAATGATGGCAGGTGTATGCTGACTCCTATTTAACACGATTTGAAATGTGATTGCTTAATTCTGAACACAGCTACATCCCTAGTTATAAGAGGGTGTGCAGACTTATGCAACAACATTATTTTTATTTTTTAATTTTCTTACCTCCACCTAAAAGATTTCAGTTTGTTTTTCAATTGAGTTGTACAGTTTATAGGTCACATTAAAGGTGGAAAAAGTTCTGAAATGACAGAAACCTGACATTTTAACAGGGGTGTGTAGACTTTTTATATCCACTGTATATACTGTTATCTAAGGGTTCTTCAAGCCTTTTAACTATGACCAAAACAGCAGCCTAATTAGAAAAATTACAATATGGATTAAAAGACTACTGTAGGCAAAAAAAAGCCCTTTAAGGGAACTACACTTTAAAATAAGTAACATGTTTTCAGAATGTGAAAACACTAAATAAGACAACCTCTAATTTATTATTTTTATATGCAAGTACAGGGAGTGCAGAATTATTAGGCAAAAGAGTATTTTGACCACATCATCCTCTTTATGCATGTTGTCTTACTCCAAGCTGTATAGGCTCGAAAGCCTACTACCAATTAAGCATATTAGGTGATGTGCATCTCTGTAATGAGAAGGGGTGTGGTCTAATGACATCAACACCCTATATCAGGTGTGCATAATTATTAGGCAACTTCCTTTCCTTTGGCAAAATGGGTCAAAAGAAGGACTTCACAGGCTCAGAAAAGTCAAAAATAGTGAGATATCTTGCAGAGGGATGCAGCACTCTTAAAATTGCAAAGCTTCTGAAGCGTGATCATCGAACAATCAAGTGTTTCATTCAAAATAGTCAACAGGGTCGCAAGAAGCGTGTGGAAAAACCAAGGCGCAAAATAACTGCCCATGAACTGAGAAAAGTCAAGCGTGCAGCTGCCACGATGCCACTTGCCACCAGTTTGGCCATATTTCAGAGCTGCAACATCACTGGAGTGCCCAAAAGCACAAGGTGTGCAATACTCAGAGACATGGCCAAGGTAAGAAAGGCTGAAAGTCGACCACCACTGAACAAGACACACAAGCTGAAACGTCAAGACTGGGCCAAAAAAATATCTCAAGACTGATTTTTCTAAGGTTTTATGGACTGATGAAATGAGAGTGAGTCTTGATGGGCCAGATGGATGGGCCCGTGGCTGGATTGGTAAAGGGCAGAGAGCTCCAGTCCGACTCAGACGCCAGCAAGGTGGAGGTGGAGTACTGGTTTGGGCTGGTATCATCAAAGATGAGCTTGTCTGGCCTTTTCGGGTTGAGGATGGAGTCAAGCTCAACTCCCAGTCCTACTGCCAGTTCCTGGAAGACACCTTCTTCAAGCAGTGGTACAGGAAGAAGTCTGCATCCTTCAAGAAAAACATGATTTTCATGCAGGACAATGCTCCATCACACGCGTCCAAGTACTCCACAGCGTGGCTGGCAAGAAAGGGTATAAAAGAAGAAAATCTAATGACATGGCCTCCTTGTTCACCTGATCTGAACCCCATTGAGAACCTGTGGTCCATCATCAAATGTGAGATTTACAAGGAGGGAAAACAGTACACCTCTCTGAACAGTGTCTGGGAGGCTGTGGTTGCTGCTGCACGCAATGTTGATGGTGAACAGATCAAAACACTGACAGAATCCATGGATGGCAGTATTTTGAGTGTCCTTGCAAAGAAAGGTGGCTATATTGGTCACTGATTTGTTTTTGTTTTGTTTTTGAATGTCAGAAATGTATATTTGTGAATGTCGAGATGTTATATTGGTTTCACTGGTAAAAATAAATAATTGAAATGGGTATATATTTGTTTTTTGTTAAGTTGCCTAATAATTATGCACAGTAATAGTCACCTGCACACACAGATATCCCCCTAAAATAGCTAAAACTAAAAACAAACTAAAAACTACTTCCAAAAATATTCAGCTTTGATATTAATGAGTTTTTTGGGTTCATTGAGAACATGGTTGTTGTTCAATAATAAAATTAATCCTCAAAAATACAACTTGCCTAATAATTCTGCACTCCCTGTATAGTATGCAAAAATATACAGGCAGTGTGCATCTGCAGAATGGGAAGGAGGTAGATACATTTGTCAGTTCATTCATTAGTAAGGAAAAAGTGGGATCAAATAAATACCCTATTAAGCACAGACAATGACACAATTTAAGATATTTACAGCCTTATTAAATTGCAATTTGGCCAATTGAATAGGGCTCTATATAAGGACATAGCACACTTTTCTACTGAAGTTTTTAGTTCGTGAACTTCTATCCCAAAGCAAGGTCTTCATGCTATGTGCTTATATAGAGCCCTTTTCAATTGTCCGAATCACAATTTAATAGGGCTGCTAAAAAGTTTCATCATTGTTTGTGCTTAATAAAATATTTATATTATCCCATTTTTTTCCTCTAATAGTCATATGAATGTAATGGACTAAGGGGTTATCTTAAAAACCCTACTTTTTTCTAAAAGCAATTATTTCATTAACTATAACTTTGTTTACAAGAACACATTTTGTGGAGCAGAGATTGCAATAAACAAGTTCAAAAGGAAAATGGAATCTTGCAGTAAAGAATAATTGTTTAAAATGTGAAAAATTTAATGATTGTTTTTTTTTAACCTTCTAACATTTTGCATATTTTGTATTATTCAAAAGACCATATACAAAAACTTGTGCACCAACAACTTGAAGATAATGGTGCCACAGTGGTCCTTCCAGATTCATGATCTATACAGAAAGTTCTGTTCATATACAGCATCTTAACACTATGGGAAATATGCAGTATGCTTGCAAACTAGAAGCAAAAATCCACCTTCCCGGCATATGACACACAAGGAAGTCAGAGGCGGATATACCAGCGGTGGAGGTGGTGCAGTGCACCAGGGCCCTCCTCTGGTGCCCAGCGCTGTGCAAATTATTTAAATAAATTATTGCATTAATTTTTTTTGTAATGTATAGGGCTCCCTGCGGCCCCTACCCAGCCAAATCTATCATGATCTCCCCTGTGCCTCCTTGGCAGCACACTTGTCTGGCCTGAAATTGGTGTGTGCCAGTTTAAAAAACAGCATATCTACTGGCAGAGTAGAGCAGTTTAGTACGCTGGAGATGTGTATCAGGGAAGAAGTTAAGAGCGCAAGATCTGCAAAGTGGATGGGTTTTGTAAAGGAGGAGCAAAGGAGATAGGAATGCGTGCAATGTGAGGTGGGTGCTGAGAGGGTATATCTGTAGAGGATGTGACAGGAAAGTGTGTGCACGTCCTGGAGCAGTTTGCTGTTATGAAAAGGGGTTTTCTTGAAGGGAGCAGTTGTTCGGAGGTGCCTGGGAAACGCGCAAAGAGTGACTTCGTCCCTGCAGGGCCTAGTGCAACAATTTTTGCACCAGGGCCTTCGATTCTCTAGCTCCACCACTGAGGGAAGTATAAGATCATCCCTGACAGCAATCACAGACATTTTTATGACAGGGTTCAATATGCATTTTTTTAAGCAAGTGTTTGCTAAATGGATATGAAGGTAAGACTTCTGTATGAGTTTAAGAACTATGAAGCTACATCATTTTGCTTTTTGGCTTTCAGTTAAGCTCTTGAGTGTTAAGCATGTAGCAGTTACTTACATGGTGCCTCATTCTATTATCGGCCGTAGGAGATGCGGGGCCTATTTTATTCCCTTCCGGCCGAGGGCTCCGGCAGGCAAGAGTTTCGGCCGCAAGAAAGCCCCGGTTGCTATTCTATTGCTACGGGAATCCTCTCGGCAACGCTAAAACCGAGCCGCAGCTTACTTGCACCAAAAAGGTCCCGCAAGCACACAATTAAGCACATAATATAGCCATCCTGCACTCTGATGAGACGATAAAGTGATTGGAAGTGTTAGCATTCATAGCACAACATTCCCCTACACTCATATCTAAAAATAATTTTTATTTTAATTCATGTCAAATATCCGTGGACAAAGTCCCGAGGGCTGGCTTGGAGCACTTTAGACCCACCCAGGCTGCGGGACGGAAAATAAACCGTTAATGAAATAGCGGATTTGGGTGATGTGCAAGCTTGAGAGGGTGTTGTTATTAATCCTCATGTCCCCCATTATGATGCCTATCATTTACACAGCTTTACAGTGCCATCTTGAATTTATATTTGCATTTAAAGTTTTCTGTCCTTGCGGCCGGTTGCATGATATGCGGCCGGCCGTAAGGGGGATATCCTTGCGGCGCCGTCCATTTGAATTGCAAGGTAAAGGTAACTCTACACGGGGCCGTAAGACGGCCGCAAGGAATCGCAGCTTTGCGGCCGTTTTACGGCCGATAATAGAATGAGGCCCATGGTATTGAGGTTTGCAGCTTCATATCAGGGATTAGCTTATCTTGAGAATGGGAGCATTGACATTATTTTTATTCAAAAAGATTATGAACTAAATTTTTTACCATACATTGCATTCTATGATTAGGATGAATATGTGTAACCAGAGAAGACTCCCTTGTTCTTTTTGCCAAAATCCCTTTGCTCATTCATTTGCCCATAAAACCATAGAGTTATGTGAGGTAGAATCATCTCTTTTGGTAAGGGAATGTAGTGTGGTTAAAGGAATATTTTAAAACAAAGAAAATCAGAAGTGTGGACATTTCAATTTAGCGGTATATGTATTCATTGCTGTTTACTCAGCAGATACAGATTTAGGTCCTATTATGGTGTAAACTTTTCAGAGTGCTAGGTATAATTTATTTAGTAAAATTATTAAGTTTATTAAAATTATTAAAATGTGTAATTTTATCATAAACTGTACGTTCTTGGACAGTGGATAGTTTTGTGGAACAGTTGTTTTTATTTTAATCCAACCAAAGAAATACATGTTTTGACATTTTTATATTTTCATGGGATAGGTTTACCTTTTAAGCAAAGAGTGTATAATAAAATGTCCTTCATGTGCTATCTCTCAGTTCATTAAAAGAAAATACTTTCACCATCAGCAGATGGTGCTATTGCCTTCCCTACATAGAAACTAACTTTTAATGTAAGATAAAAGAAAAATAGCAATCCTCATTTCATTTTTCAGCTTGACTATAATTGTATAACTTATTGTACTATTCTATTGTTATCAAAAGTATTCATTTATTTTATTAAATGTAATTTAAAAAATAGTATATCAATAAATTGTCATTTTTAACTGCAAGTGTTTGTGATTTATACATAAATGTATTCTGATTTTAACATTTAAATATATTTTTATTGTATTGCCATCACTAGAGCAAATTTATGTTTCTGAAAATATGGTTAAGAATCTTTTTAACTTCAGAAATGACACATTTAGAAACATCTACACTGTGTAGATTTTCCTTTTTCCTTTTTTTTTTTAATATAACTTTTAGTTTGAAGAAAATGATGGACATAGTTGCCGTTTGTAATGTACTAGTAATTTGTTGCACATTTCAGAATACAAATAAGGCAGCTTTTCACTCAGAGTTAATTCTATCACTGAAATTGGATTTAGTAATAACAAAAACATTGTTTTTACCGGTTATTCACCTGTAATAGTTCACTGTGTGTTTGCAATGAATTATTGCACACTGGGTTTGGTAATTAGGTAAGTTTAATATAGGATCTATTGCTGCAGTTTTTCTTTTTGAATGCTGTCACTAGACCTGGCACGGGCAGCATGGATCACTTGAAGGGCCACATGTAAGCTGCAGATATCATCTGAAAGGCTGAATAATATGTTGATCCATTTGGTTGAATATATAACAAACCTAGAAACATATTAGTATACAAGTGAGAGAGGTGCATGAATGGTGGATCAAGTACTAGATAGTGAGGGGAAGGACGATGTGAAGCAAGAGATAGTTAAAAATTGTGTGACTACAATTTACCATGGAAGATTTACCAAATTATAGAAGAGGTTGGGGACATATGGGAAGACTGCAAGCAAATTGACCAACACTCCTCTAGAATATCTCCAAATTTCCATTAAGTAAAGGTTCAATAACCACCTGCATGTTCATTTTAGAATTGTAAATTCGACAAGATCATGCTTTTATATATATATATATATACAGTCAGGTCCATAAATATTGGGACATGGACACAATTCTAACCTTTTTGGCTCTATACACCACCAAAATGGATTTGAAATGAAACGAACAAGATGTGCTTTAACTGCAGACTTTCAGCTTTAATTTGAGGGTATTTACATCCAAATCAGGTGAACGGTGTACGAATTACAACAATTTGTATATGTGCCTCCCACTTTTTAAGGGACCAAAAGTAATGGGACAATTGGCTGCTCAGCGGTTCCATGGCCAGCTGTGTGTTATTCCCTCATTATCCCATTTACAAAGAGCAGATACAAGCTCCAGTGTTCATTTCAAGTGTGCTATTTGCATTTAGAATCTGTTGCTGTTAACCCTCAATATGAGATCCAAAGAGCTGTCACTATCAGTGAAGCAAGCCATCATTAGGCTGAAAAACAAAACACACCCATTAGAGAGATAGCATAAACATTAGGTGTGACCAAGTCAACTGTTTGGAACATCCTTAAAAATAAAGAATGCACCAAGGAGCTCAGCAACACTAAAAGACCCAGAAAACCACGAAAAACAACTGTGGTGGATGACCGAATAATTATTTCCCTGGTGAAGAAAACACCCTTCACAACAGTTGGCCAGATCAAGAACACTCCTCAGGAGGAAGCTGCATGTGTGTCAAAGTCAACAATCAAGAGAAGACTTCACCAGAATGAATACAGAGGGTTCACCACAAGATGTAAACCATTGGTGAGCCTCAAAAACAGGAAGGCCAGATTAGAGTTTGCCAAACAACATCTAAAAAAGCCTTCACAGTTCTGGAACAACATCCTATGGGCAGATGAGACCAAGATCAACTTATACCAGAGTGATGGGAAGAGAAGAGTATGGAGAAGGAAAGAAACTGCTCATGATCCAAAGCATACCACCTCATCAGTGAAGCATGGTGGTGGTAGTGTCATGGCGTGGGCATGTATGGCTGCCAATGGAACTGGTTCTCTATTATTTATTGATGATGTGACTGCTGACAAAAGCAGCGGGATGAATTCGGAAGTGTTTCGGGCAATATTATCTGCTCATATTCAGCCAAGTGCTTCAGAACTCCTTGGGACGGTGCTTCACAGTGCAGATGGACAATGACCCGAAGCATACTGCAAAAGCAACCAAAGAGTTTTTTAAGGGAAATAAGTGGAATGTTATGCAGTGGCCAAGTCAATCACCTGATCTGAATCCGATTGAGCATGCATTTCACTTGCTGAAGACAAAACTGAAGGCAAAATGCCCCAAGAACAAGCAGGAACTGAAGACAGTTGCAGTAGAGGCCTGGCACAGCATCACCAGGGATGAAACCCAGCGTCTAGTGATGTCTATGCGTTCCAGACTTCAGGCTGTAATTGACTGCAAAGGATTTGCAACCAAGTATTAAAAAGTGAAAGTTTGATTTATGACTGTTAATCTGTCCCATTACTTTTGGTCCCTTAAAAAGTGGGAGGCACATATACAAATTGTTGTAATTCGTACACCGTTCACCTGACTTGGATGTAAATACCCTCAAATTAAAGCTGAAAGTCTGCAGTTAAAGCACATGTTGTTCGTTTAATTTCAAATCCATTGTGGTGGTGTATAGAGCCAAAAAGGTTAGAATTGTGTCCATGTCCCAATATTTATGGACCTGACTGTATATATATATATATATATATATATATATATATATATATATATATATATATATATATATATAAATATATTGTTTTCCAGAATGCCAAAAATGAATATTTCACAAACTGTTAGTCTAATTTTTTGCCTTTATATTTAATTATTAGTTGATATATTATAAGGTTAACAAAGTGACATTGAATCATTGAGTGACAAAAATATAAGTCACAAATCCCATGTAAATATCTGTCTTTACATGGCATTAAGACATTAAGAGCTTATAGTTTTCATACATTAGCAGTCATTTAGATCATTTAAAGTTGATTTAACACATTCCTATTGTTGTTATTGGGAGATTGAAATCAGTTGTGATAAAGTTCAAATTAGAACAACAGCAAAGCCATTATTAGATAACCCTGTAGAATAAATGGTTTGCAAATCCAATACAATATCTTATTCCTAATTGAACAATTATTTGTGCAATTCTCTATAAGCAAGCATGTGCAATTGTCATCTAATGCGAGAGCATTGTGGCCCAGTCCAATCTGGGGGGGGGGGGGGGGTTTGGCCCGGGGGGTGCCCTGGTAGGGCAGGCCCTCACTGCACTTCCGTAAAAAAAATATGGAATAGAAAGAATAAATACATTTATATTTATTTATACAGCAACATCACATAGAAGGGCCCCGGTGCATTGCCTGGCTTCATCAACGTTAGTTCTGCTCCTGGGATTGAACACATACTAAACTTTTCATCTTTTTGGAGACAACAAAAATTCACAAATCATATTTCTCTTCGTTGCATGTAAAATATGGGATTTGATAATAAACCAGTGTGAGATCTTTTTTTGAAAAAAAAAAAGTTCATAAAGCAGAAAAAAATATTGAAGTATTTAACTGGTCTGGTGATTTGCCTCTGACAGCCAGTGAGCAGTAATATATATGTATGATTCATACTTGTTTGCCAATGAAATCTAGAGACATACATAAGTATGCTCTGTGCATTTCAGGTTAGTTTCATTGAAGTTTAAACATCTTATAATTCATATTTCTTTCCATAGAAAACACAGCTTTGATAATGTTTAAGCAAGTAGTATTAAATATATGAAAAAAATTGTGTTCCATGTTCCTTAAAAACAGTATGCCGGAGCTCTCCTATTAGAAAAGTTTGCAACAATACAGTGGCATCAGTATAAAGCTACAGTAATTGGTAGGGCTGATTTGATGTAATAGGCGTGCAATGTAGGTGATTTAATGATAAGGGAGATATTGATATGATTTTATTTTATTTGTCACAATAGTGAGGCCTAGATAACTGCATTTTACAAAATATCATGCCCAATCATCAGAGATTCTACAGAATAAATGTTTAAAGTTCCATGGCATCCCAGTGCATTACATACAACATGCAACACTGTATTGTGAGTTATATTGCCATCATAGTAACCAGCATAACTATTTTTAAATTGATTACAAAAAGAAACATTTATGAAACATACAACCTCCAATAGCATATTTTTATGATTAGTCATCACTCATTATGATGTCTATCACAGTCATTTTTGAGAGGTGGCAAGATATAAGGAAATACACTACACATAAAGGCTTCAAAACTAATATGATTAAAATACTCAAAAACTAAAGGAAATGCTGTACAACAGGCATCAAGATAAGTGAACATGTTTGATTACAATCATGTGTGCGAGCCTTGTGGCCCAGTCCATTCTGGAGGGTGTGGAGCTAAGTGGGCCCTCAGTACACAGTGCAGTAAAAAAGTGCGGGTTGGCAAAAGTTGTTGCTAACGCTGCGAGCATCGCGAAGCGAGGGCCACAGTTGCTGGCAAGGAGCATCAAAGGTACTCCTTGCGCTGCTGATGAGCGCCATAGGCGCTCATCCCTACGACGGGACTTAAAGCGCAAAACTTACGGACTTAACATGCACAAATACGAGCCGCGGGACTTAGAAAAAAAAACATTATGAGCTTGCAAAAATACGACCTTAGTGCCCGAACCCCACGCACATAAAAACATTTATGGCTGAAGACTTTGCCAACCAATTCATTGTATCCACAATGAACTCTCCTCTCACCGTGGCTCACACACATCACCCTCTCAACTAACCCAACTAACCAACAACACCCAATCTACTCCCCTCCCCATTCCCACAGCCACTCTGAACTACTTTACCCTGCAACAGAAGATGAAGTCTCCATCCTAATATCATCCTCTCACCTCACCACCTGTCCTTCGGATCCTATTCCATCTCAGCTCATCCCTCCCCTCTCTACTACACTAATCCCAGCTCTCACACACATCTTCAACCTTTCCCTAAACACTGGCATGTTTCCATCATCTCTAAAACATGCCATAATTACACCCACTCTCAAGAAACCCTCATCCGATTCTGACATTGCATCTAACTATCGCCCTATCTCTCTACTTCCCCTGGCTTCCAAACTGCTGGAGCGGCTCGTCTATAACAGCCTTACCAGTTTCATCTCCTCTAACTCTCTTCTGGATACTTTCCAATCCGGCTTTCGGCCCCAACACTCCACTGAGACAGCCCTCATAAAAGTCACCAATGACCTGCTCACCGCCAAGTCTAAAGGCCACTTTTCTATTTTGCTTCTTCTGGATTCTCTGCCGCCTTTGACACAGTTGACCATCCGCTCCTACTCCACATTCTCTCCTCCCTTGGCATTCGAGACACTGTTCTCTTGTGGTTTTCATCATACCTCCAAGAACGATCATTTAGCGTCTCCTTCTCCGGCACATCTTCTTCTCCTCACCCCCTGTCTATTGGCATACCCCAAGGATCAGTCCTAGCCCCCCTCCTCTTCTCCATCTACACATCCTCACTCAGCACCCTAATAAACTCTTTTGGGTTCCAGTACCATCTCTATGCAGTTGACACCCAAATCTACCTCTCAGCACCAGATCTATCCCCCTCTCTTCTAGCACACATCTCAGACTGCCTCTCTAGTATATCCTCTTGGATGTCCACCCACCATTTGAAACTCAACATGTCTAAGACTGAACTCTTAATCTTCCCACCCTCTACTACAGCTTCAATTCCTCACATCTCTCTCTCTGTCAACAATGCCATCATAACTCCCACCTCCCAAGCCCGTTGTCTCTGGGTTCTACTGGCCCCTGCCCTCTCTTTCATCCCACACATACAGTCTCTAACCAAATCCTGTCCTGTCTACTCTCTCCCTACTGTACCACATACACACTTCAACCTTTAGATTGTAAGTCTGCGAGTTTCAATCCTGCAAAGTGCTTTAGGGAATGCACTATGGACACCGGATTCCAAGCTCAAAGACAGGGCTCTCCATTCATTGCAATGTGTGAATCTTGAACTTGTTATTGCCTGCAACTTAACTTATGTATAGCGCTATGGAATATGTTGGCGCGTTACAAATAAACCATAATAATCACATAAATAGTTGTGAGCGTACGAGTTGTTGCTAACGCTTGCGCGCTCCTTGCCAGCAACTGCGACCCACGCAAACTTTACGTTGTAACGCAAACAACACGACACAGCAACTGCGACCCTCGCAAATTTTACCTCGCAACGCAAACAACATACGAGACAAGTTACCACTCATTACGACCCCGCAACCCGCGAACATGAAAAAATTCAAAACACAATAAATACACACAGCACATACATAAAAAGCTTACCTACAGCAAGAGGGAGCATCCAGGACCTCAAAAAAGCAACTTACACCTTTATTTAACTCAAAATAAAAGAGTTTAGACACTCGAAAATTCTCTAAGCAACAGAAAAAATGGCCGCCGAACAAAACGAAAACGAGGCTACAGCACTCTAAACACGCAAAACACCGCAAGAAACTCGCAAAACACCACAAAAGACCTACGGATATTCCGCTAAGATGCATACCACACATTACCCGCCATTTTACGACAATGCGGAAGTACACAACTAAGCTAATGGTTTGGTCTTGCGCACGCACACATTCAGCACGCTTACACAGCAGCTCCACACCTCTAATGCTGCAGCAACATCAAAACAAATTGCTAGCTCTTGAACACAATGCTTCAAAATAGGTAAAGTATATTCATTTATTAATGTATTATATATTTCATTATTATACACCAAACACCCTTAGCTCACTTACAATTTCATTGCCGTCATTTTTTGATGGGCAATTGCAAGTAATAATAATAATTAAAAACACAATAAATACACACAAATAACACACAAAAAGCTTATCCACAGCAAGGGGGGGGGGGCACCCAGGACCTCTTTAAGTGAAGTTACACCTCAATTTAAGTACAATTCAAGAGTTTAGACACCCAAAAATCCCCTAAGCAAGAGAAAAAATGGCCGCCGAAAAAAAAGAAAACGAGGCTACAGGACCCTAAACACGCAAAACACCACGAAACACATACAGATTTTCGGAAAAAGCCGTACGAGGTCCAAGAACAAGGACGTAAAATAATCCGCTGCCGCGTACCACACACATTAGCCGCCATTTTACAACACTAACTTACACAATGCGGAAGTACACAGCTACCCCAACGGATTTTCCTTGCGCACGCACACTATTTACACTACACACTGCACACATTGCTGACACTTACACAGCAGCTCCACAACAGTCAAAACCCACATTGTGTGCTGCAGCAACATCAAAACAGATTGTCAGCTCTTCAACACAATGCTTCCTGCATATATTACTTTAAAATAGGTAAAGTATATTCATTTATTCATTTATTAATTATTTAGCATAAAAAAATGACTGCCAACGCTGCTCATAGCACACAAACAACCAACAGCCTCACAATAAGCTCAGGAGGCGCTCATTACGAGCCATGCGATGAGTGCCAAAGGCGCTCAGCGCGAGGCTCGCAATGAGCACCAAAGGATCTCGGAACACCAACAAAATTAATGTCTCAACCAAATACCATTACCTGCCTTACAATCTTATTGCCGCTAGTCGCTAGTGTATATATATATATATATATATATATATATAAATATATATCACTCTGAGTAGTTCCGCCCCGACCTTTATGAGTGAACTAACAAATACACAATTTTTGCTCCATACTGTTTCAATACCAACAACTTATTTTTTGTTACCCTCTCTAAATATGCGCAAGATTTAAATATATACAGGGGCGGCCCGTCCATTGGGGCGTCAGGGCAAACGCCCCCCCAAATATTTTCTTCACCCTGCAATAAAAAAAACACAACAATGTATTAGTATAACTCAAAAACAAATAAATATAAGGTGTACATCATCATTTCAAGTCTAAATAGTATTAAAAATGAAGTAAAGTTAGAAAAGGGACACTGTCACTTTAAAATAACCCTTGCGCTACATTAACTAATGCTGTGTATCTATCGCCCCCTGCCTGCACCCTGTGTGATCAAATTACAATAGTTATACTGTTACACTGTGTACACTAACCTTTAGACTCTTCTCTCTCTTCAATGAGTCCTGGCCTGGCCCCCTGACCGTTAATGCATGCCGCCCACCATCACAGTGACGATATGCATGGGCGGTCATAAATGTATCAATTAATAAATGACAGTCTTCCATCATTGACCAATCAATGATGGAAGGCTGTCCAGTTACTAAGTGATCAATCTAAACCCACCCAGACCGTTAGCCCTGAGCGCCCGCCAGCAAATAGGGCCTCGAGTTTAAATTTTGATTGACTGATACAGTCAATAAAACCACCAGTTCCCTGTCCCTTCCCCCTTTCTGTTTCCTGACCCTGCTCACGCTGAGACTGAGAGACCTCCCTGGCTGAATCTACTCATCTGCTCTGCCTGCCTAACACAGTAAGTCTACCTGCCTGGCACCTGCCCTGCCCCTGCCCCTGGCCAAACCAAAACCCCTAGTAGCCCCTAATAAAAGTTAGGGGTGACCAGTTACCCCCAGTCCCCCACTATGCCTGCCTAGCCTGCCAGTGCCACCTACCCAGCCACCCACCAACTACCACCGACGACCCCAGCCATCACCCCCATGTGGCCTGTGCCACCCCCGATCAGGCCTGCCCTATGCTAGCCTAGCTATGCCATCATGCCACCACCGGATTACACCGATCACGGGATCGGGGTAGTCGGGTGGTGAGCGGGGTGACACAGGCCCACATGGGGGTGATCGGATCACCCCCTTGATGAGGCCTGTGCCACCCCTGATGACCTCCATGTTGTCGCCCTATGCCACCCCCGAGGCCCGATCACCACCGGGCCCCAGGCACCACCCCGATGCGGCCTATGCTACCCCGGGTATTCGGGCAGTGAGCGGGGTTGACCAGGCCACATGGGGGTGGATGTTCACCCCCATGAGGCCTGTGCCACCCCTGGTCGTGGCCTATGGGCGACCGATGGGCGCCTGACCGTGACCAACCCCACCCTGGATGAACAAACTACCTACCCCCCCCCCCCTATTTTTATTCCATTTTTAGAAGTAACAGGCATGTATATGTGCCTGTCACTTCTAAAGATAAAATAAAAATAAGGGAAGGGGAAAAAAAATACAGTAAAAAGTAAAAACATTATTACAATTAAACAGTAAGCTAACACATTGTTAGTACAGTTAGTAACACATTTTTATACAAAAATAAACAGCTTTAAACAAACATTAAAAATAAAATAAAATAAACAACAGCACATACTTACCTGTAAAATTGACCCCTCCAGCGTTGGCCTTCTGTCCTCTCTGGATATAGATAGTCATGAAAAATAAATAATCCATGTTGATTGAAGCCAATGGTCAAAATAAAATAATCCATGTTGATTGAAGCCAATGATCAAAAATAAAATAATCCATGTTGATTGAAGCCAATGATCAAAAATAAAATAATCCATGTTGATTGAAGCCAATGATCAAAAATAATCCAATCTTGATTGAAGCCATTGTCCATCCATCCATTCTGGCCCATTGAAAGAGGCCTCCACAAAAAAAAAACCGACGCTCTAAAAAAAAAAAAACAACACACTAAAAGAGCTCCTCCTACAAGGAGCCCCTCCCGCGATTAATTGTTTTTTTCCCACGGTCTGCTATATATACTAATTTTTGAAGGACTCTGATTGGCTGAAATTTTTGATTGACATCGATTTCAACCAATGAGAGTCTTCAAAAAATTAGCAAATCAGCAAGCAGGTATGGAAGCCTGTAAGGGTAAAAAAGGTTAGTGTGAACTTGTTTGACCCTGTATGTATTATACATATTACAGGGCTATTTTATGTGATATACATGTTACAGGATAATATCCTGTAACATGTATAGCCAAAAAATAGCACTGTAATATGTATAACAAATAAAGTGTAATAGAAATGCATGAACAATATAATATACCATGTAATAAAGAACATCAATTAATCAAATAATAAATATCAATTAATATATATTGTTGTATGTATATGTTTATGTATATTTATGTGTAATTTTTTATATATATATATATATATATATATATATATATATATTTGGATATATATATATATATATATAGATAAAAATTAATATCAAAATATCACAATAAATAAATATATATATATATATCAATTTGATATATATATATATATATATATATATATATATATATATTTATTTATTGTGATATATTGATATCAATTTTTATATATATATATATATATATATATATTTATTTATTTATTGTGATATATTGATATCAATTTATATATATATATATATATATATATATATATATATATATATATCTATATATTTATTTATTGTGATATATTGATATCAATTTATATATATATATATATATATATATATTTATATATTATTTTTTTTGGGTCTATATGTTATTTAAGGTTTTTAAGGTACGGTTGGGGCCTATATGGTCCCAATTTGTTATTTAAGGTTTTTAAGGTACGGTTGGGGCCTATATGGTCCCAATTTGTTATTTAAGGTTTTTAAGGTACGGTTGGGGCCTATATGGTCCCAATTTGTTATTTAAGGTTTTTAAGGTGCGGTTGGGGCCTATATGGTCCCAATTTGTTATTTAAGGTTTTTAAGGTACGGTTGGGGCCTATATGGTCCCAATTTGTTATTTAAGGTTTTTAAGGTACGGTTGGGTCCTATATGGTCCCAATTTGTTATTTAAGGTTTTTAAGGTGCGGTTGGGGCCTATATGGTCCCAATTTGTTATTTAAGGTTTTTAAGGTACGGTTGGGGCCTATATGGTCCCAATTTGTTATTTAAGGTTTTTAAGGTACGGTTGGGGCCTATATGGTCCCAATTTGTTATTTAAGGTTTTTAAGGTACGGTTGGGGCCTATATGGTCCCAATTTGTTATTTAAGGTTTTTAAGGTACGGTTGGGGCCTATATGGTCACAATTTGTTATTTAAGGTTTTTAAGGTACGGTTGGGGCCTATATGGTCCCAATTTGTTATTTAAGGTTTTTAAGGTACGGTTGGGGCCTATATGGTCCCAATTTGTTATTAAAGGTTTTTAAGGTACGGTTGGGGCCTATATGGTCCCACTTGGTCGTTTAATGTTTTTTAAGTATGGTTTTGTTCTTGAATGGTATGATTGATTTGCTTGTTTTCTTTCAACCCCAGGTGCAAACCCTATGTGGCTGCAGATTTGTTTCTACTCATTGGTCAACTTAATGAACGTGAATACCCTGAGAAGAAGAGCTGACTAATGGTAGGTGTCACTCCTTTAATTTTTCTGTTAATACGTATAGGTGCAATTATGATATTGCTGTAGTCTTGTCACATGAGTTTTTTCAATCTATATTGTATACCAATGAATTTAACACATTGTTACTTTACTTCTTGACATGTCTGCATTGCAGATTATGTATTTCAATGGGCTTTACAAGCATAAGGTCATTGGGCGGGGCTTATAAAGGTCATTATGCCGTCAGGGGGAGGAGTTATAAAAATGGGTGTGGTTTGAAAAAGGGGGAGTGGCTATGTTTCGCCCTGTCGCCCCTCCAACTTGAAAAGTCACCAGCCGCCACTGAATATATATACATATGTTTGGTCAAACAAAAAGCAGATGTTAGAACATATGTATTGCCCGTGAAGCTGCAAATGCCCTTTGGAGTAAGAAGAGTACTTATATTAGAGCCATAGTAAGACAAAAGAGAAATTAAAATTGAAATTCTAGATTCTAAATAATTGACCAGATCCTATATTTCTTTGAACCTCATAACTATTGTAACTTATGATGTGTACCTTCATAGACCCAGTACAAGGTGGGTGCATTCATAAAAGGGTTAACCACAAAACAGTCTATTGTGATGTTACAGTAAGATCATATGGGCTTAGTCTGTACTTTGGCGCTCATTACGAGGCTCCCCCCTTGTGTACTTCAACTTTACTGCTTTGCAATGATCACCTTCGGTGCTCATTGCTAGCACCATGATGAGCACCTGTGGCGCTCATCGTGTGGCTTGCAATGAGCGCCTTTGGCGCTCATTGCAAGCCTCTCCCTCTCACAATGCTCATCACAAGCCGTGCGATAAGCACCTTCGGCGCTCATCTCAGGGCTTACAATGAGCACATACTGCCTACTGTACTGGCCGCTCATTGCACGGTTCATTCGCCTGGCAGTTTTGTGCTTGTGAATGCCATGTGTCTTTTTCCACCATCTCCCCCCTGACCCTTCCCTGTGTGTTTCTCTTCTGTGTTTTATTTTCAAAGTCCCGCGTGCCACTGGGGTCTCCGTTGTGTATTTTCTAAGTCCTGCATGCTAGGCATTTTTGAGCCTCGTTTTCACCCTGTTTGAGATTTTTTGCTTTTTTCGTCCGCCATTTTTCTCTCTCGCTTAGTGTGGTGGAAACGCCAAATATTGGTGTAATTCGCTTGCAACCTCACTCGCAGGCTTCCTATGTCTCCCCCCGTGCTGTGTGTATTGCAATTATGTGTACATTTGTTGTTTTTTTTTGGTGGGTTTTAGAGTTATGCGCTCCACGGTTAGAGTTACGCAATCCACGGTTAGAGTTACAAGCTCCGCGGCTGCTTCGCCTCGCTTCGCAAGGCTTGCATGTGTGACGGCGTCGCTGGCTGCAATGAACGCCTTCATCGCCTGTGCTGCGCGACTGCTTAAGTGCTGGGAGTCTGCTTCTCCTTGATTCGCGAGGCTCGCATGTGTGACGGCGCCGCTGGCTGCAATGAGCAAGTGTGACGACAAATCGCAGTTTGACAACTATTATATGTGATATATATATATATATATATACTGTATATATTATATTACTCTTTGTATTATGATGTAAATAATGGTATTGGTGAATATTTATTTTGCTTTGGGAATTTAATAGTATATTAAAAAGAATCTTAAACTACAATCATCAAACTAATAGCACTATTTTATCACCAGTCATTTAGTCTACACCTAATCTTTGATTGAAATTATATTTCATTCTGCAGTATTTGACGCCTCGGTTTCTCTGATAAAATGACTGAACCTTGCCATGTTCATCTGCGGCATTGCTTGGAATATCTATTTCCTCTGTCACTCTACAGGAAGCTCTCTTCCATGCTCTAATTAACTCCTGTCTCCATGACTACAGCTTTCTTCGCTGGTCTTCCTGACTCATACACTATTTCTACTGTATTTTAGCTATTACTCTTTGTAAAAGCATAATTCACATGTTTCTTATTTTCTATTCTAAAAAGTATACTATCAGTTCAACTGGTCAAGTTTTAATTTGGTGGCGCTGAAAGTAATTTCCCATATAAATCACATAACAACAATACACAAATTAGTACAAGTCATGTGTGGACACCAAATCAAGGCTTAAAGCTTTGTCACTAGATGTGACCAGAGCTTTCACATACTCTTTCATTCATTGATTTACACATTACTCATCCCACTATCATATATATATATATATATATATATATATATATATATATATATATATATATATATATATATATATATGTATATATTTACATTTGTATATAGCACCTTTATCCAAGGTAAACCGGTAGGGGTACGTTTACTGAGCAAACAGAACTAAAGATGTAATAAATTATCTCATCATATCTCGCCTTAACTATTGCAACTGACTCCGTACTGGTCTCCCCATCACACGCTTGATTCGCTTATTACTACTCCAAACCATAATGAACCCCTCTGCTAGACTCATCTACCATACTCAATGCTTGGTATCTGCAGCTCCTCTCTGTCAGTCACTCCATTGGCTTCCCATAGCCTTCAGAATACAATTTAAAATCATGATCCTAACTTACAAAGCCATCAACAACATTGAACCCTTATATCTCTGCTCTCATCTCAAAATACTCCCCCACCCACGTTTTGCTGACAACCTTCTTCTTTCCTTTTCTCACTCCAACCTTCAGGTTTTCTTGTGCTGCCCTTATTTTTTGGAACCCCTTTCCTTGTTCCACTACACTATGCCCCTGTCTCAAGACCTTTAAAATCTCACACAAAACACATCCTTTTAAAGAAGCATATCACCGTTATCCTTAATATGCACAATGCATTTTTTACGCTCCTGTATCACGCCCAAACCCTTTAGATTGCAAGTTTGTGAGTTTTTAATCTTGTAAGGTGCATTGAGAAAGCACTTTGTGAGCTAGATTCTAAGCTCTATTCATTTGCTTTGTGTTAAAACAACAGTTTTTGCCTTAATCCATGTAGAGTGCTGTGGAATATGTTGGTGCATTACAAATAAAGGATAATATATATAGGCTTGACTTTGTGAACGAATATTTAAGAGGGGTGTCCACATCTATAGGCTCTTAGGTGGCTGAGGAGGCCAATGCGGAACAGGCAGACTAGATCACAGTGGTTGAACGGGAAAGTTTGTTCTTGGTTGGGTGCTGTAGTGTAGTGCATATTTTCTAAGTTTCCTCCTCAATACCCGCCCTGTGTGTTGTCTCTAAAGAGGAGACAGCCTGGTGAATGGTACTTCTCCATGCCTTTCGGTCTGAAGCTAAGGCAGACCATAGACGATGGTCAATATGACAGGCATCAAGGGACTGTTTCAGTGAGTCGTTGTACCTCTTCTTTGGCCCTCTTCTGGCAGGATTGCCAGTGGTGAGCTCACCATATAGCATAATCTTTGGTATCCTGCTTAGCGTAACTGCTTCTTCAACAGTATGGCCTCAATGCCGGGGATTCCTGCCTGTTCTAGGACTTCAGTGTTGGGGATGTGGTCAATCCAGTGAATGTTGAAGATGGTGCGAAAGCAGCATTGATGAAAGGGCTCAAGAAGTCGTAGGTGGTGGTGGTAGGTAACCCTACTCGGAACCGTACAGAATGGTGGTCAGCACAACAGTTCCATACACATTGACCTAAGTGCACTTGTTTTAGATGCTTGTTTTTCCAAACTCTTTTATATAACTTAAAGAATGCACCATTTGCCTTTGCCAGTCTGTAGTCAATTTCCTTGTCAACCTTTGCATCCGAGGAGATGATGCAACCCAGGTAGGTAAACCGTTGGACTGTTTTAAGCTTAGACTCACCAATAGTGATGCGAGGAGGACAGTAATCTTCCTAAGGTGCAGGCTGCTGGAGATCTCTTTTCTTTTATTATTATTATTTTTTTTATTATTATTATCTTTTATTTGTATCGCGCCAACATATTCTGCAGTGCTGTACAGGGGATAAGAACAGGGGAAATACAAGTTTAACAAATTCAAAAGTTGAAGGGCCTTGTTTTGAGCTTTTCTAACAGTAATTGATGGATCTCCGGACTGTTTTTGTCAAACCATTCTTTGTTTTTCTTTGAGGAGAAACCTAGGACTTCTTCAGAGGTCTGCAGGATGCTGGTTTTGAGATGTTCCCATAGAGCATCTGAGGAGGGATCTGTGAAACATCTGCGATTTTCTAGTCTTGACTGGAGATTCGCCTGAAAGGTGGCCTTCACTTCAGTTGACTGGAGGTTACCGATCTGTAACTTCTTCTCTGGGGCTGCTTTCCTCTTTTATTTAGGGTTGAAGTGGAGTCAAAGTTTGCAGCACACCAGACGGTGGTCCGTATTACATTCTGAGCTGGGCATCACTCAGGTGAGCAGGACATCTTGAAGGTCTCGCTGGTGCACCAGAATATAAGATGCCAGTGCTTGGCCTGAAGATGCATCCAGGTTGTATTTAGTCTGTCTTTCTGCTGGAAAACTTTATTGGTGATGGTGAGTTTCTGCTCAGTGCAAAACTATAGCAGAAGGCGCCGTTGTCATTGTAGTTTCCTACACCGTGATTGCCAAGTACACCTTTCCAAGTTTCTGAATCCTTGCCTACTCTGGCATTGAAGTCGCCGAGGATGATGACCTTGTCGTCTGCAGGGATGTTTTGTACAAGGTTGCGGAGGTCAGTGTTATAGCTGTCCTTTTCTGCAGGATCCGTTGAAGAGTTGGGGCATAGACACTAAAAATTGTAGCATGCTGTTTCTTTTGAAGTGGGAGGTGCATGAAAATGATGCGGTCATTGTGACCCTGTGGTAGTTTATCAAGTTTGGAGGTAATATGGTTCCTGACCATGAAGCCCACACCAGAGAGACATTTTTCATTTTCTGGCTTGCCTGACAAGTAGAGGGTATGGCCTGCCCCATGTTCCTGAAGGTTTCCTTCCTCTGGCAGCAATGTCAATAGCTGGCCTTGATAGTTTGCTGGCTACTAGAGCAGTGCGTCGTTCTGAACGACCGATGTCTGTTGTGTCAAGCATAGTTCTGATGTTCCAACATGTGAGTTTCAGTCTAAGTCCACCGTGTGAGGAAGGTGTGAGCCTTTTCTTTTTTACTGAGTTTACCTCATTTGGAGATGCTCGTTGACCGTGGCTAGCCAACTGGGTGAAGTAGAGATGGGCTTTCTTTAGGCAACCTTTTCTAGGCCCATCTCCATATGGAGCAAGCAGTGCTGTCCCTAGAGAAGGCTGCTTGGTCATTCAGGGTGCTGCCGAATGATGACGTTGTCTCCTGGGTCACCATCAGGTCACCCATACACCTGAACTGCCTGCAGGCAGGATCGAGACTGTGGCTTCCAGTGACATCTTTCACCTGCCATTTTGCCCCTTTCCCATCACTGCAGGGCTTTAAAATGTTGTTTGATTTAGATGTACACGTGTGCCCTTGGGCCTGTGCATTGGAGTTTATAGGTGAGATGCAGTGGGCGCAGTCCCACCCTTTACACTCGGATTTCATCTGTCATGGCCTAGCAAGCTTGGACGGTGATAGTAAGGTCATCAAGTCATAGGTGTTATATTGGAGTGTCATTCTCCTAGATGGATGGCCTTACAGGTCTAACGAGTTGCACCTGCTCAGGTTTTAAATCAGAGTTCTCCTTCTCCTAGGCTGGCTGCCATCCAAGGCTATAACGTAGCAAACTCTGTCAAAACGGGGGGCATCAACGAGAAGGTGTTGCTACGGACACAGTAATGTAGGAGAGACCATATGCAATTGCCTCCTGATTGGCAAGCCAGCCAGTGATCACACAGCAATCACTACACTGGAAAAGGAGAAGAGGTGTATTGCGCATACACTTTCCTTGGGCGAGTGGGCCAAGAGGCCCAGGTCACCCACCCCCCTAAATAAAGGATAATAATAATATTAGTAACAGCATAAAGTGAGGTTTGACACAACCCGGTGCGCCTCTAAACACATACCCTACAGAATAGACACTTCTGTTCTGTCTCTATTCAAACATTTACTGCAAAAATTTATACTCACCTCATCTCTCTATATACATAAATCTGAAAGGATACACTCTATTCATATATATATAATACTGTATATATAAAGATGAAAAGACTAAGAAAACACACAGATAACCTACTTAACTTTTGAAGGATTCATGTTAATAAATGAAAACATTTTTGGCAGACACAGCATCAAAGCAATATTGCAACACAACACAAAAGCAACAAATAACAGCTAAAATAAAGAAAAACATCAGTGGCAAAATAAATTAGTGCATACAGTCAGTTCTCATCCACATCACTGTCTCAGGATTATATATCAGCAAGTCTTGAAGCTGCTATATTTTACTCTATAATTCACTTTACTAGCTCACAGCTGCCATCTCCATGGATGTGCCCCTGCCCTTACTTATTACCACACCCAGGAGCATCAGTCTCTCTGTTCTTTATAGCAGTATAATTGCTAGCTCCATATAGGTGTCCCTATCCCCAGCCGCACTGCCGCTAAGAGTGGTAGCACACCCTTGGATGCATACCTTCTTCTCCCACATATCAGCTCTGCCTGACCATGCTGCGGCTTCACTTTTCCTCCCTCCCTTACTTTTATTTCTTGAGACAACCTCATGCTGAATGTGAATGACTGATATAAGCATCACCTTCAGGATGGGGCATGCCCTCTCCCCTGCCCAACAGTCTATTTGAATGCACAAGGGGATTGGCTAACCACGGAGGAGCCCCAGAGACTACACCCCAAAGCAGAAAAGGGGGACACCATATAGCCTCCTGGATTTGCAGGATATATCTTGATATATATATATATATATATATATATATATATATATATATATATTTATATACTACATACTTCTATGCACATATATTTTACATAATTATCAATTTCCTAATTTAAAACTTTAAAATTATAATTTTTATATATAAAGACTAATATATTTGGGTAAGGATTCTGCATTTCATATCTAAGTTATCATCTCTAGCAAAAGGCATTTATGATATACTTAGTCACTCTCCCACGCAGGGTTTATGTATGCATACTTTTTAACAGATTTACATGTGAACTTGCTGATCCTTTGCATATATTAATTTAGTAGATTTTCAGTTTCTAGCCTATGCACTTTATAATCTCAGCTGTGGGTGTTTACATGCTAATGTACTGAATTTGTTCTAGGTACTTGTGCGTCATTACAATTACACACTTATCTCACACAGTAATTATTGCTACTTCTACATAGAGTTTAAAAGCATATACATTAAATAGTCCCTTGTGAGTCTTTTGCTTTTATACATATGGATACACATGTGCATCATGCTACAATATGTGTTCATATCAGCTATATGTAAGTTTGTTCTTGGTCGTTATACCATTGTATATGTTAATGTTCATTGAATACATTCACATAATGCTAGTTGGCTTCTGTGACTTAATTCTGTTTCTTTGACCGAGCTTGGAAATTACGGGTGCGGTTTATATTCACGACTGTAAGAAAATTATTACCGACTTGTGACTGTTGCACAATTAATTTTAATGTAATTCATCGCTTTCCCTGTATTTTACAGTGCAGTATTGATTTTTAATTTGCATTTACAGTGCTACATTTAACCCAACTGCGGGTCCTATTTGGAACCCATAGGATTTTCTTTTACATTTGCCGTTTACGGTGCTAAGTGCCTGAGAATTGTAGCAATTGAATAGCGATTTGTGATTTTAGCGATTGTAACGTTTTCAGCCTGTAACCCGCAAAAGAAGTTACCATAGATGCTAATATCGCAATTAGAGAGAAAAGCATCATCAAGCTTAGGAATGTGACCTTGTTATGTACTAAATACATGGTAAAATAAAATCACTAATTCATTCCCTGAATCTAACTGACTTTTGTCTTTTTCTCTCCAATTTTAAGGGTGCGGCTTATATTCATGTATTACCTTTTTTTCTTTTTTCCCCTTGAATTTCACAAGTGTGGCTTATATGTGGGTGCAGCTTATATTCGGGCCATAGTTAAAGGAAAACTGTAGTGTATTTACAAGTATAGCTCATATGTTTGCTTCCTGGGCATAGGCTAAACAGTATGCAGTTTAAAAAAGATAAAAAGTTTACATATTTTCTTACCTTCTAAGCTTTGTGTTTTCTACTCAAGCAGGGCTACCTTTCTCCTATCTATGTCTATTAGGGGTGTGACCAACTCTGCCTGTATGCTTTACTATTATATAGTTTGGAAGCAGGCTGAGCCCCATGCTATCATTAGCCCCACCCTGGCTACCTACACAGAGGTAACAGCTCTATTGTATCATGCTTGCTTCTGCCCCATTGGCCCAGCACAGTGACAGCGCATGAGCCATTATGGCCCCACCTCCTTTACGGAGCATACTCAGTTTGAAGCAGAACCTACATTGGTCAGACTTTATTTTTAATTCAGCAAACAGGAGGAGTTGACCACACCCCTGATAGATACGGGTAGGAGAAGGAGAGATATACGCAGATTAAAGGCTAAGGTTTTTATTTTTTTTTATTTTGTTTAAACTGCATATTATTTTTAATAGTCTATGTACTGCAAACAAACATGCAAGCCTTACTTGCAAATGCGGTACAGTGGTCTTTTAACACTTATGCTTATAAGCAGAGATATTGGAGGTTTTCTGTGTCCTGGGCATTGGGGCCCTCTTGCATTATAGGTTAACGTCCATCCAGTTTATATTTTTATTTTTCATCTCTAGTTTAATAAATTAGTTGTATGTCTACATATATAAATACAAATACACACACACACATATATATATACTGGGATGAGGATGTAGCAAGGAGGAATAATTTAGGAGGGTGGAAAAAAAAATCCAGAAAAGTAAAAGGCAGAAAAAGTAGGGTGAAAGTAGTGGAATTGTTTTGCACTGGAGTGCTCTATCCACTGCTTATACTCAAAAATATTCTTATTGATTCTTGCATGCCCATGTAAATATAATATACGTCACTCAATGTGATTACTCAATGAAAATATTTGCTAGAACATACATTATCATGGGTATTATGTTAAAAAAGATTATAAATAGCAAAGAAAAATCATTCGAAAGAGTTATAACATGAAATATCTAGTTTTATCATTCCTGAAATTCATTGAAGGGATATTTATGTCATCATATGTGTTCTATAAAATTACACAGAGGTGCAGAAAAAGAGTGTGAAAAAGTTGTTTACATGTTTAAATTGTTCAAGAATTGTCATTTTTAGTAATAGCTGTTATAGCTCATGAAACTCCTGAAGATATCCCACAACAAAAATTTGTGGACAATGGTATTGTGACCAAAATTAAACTTACTCTTTAATAAATAAATCAGGTTATTGCAGGATACAACATGTGCAATTTCCTAATCTATGAACTTAACCACTGGGCTATATGTCTACATGCTTTACAATTGAGGAACCTGCACATCTGATTCCACTGGTTGGTGAATTACAATAATGCAAGGAGAGGTTAAATAGTCTTACAATCACTAAATTGAAACATGCATCACTCAGTTAAATTAGTAGCAATTTAAAAACAGAAAGCACTTTTCTACATGATTTTCCAGCCTCTTAAGTTGCAGAACACATACTGTGACTGGGTGTCCCTTTAGCTGTTAATGAAAGAATCACCATAGAGAAAGTAAATAACACACGTATGTGTACATCTAAATGTCTAAGACAATCTATAATAGCTGTTTATGTCAAGGAATACAAAACCGCCAATGCATTCAGGGAACTATTAGTGGCAACAGACAAATTAACTAACATAGAGTTTGAATGTGAATCAAAACCATATCTATATTGTCCATTTATTAATTTGACTTAAAACATTTGTAGCATATAGCCTTGTTTTATGAGATTATTTTCATGAGTTTACTACCAGCCATATACCCATATGTTCCATGCTGTCTTTGCATAGAATAACTAACATATTCATGTGCAATCTGTGTTATACTGGTGGGCATACACTTTAGAAAGGCCAAGTAAAATACTTTTGGATCAGAAAATCAAACACTGTGTAAACTCATCTGCATGTTATCTCCCATAATTCCCATTATGCAATGGAAATATTGTATGTCTTGAAAAACTAAAATAAAAATTGGTTTTCTGACGTGCCATCAGTATTTTCATATATCACATATATAGTTGTGAGCGTACGAGTTGTTGCTAACGCTGCGGGCTCGCGTAGCGACGTGGGTTGCGACGTGAAGTTTGCGAGGGTCGCAGTTGCTGGCAAGGAGCGCCTTCGGCGCTCCATGCCAGCAACTGCGGCCCTCGCTTTGCGAGGTCCTCAGGTGCTGGCATGGAGCGCCGAAGGCGCTCCTTGCCAGCAACTGCGACCCTCGCAAACTTCACGTCGCAACCCAAACAGTACGACACACACATTACGACACTCGCAAACAACATACGACACACGTTCACACACATTACGGACTCGCAACACTCGGACGCAACTCGCGAACATTACAAAATGTAAAACACAATACATACACACACCACATACATAAAAAACTTACCTACACCAAGAGGGAGCACCCAGCACCTCAAAAATACAACTTACACCTCGATTTTACTTCAAATAAAACAGTTTAGAGACTAAAAAAAAAACGAAGCGAGAGAAAAAATGGCCGCCGAACAAAACGAAAACGAGGCTACAGCACTCTAAACTCGCAAAACACCACAAGAAACTCGCAAAACACCACAAAACACCTACGGATATTCCGATACAAACGTATAACACACATTACTCGCCATTTCTCGCCAATGCGGAAGTACACGACTACGCTAACGGTTTGGTCTCGCGCACGCACAGTGTTACACTGCACACATTCAGCACGCTTACACAGCAGATCCACACCACTAATGCTGCAGCAACATCAAAACACATTCACAGCTCTTCCACACAATGCTTTAAAATAGGTAAACTATATTCATTTATTAATGTATTATATATTTCATTATTACACACTAAACAGCATTAGCTACCTTACAATTTCATTGCCGTCATTTTTTGACGGGCAATTCGCTAGTATATATATAAAGATAAACCATTTTTTTATACAAATTACTCTCGATATCCTTTACCTAAGTGCATTACAAACACTATAAAGAACCACTGTTGTACATTGTTTCTATATAATGGCCAAATGTTTTTAGAAAGTAAAAAAAAAACAACATATCCTTAATATTTTTTTTATATGCAAATTACATTTTATTGCAGTTTTCAGTTTTCTTTAACATGCAGCTTCTTGCACCTTCTGTCTCAACAGGACGTTGTCCTTGTAAACTAATGAGATCACCATCAGTTTTCGATGTTGCCTTCCGATGGTGCAGACAGAAGCTTTCTGTGTGCATTCAAAGTCGTCTTCCAGATCAGGAAATAGATTACTGGAAACAAAAATGGTAGACTTACAGCATCATAATTCCATATCAAAGTAAGAAATCAGAGCCTGTATTTTTTTTATGTAATAAAATTGTAGTTCTTCAAATAAATGTAACAGTAAAAGTGACAATATTTAACATGTAGCAGTCTAAATGTGTATTTATATCATAAACATGTGTGTGTGTTTGCGTCGTTCATTCATGCCCGACTCTCCGTGACCTAATGGACTACAAAACATCATGCTGATCCACTGGTATTCATAGCAGAGATACTGGAGTGGCTTGCCAGTTCCTTCTCCAGTGGGCGACAGCATACAAATCCTGGTATTCCTAGGTGGTCTCCCATCCAAGTACTGACCGGACCCAACCCTGCTTGGCTTCAGGGTGGTGTTACCTTTTGGTTCCCTGAATGGAATTGTAGCCAGGTCTCAGCAGTGAAACTTAAACATTTGGAAATATTATTGACAAATCACTCCCGATGTTGTTGCTTATATCATATGAGATTTCAGACATAAAACAGCGACATTTTCCTTATGTAGTGTTCTTGTTTGATTGGTCGTCTTTCTTGCAAGCTGAGACAAATGTTAAGCCGTACGTCACATAGCATGCCAAAATTGATAAGGGCACTAAAGGAAGCTTCTGTTGATTTCTTTATTCCATGATATCAAACTTATTCTTTTAAATTTCTAAGCAATTAAATTCTTTGGCTTTAATACGTGATCAACAGGTGTACAATGAGTGACATTGTTCTGATATGCTCCATGTGTTTGCTGCTGATAACATAATCAAGAGGGCTGACGGGTAATGGCCTCACATGCTTAGAAGACTGCAGTCTAATCTATTTGCAAGAGGGAAAAAAGCCCTGGAGCAGACATTGTTATTCGACAGGAATAATTGGGCACAGACAGCACTTTCATGGACACAGTAGGGAAGCTTTCACTGAACAATTTTTCCAGTGCGAGTGATGATTCACCTAGTGATCAGTTTTTGCCTACGCAATGTACAGAAAATACTGTAAAGAAAGTAAAGATCAAGCAGATTATTTTAAAGGAACATTATTTTAACTCTTGTTGACCGTATAATGTTATATATATATATACATATATATATATATATATATATCACTTTATATATGTGTACCCCCTTTCTGGATCACTACTCCCCTTCGGGATCACTACCTTGTCGTGGTGAAGGGGCTTGTATACCTCAATGAAGCTGTGAGCTGTACCATGTAAGGGCAGGCAAGATGGGCAAGTCATAGCAGAGAGCAGACAAATCACGGTCCACTTGAGAAGGAACTGGTAACCCACTCCAATATCTTTGCAAAGAAAACCATATGGATGGGCACAACCAGAAACACAGACAGATATGCCTGGTATTCTGTGCCCATATGGTCACAGAGAGTCAGAAGGACTGAACAACAACATCAAATATGTCTACCAGTGAAAATGTCAATGATTCCTTATTCCTTATAAGCAAAATTAACAGTGTTTATTTCATGCACAGCATTGAAATAGGGCTATATGTCTTTCCACACCCAATATTTCATTCAGGGGTGGGGAAAAGCAAAGTTTAAGCAGCCTTAGGGTATCATTAAAATATAGTAATTAATTGTTTAATGAAGTTAAATAAAGACTTGTTTCTTATCAAGCCCTGCTTGACTATTCTTTAGAGACTAAAGAATAAAATAGTCCTTTCATTTTTTACCTTTCATGTGCATTTGCCCTGCAGTGGAACTAACCATGGGCCTCATTCAATTACGATTTGGCCCATTAAATAGGGCTCTATTTAAGCACAGAGCATATTTTTTTACAGAAGTTTTTAGTTAGTGAACTTCTATTCAAAAGCAAGGTGTTCACTAACTAAAAACTTATGTAAACAACTATGCTCTGTGCTTAAACAGAGCCCTATTCAATTGACCAAATAGCAATGGAATGAGGCCCTATTTTATTTTCTGAGGAAGGAGGAGACTAATAAATTTTTTACTAGGAAGCATCTTCACAAGAAAGTAACAGAAAGAAATGGAACAAGACAGTAAATAATAATCACATATATAGTTGTCAACAGTGCGGGTTGACAAAAGTTGTTGCTAACGCTGCGGCCCTCGGAAAGCAAGGGCCGCAGTTGCTGGCAAGGAGCACCGAAGGCGCTCCTTGCCATCAACCGCAGACTTTAAGGCCGCAAATGCGGAGGTGGAGGCTCCCACCACGACCACAACATTTACGGACTTAGCATCCGCAAATACGAGCCGCGCCACTTACAAACAAAAATATTACAACCTCGCAAAAATACGACATTAGCGGACGAAACCCGCGCACACGAAAACACTAAAAACACAAAAAATACACACAACAAACATATAAAAAGCTTACCACAGCAAGAAGGGGCACCCAGCACCTCTAAAAGTGAAGTTACAAGTTAATTTAGGTAGAAATTAAAGAGTTTAGACACCCGAAAATCCCCTAAGCGAGAGGAAATATGGCCGCCGAACAAAAAAAACACGACCCTAAACACGCAAAACAGCACGAAACACATACAGATTTTTCAAGAAAGCCGTACGAGGTACAAGAACAAGGACGCAAAATCAGCCACAGCCGCGTAATACACACATTAGGCGCCATTTTACAACACTAACTTACACAATGCGGAAGTACACTGGTACCCTAACGGATTTTCCTTGCTCACGCACACTATTTACACTACACACATTGCTGACACTTACACAACACTCAAAACCCACATTAGATGCTGCGGCAACATCAAAACAGATTGTCAGCTCTTCAACACAATGCTTTCTGCATATATTACTTCCAAATAGGTAAAGTATATTCATTTTTTAATGTATTATTTATTTGATTACCATACACCAAACAGCATTGACGGGGCATTATTCTAGTAACTATAATAGTTGTCAGTTTCCGGAACGCTTACGATGTTGGTCACACTTTGCGACCTGTAGAGCCACAACTGCGAGCTTCGCGAAGGCCCAGGGGACTTTGGCTGCAATGGAGCACCGAAGGATCAGGATCAGAATAGTCCTTCAGTAATAAAAACACTGATCACAAAAAGTGGTGTCAAGCATCTTAACATAATAAAATCTATCAAAATATCCAAGTTTGGGGGGGCGTGGCTGCCAGGCACACTGAGCAGATGTGCCAGGAAAGAGCTCTGCTCTTAAAAGTGCTCAATTTTCATTTTTTGGGTGGAAATTTACCCCAATCTGCCCCTGCCTAGCACCCCTCTCACCTGCTTCGCCCCGGAGCAGATTGATGCGACACAAGGGGGGACAGGCACTCTACAACACTTTGGGAGCCACGGAGCTCCAGTCCTACAGGGCCTAAGAGGCAATCGCAGCACTGGGAGCAGTGCCCGGCTCGTCCCTGGCCCAGCGTCACAAAGGCAGAGGAGGAACGCCCTTGCGGATTGGAGGACCCAGCCTTGCTCCCGACTCTCTACAGACCCTAACTCCCTAGCAGACAGACAAGGTGAAGTGACGGGGCGAGGCAGCGGGAGCTGCCTCCCCGCGGAGACCAGAGCAATCCAGCGACCTTTGCGCCTCAATGCCATCTGCGGACCTACTGGCTGGTGAGTCCCTGGGCAAGCTCTCCGGGAGCCAGGTGGGCTCTTGATGGGACTAGGGGGCATCGCAGGAGAGAGGGGAGGGAAGGGGTGACGGGCCTAGAGACACAGACCCGGCGGAGCCGCCATCTTGGGGCGCTGGCCCAGCAAGCACCAGCAAGCCAGCACACATAAACTCAGAGGGCAGTGTGCAACAAAATGATCCCAAAGAACTTTCTACACGCATTACAATGCGAACCCTCCCCAGCACCCTACAGCTCTAACCCTTCTCAAACGCTCAAGAAAGGGGAAGATAAGGCATAAAATACCCAGCATAAGGGTAAAAGTGAATTGGTGCCTCCCAAGCCCTACTCCCCTCTTTCAATATAAGTAGTCTTTAAGGGACTTTGCGCTTGGACTTTGTACCTCCTAACTAAGGGACCTTCTGGACTGATAATCTGGTTCCTTCAGAGGGACATAGCTGGACAACTATTAAGTATAACATTTGAACTATGAAAGACTCTGTTTATACAACATCATGGGGCTGTGCCTGGTAAGCAAGGATCATAATATAATACTGCCACCTGCTGTCCAATTTTAAAACTCACACACAACAAATACCTGTGACAGCGGCAAGCTGCTGGAGCCTTTTATAAAAAGAATTGGGGCATATTTATTTATTCTTCCAGATCCTGCAAAAAATCAACTACAATTTCATCTTAGTACCCATCTTGGGTGGTGCCTTTTCCAGGAGTCTGCTTGCCCTGCTACTACTACAGAGATCCTCATACCAACTTACATAAATAAATAAATAATATCATCTACCTGATCGGTGCCTGAACTCCCTGACATGTTACTGGGCTGGAAATGAGAGCTCCATAAATCAAAACTATAGATAAGAATAATAAGCAATTCAATGTGGTTTCTCTAGAAGATCTTCCAGTACTAAGAATACCAGAGGGACACTGCTGCCATCTAGTGAATAACATTTGCACTGCCAGCACCTCTACTGGCCAGCTTACAACCATCATAGTATTTGACTGCAGCGGTACTACACAAAATACCAAAAGAGTCATTTTCTTTATCACTCTTGTTCAGGACTATATCCAGTTACAGTGCCATTGGGGACCCTGATTGGCCGCTTCCTCAACATCTTGTATACCACACATTTATTTTAGCAAGGGCACATGTCCATTGAGGCCAATGCCTAAAGCAATGCGCATTTGGGACTAAAACTAATTTTGAGGGGGGTACCCTAATGGATCTCTAGCACAGCAACACTGAAAGCTATAGCTGGCAACCACACTATCACTAGACAGCTGACTTACTAAAAAATTCAGACCGCCTGTCGGGACTCCGCACAACCAGCCACTCTGATCCTATGTTCAACTCACTGGATGAAACACGGCAGCAAGAAACAAGAGAGCCCTACCAACAAAGAGAATCACAGATTTCTGCAAACGTCCAGGGGCAACGAGGGTCTATTCCAAGCATACCCTCGATCTGGGCTAATGAGCTTTTAGAGAGGTTCATGTCGGGTTGAGGCGGGTCTACCTGGCCCTCATCCCCTGATACTCCAGAGGGGTCTGATGCCACCTCCTTCGTTGAGGCCATCAAGGAAGATATTCATGACCTGGGCCAAAGGACCCACTTGCTTGAAGAGTCCACCGATCAGATCGTTGAGGCACAAGAGCGGGATAGGCGGGAGATTCATCAGAACTCCTCTCACATAACGGCCTTGGAAGATAAGTACGAAGACCTAAAGAACCGATCGAGACGACACAACATAAGAATTAGAGGGATTCCTAGAGATATGCAGAATCTGAAGCAATATGTTTCAGAGACAATGGCCACAATCCTACTGGAGGTCCTGGCCTCATGGCTGGAATTCGAAAGGGCCCATAGAGCCCTAGGGGCGACAAGAAACCTGGAGGTGCCCAAAGACGTTATCATCCGATTTCCTTGGCAACAATCAAGAGACTTGGTGTTAGCAGCAGCCCGAAAATCCCCAGACATCAAGGGGCCTGATAATGCTCCACTTCTTGTCTTCGCGGACCTCTCCCCCATCACGCTGGCAAAGCGCAGAGACATGAAACCGGTCTTGGGAGTGCTGATTCAACACAACATTCAATATTGGTGGGGCTTCCCCTTGACCCTGGTATTCCAGCACAAGGGCAAATCATACTCTGCCCACTCACTTGAAGATGGCTGGGCAATCCTCCAATCTCTTTACATGGTCCTGGAAGAAGGGGACAGGTGATCAGAGCATCGGCGGAAGGGGTCAAGTCTCAACCCCAAGCAGCAATGGTCTACTGTCAGACCCAGTCAACTGAGATTACAGCTTTAGGCCCCACATCCTCATCCCGGACCCGGCCCATCCAGGTGCAGAATGAGGTAGCCTCAGAGGGCCCAGAAGCAAGCGGCTTGGTAAAGAGCGAAAGCCAAGAAAGACAGGAGTGCGGCTGTGTTGAGTCTTGCTCCTTTTTGAACTGTAGGCTGTTCTCTACCAAATTTTATGGGACAGAATATCAAGCTTTTTTTTTTTTACCCTTTATTTCTCTAAATGGTGAATTGGTTGCAGGTTATACTGTTCTTACTATACAATGATTTCTAGATCCGGAGATACTCCCCCTCATATGCTGATTTTTTTTTTTTCTTGTCCCTCCCCTCGAATTTGTCAACCCCTTCCTATTGTTTTTCAGTTATCCTTCCCCTAGGCGCCATGATAGACGACTGGTGTAGGAAGATGTGTTTGAAGAATCCAATTTGTTACTATGAATGTTTAGTTTTAGTAATTGTAAAGATTTACACAGTTGTTATTACTTATTTAATTTGTGTCCCTTTTTTTCCCTTCTCCCCCTGGTATACTCTGTCCATCTCCGCTCCAGTGTGGGCCGTGCTTGGCATTCAAGGGTGGTCTCGGCTAGCTCCCGGACGCTCTCTCCTTGTTTGGTCCTCTTCAGGACAAGGTAAGTTGACTGGACATTGCAGCCTCACAATATACATTAGCAATGGCTAGACCGGCTGACGCAAACTTTACTTTTGTAACTCACAACGTTAAGGGCTTTAATTCCCAGTTCAAGAGAAAGAAGGCCTTTATGTACTACAAAGATATTAAGCCTTCAATTATATTCATGCAGGAAACACATTTTGCCCGCAAACATATACCAACTTATCTTAGTAGAGACTATCCCACCAGTTATTCCTCTACTCAGGTTACCAGGAAAGCGAGGGCCTCTATACTTATTCATCGCAACTTCCCCTTTCAGGTAGAGTCTAAAATAGTGGATAAAGATGGACACTATGTAATACTCCATGGAACAGTTCTGGAGACTAAAATATCCCTCATTTCCTTTTACGCTCCTACCAATGCACCACATAAATCACTACTGCATATCCTGAGGCTTTTAGAGCCTTTCTCTGGTAACACGATGGTGATAGGAGGGGATTTCAACCTTGCCTTTGATCAAGGCCTGGACCGTTCGGGTACTGAGGCCACAGACTGGCACACGAACAAATTAAGACAAATTAAGAAGGCACTAGAAGGTTTGGGTCTGGTGGACGCCTGGAAGGGGCATCCCCCACATAGAAGAGACTATACATATTATTCCCACACCCACGGATCTTATTCACGTATCAATTCCTTCTTGATCGCTTCGTCATTGTTTGATCGTTTAAAGAGGGCAGAAATAAGGGAATGCCCCTGGTCGGATCATGCGGCGGTGAGCATAAATATTGACTTAGGGGTGAATATATCCACACCATATGCCTGGAAACTAAATGAGCTTTTACTCGCTAATCCAGAGCTGTCGGACCAAATTGAAAAAGATCTTCACCTTTACTTTGAGTGTAACAGTCCTGGTAACTTGAGCATAGGTTGGGTTTGGATGGCCTTTATCCGGGGCTCCTGCATTAAGCTGGCTTCTGCTTTGAAAAAGCAATGTAAATTCAAAATGCAGGAACTAACCACTAAGCTGCAGGACCTAGAGTCTAGGAACCAATCATGCCCCCCCTCCAGACTTCGCCAGATGATAGATCAGTGTAGGCTTGAGTTAGACGCAGTACTCTCCCACAAAATGGAAAAAGCCCTCAGACGAACCAAGCATCTATTCTACTCCAAGGCCAACAAGCCGGATTCTCTATTGGGTAAGAAGCTTCGGTCTAAGATAGCAAAGTCTAAAATCTCGCGGATTAGAACTGCGAAGGGACAGATAACGGTTAGCCAAAATATCATCAAGCGAACGTTTGCTGACTTTTATAGCTCGATATACTCCACGAAGCTACAACCAAACGCGAATCTTTTTCTGTCTTACTTAGATTCCTGTGACCTCCCCAAGGTCTCAGACCAGAGCGCAGCTACACTCAACTCAGACATAACGGTAGAGGAGATATAAGAAGCCATCAACAGCTTGAAACCAGGGAAGGCCCTTGGCCCTGACGGCTCTTTCGCGCATATCCTGGCACCATATCTCTGCCAATTGTTTAACTCCATCCTAAACGGGGAACCGATGCCCCCGGAGCTAAACAGGGCGGACTTAAGAAGAAGGCCCCACTAGACCCGAAAAATTGTAGGCCCATATCCCTCATAAATGGGGATCTTAAACTGCTAACCAAAATTATTGCAGATAGGATCTCGGGGTTCCTTCCAGATCTGATCCACAAGGATCAAACAGGATTTGTCCGACACCGGCAGACAGCTGATAACATACGGAGGACTATGAATGTCATCCACTTGGCCTCCCAGAGCAAGACCCCCCTTTGTGTGCTAGCTCTTGATATGGAAAAAAGCCTTCGACACACTGGAGTGGTCTTATCTGTATGCAGTGCTGGCTAAATTTGGCTTTGAACGGAGATTCATACAACTCATCAGATCATTATACAAAAATCCGCAGGCCTGTCTGAAACTTCCGGGATCGGAAAACATCTCTATAGCCATCCAGAGGGGAAGCCGGCAAGGATGCCCACTGTCTCCACTGCTATTTGCTCTGGCAATCAAACCTTTGGCTCAACAGATTAGATGCAACACTGAGATAAAAGGAATGCAGGTGGGTCTTCATCACTTGAAATGCTCGCTATTTGCGGATGACCTTCTCTGCACACTAACAAAACCGGCAAAGTCAATTCCCGCCCTGCTGTCAACCCTAGGAGGATTCGGCGCCCTGTTGGGCCTACAAATCAATGTTGAAAAGACTGAGGCCTTGGGAATTGGCATACCTCATGCGGTCTTGGGGGCATTGAAAGCGGAGTATAGATTTCAATGGCCCAAAAACTCTATTAAATACTTGGGAGTTAGAACCACCAGGAAGCTGTCAGACATATATAAGGCCAACTTCCTGCCCTTATTAAAACAACTAATTGAAGAAATGCGATGCTGGGCGAAATACCATATCTCGTGGACAGGGCGGATAGATTTGGTAAAAATTACGGTTCTGCCAAGAATATTGTATTTATTTAGAACTCTCCCAATACCGCTAGATATGAAGGAACTAGATAAACTCCAAGCTTCTATTTGTAATTTTATATGGCGAGGTAGGTCGCCGTGAATAGCAAGAAAGACTATGTTCCGGCAGAGTTCTCAGGGGGGACTCTCGTGCCCGAACCTAAGACTTTATTTGCGAGCGACGAGACTCGCATTCATTCCACTGGTCCACTCGGGTAAGCTACAACCGCTGAGGACCTTTGTGGAAAATTGACAAATGAGACCCCACTCTTGGGATACTATAGTCAGGGATGTGCCTCCTTCGGGCATCAGGCAGCAACACTCTAATCCCATAATATTTTCAACTTTAGTGGCTTGGGCTCGGTCCATGTCGGTTGATGGCTTGGCTCCCCTCCTGTCGCCATTGTTGTCCAAAAGATCATTCTTAGAATTAGGGACAGTGTTTAGCTTCACCTCTAGACAATGGTGGCTTAGCAGCCCTCTGGAAAGAGCAGGAACCTGTTTTTCAGAAGATGCTCTGCTATCCCACAACTTCCTTATCACTAAATATCACATACCAGAGAGTGAACTCTGGAATTACAGAAAAATTAGACATTGGATGTCCTCACTAGCCCGGGTACCAAAGGCCTTCTTGGGTCTCTATATTCTTTTCTGAATGATTCTCTAAATATACAGAAGCCTAAATATATGCTTCAATGGGAGAAATACCTATGCAGGGAGCTAGATGAAACAACTTGGAGAGAAATTTGTACCAACTTAACAAAAGGAACATATACATATAGCCTACTTGAGACCTCAGTCAAAGTTTTGCACAGGACCTATTATACTCCCTACCTAATGTCCAGGCTTAATAAGAGTCTTAGCGAGGACTGTTTTAGAGGGCAATCCATGGCTCTCGTTACCAATAGTTGTATTGCAAAAAACTGGAAAGCTGCAGCACTGACCTCCAGAGAGATCATTTTGAAAATGAACTATGTTATGGTAAACGAGAGACTGTCCCATGTTCTGCAGAACAAGGTTTCCCTGTTCCAAAATATTTGGACTCCATGGCTGACCTCGGCCTATAGTATTAAGGTGGGGATATGACGAGAAGAGTAGAGAAGGAGGCTCTTGCTGAGAGATGGCGATAGTGGGGGAACCCGGATGACCACACATGCCAACAGAATCTCAGCGGGTGGGGTGCTGGAAGAGTATGCCACGTATTTCCTACCCCGTCCCTTTTTTCTTTTTTTTCTTTTTCTTTCTTCCCCCCTACCCACTTAAGTTGACATAGTTGATATTATTATTTCTCGGTTTCTGTACACTTATCTCTTGATAAGAGGTAGACAATAGAAACATAAAAAATACCATGTTTGAAGACATAGAGGGTTAGACAGGGCACAGGATAATAATGAAGGAATGTACCAATAGGACTATTATGTATACTGCATGTAGTCTCTTCGTTAAGCTGCTAGGGAATTGCGTTGCTGTATAACCTGACTGCCCTGTTGTCCTCTCCTATTACTCTATGCAACGTTATATTGTTAACTTGTCTTCAATAAAAAAAAGAATGGTAAAAAAAATATCCAAGTTTGGCTGCACTGGTCCATGAACCTTATTACTCATTCTGTGAAAGAGAAAACACAAACACATATATTCATCAAATACACTATTTCTAAACATTTTCGGTAAAAAAAATCTCTGATATTTGTCCAAAAATACAATATTCTTCCTGAAAATGTCATCCACCACGTGGTAATCAAAATGTAAATTAATTCAATAATAATGTGATTCTATATTTGTTTGACTGTAAAATATAGAGGTTCCACTATATATATATACATATATGCATACATATACAGATATATATATATATATATATATATATATATATATATATATATATAAATAAAACAACCCTCGAAATCCCTACTAAAATTAGGATAAAATTAGGATAAAATTCATATTTTCTTTGGCCAATCACAAGTGGCTAATACATTGTTTCAATATGTGATTGCAGGAAGATAACAGACATTGCTCTGTGGATCTGTGCACCATGCTGCTATTGGTAGGTACACTGTGCCTATGTAGGCAGCTCCGGGGGTGTGGAAAACACATTTTTTTTTTAGATAAAAAATGTGTGTGTATAGAATGAGTCAATATAATGTACTAGCGACTAAAATTTGAAGGCTGGCAATGCTGTTTGCCACACAATGCAAGGCTCTCCCCCCTGTAACTTGCGGGCCTCTCAATGAGTGCCTTTGGCTTTTCTGCTCATTGCAGGCCTCGGGCATCCCGACACTTTCATGCCTCGCAATGAGCACCTTTGGGGCTCATTGCAAACCTCCCCCCCTCTACTTTATGGGCCTTGCGATAAGCGCAGAAGTCGCTCATCGCAAGTCCAGAGATAAGCGCCTTTCGGGCCTCTCCCCACTCTCTGACCCCTGTGTCTGTTTCCCTGTTTCCCCCTCTCCCTTCCATGTGTCCCCCCTTCTCCCTGCCCTGTTTTTTCCCCTTATTTCCCTGCCCTGTGTCTCTTTTCCCGCCTCTCTCACCTCTGTGTCTCTTTCCAGCGTTTCCCCCCTCTCCCTCCCCTGTGTCTTTCCCCTCTCCCTCCCTGCTCGTCTTGCGTGCCACGGAATGAGCGCTGTTGTTTTATTTTTTTCCAAGTCTTGCGGGCTTCGTGGCGATCGGCTAAGTGTTACGGGCTTCGGCCTCATTTTGAGCCTTTTTTCAAACATTTACGTTTTTACAGCCACCATTTTTTTCTAACTGTCGATTTTTGATCTTGTGAAAATTAGCTTGCAAATTAGGTTGTAAGTTAATTTTTTTAATTAATTGGCGTCTTTTGGCGGCCTTCGACGGTTTCCAAGTTACGGGCTTGAAAAAAACTTTGTTAAAGCTGTAATTTTTTCAAAGTCTCTTGTGTCTCGCGATCAGCACAAAGTTCCATGGCCTTCGGCGATGACCACCGGCATCGCCATGAGCGTCTTTGGCGCTCATGTCGACCCTGTTTCAAAGTTTTGCGAGCCTCTTGCTGACTGCAATGAGCGCCTTTGGTGCTCATTGCAGCCCCCACCATTTCAAAATGTCAAAGTCTTGGGAGCCGATGGAGCTCATTGCGCATGCGCAAGCCCATAACTTTTAACATTGCATGACCAACATTCAGAACCTACCACAACTATTATATGTGATATTTATGATATAAATAGCAATTGTTCGATTAGAAAAAAGTTAAAAGCAAGGAAACTTAAATATACCTTTAATGTGCAAAATGTTTTACACAGTTTTAATAATTATGGCATTTAAATAACTATAGTATTCAGCTTTCTTTTAATATTGACATTTTTTTTTTTTTTTCCTAAAAGGATTAGATACCTGTGAGGAGTGGAAGGAACTGTGGATTCAGACAGGATCTCTATTTCACTTGGATAAAAACTGCCCATCTAAATAGCACACTTGACGAAAGAACTCAATGGAAGAGTCAGCCTCCATAGGACAGCCTCCATCAAGGTACCGACAAAGGACCCTATTCTATTTCCCAATTCATAAATGTATACACACTTAAAACGGCTTTTAATATTGCCACAGATTCTATTAGCTACTCACAATCCAATTACGAGTTACCCACCCACAATCACTATGGGCCAGTCAAAGGCGAAAATTTGGCCTTAGAACTCCATTGGTTATAGCACAGCTCGAATATTACGAGCTCTAGATAATTAAAGTTACACAAAATCGATATTCTATTAGACCTGTAGCTCTAGCTTGGAAATAAAGTCTGACCCACAACTGAAAAAATTATCACGTTTCTGTCAAAAATATTATGAGTATTAAACAGGGCTCACAAGGGCTTTTTGAAACACTTATTAGAGCTGTAACTGCTATTAAACACACAATACTGTACTTTAAAAGCACGGGAAGGCATGGAAAGACATTAGAATTAATTGTGCAAACCCACAAATATACAATTTAAAAAATATTATTTTTTAATGTTATTTCTGAGCAATACTGATCCCTGGACTCAAGGGGTTAATACATATCATGAAACCGACATGGACTAATACAGATGATCTAATGCATTTTATAGAGTGCTAGACTACCAGATTGTGAGCCCAAATATTACTTATTGGAGATAATTTAATTAAATTGCGATCCAGTAAATTTAAAAGGGCTCTATTTAAGCACATAGCATATTTTTTACAGAAGTTTTTAGTTAGTGAAGACCTTGCTTTTGGATAGAAGTTCACTAACTAAAAACTTCTGTAAAAAAAATATGCTGTGTGCTTAAATAGAGCCCATTCAAATTTACCGAATCGCAATTTAATAAGGCTGTTAATTTGTAGCGTCCAATTGCAGATTACGTCTAACTTCCATGTTTTACTGATGTCATGATGACGGTCTTATTTACTATTGGCTGTGTCTAAGAAGGAAATTACGGGCTTGCTTAAGCATTGTCAGATTATATGATCACACCCCCTAAAATCTGACTTAAAAAGGCAGGGTTTATAAGTTTAGGGTTACGGAGGCAAATTGTGGGCATGAGTCAATAGAATATGTCTAAACATTTAGAGAGAAAAAAAACAGCTGCAGCCAAAATTACGGGTTAAAGGCATTTGCGGGCTTCTAATAGAATATGAATCAAAGGAAAGTGCAATTCCTCTGCACTCAAAGATTTATTTTTAATTTACTTTATTGGTTTACAAAACTTCACCCTGTTGAGAAAGCATGTCGGACAAACAACCAAAGCTGTACAATGGCTGGTCACAATAAAGAATATTTACCTATAACCATTTTGGCCATCAAATGTATCTCTTTAAAAGAGCATACTGTAATTATAGACCTTCGCTGATCATTTAAAGTAAAAGTGTCATGTAAAAACACTGTGGCCTGATAGTGAGTACCAAAGTTTCCTTCAGACCAAACCATGTGCAAGAACGTTTAAAGGGTCATTGCAGTCAGTTTTTTTCTATATGCTTTTTTTGAATAACTAAACTTTAGAATGGGCAGAATATTTTAACAAGTAAAAAAAAATGTTTCATTTTAAAATGCCATAATTATTTACTACAGGCTTTCATTTTCTTTAAGCGATCACTGCAATTCAAGAAAAAAAAACACATTAACAGCTGTGTAAGCCATGGTGGTCCAGTGGTTACGAGTTGGTGATTTCACTGCTACAACCTGGGTTCAATTCCAGTCAGAGAACCAAGAGGTCACGCCACCCTAAAGCCAAGCACTGTGGGCCCAGTCAGTACATGGATGGGAGACCACCTAGGAATACCAGCAGCTGTATGCTGTGGTTCACTGGAGAAGGAACTGGCAACCCACTCCAGTATCTCTGCCATGAAAACTAAGTGGATCAACATGACCATGGACATAATGATGTGCATGGCGAGTTACGGTCCATGATGTCACGGTGACTCGGAAATGAGTAATGCCAAAAAAAAAAATGGACAAAAAGTTTTTTTAAGGAAAATCTGAATTTGTGAAGACTCAGTTGATAGGTAAATAATCTATTTTGCATTTGTGGCATCATATTCTGAGCGCTAGATGATGGGGATGTTTTTTTGAATTTATCAATGGCGGAAGAGGCTGAATTCCAGAGTCTTTTCTTGAATACCCGATATGATTGAAAGTGACATCATACCTGTGTAACATCAGACTTAAATATTTGAAACTTTTTTTTTTTCAATTGTGCAGTGGTCCTTTGACATTCTGCATATTGCAGCTTCTAACTCCACATGGAGCATCCTTGTAAACTAATGAACTTTGCATTAGCCCTAGTGACAGCACTGGCATGTGAAGTTTCCATATTGACGTTTCCTCTCTGCATTTGATGTCCCCACCCACCACAAGAAGTAGATCACTTCAAACAAAAATGGTAGAGTCCACTACTTCCACTATAGGCTGTATACTTACATTCTAAGAACAAGTTGCCTATTTTTAAGTGTAGTTCTTCAAAAGAAAAAAAAAACACATTTATAACCACAGTGGTCCTTTTGGGTTTAGGCTAGGATTTAGGATTAGGGTAGTAGCAGACGATAAGCTTTACATAGTAAAACAACCCTAACTCTAGCAACAAATTGTAGAAAGTCTCAGTGAGCCACAGTGGTGCCATCTTCTGGCTGCTGCACGCCACTGCTAGCATGGTCAAAACAAGAAAGGTCCAATTATTTTATTTAGACAACTTTTCTTTTCAAGCAGATCTTTTCTTTCCATGTCAAAATATTTCTATGTAAGTTTATATCGCTATTATCCACTTGTTTATTCACAGACCAGCTAAAGTCCCAGCAACTCTTATCAGATATGATTGCGGCCAATACGGGACAGGCAGACTTGATTGCAGTGGCAGGCAGACTTGATTGCAGTGGATACACGGGAAGGCTTGTTCTGGGTTGAGTGCTGCAGTGACACTATTTTTTTTAACGTTTCCTTTTATCCTCAAGACCAGCCCTTATTATGGTGAATGGTACTTCTATATGCCTTTCGATCTGAAGCTAAAGCGGACCATCGACGATGGCATCATGGGACTGCTTCAGTGAGTCCTTGTACCTCTTCTTCGGTCCTCCTCTGTCATGATCTTCAGTGGTGAGCTCACCACATAGCACAATCTTTGGAAACCGATCATCCTCCATCTAAGAGATGTGTCTTGCCCAGCGCAACTGCTTCTTCAACAGTATGGCCTCAATGACGGGGACTCCTGCCTTTTCTACTGTAGGCTTCAGTGTTGAGGATGTGGTCATTCCAGTGAATGTTGAGGATGGTGCCGAGGCAGCGTTGATGAAAGCGCTCAAGAAGTCGTAGGTACAGTAGGGTGGTCCGCACAACAGCTCCGTACACGTTGATCTTTGTGAACTGATTCAGATGCTTGTTGTTCCAAACCCTTTTATATAACTTGCTGAATGCACCATTTGCCTTTGCCAGTCTGTTGTCAATTTCCTTGCCATCCTTTGCGTCCAAGGAGATGATGCAGGCCAGTTAGGTAAACTGTTGGACTGTTTTAAGCTTAGACTCACCAATAGTGATGCAAAGAGGACAGTAATCTTCCTAACGTGTTAGCTGGTGGAGAACTTCAGTCTTCTTCAAACTAACTTCTAGACCGAAGAGCTGTCGTAGTAAAACAGGGCAGCATTGTTGGTGAAGAGTAGCTTTTGAGCGAGTCGTTCCGCTGTCTTGGTGCGGTCCTTTAGTCGCCTTACGTTAAACAGAATGCCGTCTGTGCGGAATCGGATTTAGAGTCCATCCTCAACATCAAGGTCTTTTGTGGCCCTTTGCAGCATCATACTGAAGAATATCGTTTATAGGGCGGGTGTAAGGACACAGCCCTGCTTCACGCCGTTGCTTATTGGGAAGAGCTCAGATAGGTTGTTGTTGTGCCTAACTTGGCCACGCTGGTCTTTATGTAGCTGTATGATCATGTTGAGGAACCTAGGAGGAAATCCTATACGTTCCAGAATTTGCCACAGGATTTGTCGAGTGCTTTGGTAAGGTCAACAAACGTCACATAAAGTCCCTTGTTCTGTTTTCTGCCTGAGAACAAAAAAACATGTCAGTGGTTCTCCTGTTGGCTTTAAAGCCACACTGACTCTCGGGGAGGAGTTCTTCTGCGATAGTGGGCACATGTATGTTGAGGAGTACTCTTGTGAGGATTTTTCTTGGGACGGAGAGCAGCGTTAGCCCCCGGTAATTGGAGCAGTCTGACTTTCTTCCCTTCTTGTACAGTGTGATGATGATTGTGTCACAAAAGTATTTCCGTATCTCAGCTGAGAACCTATTAACTCCTGCAGCCTTACCATTTTTTAGCTGCATCCAGTTCTGTTTTGTTGGTTGTTGTGAGGTTGGCACAGAATAGTCTGAAAGTGGTCAGACAACTGGTTCAGACCACTGGTTCAGAATCAACACCTTGTCTGTAACGAGTGTTTGACCATCTGCACTGTGCAATTAAACCCTTTGTAGTCGCCGACACCTGTGCAACGCTGAGCTCTTTCTGCAAGGTTGGTCCACCACTGGTTCTGAATTTTTCTAAGCTTTCATTGGAAGTTGCTGCACACAAGACGAAAGGCTGCTTTCTTGATACGGCAAGACGGCTGAGCGAGATGCGCTTGATGAGCGGATCTCTTTTTCAACAGTAATTCATGAATCTCCTGACTGTTTTCGTCAAACCAGTCTTTGTTTTTCTTTGTAGAAAAACCTAGGACCTCTTCAGGGGTTTGCAGGATGCTGGTTTTGAGATGTTCCCATAGAGCATCTGAGGAGGGATCCGTGAAGCATCTGCGATCTTCTAGTCTTGATTGGAGATTCGCCTGGAAGTCGGCCTTCACTTCAGCTGACTGGAGGTTACCGATTTGTAACTTCTTCTTTGGGGCTCCTTGACACTTTGGTTTAGGATTGAAGTGGAGTCGAGATTTGCAGCATACCAGACGGTGGCCCATATTACATTCTGTGCTCTGCATCACTCGGGGGAGCAGGACATCTTGAAGGTCTTGCTGCAGTACCAGAATATAAGATGCCAGTGCTTGGCCTGAAGATGCATCCAGGTTGTCTTTAGTCTGTCTTTCTGCTGGAAAACTGTATTAGTGATGGTGAGTTTCTGCTCAGGGCAAAACTATAGCAGAAGGTGCCCGTTGTCATTGTAGTTGCCAAGTATCCCTTTTCAAGCTTCTGAATCCTTGCCTACTCTGGCACTGAAGTCGCCGAGGATGATGACCTTGTCGTCTGCAGGGATGTTTTGTACAAGATTGCGCAGGTCAGTGTAAAACCTGTCCTTTTTTGCAGGATCCGCTTGAAGAGTTGTGGCATAGACACTGAAAATGTTAGCATGCTGCTTGTTTTGAAGTAGGAGACACATGAAAATTATGCAGTAAAAATGACCCTTTGGCAAGTTATCAAGTTTGGAGGCGATATGGTTCCTGACTATGAAGCCGACACCAGAGAGACGTTTCTAATTTTCTGGCCTTCCTGACTTGTACAGGGTATAGCCTGCCCCATGTTCCTGAAGGCTTCATTCCTCTGGGGGGTGGACTTTACCGAGGGCAGTAATGTCAATAGTCAGCCTTGATAGTTTGTGGGCTACTGGAGCAGTGGGTTCCGGGCGATTCTGTCTGGTGTGTCAAGCATAGTTCTGATGTTCCAACATGTGTGGCAGGTGTGAGCCTTTTCTTTTTTACTGAGTTTCGACCCCTTTTGGAGATGCCCGTTGACCGTGGCTAGCCAACTGGGTGAAGTGGAGACAAGCTTTCTTTAGGCCACCTTTTCTAGGCCCCTCTCCATGTGGAGCAAGCAGTGCTGTCCCTAGAGAAGGCTGCTTGGTCATGCCAAATGATGCCATCATCTCCTGGGTCAGCATCAGGTGACCCATACACCTGAACAACCTGCATGCCGGATTGAGACTGCGGCTTCCAATGACATTTTCCACCTGCCATTTTGCCCCTTTCCCATCGCTGTAGAGCTTGAAATGTTAATTGTTCTACATGTAGACGTGCCCCCTTGGACCTTTGCAATGGAATTTTTATGTGAGATGCAGTGTGTGCAGTACTGGTCCCACCCTTTACACTTAGGGTTCATCTGTCATGGCCTAGCAAGCTTAGACGGTGACAGTAAGGTCCTTGAGTCGTAGGTGTTATATTGGAGTCTCCTTCTCCTAGATGGATGACCTTACAGGGTCAATCTGCTGCATCTGCCCGGGTTTTAAATCAGAGTTTTCCTTCTCCTAGGCTGGCTGCCATCCAAGGCTAATGAGCCCAGCCTACCCACCCATTAAATATATATATATATATATATATATATATATATATATATATATATATATATATATATATATTGTGACAAGGCACTGCCCCTAGCAGGGTAAGTGCCCTGCATTTACCTACTTTTTTATGGAGGAAAGCGCAGAAGCCCTTTAAATGTTTAACCACACTTTACTGGTTGTTTGTCAGCATACAACAGAAAACTGAAGGCATAAACAAAATCCTAGCTTCTCATTAAAGCCCTGCATAACTAAACTGTAGTTCCCTCACTGTCTTACTGTCATGATTTAATTGTTTAAGGACTCATATTGCCAGTAATTTATGAATATGGCCAAGGGAGCATGACATTGTTGCATTGGGATCATGTGTTATTGTGTGGTTTTATGTTGCATGTACATGGTTATTATGTATCCTAGTTATATAATAGTATAAGAGGGAAAATGTTATATAGAACATATGTGCAATTGGTAAAAATGCTCTGCATAGCTAGCTGCAGATCATTGCACATTCACACATACAGACCTTAGGTCAAGAAAGATGTATGTACTTCAAGTAGTTCTAAACAAACACTTGAGTTTAACATAAATGTTTTTTCACTAGCCAGCTATAGATATCTGCTGAATTTGATCTCAAGAGCTTTGATAGCCCAAGGTTGCAAGCCAGATGGGCTGACATCACACATACACAAATGTACACAAGGGTGTGGTGTTGGAGAGTATAAATATGTTGTTTTGATCCTTCAATAAAGGTTGAGAGAAAGTATTCACATATACAAGGTTTGAGACTATTTCTGTGTGTTGTATCTTGACTTGGGAAATGGTCTTGCCATGGACCACTAATAACCTGTATGCAGTATTCTCTGCCTGTACCTCTTCAGAAGCCATCTTTTGTGCCACAGAGAACAGGAACTACACAATTCTGCTGGGGTAGGTTTGAACTAGGTTCATATCAAGCCCCTTGAAGAAGCAGATCGTAACACTTACATATAATTGCAAAAATACAGTCCAAAACAAAGGCAGCAGAGGTGTCTCTCTTTCTCACCTCTCTCTCAGGCTCTGTATCTCCGGCCTCCCTTTCATAAGCAGATACCTCCTTCGGTCTCTACCTTCAGGGACTTTCTGTTCCTCTTATCTGCAGGCTCTCTCTTCAAAGCTTCTGACTTTGGTCCATCAACTTTCAGTGCGGCAGCCCTACACACTTCCACAACACTCCAGCTCTGTCAAACAAATCTCTATCTGATTGCAGCCACGCAGATGCATTTTAAGGTGCTTGTTAACGTCTCACTCCTGGGGAGAAGTCTTAAAGTGCTCTCTACTGACCTCTGGTGACATACCATCACTATATATATACTAGCGACTTGCCCGTCAAAAAATGATGGTCAATAAAAGAAAGTGTTGAAATGCTGTTTGTCACACAATGTGAGTGTACTGTGTGCCTCAAGTAACTAAATTCCTCAAAAAGCAGAAATCTACATTACATAAAATAAGAAAAACTAAAATATATATATATATATATATATATATATATATAGATAGCATGGATTGTATATTACATAGATAGGGTGATGTATTATTAGATAGTATTGTATATTACATAGTGGGATGTATATTACATTATATAGTGGCATATACTGTATATTACATAGTGGCATTTATATTACATAGTGGTATGTATAGTTGATAGTGGCATGTATATTACATAGGGTTGTATTGTAGTTTATTTAATTGTATTGTATTTTATTTTATTTAATTGTGTTGTATTTTAGTTTATTTAATTGTGTTGTATTTTAGTTTATTTAATTCTGTAGGTATTTCAGTTTATTTAAATCTGTTGTATTGTATTATATGTATGTATTATATGTATTTTATTTTCAGGTGTGTAATTTAAAAAAAAAATTGTAGTGAGGGGTGGTTGTAATGTATTTTGATATTTTCTGTAATGTTCCTTTTTTATTTTTTGTGACTTAGGTTTTTTATTTTTTGTTCTGTAATGTACATTTTTTTTTGTGTGACTTTAGGCTTTTTTATTTTTTGTAATTAGAGTGGTGGGGGTTAATAGGGGGTAGGTAGTGTAGATGTTAATAGGTTAGTGTAGAGGGTGTTTAGTTGATCTTTAATGTTTTATTGGGAGTGGTATAGTGCAGTATAGTGTTTATACTTAGTGTCATGATGGTCCTTGAGGACCATCATGGCACTTATGTGGTTAATGTAGTGTTGTAACAGGCCCATAATGGTGTTAATATACCCTTATGGGACTGATGGGGTTAAATAGAGGCGTATGAGGGTCTGTATGGACCCCCATGAGTGACTAGGTTAATGAAGGGCTTATGGGGGGTCTCTATTGACCCCCATGAGTGACATGGTTAATGATGGGTTGATGGGGGTCTGTATTTACCCCCATTAGTGACAGGGTTAATGAATGGCTTATGGGGGTCTATATTGACACCCATGAGTGACAGGGTTAATGAGGGTTTTATGGGGGTCTGTATTGACCCCCATGATTGACAGGGTGACAGTGTATATTTTTTTTATTTTACAACAGGTCCTTTAAGGACCTTTATGGTCCTTTAAGGATCTGTAATGCGGAAATTTTGAATTTTGATTGCAGCAGGGGACCCCGATCACGTGCAATCGGGACCCCCACTGTGATGGTTAATGTGGGGTTAATGCAGGGCTCCCAGCTTATCTCGGATCCCCTGGGGTTAATGCAGGTTTCCAAGCTTATCTCGGATCCCTTCTTCCCTTCTTGTCTATGGGTAAGCTTTTTATGTAGTTTGTGTGAGTATTTGGTGTGTTTTCACTGTTTTTAGTTGCGCGCGGGTCGGCCGTTATAGTCGGATTCTTAGTGCATGGTGGTGTTTGTTACGTTAAGGTTGGTTACGAGGTGTTTTTTTTTTTCTAAGTCGTGCGTGGGACGTGTTTAAAGGCTCGCCTCGCTACGCGAGGCTCGCCAGCAATGAGCGCCTGCAGCGCTCATTGCCTCATTGGCTAAGTGCTATGAGTTAATGGCTCACCTCGCTACGCGAGGCTCGCCAGCAATGAGCGCCTGCGGCGCTCATTGCCTCATTGCCCAAGTGTTACGATTTAACGGCTCGCCAGGCAAGAAGCGCCTGCGGCGCTCACCGCTAAGTCGTACGCACCACGCAACACAGCGTGACGACGAATCGTAGTTGGACAATTATAATATGTGATATATATATATATATATATATATATACACATACTGTATATACAAACACACACAAATACATGGGTGCAATTTAAAACTCTTTTTTGTATATGGTTCTTTCGGTAGTGTAGGGCGTAGGGCCCCTCCATCACAGGCCATGTTCCTCTCCACCCCAGGCCATGTCCCCCTCCACCTCAGCCCATGCCTCCATCCACCCCAACCCATGCCCTCCCCCCACTCCAGCCTGTGCCTCGTTCCACAACAGCCCATGCCCCCTCCATTCCAGCCAATGCCTCCCTCCACCCCATCCTATGCCCCCCTTCCCCCCAATGTCCACTTCACCCCAGCCCATTCACCCCTCCACCCCAGGCCATGCCCCCTCGGCGCCAGCAACATCCCCCTTCAGCCCCCTCCACCTCAACACATGCCACCCTCCACCCCATGCCCTTTCAGCCCCTCTCCACCCCATGCCCCTTTAGCCGCTCTGCCTCACCCAATCTCTACTGTGGACTTCTACTAACCCTAACCAGCTGTAGTTCATTTATGTGCTTCCTCTGGGCCTCCCCTGTCATGATGTCATTCAGAGTTCTCTGCCTCTGCAAAAAGACTTGCAGGAAAGTACAGAGGAAGAACAGAACTGAACAACAACCAATCAGGGCAAGTAGAAGTCCACAGGGGAGAATGGGTGAGGCAGAGGGGGCTGAAGGGGCATGGGCTGCGGTTGAGTGAGGCATTGGGGACCCCCAGAGGCAGGGATGCCTCACTCTTACTTTTATTTTCTTGAATTAACATGACAATTTTACTGCCTTGGCCACATAGTTATTAATATTTGATTACTTGGTCTGGTCTTAGAGGTTTAGACTGTGAAGAATATAGGATCAATTAATGAATATAATGTAAGGTGCTCTAAACTGAAAGCATGTAAAGCTTTGCCAATAACAGTTTTGTTGTGGATTAATTAGCAATCCTTTAAAATAGTGTTGCATTCTTTATATTTCATTAGGTTCTTATTTAGCACTGACCCAAGATATTTAGGTTGGTTAATAGCTGGGGATGTGATCATTATGCCTGAACATAAATCAGCTATCTTTCAAGGAAAACAAAAAAAGAACTTAATGGATTGTGAGAGGGAAAGGAGTCAGATACATTTTATAGTTCACTTAAAACATTTTGCCTTTTCTCTTTTGGGATTCTGAAACCAATAACAGAGAGAAATAAATTTAAGTATTTTGTTGTGTCTGAAAATCCCAAGGTTTGTACTTGTGTAAACTTGAGTTTCTGGAGCTGCTGCTAGCCTGGTTGTCTACACTATATATTTGGTTCCACTGAAATGCATCGACAAAGGACTTCACCAAGGTATTCTTCAGTGAATCCATAGTTACAGAGGAATATGCTTACCTTATTGGAATAATTGCCATTGTTTTTCAGAAGGACCTCTGCCAAATGAAGCCAGGCTGCTCATCTGTCATCCCGATTTGATGTGCAAGACTATAATGACTCTGTCATGGATTGCTTGTGACATTAGGCAGATGAATGAGGTAATGGTAGCCAAGTTGGGTAGCTCTCTGGAGGTGTGTTAGGAACTGTGACCTTTCAAAAATATCAGACTCTTAAAGTAATATTTGTATATACATATGAAGAGATATATGTTGCATTTTATCAGCAAAAGTTCTACTATTGGTAATGCTGATAATTGGAATATGTATCATTTTGAGTATTTTTTTTTATAAAAGTGTACTTGTTATCTTTAAAATAGTAAGTTATCGAAAGACAAGGGTATTGTGAGAATTGTGGCACCAAATATAAAATGTCTACAATGATTTATAGCTAATGTAGCCTAGAAACTGGCAACACTAACAAGGTATTTTTTTTCTATGAACTGAACTCAAAATATTCATCCTTTGCCTTAATGGGTTAAACAATGCTTAAATATCAACATTACCATGTTTTTTTCACTGTATTTTTGTAATTGGTAAATATTAGACAGTACAATGGAAACCGAACTCAGTGTACATCCTGTCATATGTATGCACTGCTCGAACAACTGATCCTGGGTCCATAACTCTGTGACAGGTGTGAGCATGTTGCCTCTTTTAAAGCTCAAATTAGAGAACTGTAGAGAATTGCAGCACTTAGTAATATTGCTCCACTGGAAAGGGAGTTGGTTCTCACTGAGCACAGTTTAGCTGGGCCTAGCATGGAGGGTAGAGATGGAACTAGTGAGGATGTCCAGGGAGGTAGCTGGGTTACAGAAACAATGGGAAGCAGAAGGAACAGGAGGAGGAGGCAGGCCAGTACTAAGTTGTCAAACATCAACAGATTTGCCAGATTGAGTGAAACTGTTGGGGATGTCCATTCAGGAATGGCAATGCCAGAGAGAGCCGTTCCCTCTTATAGCCGGGAGAACAGTTCTAGTGTAGAGTGAGAGCAGAATCGGCAGAGAAACAGACAGGTTTTTATGGTAGGGGACACTATTATTAGGAAGGCAGATAGGATTATTTGTCACCCAGGTCCCAGCTATTGAACAGTTTGCTGGTGCTCGGGATTGGCATGTTGTGGATTGGGTATATAAATTATTGGGAGGGGTTGGAAATGAACCAGCGGTCTTGGTATATATTGGTACCAATGACAAAGTTAGTCCTAATGAATGATTTTAGAGAACTAGGGAAAAAGTTCAAGCCAAGGTAGTATTTTCTGAGATGCTATCAGTGCCACATTCTAGCCCTGGGAGACAAAAGGAGCCAAGAGAGTTTAATGTGTGGCTAGAAAAGTGGTGCACTAAGAAGGGGTTTGGGTTTTTAGAGCACTGGGCTGACTTCTCACTTGGGTACAATCTCTAAAGCAGGGATGGATTGCAAATGAATGAAGAGGGAACTTGTGTGCTAGGGGAAAGTATGGTAAGAAAGGCTAGAGGAACGTTTTAAAGTAGAAGGAAGGGGGGAGAGGGACTAGATAGAAGTAATGTGGTAAAAAGTGTGGAGAGGGAAGTTCACTCTGTTTGTGTTTTCTCACTGTGTGTGGCAGTAATCTTCCACCTATTAGGCCGTCTTCATATTTTTAGATCACCTCCTAGACCACCTCCTAATCTGTAGTCTCAGGACTACTGCCACGTCAACCATATCACATAGGCCTCCACAAACCAATAGAGATCACATTTTTACTGACCATCAGCAAATTCCCACTCACTAAAGTCACTGCTCAACAAAAATAACACCACATTTGCCTGCCATGACATAACTGCTTCACAATACAGCCACACTTTCCTCTGTACTTGCTCTAACTTTTCCCACCACATTATGCCATCCTAAATGTGTTCAGCTACAACTGTGCCACTTAAAGCAAACATGATGCCTTTAGAATTGCTCCTGTACCCTAAACACCAAATGGAGCAAAAAAATACAATCATGAAGACTTCCACCACTACAATTTCATTTCTCAATTCTACAATGCTGCACGTTATCTCTCTAAACAAAGATCCAGTACTTCCCATTCCTTATACCAACTCTATCTTCCAACTAAAACAAACCAGTCTACACTGCTTCCATTGGCAAACTAATTAATTATTTTTTTATAATGTCATTTTTATACAGGCAGGTGATACCCAAATCTATATCTCCTCTCCTGACTTATCCATACTAACCATTGGCACTACGTGTAGATCCAGCATCTTCTCCTGGGGGCCTTCTAAACCTAAAAATAAAATAAAAAACAAAGCTCCTAATAATTACACCACTCTATCACATCCCCAGAACTAGACATCACCCTTACAGTTGACCACTGCTACATCACACCAACACCCCAAGTCTACTGCCTTAAAAGTCCATTTACCTTACTGTAAGTGCTCTTCATGGCGTGAAATGACACAAGATTATATGTTAAAATGATCTATTTTTTAATTACACAATTAACAGTTACAAAAAAATAAAGTTTTAAGACTCTGTTTACATACAAAGTGTATCCTGCCTACTGGCTGTTGCATGAGTAATAACAGAGTGCGTGAGATGAAGACAGTGATTGATAGCAGTTTTTACCTGGACTCAGGACTGCACTGACCAGTGAACCCATACCTGACCTATATAGGTGAGTCCAGCATTCCATGCCTGCGCAGATAGATTTGTTAAGGATTTTTTTTTTCTTTTGATCTCTACATGGAGGTGCATGCGGCATCGGAGCAGATCACTGGTCTGCATTGTTCAAATTCAAAAGAGGCCAGAGAGCAGAAACCCGAATTTTCTGCCATAAGAAATTACAAAAAATACAAGTTCTTTTCCCTTCAAACTGGAAATGTAAGCAGTCTTACAATTGATTTGAATGGGTCCCACACCCCTGCAAGTCACTCCTTTTTCCCTTTTCTGTAAGTGTATGTTTTTCACTTACACTCTTATTAAATTGCAATTCGGCAAATTTAAAAGGGCTCTATTTAAGCACAAAGCATATTTTTTTTTACAAAAGTTAGTGAAGATCTTGCTTTTGGATAGAAGTTCACTAACTAAAAACTTCTGTAAAAAATTTACTGAATCGCAATTTAATAAGGCTGTTACTGTGTGAGCAAATTACAGATATTTCCCCATAACAGCCATTTTAACAACATAACTACTCATACACACACAGAGCTATTACTTGCTAACTAAATGCATTTGATGGTGAGCCATATTATTTATATTTTTCTATCGGAGGGCAGCAAGCATGTTACATAAACACATATCATGATCACTTGCATCACATGTAAAAACTAATAATGTGAGTTTAAGGGCCACTGCACAATGAAAACAGAAATTGTTTGAAAAAAATAGTCTAGTTTTTATCATACACCGACAGCCCTATTAAATTGTGATTCGGCAAATTTAAAAGGGCTCTATTCAAGCACACAGCATATTTTTTTTTACAGAAGTTTTTAGTTAGTGAACGAACTTCTATCCAAAAGCAAGGTCGTCACTAACTAAAAACTTCTGTAAAAAAATATGCTATGTGCTTAAATAGAGCCCTTTTAAATTTGCTGAATCACAATTTAATAAGGCTGCTAGTTTTTAATTAGATAAAATACATTTTGATGCCTCTGCTCTGCCCTGGGGAAATCCATGACACATATATGTGTATATGTAAATATGTGTATATATATATATATATATATATATATATATATAATCCTAAAGTCTACCTCCCTCCCAGTATACTAAATATATATTCAGCCAGAGCATTAAAATCATAAACATTTACATATATTCACCCAGGGTCACCATTATTATACAAATAAATATATTTAACCAGGATAAAATATAAACTATAATTAAGCAAATGTACACATATTCAGCAGGTTACCTATAATTAGCATAACAACACATACATGTACATATAAATACATAAATAAATATTAAGCCAGGAATACCTATAATCATAAAGTATTAATAACTATACACACAGAATACTGTACCTATAATCAATAAATTACTTTCTACCAATATTTCCTTAAAAAAAACATTTTAGTGAGAAAACATTATTCTGTATAAACTTACTAATGTTCTGTAGTGCAGGAACCACATGGGATGATAGAGAGCTGTGAACCCTCTATACAGGGGTGGGCAAGATTGTTCCTGGAGGACCGCCTGGATTTGAAGATTTACTTTCTGTGCACAGGTGAGTCAATCAAGATGACTGAAGAAGTGATTGACTCACCTGTGTGCATCAGGGATATCATCAAATAGCGGCATGTATGTGGCCCCCCTTGTCCACTCCTGCTCTAGACTGTACTCTTGTTTTAGTGGCCAGTTTGTGAACAACAGCTTTTAGTCTTTAAACCCCCCCAAAAAAATGTATGCTAAAAAAAGCTACAAAAAACGGGCGCCCCACACAGGGAGGCACCCTCAGGCAGCTGCCTAGATTGCCTAATGGATAATCAGGCCATGCTCCTTACATATATATTTCCTGTGCTGTCTGTTGAATTTTCTTTTAGACCACCCCCTGCTCCTCACAGCTTCAAGCTCCCTCCAAAAATCAGTTATCATGTATAAATGATTTAAGGCCTAAACAACAACATTGCTAATACATCTTTGTTCAAACAAGTCAAATATTAAGTATGTGTGCCATTAAAAAGTCAGTTTGTCTGCAAAGAAAAGCAAATCTGATTATAACTACTTTGTCAAATCCAATTCATTAAGAGATATCATTAGTGGTTTAGAATCGTGACAAGCAATAGGCAACCTGGGTTTAAAAGAGTACCTCTGTTCGCTATCTGTTGGGTCTCTCTCCACCGCTTCCTTAATGTACTATTTAGAACTCATGAAGCTTTCAAATAAAATGATCACATATTTTTACTGGGTTATTATTCACTATGTAGATTTCATTCTGGTGCTCTTTAGAATGCCAGTTATTAAAATACGTGTGTATGCATCTATATAAATATATGGATTTCAGACTTTCATTTCAGTGAATTTTCAAAAAATTAACCAATTGTGCTGATAAAGGTCTGACTCACTTTAAGCATGTTAAAACACACAGTAAACCTCAGGTTTAGCCTGTGATAGGATAGCCTGAAATTGTATTCAATTACAACCCTCAAACATACATCAAGTTAACCAGATATATATACACTAGCGACTTGTCCGTCAAAAAATGACGGTCAATAAAATTTGAAGCCATGTCAATGCTGTTTGCCAGACAATGTGAAGGTTTTTGTACTGTGAGGACATTCGGCGCTCATTGCGAGCCTCTCCTCTGGTGTACTTTTGCTCCTCTGATCAGCCTCTGCGCTCATCACAAAGACAGATACCTATTTCTATATTTTTGTAAATTATAATCAATTAATTAGTTACTTAATGAATTAATATACTTTACCTATTTGTAATTAATATATACATCAATCAATAGGCTGAAGAGCTAACAATCTGTTTTCATTTTCCCGCAGAATATAATTATCAGTGGGACTGTTGGTGGCCTGTGGAGATAGTTTTATGAATGTCCCAACTGTGCATTAGAAGTAGGCTGCGTGCGCGAGGGCAAACCATTGGTTTATTTGTGTAAAGCGCTACTGTAGATGCGTAATGTTGTGATGTGCAAGTTCAGAGTGTAAAGTAGCGTCGTTTGTGTATGTGCTACGCGGGTCGCAAGTATTTGGCGTCCTTTGTAGTAGTGTATTTTATACCTTGTACGTTCCTGTGTGAAAGTGGTACGTGGTTGGCGGTGTGTTGCGCGGTCCAGGGTAGTGTAGCCTCGTTTTAATTTTTTTTAGACATTTTTCTCTCGCTTAGCCGATTTTCAAGTGCCGAAACTCTTGAAAATTGACTTAAATTTGCGTTCCAAATCACTCTCAGACGTTCTGGCTGTTCCCCCGTGCTGTGTGTGATGTTTTTGTTGTGTATTTTTTGTGTTTTTTGTCTTTAGCGGTTCGGCCGTTAACTAACGTATTTTTCCTACCTTGTTTTTTTTTTCTAAGTCCCTCTTCTCGTATTTAATTTTTTCTAAGTCCCGCGTCTCGTAATGTTCTTTTTTTTTAAGTTGCACGTTCGGCAACTGCTTGCAGCCTAACAGCCTTATTAAATTGCGAATCGGGCAATTGAATAGGGCTTTATATAAGCACAGAGCATTTTTTTTTTGTGTTTCGTTAGTAACCTTCTATGCAAAAGGAAGGTCTTCAGTTACTAAAAGCTTCTTTTAAAAAAAGATGCTATGTGCTTATATAGAGCCCTATTCAATTGGGCGAATGGCAATTTAATAAGCCTGTAATGCAATCCCGCGTTTCAAGTGTTTGTAGGCTACGTCCTGCGTGTTTCATTGCCTCCACTGCTCCACAGTGCTGCGAGTTTTAGTGCCTTAACGACTCGCCTCGCTATGCGAGGCTCGCAGGCGATGAGCACCTGCGGCACACATTGCCTAAGGGCTCCGAGTTAACGGCGCACCTCGCTTTGCGAGGCTCGCAAGCAATCGATGCCTTTGGCGCTCATCGCCTAAGATGTACGCACCACGCAAAGCGTTACGACGTCTCATAGTTCGACAATTATAATATTTGATTGAGGCAGTTTGATCACAGCAGACAAAGCATTCACCTGCCTTCCCCTACCATTGTGACAGGGAAGGGGTTATAAAAAAATACATAACAAAGATCTGTGGTAAGGGGCATATCATGGCATGGTAGGGGAATGCTGGTGTGTGATGACACAGGCATTTATTTTTAAGAAGTGAGCAAGGGTGTTCCTCTAAGCTTTTGTATTAATTTACTATGTTTCTAAGGAGAATTCCTGCATTTCAGTAAAAGAGAGTGATGTGAAGCTGACCCTTACAAGCGTTTATTGTAAGCTTTCCTCGTTTTTTTATTTTTATTATTATTATTGTGAATGAGCCCTTATAATTTACCATCAGTCTATAATAATACTTTCAGCATTTAAGTAATTTTGCCAGTGGACACTAGAGGACAGCAATGTATCACTTTTCAATTCAGAACATTACATGAGATGGAGCCACCACCATCCCTTTTTATTTTAGATCTTTCCAAAAATTCTGAGGTTATAATGCAATTTTTCAGCAGTAAAAACGTGTTTTGCAATTAATCAGATTTCCTTTGAAAAAATCATGACTTTAACCGCCAATGTATATTTTCTACTGTGATTTCTCTGACTAAAGGTCTAACAACCAAATCAAATGAAAACTGATTCGTAATGTAATATGTCAGAATATGGTTCTATAATTGTAGTAGTGATAAATCTGCTAACAGCACATTTGCCCTCTGTTCCCATGTCATCAAAAACTGTAGCAGATGCATCAAGTATATAATCTAATCATGAAAAATTTAGCTTATTGTATTGCTTCTCTCCAGGGAATGTTTCAAGATACACAGAGAGATCAGAATCTGACAATATTACACACCGCACATCTATGTGGAGACCAACAATTCTCTAAAATACAGTAGACTCTCAGTTAACCAGAACTCAAGCAACCATAACTCTCAAGCAACCAGACATTTTTTTTAATACTGTACTTTAAAGAAACATTTAATTTTACAGGGCTCAACAAATGCCAGGAGCCAGGTTGTCATGCCACAAAATACTTCCAGGCACCTACATTTCATCCATTGTACGTCTGCAGTTCAGTGTTACCTAGGAGCAGACAGACATGAGTGTCTGAGCCAGGACAGTGTTGCTTTACATTCCCCGGTTCAGCACTGCACCTTCCAGCCGAACGTACCCGTGTGTAAGTGAGGAATGAAAGCTGCTGCTGCTAGAACAGCCCTCACTGACAGATATACTTAGCAGAGCATGCGATGTGCTAGTCTAGGCCTCTTTTAACAGTGACTCTCAAGCAACCAGAAACTACATTTATCTGGCATCTACCAATCCCAATGGGTGCCGGATAACTGAGAGTCTACTGTAGTTTATTTAATCATTAAATCACTTTGATAACACTATCAGCAATCATGTCAAATAGCTAAATATATTACAAAAATGATAAATATTTAGCCTCTGTATATTCCCAACATAGCAGTCCCATGCATCATGTATCACATCTATTTAAAGTTAATTTTATTAGAAAAATACATTGACAGATATATTTTCAAACATTGCAGTACAGTCACACATATTAACATATAAACTAATATAAACTATTAATCCATCAAGTTCAACCTGCTAAAGTCACCTCTGATCCTTTTGTTATTAAATGTTAATTGTCAATTATTAATTGATCCAAATGAAAAAAACAAAAATTCAGTTGAAACATTGCCTGTTGTGTCATAAGGGGAAAAAATCCTTGTGGTCCCAAAGGCTTACAGTGTGATTACTCCCTGGATCAACAACCCTCCTAATTTAATTATCCAGCATATCCTTGCTTGGCCTTTTTACTACAAAAATATATTATTATTATTATTATTATTATTATCGTTTATTTATTAACGCGGCAACATATTCCGTAGCGCTATACATAAGTTAAGTTACAGGCAATGACAAGTTAAAGATTCATACATTGCAAAGAGTGGATGGCCCTGTCTTTGAGCTTGGAATCCAGTGTCCATATCGCTTTCCCTAAAGCACTGCGAAGGATTGAAACTCGCAGACTTACAATCTAAATCCCTTTTAAAATGTTGAATCTGCTATCACAACCTTATTTTGATTTAAAAGTCATAAGGATTAGACATACATATCATATCAAGAATTTGGGGTAATGGCATGAAAATGAGTCTCACAGCATATTGTGTTTTTGTCTCTATCCAAAGTGAAGACTGCATATCACTACTCAGAATCTGGGTGATTTGAGGGAAACTTCCTATCTGCATTGAAAATTGCTTTTCATTCCTTGCTGTAGAAACTGCGGAGAAGTTTCTATCACCATAATAAAATGTATACATTACCATTACAAGAACTCAGTCCTTATAAGTCAATCAAAGTTGTCCGGTATGTGCTTTTTTACCATTCTGTCTTATGTTGTATTTGATTACGTTAAGGTGTAGGAGACTGCATCCATCTATCTTCCAGGTTATTTAGTCTGGTTCACTAAATTCCTGCATTTGCTGAGAAAATAAATCAGTTTCAATGTCACTGCACTGTGTTCATACCAACCTGTTTTTTCATGTCTGGGTGAAATCTCAATGCCACAGCTGACTAATCTATTTTCTGGTAACATAATATTTTTAAATCATTGGAATGTGTTATTTTGTGTAATCTATTTCTGTTTTTCTATCAATATTTCCTATTGATCAAAAGTAGCTTATAATAAGGAAAGGTTGGAGACGTTGGCTACGTGTAATATTGGACACAATTTATTTACCGTAAGCTGTTTTCATAGCAAATGTAGATGACAGGATACTGATCAAAAATATATACAGTATCTCACAAAAGTGAGTACACCCCTCACATGTTTGTAAATATTTTATGATATCTTTTCATGTGACAACACTGAAGAAATGACACTCTGCTACAATGTAAAGTAGTAAGTGTACAGCCTGTATAACAGTGTAAATTTGCTGTCCCTCAAAATAACTCAACACACAGCCATTAATGTCTAAACCGTTGGCAACAAAAGTGAGTACACCCCTACGTGAAAATGTCCAAATTGGGCCTATAGTGTCAATATTTTGTGTGGCCACCATTATTTTCCAGCACTGCCTTAACCCTCATAGGCATGGAGGTCACCAGAGCTTCACAGGTTGCCACTGGAGTCCTCTTCCACTCCTCCATGATGACATCACAGAGCTGGTGGATGTTAGAGACCTTGCACTCCCCCACCTTCCGTTTGATGATGCCCCACAGATGCTCAATAGGGTTTAGGTCTGTAGACATGCTTGGCCAGTCCATAAGCTTTACCTTCAGCTTCTTAAGCAAGGCAGTGTCGTCTTGGAGGTGTGTTTGGGGTCGTTATCATGTTGGAATACTGCCCTGCGGCCCAGTTTCAAAAGGAAGGGGATCATGCTCTGCTTCAGTATGTTACAATACATGTTGACATTCATGGTTCCTTCAATGAACTGTAGGTCCCCAGTGCCGACAGCAATCATGCAGACCCAGACCATGACACTCCCATCATCATGCTTGACTGTAGGCAAGACACACTTGTCTTTGTACTCCTCACATGGTTGCCACCACACACTCTTGACACCATCTGAACAAAATAAGTTTATCTTGGCCTGATCGGACCACGGGACAGGGTTCCAGTAATCCATGTCCTTAGTCTGCTTGTCTTCAGCCAGCTGTTTGCAGTCTTTCTTGCGTTCTTGATTATCAGTATTTCCCTTTTATTTGCTAGTGAGCAGGCTGTTGGGGACGAGACCCAGATTGTCAGATAAGAAATTAGTTAGGAACTTGGAGACTAGCTGTTCAAGCAGTTTGGAGGTTAAGTGTAACAGATAGGTTACTATTATTATTATTATTATTATCCTTTATTTGTAATGCAACAGCATATTCCATACAAGTGCAAGGCAAAACCAAAATTAACACATTGCAAAAGAATGGAGGGCCTTATCTTTGAGCTTAAAATAAAACATATAACGTGTTTGTTCCCAGAGCACCTTACAAGATTGAAAACTCACAAACTTACAATCTAAAGAAGTTAATAGTTGATAGGTTTATAGATGGGCATGAAGGATCATATTTGTAGGAGTATGGAAACATGTCAGTGCGGAAATACTGATTGAAGAGATAACTAACAACCAGGCGTAGCATGGTTGAGAGGCATGTGAAAAGATGTAAAGAAATTGGATTAAGTGGACATTTGATGAGTTAAGAGGTAAAGAGGGGTCCTCTGTGATTAATATAAAGCAGCTGAAGAAGATTAAAAAAGGATCTGGTTAAAGATGCATAGTGGTTTGAGGAGGTCTAATCTGGGTATGTAAGCAGATACAGGACAGATAGCTGGTGAGTTAAATTACTACATACATTTATCCATGGGCGTAGGAGCCCAAAAATATCTGGGGGGATAATTAAATTCTACTCCCAAAACAGGAATCAGGGGCAAATTTACTGCAGTTGCACCCACTACAATGCACTCAGACCTTGCATTCTGGGGGGCCTATTGCTCCAATGACCCTCAAATCCCTTTTTTTTTTCATTTCTTTGTTTAAATTCTCAATACCCCTGTCACTCCATATATAATTAAAAATGATTACATATACTGCTCTATAGCCCTCTAGTGGCCAAGTCTGGTAATGCATGATTAAGTTTAATGTTAATGGTATTTTTTGTATTCCCTTTTCTTTTAATCGCCCCTGCATTTTTCTCATTTCCAGTGATGTATCACAATTACTTTTTTACAGTGCTGTGTAATATATTAATGTTGTAATATATTAATGTATCACAGAACAATTTGAGGGGATTTGACACAGGGGGAGAGGCAGTGAGGTTGAAAGTTAATTTGTTCTTCAATTGGCGTTTTTTGAGAGTCTGAAAACAGCTAAGTGAGAAAAAAATTGTCGGGCATAATTTTTTTCAAGGCCGCAAATTGGAAGATCATTTTAGGCTTGGGGAAATTGATCAAGTTCCCAAGCACGCAAATGGTTTCAGACCCGTACAGCCCAGAGCAGGGAGAGGGAGGACAAAGACACAAGGGAGGGAGAAGGTGGAAAGAGACACAGGGGAGGGAGTTGGGGTGGAAAGAGACACAGTAGAGGGAGTCGGGGGGAAAGAGACACAGGGGTGAGAGAGGGGGGAGAAACACAGAGGAGGGAGATAAGGGAAAACAACTCACAGGGCAGGGAGAGGGGGCAAAGAGACAGTGGGAGGGAGAGGGGGGGAAGAGACACAGGGTTGAGAGAGTAGGGAGAGGCTCGCAATGATCTCTGAAGGCCCGAAAGTTGCGCGATGGACGACGCCTGCAATGGCCGGCATCGTAATATAAGTATATCGGGGAGAGGCTTGCAATGAGCACCGAATGCGCTCATCGAGGGGATTGCAATGAGTGCCGAAGGCTATCATTGTGAAACATGAAAGTGGCGAGTTGGCTGAGGCCTGCAATGATTGACAATGCTGCTTATCACGAGGCCCGTAAAGTAGACTGGGGAGAGGCCAGCGATGAGCACCAAAGGCACTCATCGTGAGGCCCGCAAGTTAGAGAGGGGAGAGCCTCGCATTGTGTGGCAAACAGCATTGCCAGGCTTAACATTTCATTGCCGTCATTTTTGACGGTCAAGCTGCTAGTTTATATATAACTAGCGACTTGCTCGTCAAAAATGACGGGGCAATAAAATTGTAAGGCAGGTAATGCTGTTTGCCACAGACATTATTTTTTTGGTAGTCTGAGATCCTTCGGCGATCATTGCAAGGCTGTTGGTTGCTGTATTTTGTTTTCTGAGAGGTGCTTTTGCTGTTATTGTTTGGTTGGCTCTGATCTGCGTTTTGCTCTTATTGCAAGGCTTTGTGTGCTATGAGCAGCGGTGGCGCTCGTTGTGAGGCGCGCAGTGAATGGCTTTTGTGTTTATTGCAATAGTGTTTTTTTGTTTTGTGTATATGTGTTTTTGTATGCTTATTAAATCATTAATAAATTAATATACTTTACCTATTTTGAAGTAATATATGCAGGAAGCATTGTGTTTCGATGTTCCTGCAGCATACTATGTAGATTTGCAGTGTTATGGAGCTGAGGTGTAAGTGACAGCAATGTGTGCAGTGTGTAGTGTAAATAGTCTGCGTGCGCGAGGGAAAGCCGTTAGTGTACTTCCGCATTGTGTAAGTTAGTGCTGTAAAATGGCGGCGAATGTGTATGTGGTACGTGTGTGTGATGATTTAGCATCCTTGCTAAAAGTGTATCTTTACCTCGTACGGCTTTTTGGAAAAGCTGTCTGTGCTTGCTGTTGTTTTGCGGCTTTAGGGTCGTGTAGCCTCATTTTAGTTTTTTCGGCGGCCATTTTTTCTGTCACTTTGGGGATTTTTTTGTGTGTCTAAACTCAGCAATTTTGACTTAAATTGTGGTGTAACTTCACTTGTAGAGGTCCTGCGTGCCCCCCGCCTCTCTGTGGGTAAGATTTTTATGTGTTTTTTGTGTGTATTTATTGTGTTTTTAATGTTTTCTGGTGCGAGCGGTTCAGCCGTTAAGGTCGTAATTTTGCAAGTTCGTAATGTTTTTTTCAAGTCCCGTGTCCCGTAAATTTTGCGTTTTAAGACCCGTATTTTTTTGTGTAAGTCTGTATTTAGTGATTGCGTGTTAGATCTATTTTGTTAAAGTGCCGCTTGTGTGTGTGTTTGTAACCGCTTGTGAGGCGCCGTAGAGCCTCCACCTCCGCAAATGCGGCCCCTCACATCGCGAGGGTACGCATTTCCGGCCTGCAATGAGCCTTTGGCTCATTGCAGCCGACGTGGGAGCCTCGACTTCCGCAAATGCGGCCCCTCGCTCATTGCAGCTGGCGTTGGAGCCTCCACCTCACGCAAACAGACTTCGCGAGGGACGCAGTTCTTACGAGCTCGCTGCATGGGCTCGCAAAGCGTGACGACGATTCGTAGTTTGACAACTATTATATGTGATATACATGATATTTAAATTTTAAAATCCATATTTACCTATGGAAAAGGTAGAATATTCTCACCTGCATAGGAATCTTTAAGAAGAATCCAACAGCTGAAACGGAATAATTTGATATCCAAAATTAAGAATTTTATCCTACAATCGGTTAACATTTACCTCAAAGCAGAAATGGTAGGATCTCTCTTGCTGAAAGCACCAGCTAGCAGATCTTCTGGTGAGAAGCAAAGCTCCAGGGCGTGCATGCTTCACTTTCCTGCGACATCCTCTACGGTTCTATATGTACACATATATACACATACAGTGCCTTGCAAAAGTATTCACCCCCCCCCCCCCCCCTTGGCATTTTTCGTGTTTTGTTGCCTCACAACCTGGAATTAACATGGATTGTTTGAGGATTTGCATCATTTAATTTACAGAACACACTCACGACTTTGAGGATGTTTTTTTTTTTTTTATTGTGAAGCAAACAACAAATAGGACAAAATAACAGAAAAAGTCAATGTGCATAACTATTCACCCCCTAAAGTCAATACTTTGTAGAGCCACCTTTTGCAGCAATCACAGCTCCATGTCGCTTTGGATAAGTTTCTATGAGCTTGCCAGATCTTTCCTCCTTGCAAAACTGCTCCAGCTCTTTCAAGTTGGATGGTTTGCGCTTGTGAACAGCAATCTGACCCAGTCTGACCCAGATTTTCTATTGGATTAAGGTCTGGGCTTTGACTAGGCCATTCCAAAACATTTACATGTTTCCCCTTAAACCACTCAAGTGTTGCTTTATCAGTGTGTTTGGGGTCATTGTCCTGCTGGAAGGTAAACCTCCGTCCTAGCCTCAAATCAAGTACCGAGTGGTACAGATTTTTCTCTGAATATCCCTGCATTTAGCACCATCCATCTTTGCCTCAACTCTGACTAGTTTCCCAGTCCCGGCTGCTGAAAAAAATCCCAACAGCATGATGCTGCCACCACCATGTTTCACTGTGGGGATGGTGTTCTTTGGGTGATGTGATGTGTTGGGTTTGCGCCAGACATAGGCCCTCATTCAATTGCACTTTGGCCAATTGAATAGGGATCTAAATAAGCACATAACATATTTTTTTAAAGACGTTTTTAGTTAGTAAACATCTATCCAAAAGCAAGGATTTCACTAACTAAAAACGTATTTATGTGCTTAATATGTTATGTGCTTATTTAGAGCACTATTCAATTGGCCAAATCGCAATTGAATGAGGGCCATAGTGTTTTCTTTGATGGACGAAAAATAAAATTTTAGTCTCATCAGGCCAGAGCACCTTCCTCCATACATTTTGAGAGTCTCCCACATGCCTTTTCGCAAACTCAAAATGTGCTATTTTATTTTTTGCTGAAAGTAATGGCTTTCTTCTGGCCACTCTACCATAAAGCTCAACTCTATGGATAGTACGGTTTATTGTCGTCCTATGTACAGATACTCCGGTCTCTGCTATGGAACTCTGCAGCTCCTCCAGGGTTACCTTAGGTCTCTGTGCTGCCTCTCTGATTAATGCCGTCCTTGCCCATTCTGTGAGTTTTGGTGGGCGTCCGTCTCTTGGCAGGTTTGTTGTTGTGCCATGTTCTTTCCATTTGGTTATGATAGATTTGATGGTGCTCCTGGGGATCATCAAAGATTTGGATATTTTTTTATAACCTTACCCTGACTTGTACTTCTCAAGAACATTGTCCCTTACTTGTTTGGAGAGTTCCTTGGTCTTCATGGCATGTTTGGTTAGTGGTGCCTCTTGCTTAGGTGTTGCAGGTGTGTATATGTAATGATAAATCATGTGACACTTAGATTGCACTCAGGTGGACATCATTTCACTAATTATGTGACTTCTGAAGGTAATTGGTTGTACCAGAGCTTTTATGGGCTTCATAACCAAGGGAGTGAATACATATACACATGCCAATTTTCTGTTTTCTGTTTCTAAAAAATAGTTTTATGTATATAGTTTTCTCATTTCACTTCACCAACTTAGACTATTGTCTTCTGATCCATCACACTTTGCAAGGCACTGTATATAAACATCACCTAGCAGCCACCCCTCTTAGCATCCATCCCTACATAGTACCCAGTCTTTATCAGCAGCCATCCCCTTTTAGCAGCCACTTCACATAGCACCCGTCCATATCTCCTTTTTTTTCCCCTCACAGAACCCATCCCCTTGTACTTTGCTGCCACTTTGAAGCCCTTGCTCTCTTACATTCTTCCCTGATACATGCCTCCAGCATCCTGAACCGCTCCACACTGACACGTGTTGGAGCTTCAGTAGAAATGCTCTTTTTTCCACAGACAGGCACACATTTCAGGCTGGGGGTGTGGTCAAGGAGGCACAAGCAGGTCCTAGGGGGTCCCAGTGAGACCTTGGTCGGTTGGGCAAGGGTGCTTGCCCTTTTAAAATTAAGAGTTTTTGTTAGCCCCTTACAGTTATGTTTTTTTTTATTTCAATCTCAAATGAGATTGTGTTGTGATCACTGTTTCCAAAGGTTGCCCAATTTCAACATTTAATACTATATCAATATTATTTGTGATAACTAAATCCAAGATAGCCTCATTTCTAGTAGGTTCTTGTATAACCTGGGCCAGATAATGATCTCTGGTTGTACTCAAAAACCTGCTCCCCTTAGGTGAACTGCTTGTCTCATTTATCCAGTCTATTTCAGGGTAATAAATCTCCTATTATTAGAACTTGCCCATGCATTTCCAATCTGTAACAATAATTGCATTTCCTCCCTTTTCAATTATATTTGGGGGCTTATAGCATAGTCCTACTAATATTCCTTTAGAATTTGCTTCTCCGCTTTTTAACTCTACCCACAAACATTTAACATTACCGCTAGTTCCACCATAAATATATTCTCTGACTATAGGCTTAAATTCAGGCTTAACATAGAGACAAATCCCTCCTCCTCTTTTACCATTGCCCCTATCTTTCCTAAAAAGGTTATAACTATCAGGATTAACAGTCCAGTCATGAGATTTATCCCACCATGTTTCAGTAATGCCTATTAAATCCAATTTTTCATTAATAATTCTAACTCTCCCATTTTTCCTGGCAAGCTTCTGGCATTAGCGAGCATACACCTTATGTTAGGCAACTGTAGTTCTGAAGTGCCTGCCACTGTACTTGAGTTACTTAGCAATACCTACCTATTGACTGTACTAACCCTCCCTCGTCTCTTCCCCATGACTAGTTAATTCATTCCTTACCCCCTCTACACTTTCTACCCCATTACTTCTATCTCGTCCCTCCCCCCACCTACTAATTTAAAAACTCCCCCAGCCATTCTACCATCCTATCCCCTAGCACAAAAGCTCCCTCATCATTAAGGTGCAATCCATACCTGCTATAGAGATTGTACCGAAGTGAAAAGTCAGCCCAGTGCTCTAAAAACCCAAACCCCTCCTTAATGCACCATATTTTTAGTCACACATTATCTTCCCTAAGCTCCTTCTGCCTTCCTGGGCTAGCTCGTGGCACTGGTAGTATCTCAGAAAATACTACCTTGCAGATCCTTGCCTTCAGCTTATTACCTAGTTCTATAAAATCATTCTTTAGGACACTCCATCTTCCACTAACTTTGTCATTGGTACCAATATGTACCAAGACCACAGGTTCATTTCCAGCCCCTCACAATAATTTATCTACCCGATCCACAACATGCCGAACCCGAGCACCTGTTCGATTGCTGGGATCTGGGTGACAAATCACCCTGTCTACCTTCTTAATATTAGAGTCCCCAACCACCAAAGCCTGCCTGTTGTTCTGCCTATTCGGCCCTCACACTCCTCCAGTAGAACTGTTCTCCCGGCTGTTAGAGGGAACAGCTCTATTTGGCATTGCCATTCCTGAATTGACATCCCCAACAGTTTCACTCAATCTTGCAAATCTGTTGGTGCTTGCCAACTCAAAACTGGCCTGCCTCCTGTTCCCCCTGTTTCCCCTTGTAACTGTAACCCAGCTACCTCCCTGGACATCCTCACTAGCCCCTGCTCCACCCTCCATGCTAGGCCCAGCTAAACTGTGCTCCATGAGCACCAACCCCGTTTCCAGTGGAGCAATATTACTAAGTTCTGCACTTCTGCTCTCCAGTTCTCCAATTTGAGTTTCAAGATAGGCAACATACTCACACCTGTCCCAGAGGTATGGACCCTGGATCATCTGTTCCAGTAGTGCATACATATGACAGGATGTACACTGAATGAGGTTTCCACTGGACTGACTCATAATTACAGTGGGGAAAAACATGTTTAAAGCACTACAATATTCTCCCCTATTGCACACCCTCCTTTGATTTAAACTCCTACACTTATACTAGAACTGCCCTTATGCTAGAAGTGTTCGCACCTTTACACAGGCAATACCACACCCCCTCTCAGCTACCCAGTGCACAAGTACACAACACACTTACGGTTCAGAAGAAATAAAAAAAGAGGCAAGTCAAGGCAAGATATGATGAGAGAATGGATTAGAACTTTCTTATGTAAGATAGTCACAATTTTGGAGATATTATAGATAGAAATTACAAGATTTTGTGATTGATTGTATATGAGGAATGAAAGGGAGTGCAGGTTCCAGTAGAACCCCAAGGCAACGGGCCTGGGAGGTGGAAGCGATGATGACATAGTGTAAATGTTCTCAAATTAATTTATTCTTTATGCAAAAAAACATTTTGTAATGTATAAAACATGAGGAAGCATGTCTTAACCTCTCAAACAACTTGTGACTTACATAATGTCATTGTAAAGTGATGCCATATGTTATATTACCTGTATCAGTGATGAAGTGATGAGGAAATGTATTATCCATTAAATCAGGGGTGTCCAAACTCGGTCCTGGAGGGCCTTACACATGCCTGGATTTGATGATAACCCTGCTGAACACAGGTGAGTCAATCACTTTTTCAGTCATCCTGATTTACTCACCTGTGCACAGAAAGGATATATTCAAATCCAGGCCTGGGTGCGGCCCTCCAGGACTGAGTTTGGACACCTCTGCATTAAATCATCAAAATCAGTCAAGGGGGGTTAGGTTTAAGTGAAGTCTTGATGCTGCCTTTTCCATCCCTTTGCATTTGATTAAGAACCTTACCATGTGCTTAAAAAAATCATATACAAATCAGTAAATATGCAACTCCATTATATCTCACACTAAATCTGTAATAGTAGAATTGGCAGAAAAAATTGTAATCTAACCCACTGATTACAATGAGGTGATTTCAGCACAATTCACATACTGTAGGTCTGATATCTTAGTGAATATAATTTGAAACCTGGCCTCTTCATATGACACCTAAAATCAGTCTACAAATCACATGAAATTAGATAAGGTGAATGTCTGCAGCATCTAAATGTACAAGTAAATACTGTGAGACATCTTGAGCAGTTTAAACTTGAATGAATAGGTCACTAACTATATCAGTGGCCAGATATGAGAACAGTCTTCTAGGGTCATTAGTACATAGTACAAAGCAACCCGTTGCCACAATAGATAACCTCCAACAGTTGCCCTATTATCTCATTGTCAGTAATTTTATATAAATTAATAAGAATTCATATTATTGACTGTATTGTTCAAGACAGAATTGAAGTTCGACTCTGATTGTAGTTTTTTTCGCATCAGGAGCACAAAGCAACAAAGAGTTAGGTTAGTTATGCAAGTGAAATAGACAATTATTGTCAACATATTAAACTTTGCTTTGAAGTACATAACAAACTTTAACAGTGCATAATAAAGTAATAAGATAGGCAGCCAGGTAAAGTATCTGAAGAACTTACAGAAAGATACATACACACCTCCCACCTTCATTGCGTGGGTTTCACACTTGGTAACACTTAGCATAGCAACCTGAAAACACTATTCTAAGATTCCACACTAGCGATAATCATTTAACAGCTCATACTAAGTGAAATGGGCACTAAAACACATTATGTTAAGTTCTAGATTGATAGATGGTATCAGGAGGGTGACATACTATCTAAGCTTCTTGGCTGATGTATTAATTTGACATTTAGGCCATATATATATTAGAGGATCAAGTACTGAAAACTATTTAAGATGACTATTCTTAGTACACAAACCTCTGTAGGTAATAAGGAAGTTGAGAGATTCTAAGAGGTCACCAACATTATACCCTAAAGTTACACATGACCCGTTGTACAGCTATTAGTGAAATAAAATATGTTTGGACACTTCACAGTGTTCATTTTCATGCCTGAGGTTACACAAGTAGATTAAAGCTATACTACATCTGCTCCTCATTATATAACCAACACAATATGTTTTAGCAATGTATTTGCAACATACTTTGCAAATCAAGGTGAATCAAAAGTATAGTTTTCACAGATCCCTTAATAGACACTTGTTCTCATTCCATAAAAGATAAATTGTGATCATACATTTAAAGTATACTATTTTAAAGAACTACATTGGAGCACAGGCAGCATGTTTTTTAGAATGTAAAACAAGAAAATAGCAGAGCTTTAGTTTCCAGAGGTTAACTTCCTGAGATGGGAGGAGAATTCTAATGCAGAGAGGGTGTTTCTGTGCACAATGAGAATGTGGCAGCTACAAATGTCAATTCTCACATTAGTGCCATTGCAAAGTTCAGACAGAAGCTACAAAAAACAGTAAAAATTGTGAAAGCCTGCAGTAAAGATAATCTCATATTCAATTTTATACTTTATTTTTACTTTTTAAGAACATTTTGCCCATTATCAAGTTTGATTTTTTTAAAGACCCTATAGAAAAGATCTAAACACAGTGGTCCTTTAAAGGAATTCTGAAATCATGGATATGATCTGCATCATCGTGTAGAGTAGACCAAATCAAGTGGTGAAGCTATAAAATGTGTTTGATTTCATGCACTTTTTAATTTTATTTTATAACTAGCGACTTGCCCGTCAAAAATGACAGGGCAATAAAAAAGTGTGGAAATGCTGTTTGTCACACAATGTGAGTGTACTGTGTGCCTCAACTATATAGACCAATATAAGACACTAATGAACGAATGTAATAACACTAAAAGTGCCATGAGGGTCATCCAAGACCATCATGAAACAAAGTGTATGCACTACACCATTTTAACCCGGTCTCTTATGGGGGTCTATACAGACCCTCATAAGCCTCTATTTAACCCCATTAGTCCCATAAGGGTATTTAAAGACCCTCATGGGACAGTTAGAAGCCTAACATTACCCCATAAGTGCTATGAGGGTTCTCCAGTACCCTTATGACACTAAGTGCAAACACTACACTGCACTAGACCCACCATTAAATCTAAACTAACACCCCTCTAAACTAACCTATTAACACCTACACAACCTACCTCCACTACCTACCTACCAACTAATAACTCCCCCCCACACCACTCTAATTACAGAAAATAAAAAACCTAACTCACAAAAAATAAAAAATCTCCATTACAGAAAATAAAAAAACCTAAGTCACAAAAATAAAAAAGGTACATTACAGAAAATAAAAAAAATACATTACAACCCCCCCACTACAGAAAAAAAAATTACACACCTGAAAAGGAAATACATACAGAATACATACAATACAATACAAATAAAATACAATACCCCCTATCTATCTAAAATACATCCCCCTATCTATCTAACATACAATCAATCCTATCTAATATACAATAAATCCTATGTAATATACAATAAATCCTATCTATCTAAAATACATCCCCCAATCTATGTAATATACAATAAATCCTATCTATCTAAAAAAACATACCCCTATCTAACATGCAATAAATCCTATCTATATACACAAACCCTAATTCTAACCTAAAATAAAATAATTAAGACCACTTACCTTTGCAGATGTCCCTTCAGATCACCAACCTAGGGGGAAAAAACAAATTAGTACAACACATTTACATACAATAAATAAACATTATAAATATTCTAAATATTCTACTCACCTTTCCAGCATGTCCCCGTCCTTTTTCTCTTCTTGTCTGACGCGGCCCCTGTTAAAAAAAAAACATTACATTAGTACAACATACATATAAACATAGAGTTCGGATTGTTCCAGGGCCCAGCCGGGGCAGCAGAGGAGGAGGCCGGGGACATCGCAGGGAGGTAAGTATAAGAAGAAGGACGGGGACATTCTGGTAAGGTGAGTATAATATTTAGAATGTTTATAATGTTTATTTATTGTATGTAAATGTGTTGTACTTATTTGTTTTTTTTCCCTAGGTTGGTGATCTGAAGGGACATCTGCAAAGGTAAGTGGTCTTAATTATTTTATTTTAGGTTAGAATTAGGGTTTGTGTATGAAGATAGCATTTATTATATGTTAGATAGGAGTATGTATTTTAGATAGATAGGATTTATTGTATATTATATATCGTGTATTGTATGTTAGATAGGGGTATGTATTTTAGATAGATATGATTTATTGTATATTATATAGTATTTATTGTATGTTAGATAGGGGTATGTATTTTAGAAAGATAGGATTTATTGTATATTAGATAGATTGGGGGATGTATTTTAAATAGATAGGATTTACTGTATATTAGATAGGATTGATTGTATGTTAGATAGATAGGGGGTATTGTATTTTATTTTATTTGCATTGTATTGTATTGTATTGTATTGTATGTATTCTGTATGTATTTCTTTTTCAGGTGTGTAATTTTTTTTTCTGTAGTAGGGGGGTTGTAATGTATTTTTTAAATTTTCTGTAATGTTCCTTTTTTATTTTTTGTGACTTAGGTTTTTTTAATTTTCTGTAATGTTCCTTTTTTATTTTTTGCGACTTAGGTTTTTTCATTTTCTGTAATGTAAATTTTTTTTTTGTGACAGTTTTTTTTATTTTCTGTAATGTAGATTTTTTTATTTTTTGTGACTTAGGTTTTTTATTTTCTGTAATTAGAGTGGTGGGGGGTTTATTACGGGGTATGTAGGTAGTTTAGGTAGATAGTGTAGGGGTTAATAGGTTAGTGTAGTGGGAGGTTAGTTTAGATTTAATGGTTTATTGGGGGGTATAGTGCAGTGTAGTGTTTGTACCTAGTGTCATGAGGGTCTTTGAGGACCGTCATGGCACTTATGTGGTAAATGTTAGGGTTGTAACTGCCCCATGAGTGCCAGGGTTATTTCTTGGCTTATGGGGGTCTGTATTGACCTCCATGAGTGACCGGGTTAATTAGGTGCTTATGGGGATTTGTATTGACACCCATGAGTGACAGAATTTATTAGGGGTTTATGGGGTCTGTAATGACCCCCATGAGTAACGTGGTTAATTAAGTGTTTATGGGGGTCTTGATTGACCCCCATGAGTGACAGGGGGTTTATGGGGTCTGTATTGTCCCCAATGAGTGACGGGGTTAATTAAGTTTTATGGGGTTCTGTATTGACCCCCATGAGTGACAGGGTTATTTATTGGCTTATGGGGGTCTGTAATGACCCCCATGAGTGACGGGGTTAATTAAGTGCTTATAGGGTCCTGTTTTGACCCCCATGAGTGACAGGGTTATTTATTGGCTTATGGGGTCTGTATTGACCCTCATGAGTGATGGGGTTAATTAAGTGCTTATGGGGTTCTGTATTGACCCCATGAGTGACAGGGTTATTTATTGGCTTATGGGGGTCTGTATTGACCCCCTTGAGTGACGGGGTTAATTAAGTGCTTATGAGGGTCTGTATTGACCCCCATGAGTGCCAGGGTTATTTATTGGCATATGGGGGTCTGTATTGACCCCCATGAGGGACATGGTTAATTAGGGGTTTATGGGTGTCTGTATTGACCCCCATGAGTGACGGGGTTAATTAAGTGCTTATGGGGGTCTTTATTGACCCCCATGCATGCCAGTGTTAAATAAGGGTTTATGGGGTCTGGATTGACCCCCTTGAGTGACATGGTTAATTAGGGGTTTATGGGTGTCTGTATTGACCCCCATGAGTGACGGCGTTAATTAAGTGCTTATGGGAGTCTGTATTGTACCCCATGAGTGACGTGGTTAATTAAGTCCTTATGAGAGTCTGTATTGATCCCCATGAGTGCCAGGGTTATTTCTTGGCTTATGGGGGTCTGTATTGATCCCCATGAGGGACAGGGTTAATTATGGGTTTATGGGGGTCTGTATTGACCTCCATAAGTGACCGGGTTAATTAGGTGCTTATGGCGATTTGTATTGACACCCATGAGTGACAGAATTTATTAGGGGTTTATGGGGTCTGTATTGACCCCCATGAGTAACGTGGTTAATTAAGTGTTTATGGGGGTCTGTATTGACCCCCATGAGTGACAGGGGGTTTATGGGGTCTGTATTGACCCCCATGAGTGATGGGGTTATTTATTGGCTTATGGAGGTCTGTATTGACCCCCATGAGTGACGGGGTTAATTAAGTGCTTATGGGGTTCTGTATTGACCCCCATGAGTGACAGGGTTATTTATTGGCTTATGGGGTCTGTATTGACCCTCATGAGTGATGGGGTTAATTAAGTGCTTATGGGGTTCTGTATTGACCCCCATGAGTGACAGGGTTATTTATTGGCTTATAGGGGTCTGTATTGACCCCCATGAGTGACGGGGTTAATTAAGTGCTTATGAGGGTCTGTATTGACCCCCATGAGTGCCAGGGTTATTTATTGGCATATGGTGGTCTTTTTCTCTTCTTGTCTGACGCGGCCCCTGTTAAAAAAAAAACCATTACATTAGTACAACATACATATAAACATAGAGTTCGGATTGTTCCAGGGCCCAGCCGGGGCAGCAGAGGAGGAGGCCGGGGACATCGCGGGGAGGTAAGTATAAGAAGAAGGACGGGGACATTCTGATAAGGTGAGTATAATATTTAGAATGTTTATAATGTTTATTTATTGTATGTAAATGTGTTGTACTTATTTGTTTTTTCCCCTAGGTTGGTGATCTGAAGGGACATCTGCAAAGGTAAGTGGTCTTAATTTTTTTATTTTAGGTTAGAATTAGGGTTTGTGTATGAAGATTGCATTTATTATATGTTAGATAGGAGTATGTATTTTAGATAGATATGATTTATTGTATATTATATAGTATTTATTGTATGTTAGATAGGGGTATGTATTTTAGAAAGATAGGATTTATTGTATATTAGATAGGATTGATTGTATGTTAGATAGATAGGGGGTATTGTATTTTATTTGATTTGCATTGTATTGTATTGGATTGGATTGTATTGTATGTATTCTGTATGTATTTCTTTTTCAGGTGTGTAATTTTTGTTTCTGTAGTAGGGGGGTTGTAATGTATTTTTTAAATTTTCTGTAATGTTCCTTTTTTATTTTTTGTGACTTAGGTTTTTTTATTTTCTGTAATATACATTTTTTTTTTTTGGTGACAGTTTTTTTTATTTTCTGTAATGTAGATTTTTTTATTTTTTGTGACTTAGGTTTTTTTATTTTCTGTAATTAGAGTGGTGTGGGTTTATTACGGGGTATGTAGGTAGTTTAGGTAGGTAGTGTAGGGGTTAATAGGTTAGTGTAGTGGGAGGTTAGTTTAGATTTAATGGTTTATTGGGGGGTATAGTGCAGTGTAGTGTTTGTACCTAGTGTCATGAGGGTCTTTGAGGACCGTCATGGCACTTATGTGGTAAATGTTAGGGTTGTAACTGCCCCATAAGGGTCATAATATACCCTTATGGGACTGATGGGGTTAAATAGAGGCTTATGACGGTCTGTATTGACCCCCATAAATGACAGGGTTATTTATTGGCTTATGGGGGTCTGTATTGCTTCCCATGAGTGACAGTGTTAATTAGGGGTTTATGGGGGTCTGTATTGGCCCTCATGGGTGACGGTTTAATTAAGTGCTTTTGGGGGTCTGTATTGACCCCCATGAGTGACAGAGTTAATTAATGTACTATTGGGGTCTGCATTGACCCCCATGAGTGCCAGGGTTATTTCTTAGCTTATGGGGGTCTGTATTGACCCCCATGAGTGACAGGGTTAATTATGGGTTTATGGGGGTCTGTATTGACCTCGATGAGTGACCGGGTTAATTAGGTGCTTATGGGGGTCTGTATTGACACCCATGAGTGACAGAATTTATTAGGGGTTTATGGGGTCTGTAATGACCCCCATGAGTAACGTGGTTAATTAAGTGTTTATGGGGGTCTGTATTGACCCCCATGAGTGACAGGGGGTTTATGGGGTCTGTATTGTCCCCAATGAGTGACGGGGTTAATTAAGTTTTATGGGGTTCTGTATTGACCCCCATGAGTGACAGGGTTATTTATTGGCTTATGGGGGTCTGTAATGACCCCCATGAGTGACGGGGTTAATTAAGTGCTTATGGGGTTCTGTATTGACCCCCATGAGTGACAGGGTTATTTATTGGCTTATGGGGTCTGTATTGACCCTCATGAGTGATGGGGTTAATTAAGTGCTTATGGGGTTCTGTATTGACCCCCATGAGTGACAGGGTTATTTATTGGCTTATGGGGGTCTGTATTGACCCCCTTGAGTGACGGGGTTAATTAAGTGCTTATGAGGGTCTGTATTGACCCCCATGTGTGCCAGGGTTATTTATTGGCATATGGGGGTCTGTATTGACCCCCATGAGGGACATGGTTAATTTGGGGTTTATGGGTGTCTGTATTGACCCCCATGAGTGACGGGGTTAATTAAGTGCTTATGGGGGTCTTTATTGACCCCCATGCATGCCAGTGTTAAATAAGGGTTTATGGGGTCTGGATTGACCCCCTTGAGTGACATGGTTAATTAGGAGTTTATGGGTGTCTGTATTGTACCCCATGAGTGACGGGGTTAATTAAGTCCTTATGGGAGTCTGTATTGATCCCCATGAGTGCCAGGGTTATTTCTTGGCTTATGGGGGTCTGTATTGACACCCATGAGTGACAGAATTTATTAGGGGTTTATGGGGTCTGTATTGACCACCATGAGTAACGTGGTTAATTAAGTGTTTATGGGGGTCTGTATTGACCCCCATGAGTGACAGAATTTATTAGGGGTTTATGGGGTCTGTATTGACCACCATGAGTAACGTGGTTAATTAAGTGTTTATGGGGGTCTGTATTGACCCCCATGAGTGACAGGGGGTTTATGGGGTCTGTATTGACCCCCATGAGTGATGGGGTTAATTAAGTGCTTATGGGGTTCTGTATTGACCCCCATGAGTGACAGGATTATTTATTGGCTTATGGAGGTCTGTATTGACCCCCATGAGTGACGGGGTTAATTAAGTGCTTATGGGGTTCTGTATTGACCCCCATGAGTGCCAGGGTTATTTATTGGCATATGGTGGTCTGTATTGACCCCTATGAGTGACATGGTTAATTAGGGGTTTATGGGTGTCTGTATTGACCCCCATGAGTGACGGGGTTAAGTAAGTGCTTATGGGAGTCTGTATTGAACCCCATGAGTGACGGGGTTAATTAAGTGCTTATGAGGGTCTGTATTGACCCCCATGAGTGCCAGGGTTATTTATTGGCATATGGGGGTCTGTATTGACCCCCATGAGGGACATGGTTAATTTGGGGTTTATGGGTGTCTGTATTGACCCCCATGAGTGACGGGGTTAATTAAGTGCTTATGGGGGTCTTTATTGACCCCCATGCATGCCAGTGTTAAATAAGGGTTTATGGGGTCTGGATTGACCCCCTTGAGTGACATGGTTAATTAGGGGTTTATGGGTGTCTGTATTGTACCCCATGAGTGACGGGGTTAATTAAGTCCTTATGGGAGTCTGTATTGATCCCCATGAGTGCCAGGGTTATTTCTTGGCTTATGGGGGTCTGTATTGACACCCATGAGTGACAGAATTTATTAGGGGTTTATGGGGTCTGTATTGACCACCATGAGTAACGTGGTTAATTAAGTGTTTATGGGGGTCTGTATTGACCCCCATGAGTGACAGAATTTATTAGGGGTTTATGGGGTCTGTATTGACCACCATGAGTAACGTGGTTAATTAAGTGTTTATGGGGGTCTGTATTGACCCCCATGAGTGACAGGGGGTTTATGGGGTCTGTATTGACCCCCATGAGTGATGGGGTTAATTAAGTGCTTATGGGGTTCTGTATTGACCCCCATGAGTGACAGGATTATTTATTGGCTTATGGAGGTCTGTATTGACCCCCATGAGTGACGGGGTTAATTAAGTGCTTATGGGGTTCTGTATTGACCCCCATGAGTGCCAGGGTTATTTATTGGCATATGGTGGTCTGTATTGACCCCTATGAGTGACATGGTTAATTAGGGGTTTATGGGTGTCTGTATTGACCCCCATGAGTGACGGGGTTAAGTAAGTGCTTATGGGAGTCTGTATTGAACCCCATGAGTGACGGGGTTAATTAAGTGCTTATGAGGGTCTGTATTGACCCCCATGAGTGCCAGGGTTATTTATTGGCATATGGTGGTCTGTATTGACCCCCATGAGTGACAGTGTTAATTAGGGGTTTATGGGTGTCTGTATTGACCCCCATGAGGGACGGGGTTAATTAAGTGCTTATGGGAGTCTGTATTGAACCCCATGAGTGACGGGGTTAATTAAGTGCTTATGGGAGTCTGTATTGATCCCCATGAGTGCCAGGGTTATTTATTGGCTTATGGGGGTCTGTATTGACCCCCATGAGTGACAGGGTTAATTATGGGTTTATGGGGGTCTGTATTGACCTCCATGAGTGACCGGGTTAATTAGGTGCTTATGGGGATTTGTATTGACACCCATGAGTGACAGAATTTATTAGGGGTTTATGGGGTCTGTATTGACCCCCATGAGTAACGTGGTTAATTAAGTGTTTATGTGGGTCTGTATTGACCCCCATGTGTGACAGGGGGTTTATGGGGTCTGTATTGATCCCCATGAGTAATGGATTTAATTAAGTGCTTATGGGTTTCTGTATTGACCCCCATGAGTGACAGGGTTATTTATTGGCATATGGGGGTCTTTATTGACCCCCATGAGGGACATGGTTAATTTGGGGTTTATGGGTGTCTGTATTGACCCCCATGAGTGACGGGGTTAATTAAGTGCTTATGGGGGTCTTTATTGACCCCCATGCATGCCAGTGTTAAATAAGGGTTTATGGGGTCTGGATTGACCCCCTTGAGTGACATGGTTAATTAGGGGTTTATGGGTGTCTGTATTGTACCCCATGAGTGACGGGGTTAATTAAGTCCTTATGGGAGTCTGTATTGATCCCCATGAGTGCCAGGGTTATTTCTTGGCTTATGGGGGTCTGTATTGACACCCATGAGTGACAGAATTTATTAGGGGTTTATGGGGTCTGTATTGACCACCATGAGTAACGTGGTTAATTAAGTGTTTATGGGGGTCTGTATTGACCCCCATGAGTGACAGAATTTATTAGGGGTTTATGGGGTCTGTATTGACCACCATGAGTAACGTGGTTAATTAAGTGTTTATGGGGGTCTGTATTGACCCCCATGAGTGACAGGGGGGTTTATGGGGTCTGTATTGACCCCCATGAGTGATGGGGTTAATTAAGTGCTTATGGGGTTCTGTATTGACCCCCATGAGTGACAGGGTTATTTATTGGCTTATGGAGGTCTGTATTGACCCCCATGAGTGACGGGGTTAATTAAGTGCTTATGGGGTTCTGTATTGACCCCCATGAGTGCCAGGGTTATTTATTGGCATATGGTGGTCTGTATTGACCCCTATGAGTGACATGGTTAATTAGGGGTTTATGGGTGTCTGTATTGACCCCCATGAGTGACGGGGTTAAGTAAGTGCTTATGGGAGTCTGTATTGAACCCCATGAGTGACGGGGTTAATTAAGTGCTTATGAGGGTCTGTATTGACCCCCATGAGTGCCAGGGTTATTTATTGGCATATGGTGGTCTGTATTGACCCCCATGAGTGACAGTGTTAATTAGGGGTTTATGGGTGTCTGTATTGACCCCCATGAGGGACGGGGTTAATTAAGTGCTTATGGGAGTCTGTATTGAACCCCATGAGTGACGGGGTTAATTAAGTGCTTATGGGAGTCTGTATTGATCCCCATGAGTGCCAGGGTTATTTATTGGCTTATGGGGGTCTGTATTGACCCCCATGAGTGACAGGGTTAATTATGGGTTTATGGGGGTCTGTATTGACCTCCATGAGTGACCGGGTTAATTAGGTGCTTATGGGGATTTGTATTGACACCCATGAGTGACAGAATTTATTAGGGGTTTATGGGGTCTGTATTGACCCCCATGAGTAACGTGGTTAATTAAGTGTTTATGTGGGTCTGTATTGACCCCCATGTGTGACAGGGGGTTTATGGGGTCTGTATTGATCCCCATGAGTAATGGATTTAATTAAGTGCTTATGGGTGTCTGTATTGACCCCCATGAGTGACAGGGTTATTTATTGGCTTATGGAGGTCTGTATTGACCCCCATGAGTGACAGGGTTAATTAAGTGCTTATGGGGTTCTGTATTGACCCCCATGAGTGACAGGGATATTTATTGGCTTATGGGGTATGTATTGACCCTCATGAGTGATGGGGTTAATTAAGTGCTTATAGGGTCTGTATTGACCCCCATGAGTGCCAGGGTTATTTATTGGCATATGGTGGTCTGTATTGACCCCCATGAGTGACATGGTTAATTAGGGGTTTATGGGTATCTGTATTGACCCCCATGAGTGACGGGGTTAAGTAAGTGCTTATGGGAGTCTGTATTGAACCCCATGAGTGACGGGGTTAATTAAGTGCTTATGAGGGTCTGTATTGACCCCCATGAGTGCCAGGGTTATTTATTGGCATATGGTGGTCTGTATTGACCCCCATGAGTGACAGTGTTAATTAGGGGTTTATGGGTGTCTGTATTGACCCCCATGAGGGACGGGGTTAATTAAGTGCTTATGGGAGTCTGTATTGAACCCCATGAGTGACGGGGTTAATTAAGTGCTTATGGGAGTCTGTATTGATCCCCATGAGTGCCAGGGTTATTTATTGGCTTATGGGGGTCTGTATTGACCCCCATGAGTGACAGGGTTAATTATGGGTTTATGGGGGTCTGTATTGACCTCCATGAGTGACCGGGTTAATTAGGTGCTTATGGGGATTTGTATTGACACCCATGAGTGACAGAATTTATTAGGGGTTTATGGGGTCTGTATTGACCCCCATGAGTAACGTGGCTAATTAAGTGTTTATGTGGGTCTGTATTGACCCCCATGTGTGACAGGGGGTTTATGGGGTCTGTATTGATCCCCATGAGTGATGGATTTAATTAAGTGCTTATGGGGTTCTGTATTGACCCCCATGAGTGACAGGGTTATTTATTGGCTTATGGAGGTCTGTATTGACCCCCATGAGTGACAGGGTTAATTAAGTGCTTATGGGGTTCTGTATTGACTCCCATGAGTGACAGGGATATTTATTGGCTTATGGGGTATGTATTGACCCTCATGAGTGATGGGGTTAATTAAGTGCTTATAGGGTCTTTATTGACCCCCATGAGGGACATGGTTAATTTGGGGTTTATGGGTGTCTGTATTGACCCCCATGAGTGACGGGGTTAATTAAGTGCTTATGGGGGTCTTTATTGACCCCCATGCATGCCAGTGTTAAATAAGGGTTTATGGGGTCTGGATTGACCCCCTTGAGTGACATGGTTAATTAGGGGTTTATGGGTGTCTGTATTGTACCCCATGAGTGACGGGGTTAATTAAGTCCTTATGGGAGTCTGTATTGATCCCCATGAGTGCCAGGGTTATTTCTTGGCTTATGGGGGTCTGTATTGACACCCATGAGTGACAGAATTTATTAGGGGTTTATGGGGTCTGTATTGACCACCATGAGTAACGTGGTTAATTAAGTGTTTATGGGGGTCTGTATTGACCCCCATGAGTGACAGAATTTATTAGGGGTTTATGGGGTCTGTATTGACCACCATGAGTAACGTGGTTAATTAAGTGTTTATGGGGGTCTGTATTGACCCCCATGAGTGACAGGGGGTTTATGGGGTCTGTATTGACCCCCATGAGTGATGGGGTTAATTAAGTGCTTATGGGGTTCTGTATTGACCCCCATGAGTGACAGGATTATTTATTGGCTTATGGAGGTCTGTATTGACCCCCATGAGTGACGGGGTTAATTAAGTGCTTATGGGGTTCTGTATTGACCCCCATGAGTGCCAGGGTTATTTATTGGCATATGGTGGTCTGTATTGACCCCTATGAGTGACATGGTTAATTAGGGGTTTATGGGTGTCTGTATTGACCCCCATGAGTGACGGGGTTAAGTAAGTGCTTATGGGAGTCTGTATTGAACCCCATGAGTGACGGGGTTAATTAAGTGCTTATGAGGGTCTGTATTGACCCCCATGAGTGCCAGGGTTATTTATTGGCATATGGTGGTCTGTATTGACCCCCATGAGTGACAGTGTTAATTAGGGGTTTATGGGTGTCTGTATTGACCCCCATGAGGGACGGGGTTAATTAAGTGCTTATGGGAGTCTGTATTGAACCCCATGAGTGACGGGGTTAATTAAGTGCTTATGAGAGTCTGTATTGATCCCCATGAGTGCCAGGGTTATTTATTGGCTTATGGGGGTCTGTATTGACCCCCATGAGTGACAGGGTTAATTATGGGTTTATGGGGGTCTGTATTGACCTCCATGAGTGACCGGGTTAATTAGGTGCTTATGGGGATTTGTATTGACACCCATGAGTGACAGAATTTATTAGGGGTTTATGGGGTCTGTATTGACCCCCATGAGTAACGTGGTTAATTAAGTGTTTATGTGGGTCTGTATTGACCCCCATGTGTGACAGGGGGTTTATGGGGTCTGTATTGATCCCCATGAGTAATGGATTTAATTAAGTGCTTATGGGTTTCTGTATTGACCCCCATGAGTGACAGGGTTACTTATTGGCTTATGGAGGTCTGTATTGAACCCTATGAGTTAAAGGGTTATTTAAGTGCTTATGGGGTTCTGTATTGACCCCCATGAGTGACAGGGATATTTATTGGCTTATGGGGTATGTATTGACCCTCATGAGTGATGGGGTTAATTAAGTGCTTATAGGGTCTGTATTGACCCCCATGAGTGCCAGGGTTATTTATTGGCATATGGTGGTCTGTATTGACCCCCATGAGTGACATGGTTAATTAGGGGTTTATGGGTATCTGTATTGACCCCCATGAGTGACGGGGTTAAGTAAGTGCTTATGGGAGTCTGTATTGAACCCCATGAGTGACGGGGTTAATTAAGTGCTTATGAGGGTCTGTATTGACCCCCATGAGTGCCAGGGTTATTTATTGGCATATGGTGGTCTGTATTGACCCCCATGAGTGACAGTGTTAATTAGGGGTTTATGGGTGTCTGTATTGACCCCCATGAGGGACGGGGTTAATTAAGTGCTTATGGGAGTCTGTATTGAACCCCATGAGTGACGGGGTTAATTAAGTGCTTATGGGAGTCTGTATTGATCCCCATGAGTGCGAGGGTTATTTATTGGCTTATGGGGGTCTGTATTGACCCCCATGAGTGACAGGGTTAATTATGGGTTTATGGGGGTCTGTATTGACCTCCATGAGTGACCGGGTTAATTAGGTGCTTATGGGGATTTGTATTGACACCCATGAGTGACAGAATTTATTAGGGGTTTATGGGGTCTGTATTGACCCCCATGAGTAACGTGGCTAATTAAGTGTTTATGTGGGTCTGTATTGACCCCCATGTGTGACAGGGGGTTTATGGGGTCTGTATTGATCCCCATGAGTGATGGATTTAATTAAGTGCTTATGGGGTTCTGTATTGACCCCCATGAGTGACAGGGTTATTTATTGGCTTATGGAGGTCTGTATTGACCCCCATGAGTGACAGGGTTAATTAAGTGCTTATGGGGTTCTGTATTGACTCCCATGAGTGACAGGGATATTTATTGGCTTATGGGGTATGTATTGACCCTCATGAGTGATGGGGTTAATTAAGTGCTTATAGGGTCTGTATTGACCCCCATGAGTGCCAGGGTTATTTATTGGCATATGGTGGTCTGTATTGACCCCCATGAGTGACATGGTTAATTAGGGGTTTATGGGTATCTGTATTGACCCCCATGAGTGACGGGGTTAAGTAAGTGCTTATGGGAGTCTGTATTGAACCCCATGAGTGACGGGGTTAATTAAGTGCTTATGGGAGTCTGTATTGATCCCCATGAGTGCCAGGGTTATTTATTGGCATATGGTGGTCTGTATTGACCCCCATGAGTGACAGTGTTAATTAGGGGTTTATGGGTGTCTGTATTGACCTCCATGAGTGACCGGGTTAATTAGGTGCTTATGGGGATTTGTATTGACACCCATGAGTGACAGAATTTATTAGGGGTTTATGGGGTCTGTATTGACCCCCATAAGTAACGTGGTTAATTAAGTGTTTATGGGGGTCTGTATTGACCCCCATGTGTGACAGGGGGTTTATGGGGTCTGTATTGATCCCCATGAGTGATGGATTTAATTAAGTGCTTATGGGGTTCTGTATTGACCCCCATGAGTTACAGGGTTATTTATTGGCTTATGGAGGTCTGTATTGACCCCCATGAGTGACAGGGTTAATTAAGTGCTTATGGGGTTCTGTATTGACCCCCATGAGTGACAGGGATATTTATTGGCTTATGGGGTATGTATTGACCCTCATGAGTGATGGGGTTAATTAAGTGCTTATAGGGTTCTGTATTGACCTCCATGAGTGACAGGGTTATTTATTGGCTTATGGGGGTCTGTATTGACCCTCATGAGTGATGGGGGTAATTAAGTGCTTATGGGGGTCTGTATTGACCCCCATGCATGCCAGTGTTAAATAAGGGTTTATGGGGTCTGGATTGACCCCCATGAGTGACATGGTTAATTAGGGGTTTATGGGTGTCTGTATTGACCCCCATGAGTGACGGGGTTCATTAAGTGCTTATGGGGGTCTGTATTGACCCTCATGAGTGATGGGGATAATTAAGTGCTTATGGGGTTCTGTATTGACCCCCATGAGTGACAGGGTTATTTATTGGCTTATGGGGGTCTGTATTGACCCCCATGAGTGACGGGGTTAATTAAGTGCTTATGAGGGTCTGTATTGACCCCCATGAGTGCCAGGGTTATTTATTGGCATATGTGGTCTGGATTGACCCCCTTGAGTGACATGGTTAATTAGGGGTTTATGGGTGTCTGTATTGACCACCATGAGTGACAGGGTTAATTAAGTGCTTATGGGAGTCTGTATTGAACCCCATGAGTGACGGGGTTAATTAAGTGCTTACGGGAGTCTGTATTGATCCCCATGAGTGCCAGGGTTATTTCTTGGCTTATGGGGGTCTGTATTGACCCCCATGAGTGACAGGGTTAATTATGGGTTTATGGGGGTCTGTATTGACCTTCATGAGTGACGGGGTTAATTAATGTATTATGAGGGTCTGTATTGACCCCCATGATTGCCAGGGTTATTTATTGGCTTATGGGGGTCTGTATTGACCCCCATGAGTGACATGATTAATTAGGGGTTTATGGGTGTCTGTATTGACCCCCATGAGTGACGGGGTTAATTATGGGCTTATGGGGGTCTGTATTGACCCCCGTGCATGTCAGTGTTAAATAAGGGTTTATGGAGTCTGGATTGACCCCCATGAGTGACATGGTTAATTAGGAGTGTATGGGTGTCTGTATAGACCCCCATGAGTGACAGGGTAAATTAAGTGCTTATGGGGGTCTGTATTGACCCCCATGAGTGACAGGGTTAATTATGGGTTTTTAGGGTCTGTATTGACCCCCATGAGTGACAGGGTTAATTAAGTGCTTATGGGGGCATGTATTGACCCCCATGCGTGACAGGGTTAAATGACTGCTTATGGGGGTCTGTATTGACCCCCATGAGTGACGGTGTTAATTAAGTGCTTATGGCGGTCTGTATTGACCCCCATGCGTGACAATGTTAATTAAGTGCTTATGGGGGTCTGTATTGACATTGATGAGTGACAGGGTTAATTAAGGGTTTATGGGGGTCAGGATTGACTCCTATGAGTGACCGGGTTAATTAAGGGTTTATGGGGCTCTGTATTGACCCCCATGAGTGACAGGGTTAATTAGGGATGTATGGGGTGTGTATTGGCCCCCATGAGTGAGGGGGTTAATTAAGTGCTTATGGGGTCTGTATTGACCCCTATAAGTGACGGGGTTAATTAAGTGCTTAGAGGGGTCTGTATTGACCCCCATGCGGGACAAGGTTAATTAAAGGTTTATGGGGTCTGTATTGACCCTCATGAGTGATGGGGTTAATTAAGTGCTTATGGGGTTCTGTATTGACCCCATGAGTGACAGGGTTATTTATTGGCTTATGGGGGTCTGTATTGACCCCCATGCGTGACGGGGTTAATTAAGTGCTTATGGGGTTCTGTATTGACCTCCATGAGTGACAGGGTTATTTATTGGCTTATGGGGGTCTCTATTGACCCTCATGAGTGATGGGGTTAATTAAGTGCTTATGGGGTTCTGTATTGATCCCCATGAGTGACAGTGTTATTTATTGGCTTATAGGGGTCTGTATTGACCCCCATGAGTGATGGGGTTAATTAAGTGCTTATGAGGGTCTGTATTGACCCCCATGAGTGCCAGGGTTATTTATTGGCATATTGGGGTCTGTATTGACCCCCATGAGTGACATGGCTAATTAGGGGTTTATGGGGGTCTGTATTGACCTACATGCATGCCAGTGTTAAATAAGGGTTTATGGGGTCTGGATTGACCCCCATGAGTGACATGGTTAATTAGGGGTTTATGGGTGTCTGTATTGACCCCCATGAGTGACAGGGTTATTTAAGTGCTTATGGGGGTCTGTATTGACCCGCATGAGTGATGGGGTTAATTAAGTGCTTATGGGGGTTTGTATTGACCCCCATGAGTGACAGGGTTTATTAAGTGCTTATGGGGGCATGTATTGACCCCCATGCGTGACAGGGTTAAATGACTGCTTATGGGGGTCTGTATTGACCCCCATGAGTGTCTGTGTTAATTAAGTGCTTATGGCGGTCTGTATTGACCCCCATGCGTGACAGTGTTAATTAAGTGCTTATGGGGGTCTGTATTGACCCCGATGAGTGACAGGGTTAATTAAGGGTTTATGGGGGTCGGGATTGACCCCTATGAGTGAACGGGTTATTTAAGGGTTTATGGGGTCTGTATTGACCCCCATGAGTGACAGGGTTAATTAGGGATGTATGGGGTGTGTATTGGCCCCCATGAGTGAGGGGTTTAATTAAGTGCTTATGGGGTCTGTATTGACCCCCATGAGTGACCGGGTTAATTAAGTGCTTATGGGGGTCTTTATTGACCCCCATGAGTGACGGGGTTAATTAATGTATTATGAGGGTCTATTTTGACCCCCATGATTGCCAGGGTTATTTATTGGCTTATGGGGTCTGTATTGACCCCCATGAGTGACATGGTTAATTAGGGGTTTATGGGTGTCTGTATTGGCCCCCATGAGTGACGGGGTTAATTAAGTGCTTATGGGGGTCTGTATTGACCCCCATGCATGCCAGTGTTAAATAAGGGTTTATGGGGTCTGGATTGACCCCCATGAGTGACATGGTTAATTAGGGGTTTATGGGTGTCTGTATTGACCCCCATGAGTGACTGGGTTAATTAAGTGCTTATAGGGGTTTGTATTGACCCCCATGAGTGACAGGGTTAATTATGGGTTTATGGGGTCTGTATTGACCCCCATGAGTAAGGGGGTTAATTAAGTGCTTATGGGGGTCTGTATTGACCCCAATGAGTGACGGGGTTATTTAAGTGCTTATGGGGGTCTGTATTAAACCCCCATGCAGGACAGGGTTAATTAAGTGCTTAGGGGGTCTGTATTGACCCCCATGAGTGACGGGGTTAATGAAGGGCTTATGGGGGTCTGTATTGACCCCCATGAGTGACAGGGTTAATGAAGGGCTTATGGGGTCTGTATTGACTGCCATGAGTGACAGGGTTAATTAAGGGTTTATGGGGGTCTGGATTGACCCCCATGAGTGACAGGGTTATTTAGGGGTTGATGGGGCTCTGTATAGAGCCCCAGCGAGTGAACGGTTTTGTGGGGTGGTTTGGGGCGCCGTAGGAATAAGTGCTGCAAGTTTAGAGGTGTGTGGGGTGGTGTTGTTTCAAAGTCATCTGCCGTAAAACCTCCACCTTCCACAAATGCGGCCCCTTGCTTCGCGAGGGTCCGCATTTGCAGCCCGAACTGCGTCCCTCGCTTCGACGATGTTTCGTAGTTTGACAACTATTATATATGACTAGCGAATTGCCCGTCAAAAAATGACGGGAATGAAATTGTAAGTGAGTTAATGGTGTTTGGTGTATATAATGTGGCTGATTTAGCGTCCTTCTTTTTCAATGTCGTGCGACTTTTTCAGAATATACGTAGCTGTTTGGTGGTGTTTTGCTCCTCTCCCCCTCTCCCTCCTCTGCGTCTCTTTCCCCCCCTCTCCCTCCTCTGCGTCTCTTTCCCCTCCTCTCCCCCCCTGTGTCTCTTTCCCCTCTTCCCCCCTCCCGTGTCTCTTTCCCCTCCTCTCCTCCTCTCCCTCCTCTGCTTCTCTTTCCCCTCCTCTACCTGTGTGCGGCAGATCCCGCTGCTGTCATTGACATCCATCTGGGAGGTGGAGCAGGAGGGCCGGGATAGGCTGGGGCTTGGCAGGGGAAGTGATGTCCAGCTGGTTCCAGTGGAAGTCAGACAGGGTGTGCATGAGCGTGGTGTGGGTGAGCAGGGCCAGAGAGTTGTGGGCCCTGGAGCTCCGGCCTCCCCAGCATGTCTCCAGTGTGTGCAGGCAGGGGGCATGCTCTAGGAGGGGGAGTCAGCTTTGAGGAGGGGCCAGTGTCTGCATCCTGTAAGCACTGCGGACTTGGCAGGGAAGTAGCCCGGCCTCTGCATCCCGTCAGCACTCTGGCAAGGTAAGTGATGTCCCTTTTGAGCCTCTTCTGGCTGGCACGCATATCAGAGGCAATTTAGGAGGGCAGTTAGGTGCTGGAAGAGGCCAGCCCTGTGCTGTCTGTGAAGCGGGCAGCTCCTCTCTCAGGACTCCTGTCGCTTGTTCTTCCTTCATCAGTGGGGCAGGGGGAGACGTGCGGGCCTGACCATGAGCTTATCGCGAACCTGGGTTGCCCGGTTGCGAGGGTCGCAGTTGCTGGCAAGGAGCGCCGAAGGCGCTCCTTGCCAGCAACTGCGGCCCACGCTTCGCGAGCCTGCAGCGTTAGCAACGGCCCACATGCTCACAATTATATATGTGATTGTTTTTAAATTGGGTGGTAAACGGAGTGTAGATGCCCAGGGATCATTTCTAGATTCTGTAAATGTCTACATATTGAGTGAATTCTATTCTGTTATCCAATTCCAAAATGATTCTGGATTCTAATTTTGATGTTTTTGTCCACCCTTATGTGTTGTCCACCCTTATGTGTGATATTTCTACAGCACTGTATGTTGAGTTATCTAATGTAAGAAATCACAAGGCTGAGCTGGATCCTCCAGGTAACAAACAACTTCTTACATCAGAGATGTGTCATAATAGATGATGTCACAGAGCCCAATGCATTACATAAGGAGCTGGGCTTGGAAGCAAAGCCATTCATATCAGGGAGATCAACAGATGAACAGCTGAATAACTGTGTGCCCATGTTTTTTAAAGACTAATGGCTGATATCACAAGGTTGAGCTGGGCCCTCCAGGTAACAAAAACTTCTTACATCAGAGACATGTCAGAATAGATGATGTAATAGAGCTCAGGCACTTATTAAATTGCGATTCCGCCAATTCTAAGGGGCTCTATATAAGCACAGAGCATATTTTTTTACATATTTTTTTTATTAGTGAAGACCTTGCTTTTAGATAGAAGTTCACTAAACAAAAACTTCTTTAATAAGGCTGTAAATCAGGAGATGGTTTGGGAGGCAACAGATGAGCAGCTGAATAACTGTGTTCCATGGCCTTTTAGAGATGAATATAAGAAGCCTTAAAGGACCAAACATGCACATGAAGAGATTGTATAGAAAAATTGAATGCGTAATAATTGGGTAATTAGGTGAATTGTACAGACAGAAAGTACAGTATAACAACTCGGGTAACACAATTTTTTTTTTAAGTGGCATAACAAATGTGCACACCATAAATCTTGCCACTTTCTACAACTTGTAGTAAATCTCATTTATTTACTATTACTATGCTTAAGATTGTATAGTAATAAGCAGGGGCGGCTGGTGCATAGGAGCAAATGGGCAAGTGCCACCCCAAAATTATCCATCACTTTAACATTCTAATTTACATTTATATAAAGAATAAACTTTAATTATATCTGTATATCAGCATTCATATCTTCTGTCATGATTTTGTTAAAAATATGCATCTATCACTTTAAATGAACCCTTTGTGTGCCTTCCCCCTTGCCTGGTGTCTTTCCTTAGTGCTGCAATAGATCATATATAGAGCATCGTATCTCTCTCCCTACATTCACTGTGCTAGGAATTGTATCAATTTTCCTGTCTGTCAGCTGCAGCATCAACCAATCAGAATGAAGCAGCTGCATCATGTGGTTAAGGACATTCACTCTGAATGCCCACAAGCCACTTAGGACTGCTGTGGGAGCTGTCAAGTGCTGAGTAGCAGCTCCCACAGCCATACAGGAGGTATCTCTCTCTCTCTCTCTCTCCCTCCTCTTTTATTCCCTCTCTTCCTTCCTTCTTTCTCCCTCTTGTTCTCTTTATTCCCTCTCTATTCTCTCTTGTCCCTCCCTCGCTCTCTTTCTCTATATCCCTCCCTTGCTCTCCTGACAGTGATCACTCTCCTTACACCCATGGCCCGTACAGAAACACCGGCTACACCCGCGGCCTCTGCAGCCTCACTTGCCACTCGTTGCCCCTGTTGCCTCACTTGCCGTAGCCCCTGCAGCCTCAGCTGCCTCACCCACTGCCCCTGCAGTCGCACAAGCTGCCTCTGCAAGCTGCACACTTGCAGCCCTGCAGGCACACCCACTGCCCGATTGCAGGCCTCTCACTCCATTGTGGCTACCTGCGGCTCCATGGGGGACCTCCCGTGGCCCATATCGTGGGCCTCCTGCGGCTCCATCGCAAGACTCACACATCTTCCCCGCGGCCTGCAGCCAGATGTTTCCCGCGGCCTGCTCCCGCACCTCCCCCATGGCATGCAATTGGATGACCCACGTGGCCTACTCCCACACCTCCATCACGGCATGCAGCTTCATTAATTACTTGGGCCATCCATCTGGAGAGGTAAGGAGACAGATATAGAGGGATTAGCAGAGAGTAGAGAGAGTGATAGAGGGAGTAGAGAGAGGGATAGAGGGAGTAGAGGGAGAGGTAGAGATAGAGGGAGTAGAGGGAGAGATATATGGATTAGGAGGGATATATGGATTAGAAGGAGAGATACAGGGATTAGAAGGAAATATACAGTATATGGATTAGAAGAAGAGACAGAGGGATTAGAAAGAGGCATTTGAGGGAGAGATAGAGGCTTTGAGGGAGAGACAGAGGTGTTTGAGGGAGAGACAGAGGCGTTTGAGGGAGAGACAGAGGCATTTGAGAGAGAGACAGAGCTGTTTGAGGGAGAGACAGGGGCATTTGAGCGAGAGACAGAGGCGTTTAAGGGAGAGATAGAAGCATCTGAGGGAGAGATAGAGGTGTTTTAGGGAGCGATAGATACGTTAGAGGGAGAGATAGAGGAGTTAGAGGGAGAGATAGAGGGATTGGAGCGAGATAGAGTAATTGCAGAGAGTGAGAAAGGGATTGGAAAGAGAGGAATAGAGGGAGATAGGGCAAAATAGAGAGATAGGTAGGGGCAGAGGAATTAGAGCTCACACACGTCATAACACTGTAAACATATGTTCAAAAACAATCAACAATAACACAGAACAGACAATCAATCTTCCTTGTCTTCAATTTCTCACACAGCACTTACTGCACACGGTACTTTCACTTAGTACTCACAGTACTCACAGTACTCACAGTACTCACACTCACATTCATGGGCCCAATTCATTCTTTATTCTATCCCATTAGCTACTTTTTCACATCAGCACCATTGAGAATGTAGATAGCAAGTCTACCTTCTTCTCCCTCATGATACAGTGCCCCCCCCCCGAATCATTCTAGATATGCCCCCCTTTTCAAAAGGTGAGGTACACCTCTAATGCTTGTGTTAGGTAACGCAAACCTCTCCACTTGGAAAATATATTTTCTACACAACACAACAGATAATTACAAAATTGTGAGCTCACAAAATTTGCATGCGCTTAAATGTTTTTAAATCACTTTGTAAGAACCCCCCCAAAAAAAAACAACCAACTTTAGCAAATCATAAAGCTATATTAATCCTAAATATAACTATCTCGCCCCCCTCCCTATCTCTCTCCCCTTCCCTATCTCTCTCCCCCCCCTACCTCTCCCCCATTTCTCTCTCTCTCTCTCTCTCTCTATCTTTCTCCCTCCATCATTCTCTCTCTTCCTATCCCTCCATCCCTTTCTCTGCCTCCCTCACTCTCCCTATCTCTCCCTCCCTAACTTTCTCCCCCCTCCCTATCTCTCTCCCCTCCCTATCTCTTTCCTGCCCCCTCTCTATCTCCTTCACCCTCTCTATTTCCCTCCCACTCTCTACCCCCTCTATCTCTCTCCCCATCTCTATTTATCTCCCTCTCTCTCTTCCTCCATATCTCTCTCCCTTCCTATCTCTCTCTCTCCCTCTGTATCACTCTCTCCCTATCTCCCCCTATATCTCTCTCTATTTCTCTCTCACACCTCTCCTTTTCTCTCTTTCTCCCCTTCCCCCTCTCTATCTCTCCCTCCCTATCCCTCTCTCTCCCTATCCATCACCCTCTCTATGTGTGAGGACATAATGTATGTTCTGATTGTCATGTGAATTTGTGTTGCTTGAAAGAGAAATCTGTTGTTGATCTCCTGGAATGGTGTATGCTGAATATTGGTATTCATATAGCAACATTTTCCATTATATCTGACTAACAGTGTAATAAAATTGCCTATAGAGAATATATAATCTGAAATCTGATCAATTTCAGATTCATGTTTGTGTTTTAATATTTGTGCTTTTTATACCATCTGCCATTTTGGATAATCAGAATTAAGAATTATTAATCTGGTTCATATTTGTGTTAAATGCTTTTTTTTTAAAGGTTGATATTTGAGAAAATTAGTTACAAGTAAACTCAGTGATTGTTAAAAAAAACTGGGTTATTAAAAATATAAAGAATTTTTTTTTGTGGAGGTTTTATTACAACATTAATTATTATAAGGGTTTAAAATGGTGAAATTATTTTATGTGTTATGTTTTGTTTATCCATGTTGGATAAATACTATAATATTGTGACATCTATTCCTCCAGCCCGTCATCAGCTCAGATGATGGCCATGGTGCAAATGAGTAGAGAATTGGGAACATCTTTTCAAGGTATTTCTAGGCCTCTAAGGAAGGAACATGATAAGAGGTGGATTACATTATGTGTTAAGAAAAGATTTTAGAGCTTTATTAGTAAATGTATATTGACAGTAATAAAATTAGTAAATTCCTTTTAAGTATACAACCTATTACAAGATAAATCAAGTAATGTCTTATCACTTTTAGAGACATAATTAGTAGTATTGGAACTGTCCTAATGTTTTTTTTTTTGCTGCTTTAGCAGGATTACAAAATAATGGTTAATTATATCTTTTTACAAGTATTTAATATTTTTATTAGCTTTGCATGATTTACATTATCATTTAATTAATTTTAGTTTATACCACCCCTTGTTTATTATAGAGTTATGCATATGTTAAATTAATGTTACAACTAGGGACATTTTAGTATAAGTGTATATGACGTGCCTGTGGAGATGGAAAAAACAAGCATGCCGTGATATATGATGAGAGAAAGTATCTACCAAGTACCTATACTGATGACAACATATACAGAGTTTGCTGACTAAGAGACTCCTTATACAGGAACACCAGGAACTACCTACACTGATAAAACTAGGAGAATGAGTACCATCAAAATAAAAAACTGGATGGATGACAACTGGGAACGTTCTTACCATGTTTTGTTGGCTACCCCAACAGTTGCAGAAAAAGACTTCCTGGATACATCTGATCCACTGCAAGAGGGTCCCTCTATTGGCATCTTTCTGGAAACCTAACTGCTAATCTGAGTAACCCCGCACCTGTCTGCTACACAATTTCTGGCAACAAAGGGGAGTTAAAGCAATAGGGCACTCGTCTTAAACCCAGTGAAGATACTGCCTTGTTCAGACAGATTAGAAGGGCCATAGGGAAGCAGGAAGGGATCCCCAGAATGATGCCCAAATACAAACTGTGACACCCCTTCAGAAGTCCAGCATGGTGTGGGACGAGAAAGTCCTTACTAATCTTGGTCCGTATCACTGCCATTATAGTAATACCTACCCTGATCTGGGAGAAGACACAAAAACAGATTAATGGACAAATCTACAAAGGCCTTCACCCGATCTAAGAGATCCACCCCAAGTTACAGCTTTGGAGTATCCCGTGAACTACCAGACGAGTTCAAGGCCAGAAATCATATTGCAGCAGTATTTGAATCCATGTTCAACTGGTGCTTGACTAAATAAGAATGTTGACTGGATATATTACATCTACTATAAGCAACAAAGATTTGTGACCTATACAAGAGATGCTGTACAAGGTTTGACTGAACAACTAGATTTAACAAGTCTGATGACGTGGCAAACCCGCATGGCCCTTGACATGCTTCTAGCAAAAGAAGGGGGTGTTTGTGAAATGCTTGGCACCCTCCTGCTGCACCTACATCCCTAATAATACTGCACCTGATGGGACAGTTATCAAAGCCCTTGAGGGATTGAGAGCCCTGTCAAACAAACTAGCAGAAAATTCAGGGATGGAAAACCCATTCACTAGCTGGCAGTGGTTCGAAAGATGGAAAGGCATAGCCCACTGTGATGACTTTAATCTGTATCATGCTTGCCATCTTGCTCACTTGTGATTGTTTGTTGTTCCCTGCGCAAAGGGACTGATACAGAAATGGATTGACAGGACCATCACCCAGAAAGAATACCTACAGTATATGAAACTTTGCAATTCTACACTGCACGCTTGCCTAAGGACATGGAAGAAAAGGAATACGAGAATCATCCTTTTTACTATTGTTTGGCTTCTAACATTTTTGCACTTTATTCTATCAACTTGCTAGGTTCTAGTATGTACTAACATCTGATAAGGAATAGTAATTAGAGAAATAAGAAGTTATCATGCATACACTCTCGGTTATTAGTCATATCAGGGAAAACTTTATTGGTTATTAAATTACATTATCATCTAAATGTCTCATAAGACAATAAGTATAAAGGGAAATTGGTTCTATGGCCTAGTTATTGGTAATTGGTTGAAGAATTAAGTGATGCTATTTTCTCTGCATTAACCATTGTATTTTATTTTATATACTGTATCTGGACTTTTATATCTATGGCACTGCTATCTGGACTGTCTCTTGGTAACATATAACAGCATCTTTAAATAAAGAAGAAAAAAAGACACCTGAAAAACTATCGAGTAACCCCATAGAGGCATAATAACTTGTACTTATAATAAATGTAGCATCCTTCAAACACCATATCATAATTTATTGGTACATAGTTAAAAGAAAAAGGGACGATTAAAAATGCAAGTATGTACAGCCGCCACTTCAGATGTATACAATAAAAAATAGCTTAATAAACGTAGTAATTATTAGATTGCTAATTAATTATAAGTAGATTAAACATCGTTCAGATTATTGGCACAGCAAATATATATTCAAGTAATAATACATAAATATGCAATATAAGTTTACAGTGAGGGGGAAAAAGTATTTGATCCCCTGCTGATGTTTAATGTTTGTCCAAGTTTGAAAAAAGTGATCAGCCTATTATTTTAATGGTAGGTGTATTTTAACAGTGAGAGACAGAATATCATGCACTTAACAAGGACTTAAGTGGGATTCTGAGGAGGAAGGTTGTGAACGTTTTACCGCAAAAAAATTACGAAAGCATTTGTATCTTATTACGCTAAACTATACTCAGCAACCCCCCAATCAGGTTCGATTAGACATAAAGAACAAATTAATAATTTCCTCTATTACTATAAGCATTTTGTGGAAATTCTTTCACCTCATCTTCAATCCCTGTTTAACTAATTTCTATCAGGTAAACCCATGAAAGCAGATTTTTTAGAAGCTAAAATGATTGTCATACTTAAAGAGGACAAAGACCCATCCCAATGCCATAGCTACAGACCTATATCCTTAATCAATAACAATATTAAAATATATTCCAAAATTTTGCTTTCACTTGACGCAGAAAGTGCTTTCGATAGGATTGACTGGGCTTACAGTACATGTCAGAGATCCTACAAACGTTTGGACTGAACAAAGGTATAGTGAGAGGCATTTTAACACTCTACCCAATCCCGAAAGCACATGTGGCCTATCAGAGACTAGACAGGGGTGTTCCCTTTCCCTTCTACTTTTCGCCATATGCATTGAACCCCTATCTATAGCCTTAATAGACAGTCAAAATATAAAGGGGATTCAATTAGCAGACATTAAATACAAACTAAGCTCACTCCTTTATGGTTACCCCAAAGAGGCACTTCAAGTAACAGAATTTCCCAGCTAGCATGGTGGATATATAACAAATTGACTATCGCCTCTGATACATTAAGTGTAAATCAACATTTGTCCCCCTCTACTTTTAGCTAACAGAACCACCTACCCCTTAAAGAATGGCTAAATCTAGCACAAATCAATTAAAATCTATGCAGCAAGATAACTTGAAGTAAAATCCATAAAAATACAATAACTTCCTTAACATAATCTTGAGAGAGAATTCCTACAAAACCATCATGAGGTGGTACCTGACCCCTACTAGACTAAAGCTCTCATATCCTTCTCAAGGTGGCAACTGTTTTAGAGGTTGTAATTCCACCGGCACACTAAGGCACATACTGTGGGACTGCCTTAAAATAGCCCACATCTGGTCAGAAACCTAGGATACCCTAGACAAGCTATGGGTACACAGAATATCTCAAAAACCAGAGGAAGCCTTATTAGGTTTCTCTATCACCAGCCTTTCTAAAGAGGCTCAACTTCTCTCAAACCAATTTTTTTTAGCAGTCAGGAACACTATTGCTAAAACTTGGAAGACGTCCAATCCTGTCTTTGGGAAAGTACTGAAAAAACGTAAATACGGTACATACATCCAATGAGCTTGATCTCTGCCAAACTTAATGACAACTATAAAAAGTGGGCTTCCTGTTGGGACATCTGGGAACTACAAATTGGATGGTAGTATAAAAAATAAAAAAGGTAATACATATTCAGACCTCAGGGATGATATTATACTAAGCTTCCCCTATTCTATTTTCCCCACCCTCTTTTCCTTTCTTTCTCTTTTCTATATATATTTTTTCTTTTCTTTTAATTAGTGCTGGCATAATATGACATATTTAATTGTAATTTATGCAAGAAAACAAAAAAAAAATGGGAAAAGTAGACATAAGCCTTTTCTGATGTCATTTGAAGACAATATATGTTGTTCTTGCACTATACATCTGTTATGACTTTTATTCCCAGTAATAAAAGCAATAAAAAAAAAAAAGAAAAAGACTCTTTGCAGCCCTTTCGTGAGATTCTCTGCACACTCAATCTGTCTGCCTTTGGACATCAGTTTCGAAGTGTGGGAACAGTGTGACCAGAGCAGAGTCTTGCTAGAAGCAATCATTATTCATAGAAAGGACTCTCTTGTTTGTACAAGTAATTAGATCAGATCTTGACATTATTTAATGAGTCAAATTCACCCGTAACATGTGCCAAGTGCAAAACAATATTGAATATTGGAAGTCACTGTTGGACACACAGCCACCACTCTTATTACCTGTTGACTGAGCCATTGTCCACCAACACTTTCACCTTCTTGTATTACTCACTTCCCCAGCTTCTTTACACTGTAAGTTCTTGGGAGCAGGGTCATCAACTCCTCATGTTTGCCTTATGTCCTATTGTATATATTTTTTCAGTCCCCCTTGTAATCTCTTCCCTTTATATATACTGTAGTAGCAGTCTCATGAGTTTTAATCCAATTTTTTGCAATAGTTATACAAATTGAATTTATCAGCTCTATATTTTATAACAATCTCTATAGCTTGCTATCTCTGTATCAGAGGGTTTGTGTTGTTATAAGTCATATATAATGCTTCTTTTAAGTTTATATATGTTATAAATAAAATACATTTTGAGAGACCCTGCATTATGTCAATGTACTGCAACTGAGCAAATGAAAATTCTGTCCTGAATGGGTTAATGTGGTATCTAAAGACCCTCATGGGACAGTTAGAAGCCTAACATTACCCCATAAGTGCTATGAGGGTTCTCCAGGACCCTCATGACACTAAGTACACTACAAGTAACACTACACTACACTACCCCCCTAATAAACCATTAAATCTAAGCTTAACCCCCTGTACACTAACCTATTAACACCTCCGCCCCCCCACTACAAAAAAAAAAAAAATTACACACCTGAAAGGAAATACATATAAAATATATACATTACATTACAATACAATACAAATCAAATACAATACTCCCCTATCTAAAATACATTAAATCCTATCTCAAATACACAAACCCTAAATCTAACCTAAAATAAAATAAGTAAGACCACTTACCTTTGCAGATGTCCCTTCAGATCGGCCCCCTAGGGAAAAAAAACAAAAAACTAATTAGTACAACACACTAGATACACTAAATAAACATTCTAAATATTGTAAATATTTTACTCACCTTTCCAGCATGTCCCTGTCCTTCTTATATTCTTCTCTGGCGCAGCACGTTAAAAATAAACATTAGATTAGCACTAAATACATACACAAAAAATTAAATCAAATAATCATAATATACATTGAACTTACCTTGGCGTGATGTCCATGTGCTCCTCCTCTTCTTACCCGACTGGGCCCTGGAAGAATCTGTGCTCTAAAAAAAAAAAAAAAAAAAGGAGGTCTGCACTTGCTCGGCCTCCCCAACGCGAATGAGCCCCGATGTCAATCAAATTTCAGCAAATCAGAAGGCGCCAAGGTGTGAGCCAATCAGAATGGGATACACCCTCATATCCCATTCTGATTGGCTAATGCACCTGTCAATCATTTTTTAATCCAATCAGCCAAGCTCAATGGGATGCACCTCCATGGGGTGATTGGCTGGAGGCATTCTGATTGGCTGCAGTGACAACAGCCAATCAGAAGGAGCTATTCCTTTCAGCCAATCACAATGGGATACACCCCCACTGGTGATTGGCTGAAGGCATATGCGCCTTCTGATTGGCTGTTGTCACTGTCAATCAGATTACAGCTAATCAGAAGGTGCAGATGTCTTCAGCCAATCACCCAGTGGGGGTGTATCCCATTGTGATTGGCTGAAGGGAATAGCGCCTTCTTTTTTAGAGCTTGGATTCTTCCAGGGCCCAGCCGGGGCAGAAGAGGAGGAGCACGGGGACATCGCGAGGAGATAAGTTGAATGTATATTATGTTTATTTTATTTTGTGTATGTATTTAGTACTAATCTAATGTTTATTTTTAACAGGGGCTGCGCCCGAGAAGAAAATAAGAAGGATGGGGAGGACATGCTGGAAAGGTGAGTAGAATATTTAGAATGTTTCTTTATAGTATGTAAATGTGCTGTACTAATTTGTTTTTGTTTTTTTTTCCCTAGGGGGCCGATCTGAAGGGACTTTTGCAAAGGTAAGTGGTCTTAATTATTTTATTTTAGGTTAGACTTAGGGTTTGTGTATGTAGATAGGATTTATTGTATGTTAGATAGTGGGGATTTATTTTAGATAGATGGGGGGTATGTATGTATTTTTGATAGGATTTATTGCATTTTAGATAGTGGGGTATGTACGTATGTTATATAGGATTTAATGTATTTTAGATAGTGGGGTGTGTGTGTATGTTAGATAGGATTTAATTTATTTCAGAAAGTGGGGTATGTGTGTATTTTAGATAGGATTGAATGTATTTTAGAAAGGGGGGTGTGAGGAATTGACTCTGCTGGGTTTTGAACCCTGGTCCCCAGGCTGCTGATCCTCTTCCCTACCACTGCACCAGACTGCCTTTGTGAAATTTCTGGAGATCTGATCACCTTGACTCTGCTAGCAATAGCATCAGTGACTAGTCTCTTCAGCTGTGTCTGGTCAGGTGTCTGGTCCTTGGCCTATATAAGGCACTACCTTGCCAGATTATTGTGGTTCCTGATCCCTTCAATAAAGCTTGTTCCTGTTTCACCTACAACGTTGCTGAATTGGATTATTGCTGACCTAGGCTGCTGGTCTCCAATACCTTGTGATACCTATATCATTACAGAATAATCTGGCCAATTCATGGAGACCGCCGGGTCAGATTCTGCATTGGCCCAGCAGGTTGCTTTATTTGCAAGAACTTGGCAGACCCAGGCACAGACCATTCAAGTGCTGCAGGACCAGGTAGCTGAACTGCAAAATAAAGTTCAGTCAATGCACAGTGAGTATACCAGCTACAGGGCACGTGATGTTGCGGCTGCTACTGTTACACCTGCACAAGATGCCGGCTTGCCCTTACCAGAAAAGTTTGGAGGAGATCTCAAAAGATTTAGGGGTTTCCTAAATCAATGCCGTTTGCACTTCATGATGTTACCTCACCGATTTCCATCTGAAAGAGAGAAGGTGGGATTTATTTTCTCCCTATTCAAAGATGAAGCCCTGGCTTGGGGCTCCCCTCTTCTGGAACAAGACAGTCCAGTCTTGGGTAATCTAAATGACTTTCTTGAGGCCATGTGCCTAGTTTTTGATGACCCCAATCGATGTGCTACAGCAGAAGCCACTCTCCTTCATTTGCATCAAGGGAGGCGCTCTGTGGCTGAATATGCTGCTGAATTCAGACAGTGGGTTGCTGATACTACCTGGAACCAATCAGCCCAGAGGTTCCACTTCAGAAAAAGTCTCTCAGAAGCTATAAAAGATGAGCTAGCTTGTGTTGCTCTTCCTGCTGACTTTGATGCATTTGTGCGTTTGGCTATCCGTATTGATCGGAGACTTTCTGAAAGAAGATTGGAAAGACAGGGCTCTTTTAGACCAAGTGCGACTCCTACTTTCTATTCAAGAATTTCTACTCCGACCCCACAAACACCTACAGACTCTGAGCCTGAGGCTATGCAGGTAAATCTACGAAAAGGGCCATTATCCAATGAAGAAAAACAGTGGCGACGCACTCACAATTTATGCCTGTATTGTGGTAGTGCAGGGCACTATGCCATCAATTGCCCTAGCAAATCCAAAAGAACAATAGCTATGGCTGCTGAGGGTGCACAGATTCAACACCAATCCCAGATTTCAGATCAACTGGATTCTGTCACACAACCTTTGTTTTTCTGGCTCATGGTGAAAAGGGTATGTTGACTCAACATCCTCATTTTGTGGTGCCTATCACTTTGCAATGTGGTGATAGTAAAATTTCAACTACAGCTATGATAGATTCTGGAGCAGGCGGAAACTTTATGGACATCAAATTTGCAGCAGGAAATAGAATTCAGTCTATCACTAATTCTTCACCTGTGTTAATGGAGACAGTAGACGGTTCTCCACTTACGTCAGGACTGGTTACACATGAGACTGTGCCCTTAAAGTTGACTCTGGAAGTGAATCACCATGAGACTATATCTTTCCACCTAATTTCCTCAACACAGTTTCCAGTGATTTGGGGTGTACCTTGGCTTGCTCTGCATAACCCACAGATTGATTGGAAGATCAGAACTTTGTCCTTTCCTTCAGAACACTGCTTAATGAATTGTCAACCCTCTAAGGTAACACCTGTTGCCACAACAATTTAATGAAATGGTTGCTACAAACTTAACTAAGCTTCCTCTACAATATTGGGATTTTGCAGATGTCTGTGATAAGAAGAATGCTGATCAGCTTCCACCCCACAGGCCTATGATTGCCCAATAGAGCTGTTACCTGGGGCTGCTATCCCATTTGGCCGTATATATTCCCTTTCTGAGGCGGAATTGAAAGCTCTTCGTGAATACATACAAGAAAATCTTGCCAAAGGCTTTATTCGACCGTCTTCTTCTCCAGCATGAGCTCCTATATTCTTTGTAGAAAAGAAAGATTGCAGCCTATGGCCATGCGTTGACTACAGGGACATTAATAACATCACTGTTAAAAACCGCTACCCCTTGCCTCTCATTCCTGAACTTCTGGAGAGACTTCGCTCAGCTAAAATATTTATGAAGCTTGATCTTCGGGGGAGCATATAATCTGGTTCGCATAAGACCAAATGATGAATGAAAAACAGTTTTCAGAACCAGGTACGGGCATTACGAATATCTAGTAATGCCATTTGGGCTTTGTAATGCCCCAGCAACTTTCCAGCATCTTATCAATGATGTACTATGAGATCTCCTGGATCAGTTTGTTGTGGCATATTTGGATGATATCTTAATATTTTCTGATAATCTTAAAAACCACAGAAAACAGGTCTGTATAGTTCTGGAGCGCCTTCGTACCCACCACCTATACATTAAACTGGAAAAATGTGAGTTTGAACAAACAGAAATTCAATTCCTGGGGTATGTAATAACTCCTAAAGGTTTAAATATGGACGCAAGTAAAATTAAAGCTGTGTTGGACTGGCCCATCCCCAAGAATGAAAAAGATATTCAGAGATTTGTGGGGTTTGGCAATTTTTACAGGCGTTTCATTAAGAATTTCTTTGCCGTTATTACACTGATCACTGAACTTACACGTAAAGGGACTCCTTTTCAGTGGTCCGATAAGGCTGATACCGCATTTTCCCGATTAAAGACTCTGTTTACATCTGCCCCCGTCCTGGTACATCCTCAGCCGGAATTACCATTTATTGTGGAAGTTGATGCTTCTGATTCAGCTGTTGGTGCTATACTGTCTCAAAGGACTGGACCTAAGATGCTGTTACATCCGTGTGCCTTCTATTCCCGCCAGATGGTGCCAGCAGAAAGAAACTATGACATAGGGAATAAAGAACTATTGGCTATAAAAGCTGCCTTCACCGAATGGAGACATCTCTTGGAGGGAGCTACCCATCCAATTACTGTCCTCACAGATCACAAAAATCTGGAATGTATTCGATCAGCTAAGAGACTGTCAGCCAAGCAAGCACGCTGGTCCCTATTCTTCTCAAGGTTTAATTTTTTGGTTACATACCGTCCTGGCTCCAAGAATGGTAAGGCGGATGCCTTGTCTAGAATAGCTGACCCCCTCCATACTACTATAACCAAGACCACCATCTTGCCGGAGGATATATTTATAGGAGTTACATTTCCTTCTGATCTGATGTCTCACATTAAAAAGGGCTACGCTGAAGACCCAGTTCTTCATGTTCCTCCTCGTGAGCTCCACATGACGATGCTTAATGGGTTTTGGATTTTTCAAAAACGTCTGTTTGCTCCAGAGTCAGTGCGACTGGATCTTTTACGTCTCTACCATGACTCAAAACCAGCAGGTCATCCAGGAATCCGAAAGACACAAGAGCTACTCGCCCGATCCTTTTGGTGGCCCAAGTATTATGAGGATGTTAAGAAGTATGTGTCCTCTTGTGATGTATGCGCCAGACATAAGACTCCTCACTCATCCACTGTTGGCTTGTTTTAGCCTCTTCCGATTCCTCATCGTCCCTGGGGATCTATATCCATGGACTTTATTGTGGAACTACCTCCCTCTAATGAACACACTACCATTCTTGTTGTTGTGGACAGGTTAACTAGATGGGTCATTTCATACCAGCTCGTGGTCTCCCTTCAGCTAAACAGACGGCTGACCTGGTTATTCGGGAAATATTTAGCTTGCATGGAGTGCCTGATGAAGTCGTTTCTGACAGGGGAGTGCAGTTTACATCTCGTTTTTGGAAACATTTTTGTTCTAATCTAGGTATTAATGTAAATCTGTCGTCAGCTTTTCATCCACAAAGTAATGGACAGACTGAGCGAACCAACCAGACTTTGGAGCAGTATTTGCGGTGCTATATTAGTTACCTGCAGGATGACTGGCTGGATTTTCTACCCACGGCGGAGTTTGCCTATAACAATGCCCAACACTGCTCCACTTCTTTTTTGCCAACTATGGTTACCATCCAACCTTTCTAGTGAGTCTCCCAATTACTACTTCCATTCCTGCAGTCACTGATCGGCTAACCACCTTACGAGATTCCCAAGACCTGTTGAAGGAGACTCTTTCGAAGGCTCAGGAATGTTACAAGAGAGCTGCTGAACGGAGGCCCCGGTTTATCATGTTGGTGACAAGGTTTGGCTGTCAACAAGGAATCTTAAGCTTAGGGTTCCTTCTCATAAATTGGGTCAGAGGTTCATGGGACCTTTTGAGATCATCGCTCAGATCAATGCTGTCACTTTTCGTTTGCAACTTCCAGATTCCATGAAAATACATCCGGTGTTTCACGTTGCACTGCTGAAACCTTTCCATGCAAACACTTTCCCTGGCCGAGCCCTGCCTGCCCCACCTCCAGTCCTCGGGGATGGTGAGGATGAATACGAGGTGGAGAAAATTCTGGACTCTAGGATCTTCCGCAACAAGCTTCAGTATCTGGTGCGTTGGAAAGGCTATGGTGAGGAGGATAGTTTGTGGGAACCAGCGGACAATATTCACGCTTCTGACCTTCTTCGGTCTTTCCATGTGCAGTACCCTGCTAAACCAGGTAATAGGGCATCCAGAGGCTGCACCTATAGAGGCGGGGGTAATGTGAGGAATTGACTCTGCTGGGTTTGAACCCTGGTCCCCAGGCTGCTGATCCTCTTCCCTACCACTGCGCCAGACTGCCTTTGTGAAATTTCTGGAGATCTGATAACCTTGACTCTGCTAGCAATAGCATCAGTGACTAGTCTCTTCAGCTGTGTCTGGTCAGGTGTCTGGTCCTTGGCCTATATAAGGCACTTCCTGTCTTTGTACCTTGCCAGATTATTGTGGTTCCTGATCCCTTCAATAAAGCTTGTTCCTGTTTCACCTACAAAGTTGCTGAATTGGATTATTGATGACCTAGGCTGCTGGTCTCCAAAACCTTGTGATACCTATATCATTACAGGGGGATTGTATTTTGTTTTCTTTGTATTGTATTGTCATGTAATGTATATATTCTGTATGTATTTCCTTTTCAGGTGTGTCGTTTTTTTTTCTGTAGTGGGGGGGTTTATTGTAGATTTGTTTATATAATGTTGATTTTTCTTTTGTGACTTAGGATTTTTTTATTTTCTGTAATGTAGATTTTTTATTTTATGTGACTTAGGTTTTTTTAATTTTTGTGAGTTAGGTTTTATTATTTTCTGTAATTAGTGGGGTGGGGGGTTTATTAGGGGGTAGTTATGTAGTGTAGGTAGGTAGTGTAGGTGTTAAAAGGTAAGTGCAGAGGGGGGTATTTCAGATTTAATGGTTTATTGGGGGGCATAGTGCAGTGTATTGTTTGTATTTAGTGTCATGTGGGTTCTTGAGGGCCATCATGGTACTTATGTTGTTAATGTTACGGTTGTAACTGCCCCATAAGGGTCTTTATATATCCTTATGGGACTGATGGGGTAAAAGAGAGACTTATGAGGGTCTATATAGACTTCTCATAAGAGGCTGTGTTAAATATGCTTTCATGGGGTTAAATAGGCCCATTTAGGGTTCCATAGTCCCAGTTAGGGTTACATAGGTACTGTTAGGATTAAATGTGTACTGTTATGATTAAATTGGACCAGGGTTGGGTTAATGGGGTATAGTTAGGGTTAATAGTGTAGTGCTTACACTTTGTGTCATGAGGGTCCTGGAATACCCTCAAGGCACTTATAGTGTTAATACATGAGTTAATTAGTGTCCTATAGGGGGTCTATATAGACCCCTATTGGAATGATAGAGTTAGTTATTGACTTATGGGGGTCTGTATTGACCCCTATTGGACTTATAGAATTAATTATTGGCTTATGGGGGTCTGTATTGACCCCCATAAGTAACAGAGTTAATTATTGGCTTATGAGGGTCTGTATTGACCCCTATGAGTGACAGAGTTAATTAATGGATTATGGGGGTCTGTATTGACCCCCATGAGTGACAGGGTTAATTAAGGGTTTATGGGGTCTATATTGACCTCTATGAGTGACAGGGTTAATTAATGGATTATGGGGGTCTGTATTGACCCCCATGAGTGACAGGGTTAAATAAGGGTTGATAATGGTCTGTATTGACCCTGTGAGTTTCAGAGTTAATTAGGGGATTATGGGGGTCTTTATTGACCCCCCCATGAGTGACAGGGTTAATGAAGGGCTTATGGGGGTCTGTATTGACCCCGTAAGTTTCAGGGTTAATTAAGGGATTATGGGGGGCTGTATTGACCCACATGAGTGACAGGGTTAATGAAGGGCTTATGGGGGTCTGTATTGACCCCCATGAGTGACAGGGTTAATTAAGGGCTGATGGGGGTCTGTATTGACCCCCATGAGTGTCAGGGTTAATTAAGGAATTATGGGGGTCTGTATTGACCCCCATGAGTGAAAGGGTTAATTAAGGGATTATGAGATCTGTATTGACCCCCATAAGTGACAGGTTTAATTAGGGGCTGATGGGGGTCTGTATTGACCCCTATGAGTGACAGAGTTAATTAATGGATTATGGGGGTCTGTATTGACCCCCATGAGTGACAGGGTTAATTAAGGGATGATGGAGGTCTATATTGACCCCCATGAGTAACAGGGTTAATTAAGGGTTTATGGGGGTCTGTATTGACCCCCATGAGTGACAGGGTTAATTAAGGGTTTATGGGGCCTGTATTGACCCCTATGAGTGACAGGGTTAATTAATGGATTATGGGGGTCTGTATTGACTCCCATGAGTGACAGGGTTAATTAAGGGCTGATGGGGGTCTGTATTGACCCTGTGTCAGAGTTAATTAAGGGTTTATGGGGCCTGTATTGACCCCCATGAGTGTCAGGGTTAATGAAGGGCTTATGAGGGTCTGTATTGACCGCCATGAGTGACAGGGTTAATTAAGGGATTATTGGGTCGGTATTGTCCCCATGAATGACAGGGTTATTTAGGTGCTGATGGGGCTCTGTATAGAGCCCCAAGAGTGATAGGGTTATTTTTTTTTTTTATTGCAAGTCTTTTAAGGACCTTTACGGTCCATCAAGGACACGCAAGGCTGGAAATTAGAATTTTGATTGCAGTGGGGGTCTCCGATCGCGTGCGATCAGGGACCCCCACTACGAGGGTTAATGTGGGGACCCCCAGCATTAGGGGGTTAATTTTAGGTGCCGGTGGGGGTACTTAAAGTACCCCCACTGCCGGCCCTAACTATCTGTGTGCAGCGGGCCCTTTAAGGACCAGCGGCAGGCACTTTACACCTTTTAAATGCAGTAGGGGTCACGAATGTGAACCCCACGGCAAGGGTTTATTTCGGGACAGTGCCGGGGGTCCCCCACGATAGCCCCCAGCATGGGCTTAATGTGGGCACACATCAGGGGTTCGATCGGGCTTATCTCGGATCTTTGCAAGGGGTTAGTGTAGGGTTCCGAGCTTATCTCGGATCTCTTAGCCAAGTTGTACGGGGCTGGCAGTGTTTTGCGCTGTCCGGGGTTGTGGAGCTTTGTTTTCATTTTTTCTAATATATTAATGGGAAGAAGGCCAGGAAGATAGCTATAGGAACATTACAATGTGTCACAGGCCGTCTGATAATTAGTGACCAGGAAAAGTCAGATGAGCTAAATAGGTTCTTTTCTTCGGTTTACACAAGGGAGGTAACAGTGGTTGGGTCACTGCAACATAATGGGGCTACACTACCTTCACCAAATAACTGGTTAACGCATGAAGAAGTCCAAAAGAGATTGGAAAAAGTAAATGTTAGTAAAGCCCCAGGTCCTGATGGAATACATCCAAGGGTACTGAGGGTTACACTACCTTCACCAAATAACTGGTTTAACGCATGAAGAAGTCCAAAAGAGATTGGAAAAAATAAATGTTAGTAAAGCCCCAGGTCCTGATGGAATACATCCAAGGGTACTGAGGGAACTGGGCTCTGTAATAGCAAAACCATTATATCTAATTTTTCAAGATTCCCTCAACACAGGGTCTCTACCAGATGACTGGAGAAAGGCAGAGGTGATACCTATATTTAAGAAGGGAGCAAGAGTAAATCTGGGGAATTATAGACCAGTGAGTCTCACTTTGGTAGTGGGAAAGCTTTTAGAAGGGTTAATAAGGGAAAATATACAGGAATATGTCTATTCAAACAGGATTATAAGTAGGAGCCAACATGGATTTATGAAGTATAGGTCATGTCAAACAAACTTAATTAGTTTCTATGCCTCTCGGAAGGCTAAATAGCCATGCAATTAATAATCTTAATGGAGCAAATCTAGGGATATCAGATATTGAAATGGATTTGGGAGTACTTCTGGACATCCGCCTAGGTAACAGTGCTCAATGCCAAGCAGCATCTGCAAAGGCAAGTAAAATATTAGCATGTGTTAAGAAGGGTATAGAAGCAAGGGAAGCAAGTAATTCTCCCACTATACAAATCCCTAGTATGCCCTAATTTGGAATATGGAGTACAATTTTGGGCACCACTACATAAAAAGGATATTTTAGAGCTGGAAAAGATACAGAGAAGGGCAACAAAGCTAATAAAGGGAATGGAGGGGCTGTTATGAAGAAAGACTAAAAAAATTAAACGTATTTACTCTATAAAAAAGGCCTCTAAGAGGGAATATGATTACCTTATATAAATGTATCCAGGGTCAATACAAGGCTTTGTCAAGGGAACTTTTTGTGCCAAGAGGTTTTCAACTGACAAGGGGACATCCTTTGAGATTAGAAGTAAAAGGATTTCACCTTAAAGAAAGAAAAGGGTTCTTCACAGTAAGGGTGGTTAATCTGTCAAATTCTCTACCAAAGGAGGTGGTGACAGCGGATTCGATCGATAACTTTAAAAAGGGATTGGATATATTTTTAAACAAAAAGGGCATTAAGGCTATCCTGGATAAATAGAGATGGAGTATTAATCCAGGGATGAATCCGATCGCCAGTATCTGTGGTTAGGAAGGAATTTTATATTTTTTTCCCTGTTGAGACAATTGGCAAAGTTTCACTTTTTTTTTTTTTCTGTTTGCCTTCCTCTGGATCAATTAACAATAAATCTGCGTATTGCAGATCAGAGGAGATCTAAAAAGGTTTAACTTGATGGACTTACATTACTATGTAACTATGTAAATATATAAATGTTATTCTATTGCATGCAAGTTACAGTATAAGTTGTAACACATTGATTGCAGGGCTCGATATAACACAACAAATATTCATGGAATATAGTATTTTTCAGGGCCGATTTGCTGGCTTGAGATTGTTGTGCTATTTATTCTAAGACCTAACATCACTTTCCCTTATAATAAATGTATGGTAGAGTGATTTTATGCACATTACAATTGCTACGTATTGTACTTTACCCCTTTTGCGGGCGCTCTCGAGCACACATTGTCCTTTGGGCTCCATTTGCCTGTTACGTGCTTGCTCGCGAGTGACCAAGTTGCACTTTAATAGCTGAATTAAACAATTAGCGGTTACGGGCATGACAGATCAAAGGATTTACATGTGCCAAGTTCAACGTTGCTCTCCACGTAGCCTATTTTCAGCCGTCCTGTGTGTGAACACGCAAAGCCCGCTGCGAGCAATGTTACGAGGCATCTTAGCACGCAAATAGCCCTATAATGACAGTTACGAGCCATGTGTTGACACGTAGCTCCAATTTAATGAGGCTACAAGATAGGAAGAAAACAGCAGACATTTAAATTATACAAGAAAGACGGAACAAAGGCAGCTTTATGAGATAGATAGATAGATAGATAGATAGATAGATAGATAGATAATTGCAAAGGAGAGTAAGACTAACACTATTTTTTTTTAAATATATTAAAGGAGGAAGGCTAGGAAAGAAGCTATGGGGACAATAAAATGTGAAACTGGCAGATGGATAAATATTGACCTGGAAAAGGCTCATGAGCTGAATAAATCATTTTCTTCTGTATTCACTAAGGAGGTTCCAATGGTTGGAACAATGCAACAAAATGAGGTCCTGGCTTCAAATACCCACAAAGACTGATTTATTGTTTTAAAATCGGTTAACTTGAGAGAACTTGATTTTTTGTTCATTTAAAAAAATATTTGGATAATTATGTGAATTAGCTATTAAAAAAAAAAAAATATATATATATATATATATATATATATATATATATATGTAAAGAGTGAGGTAGCCGTGAATGTCCAGTAATCCAGTTGAATAATCAGAGTATTGAAGTGAATAGTGATACCTTTTTTATTGGACAAACGTATTCATAATAAAGCGACGAGCTTTCGAGAGAAAAGCTCTCTTCGCCTCTTGCTTTTTGACTTGATAAAGAGAGGCATTATCTCTCGAAAGCTTGTCGCTTTATTATGAATACGTTTGTCCAATACAAAAGGTATCACTATTCACTGCAATACTCTGATTATTCAACTATATATATATATATATATATACATCTATACATATAACTAGTTCACATTATTTTGCAAATAATTAAATGGCAGACTCTCAAGTAACCTTATAAACTGCAGTATGCCAGGCACATATGTAAGCCATTGCTTCTCTGAGCTACATCAAGCTCATGTTCATTGCTTCAATTACATCATTTAACCATCTCTAACTTCTGCCTCTTTGTGTGCCTTAATTTTTTCCCATATTCAGAGACGTCTCTAGGCAATCCTGACTTCTCATTATATGACCAAAATATTTTAGCTTTAGACTTAAGATCATACCTTCAAGTGAATAGTTTGGCTTGATTTCCTGTGGTATTGATTGATTGGACCTACTTGCAGTCCAAGCGACTTTCTCCAACACCACAATTCAAAGGCGTCAATTCTACTTTATCGTTTACTTCTCAAATCCATATGTTACTACTGGGAATACCATCAGACTTTTGTTCAGAGTGTAATATTTTTACTTTAATTTCCAAGGGCCCATCTCACTTCACTCAAGATGTCTTACTCCGGCTCATTGGACAAACTAGTGAAGTTATCACTGCTGTTCCTGTATAGATCTTAGGTATATTATTTCCATCTCTTCTTTATCTGATATGCTTCTGTTAAGTCCCTATCACTTTTGTCTTTTATCACACCTTTTTTGGTGTGAAAGGTTCCTTTGAGTACCCCAACTTTCTTGAAGGGATCTCTTGACTTTTCTATTTTGTTATCTTCTTCTGTCTCTACATCACTCATTACAGGATGTCTCCTTGTCTCTTCTTTTGAAATTCTGCATTTGGTTGGATAAAATTTTTTCCAATCTCCACTACATTTTGTTTTCCTTCTTTCCTGGGTTACTTTCAAAGCCTCATCAGACAGCCAGCTTCTTCGTTTTCTTTATTTTTCGATATATACTTTTGTTTTCTGCACAAACGTCTAAAGTTCTTCAGGCATTCTAAACTTACTTTTCATAGCAGAGTGTGTTGGTGTAGTGGAAAGTGTGTTGTTTCCTAAAGTGTTTTCATTACATAGTTATATAGTAATCCAATGCCTTTTAAAGTTATTTATCGAATCTGCTTTCACCAACTTTTATGGTAGAGAATTTCACAGTTTAACCACCTTTACTGTTAAGAACACTTTTCTTTCTTTAAGTTGGAATCTTTTTACATCTAACCTCAAAGGATGCCCTCTTGTCAGTTAAAAATCACTTGCCCTCCCTCTCCTCCAGTAGAACTTTTCTCCCGGCTGTTAGAGCTGTTCCAATAATGCATATATGTGGCAGGATGCACACTGAGTGAGGTTGCAACTAGACTGAGTCATAATTACCAATTCCAAAATACAGTGAAAAAAAACCCCATATATTTGTATTATTCTTGTTTTTCTATACCTCAATATAAAAAGGTTTTTTTCCCTCTCCTTTCTTCTTCTTTTACCATTCCTTCTGATTTCTTTCCTCTTCTGTGCTACAATTTGCCCCCTTTTCTTTGAAATATTTCCTTTTATTTAAACTCCCACACTTATACTATAACTGCACTTTTACTAGAAATGTGCGCAAGCTGAGATGTTTGCTCCTTCCCCTGTTTAGATATATAAGATTGTTACTACTCACCTGCACAATAATCACTGCTAAAATACACAAACACCCTTTATGGTTCAGAAGAAAATCTCATAACAGATGCAGATTCAATGTCTTTCACTTTTTTTAATTGAGAAATGTATTTATTAACACACATATAATTGATATATAGAAATAAATAAGTACACTAGTTAAACAAACAAAAAAATATCAAACCAATGACTTAACAATGAAAACAAAACTTTAAAACAGAACATTTACCACTATACCACCTCACTCTGCTCTCAACCACAGTGTAAATCTTTTATGTGAAAGTTACAGACTCCAGCCACAATGGTTATGCAGATTCTTGTGGGAGGGCTTCAAGGGCTAGACTGAAATGGCAATATCTTAGTAATTTATTGGTCAATTTTAAAAACAAATTTTTCCACCCTCAAACTGATGGTGCAGAGTACATATTGTGATCCTTTAATGAGATCAAATAATTTGTAACACTTTTTTTCTGTCCTTGATCATGACCATTTGACTGTATGGGGAAATAACAGACACCATGGCCCCTATTAAATTCTAAGCAAATCTGCAACAGTTACAGCGAGATTAAATTGAACAAGCCCGCAACTACATGGATGAAAGCCAAAACCGTAAACCATGCACCTGTAAGTAGCATTTCAGGTCATGTTCAATGAAGCAAACCCGTAACTACCGATTTAGAAACAGCCAATAGTAAACAGTTAATCATGGAGGTTAAACCACAATCAATTAGGCCCTCATTCAATTGCAATTTGGCCAATTGAATAGGGGTCTAAATAAGCACATAGCATATTTTTTTAAGAAGTTTTTAGTTAGTAAACATATATCCAAAAGCAAGGTTTTCACTAACTAAAAACTTATTTTAAAAAAATATGTTATGTGCTTATTTAGAGCCCTATTCAATTGGCCAAATCGCAATTGAATGAGGGCCTTAGTGTTTAGAAGTCAGATTTGGAATCGGACTTGCAATCCAGGAATGTTGCAATATAAATAAATAAATAAATCTACTATTTTAGTCCTTGCAAGTTCAATGATATGTATTAACCCATTCATTGCCAGGATCGATATAACACGGAGATTACACATAAAAAAAATATTTTTTTATTGCAGATTTTCGAGCTTGAGATTATCGTGCAATTAATTTTAATGTCTTACATCACTTTTCCTGTATTTAAAGTGCAGTATTGATTTTTTTATTTGCCTTTACAGTGCTAAGAACAGGTGTTTAAACCTCTTGCGAGTCCTCTCTAGTACTCGTAGGATTTTTGGCAATTTGCCATTTGCAGGTGTTGTACACAACTGCGGTGTTGAAGAATTAAAAACAATTTAATAGCGGTTTGCGATTTTAGCGATTGCGGCTCTGACAGATCAAAGGCTCAGCTGGGTCGGAGTTACGATTTTGACAACTGTAGGGATTTTCAGCCTGTAACCAGCAGAACGATTATGGGTAGCTAAAAGAGGCCAATTTTATAGCAGTAACTTTTGCTGGCTACATTATGGGCTACAGTAACTGCAAATTGGACAATTTAATAGGGGCCCATGTTCTTACTCTTAAAGTTTATATATAGGTGGAAACCAGAGTTAATTATGTATGTACTTACCACACACGCCAAACATATTAAAAAATCATACAGTCTACTACATTTGTAGTATTATATATTACACATTTGTTTGCAAAATAGTGTTTTGTAAAATCTGTTTTCCACTGATTTCCATAAAGTTTTTTGGCTGAACCTTAGCAATAAAAAAATACCACAATGCCAGAGTACTATTGCCAAGAAAGACCTTTAAATAACCAAGCCAGAAGGTAATAATAGATTTAAAAAAATTACAGCCAGTCTGAATGATCAAAAAGCTGAACAGTTGAACTACATGCCTAACTGAAGAGTAAAATAAGCAAAACATCCCTTAATTCAGTTATTTAGGTGAGTTTGGTTTTGACTGGGTTTTCAGCAAATCAGTAGTAGTCTGTTCATAAATTTTTAAGCAATATTATCCTATGCATGGGCAAGGAACATATAGTGGATATAAAAAGTCTACACACCCCTGTTAAAATGTCAGGTTTCTGTGCTGTAAAAAAATGAGACGAAGATAAATCATTTCAGAACTTTTTCTACTTTTAATGTGACCTATAAACTGTAAAACACACTTGAAAAACAAACTAAAATCTTTTAGGTGGAGGGACGGAAAAAAAAAGAAAAATAATGTGGTTGTATAAGTCTGCACACCCTCTTATAACTGGGGATGTAGCTGTGTTCAGAATTTAGCAATCACATTGTGTTAAATAGGAGTCAGCATACACCTGCCATTAGTTAAAGTGCCTCTGATTAACCCCAAATAACGTTCAGCTGCTTTAGTTGGTATTTCCTGAAATTTTCTTAGTCGCATCCCACAGCAAAAGCCATAGTCCACAGAGAGCTTCCAAAGCATCAGAGGGATCTCATTGTTAAAAGGTATCAGTCAGGAGAAGGGTACAAAAGAATTTCCAAGGCATTAGATGTACCATGGAACACAGTGATGACAGTCATCATCAAGTGGAGAAAATACGGCACAACAGTGACATTACCAAGAACTGGAGCTCCCTCCAAAATTGATGAAAAGACGAGAGGAAAACTGGTCTGGGAGGCTACCAAGAGGCCTACAGCAACATTAAAGAAGCTGCAGGAATATCTGGCAAGTACTGGCTGTGTGGTACATGTGACAACAATCTCCCGTATTCTTCATATGTCTGGGCTATGGGGTAAAGTGGCAAGACGAAAGCCTTTTCTTACGAAGGAAAACATCTAAGCCAGGCTACATTTAGCAAAAACACATCTGAAGTCTCCCAAAAGCATGTGGGAAAAGGTGATATGGTCTGATGAAACCAAGGTTGAACTTTTTGGCCATAATTCCAAAATATATGTATGGCGCAAAAACAACACTGCACCTCACCAAAGGAACACCATACCCACAGTGAAGCATGGTGGTGGCAGCATCATGCTTTGGGGCTGTTTTTCTTCATTTGGAACTGGGGCCTTAGTTAAGATAGAGGGAATTATGAACAGTTCCAAATACCAATCAATATTGGCACAACGATTCAGGCTTCTGCTAGAAAGCTGAACATGAAGAGGAACTTCATCTTTCAGCATGACAATGACCCAAAGCAACAAAGGAATGGCTTCACCAGAAGAAGATTAAAGTTTTTGAATGGCCCAGCCAGAGCCCAGACCTGAATCTGATTGAAAATCTGTAAGGTGATCTGAAGAGGGCAGTGCACAGGAGATGCCCTCGCAATCTGACAGATTTGGAGTGTTTTTGCAAAGAAGAGTGGGCAAATCTTGCCAAGTCAAAATGTGCCATGCTGATAGACGCATACCCAAAAAGACTGAGTGCTGTAATAAAATCAAAAGGTGCTTCAAGAAAGTATTAGTTTAAGGGTGTGCATACTTGTGCAACCATATTATTTTATTTTTATATTTTTTCTTCCCTTTACCTAAACGATTTCAGTTTGTTTTTCAATTGAGTTGTACAGTTTATAGGTCACATTAAATGTGGAAAAAGTTCTGAAATGATTTATCTTTGTCTCATTTTTTTACAGCACAGAAACCTGACATTTTAGCAGGGGTGTGTACACTTTTTATATCCACTGTAGATATGTGGTTTTATATACACGACTCAAGACTTACTGCACCTGTCCAGAACAGTGATATTTCCGTTTCTCACTAACTATATATTAGCATGTAATGGCTGGAATTTTTGGAGGGTCCTACGCCTATAAAAGACCTACCTGGCTCTCCCCTTCCTTAAGCTTTCCCTTCTGATTGTTTTTATAGTCTCCCCTGCTTCTCTTCATTCCAGCTCCCCCATCATTGGTCCTTCACTTTTGGTATTAACTGTACAACCTTATACATAGTAATTCATTATTTTCTTTTAGACTACATTTTCTCCCTGCTGTTCCTGGCCGATCCCGTTGTGTTGGATGCTGTAAAAGCAAAAAAAAACTATCAATACTGCACTGTAAATTGCTGGGAAAGCAATGAAAGATAATAGAATTAATTGCACAGCTCGCAAATCGGCAATAAAAAATCATTAGATTTTTTGTCTAATTTCAGGGTTATTTCGATCTTGGGAATCAAAGAGTTAATTAATACATATCGGGTCACCCACATGGACTAGAACAGTATCGCTATTCATTTTTATTATTTTGTGTTTTGCAGTTTTGCGAGTCTGATCGCATATCCAACCTCCAAACGCTAATTGATTGACATGTAACCTCCATGTTTTACTAATCAAATGAAGACGGTCTCATTTTCTATTGGCTGTTTCTAAATGGGTAGTTACGACTTTGCTTAATTGATCATGTTCCCGCCCTGAAATGCTATGTACAAGTGCATGGTTTAGGGTTTCGGCTTTCTGCCTTTAACTTGCGTCTTGTTAAATTGAATAGCACCAGAATTGTAGCAGACCGCGAGCCCACATCAGGGCCGCAGACATACAGCTATATACCGCTATATACACAGAGGTGTAGTTAGCTGCACACCTGGAGCCACATTCAATTCGAACCTTCGAATTGAATGTGGCTCCAGGTGTGCAGCTAACTACACCTCTGACGATCATGCCAGCCGACTTCATCCCTGCACATCTTAGAAGAGACATTATAGAGTGCAAGGATATCAAACTAGTTTCGCTCCTCATTTCTTCCCATGATGTATAAAAAAAAACAATTTCCTAGCGAGATGTTTTTTTATTGTTAAATCAAAAGACAGGCGACTGAACTATAAGCTAACAGTCCCAGCATTTGTTCTAGGACTCAGCATGTATAGATAGATACGCTGCTTCTCCTTTCTTCACTGTAGACAGGAACTCAACCATTACCTGTATCTGATAGTCAACCTTACTTAAATGTATATATAAGTTTCCTGGGTTTCAAATGTTTGGTAAGAAACAGGCAGCGATTATCAGAAAAATATGTCTTATATAGAAAAGTTCAATGTACAAAGTTTAATGTAAGAGAGTAAAATCCAGCTTTTCACACTCACTGGAAGCTTACATAACCAAGTGCCCTGAAGAGAGCAGCCAGGTACGGAGTTTGACCTTTCTGGTGAATAACACAGGAAGTAACTGCTGCTGGATGGAATCACATGATTAGATGGGGTCTGAGCTCACAGTTGAATCAGTCTACAAAGATAGATAGAGAGAGAGAGAGAGAGAGAGAGAGAGAGAGAGAGAGAGACTACATATCCAAGGCTGCTTTGCAACACAGGAACTCCAGAATATGATACAGATGTATCAATTAACCACTTCTTTCTCATGATTGGCCCAAATGAATTATGCATTTTATGCTAATCTTAGCATGGATTTTCAGGGCTGTCAACTAACAAAAGCTACAGCTTGGAAACTGGAAATATTTAGCAAACATCAGGGTGACTTTGTAAATGTATGTTTTGGTATTTTGTCATGCAAAAAAATGTTTGCATGCACTACTGATTCTCCTCTATCAGATACATTCATTATCCAGGACACTTGTATATGTCTTTAAATGTACAGATTACAAAAATTAAACCCATAATTTAATGATAAATGCTTCAGAGGCTGTGATGAAGCTGGAACTTTAAAACATGCTTTATGGAAATGTCCTAAAATCTCACAATTTAGGAAAGAAACAAATTTTAATTTAAAAAAACTCACAGGATTCCCTATCCCTTAAAAAACAGAACAGGCACTTTTAGGATTACCTATATCAAATTTATCAATATACACACTTCTAATAAATCAAATATTTTTAGCAACTAGAATTATCATAACAAAAAATTGGAAAACAGATAAACCCTCAATATAAGAGATAAAAAACGAAATATATGCACACAACTGATGTCAGTAGTTATAGACAAAAGAAATAAAAAATGGATATCCTGTTGCAACAATTGGACACAAAATAAACACAAATAAATAAATGAAAAACATAAGAACCTAAATAGCTTTGAAGAAAGAGAAAGATAATTAGAAGAATAAAAAGGAAGGAAGAGGAAGAAAAGGGACAAAAGAGGGAAAAGAGAATAATTTCTTAAATTATCGAACGATCACTTCCATTTAGTTGTTTTTTTTGTTTTTTGATTTATCACTGCTTATGTTATAAATAACAGAGGACCCTATTCTATTGCCCAATTTGTAAATGTATACACACTTTAAATCACTCTTAATATTGCCACATATTCTATTAGCTGCTCACAATCCAATTACAAATTACCCGCCCACAATCACTACGCCCAAAAAGATGCAAATTTGGCCTTAGCTCTCCATTGATTTTAGCACAGCTTGAGTATTACAAGCTCTAAAAAATTAAAGTTAAACAAAATCGATATTCTATTAAACCTGTAGCTCTAGCTCACAAATAAAGTCTAACCAACAACTGAAAAAAAGTATCAAGTTTCTGTTAAAAATATTACGAGTACTAAATAGGACCTGCAAGGGCTTTTTATAGCTGTAGCAGCAATTAAACACACAATGACAGGAAGGCATGGAAACACATTAAAATTAATGGCACAACAGTCTCTAACCCACAAATATACAATTAAAAAATATTTTTATTATTTCTGAGTAATATCGATCCTGGGACTCAAGGGGTTAATATATATCACGAAACCCACATGGACTAAAACAGATGATCTAATGTATTTTATAGATTGCTAGATTGCTTGATTGCAAGCCCAATCAGCAAATATTACTTATTGGCATTAATTAATTTCTATCCTCCGATTGCAGATTACATCTAACTTCCATGTTTTATTGCTGTCAAGATGCTGGTCTCATTTACTATTGGCTGTATCTAAGAAGTAAATTACAGGCTTGCTTAAATATTGTCAGATCATATGATTACTCTCCCTTAAACCCTACTTAAAAAGACAGGGTTTCCAAGTTTATGCTTAAGGAGGTAAATTGCAAGTTTGAGTCAACAGAATACATCTAAACATTTAGAGGAGAAAAAACAACCACAGCCAAAATTACGGCAATATTAGAGGCATTTGCAAGCTTCTAAAAGAATAATACTCGGAGTTTTTAATTGTTTGCGTTTAGTTTTAATTACAACAAAAAATTGTTTAAGGCTTTGTTTTTTATGACTACCATAGATTGTTCTCCATGAAAGCTGCAGCGGAAATAAACCAATTATATTACCTCATCAACTGGTCAACCTTTGATCACAAGCTACTTTGCTGGCATCAAGGTACTGCCAGTCTCCTCTACATACTTCCAGCTTTTGTCCAAACCTTCATCAGCCCATTCCATCCTCTTTTAAAACTCCTGTTGTCTCCTTGAAGGAGCCAGCTTCTTCAACCTGCCCTCAGAAAAACAGATTCGGCAGACACATGCAGTATCTGGGGGCATCTCTTATATGCAAACAATCATATGCCTCCTTCACATCTGTGACATATGTCAGAAAGCACACACTAGGACCATGTGCCCGAATATAATGCACTCTAAGTGAGTACTGGCCATTAACTTGCCTCTATTAAACTCCAATCTCAAGGTTCACCCTTCAAAGCATTTTGTCAACTTCCTAATCACTGGGTTCACTTATGGTTTTACACCGTGGTCGCATCATTGCCTCAAGTCGCCTTCACTAGTGACAATATTCAAATAGCTACAAAGGAACTTGAGGTTGTGGAAAAACACTTTAGCACACAAATGCAAAACAGCTATATCATTGTACCATTTGTCTCACCCATGTTTTCCATATGGTGTATCAATCCTCTGGGAATAGCTACACTGAAGTATTCACTCAGATTATTTTGCTGCAATATACATAACCAAATCAGATGCATTTAAGCAACTCCCCATAGATTCAAATCTATGCCAACTCCATGGTATCAAATGGTTTAACAAATATTGCTTTGCTACCTGCATGACCTTTGGGTTGGACATTTTTAATACCTTTGCTGAGAGCCTATGTTGGAACCTCCTGAAAATTAAACCTTGTCCAATAGTCATTGATTACTTGGACGTATTTCTCTTTATAAAAGCTCCTCATGCTGCCCTCTCGAGCCTGCAGAAATTGAGCAATCTGCTCCAAGAACTTAACGTTTCATATGTCCTTCACAAAACTGATGGCCCAACCTGCATCATCAAATTCCTATCCATCATCCTCAATACAGAAAGAATGTATGCTCCCCAAAATTAAACTTGAAGCCTTATATAATCTCATTACAAACCACTCAATGATGCTCGACAAAGGAATTACAATCTCTCATCGGCCACCTACATTTTGCAAATAAAGTTCTCCCCCAAGGTAGAGCTTTTACAAGTAATCTCCTATGTGAAATAACAAAATCAATTCCCATTCATCAGCTTGACCGACCAAACCATAGAAGATTTCATCTATAGCACACATTCCACATCAAGACCATTCCACCCTCACCTCATTCTTTTTCACCAGACCTATGACCCACTCACCCTACTTCCTAATCTTCACAACCACTAATCACTTCAAAGTGATCTAAGCAAACAAAATGGTCACTTCAACCTGGCGAACTTCCACCAGACATGTCATCCCTGTATTATTTGCCGCTACTACAAACAATGCTACATATAATCTCTAAACTAAAAACTTTGGATCACTCAACAATGTCCTCTTGAGAATACTGGCTTTGATAAACCAGCACATCCAAATCTTTCCATTCTTACAGGAAACTAATTCTCAGTCTCCAGCTTTTTCTCTTCAGGACTTTTTACTTATCCCACCAGGATTCATAACCCGATAATCACCACCGCTGCTTCCAGTCTCACTGACATAGAACCACTCCCCATACAGATCTGCCAAACAATGATGGATGTCTTGCCAGCAATAGAAAGAAAACATAAATCAGATCTTCGAACCTATTCCAAATCTTTACAGCAAATCATAACATCATTCCCACATACACCTTGCCAGCCTTCCTTTCCTACTCAGTCCACTTTGACTCCAGATTGAAATTCATCCTTAACCCTATCAAAACGTACCTAACCGGAAACTTTCTATCTCAATAAATCATTTATAGGTTCCCCTCCAATCAAACTCTTTGTGAAAGGTCTAGGATCTACCAAACCCAGCAGACTACCCATAGTGATATATTCAAACAGATCATGCTTTTCCTCACTGATTATCCATTAATTTACCCCATCTCATTATCCAGTTTTGCCGCCATAGAATTGGCATCTACGACTTCCTTAACAAAAACGACATTTAGCGTAAACACGACCGATGTATTTTAACACTAAAGCCATCAACAGGTTCCTCTCACTTCCCACATTCTTCTTAGCATATCCAGGCTATCTCTATAAAGCACCACTTTTATTTAAAATATATTTTAGTAAAAATTTTGAAAAACATATTGAAGCCTCCCGTAAATGGTGTACCGCCGAAAAGGGTCAGAAATACAGCCAAAAAGGGAGAAAAGAATGGTCAAAAAGGGAGAAAATAATATACACGACAAGTGATTGTGGGAGGGGCCGTCTCCACCTTTCATAAACCCGTCGGGCCTACCTTTTTCTTCCACACGGCTTCCATACACCTAATGAATTTATCACTTCCCAATCTAAACCATGCTACCTTAACAAAAGCGACCTTCAGCGGAAACACATCCACTGTATTTTAACACTACAGCCATCACCTGGCTATCACTTACCACCCTCTTACCACCCTCTTCTTAGCATATCCAGGCTATCTCTATAAAGCACCACTTTTATCCACTATGTCAGACTCGCTTTAATTAGATAGGGAAATAATCTATTTTCCTTCACAGGTAATTTCATTAAAATACGAGCAGCAATCTCAGCCTCTAGAAATTGCACGCTAGATAATTTATTCCAGATGGAAATCAGGATGCTATGGAGGGTACCAAGAAGCCTTCAAAATACTAGAATACCTCACACCACCGAACCTATCATCTTTAGCCAAACTTTTCCTACTGTATTACTTTTAGCCCTCTAATTTTATCCTTCTCACACTCTCCCCAGGCCTCTAAACAGAACAGGACAATGTAACTTTGGCCACAGCTTCAACTATAATCTTGCATATATATATATATATATATATATATATATATATATATATATAAATATATATGTATATATATATATATATATATATATATATATATATATATATATATATTGTGACATGGTGCCCCTAGAGGTCGGGGTAAGCTACAGAACTTTGAATTCTCTCCAAGAGCAGTGATCCAGAGTTTAGTTAAAGCAGCCTAGAAAAGAGACATCAAGAGAGATGGGTGTGATCACCAATTAAGCACTGCTGAGTGAGCAGGAAGGCACAGGCTTAGTGAGGAGCCTAACGGTACAATCTCTGTGGCTTCCATTTTGGAGCTGCTGGAACTGCTGTGTATTGAGTGCACAGGCTCAGTGAGGAGACAAAAGTTACAGCCAGGAGTAAAGTTTGGACTGCTGGAATCAGAAATCGAACCTTGTTTGAGGCCTGGTTGGTGAGAGAAAGGCCTGTGAACAGAGAAAGTCTTCCCAGAGAGAGAATATAACATGGAAGCTGTTAAGCAAAGCTGTTATTGAATAATAAAGGACTGAACTGAGTATGTTGTGTTTGTCCCTCGCAGGATTAGCTTGAAACGGGCCTTGTTTGTGAGGGGACAACAGATATAAAATTAGCACTCTCAGACAGAGCTAGGCCTGTTTATTTCATGATTTTGCTTTGTTTTGTTATTTGTAAACTGCCAAAAATATATTTTAGTAAAAGTTTTGAAAAACATATTGAAGCCTCCCGTAAATGGTGTACCGCCGAAAAGGGTCAGAAATACAGCCAAAAAGGGAGAAAAGAATGGTCAAAAAGGGAGAAAAGAATATACATGACAAGTGATTGTGGGAGGGGCCCTCTCCACCTTTCATAAATCCTTCTGGCCTACCTTTTTCTTCCACATCTCAGTTAATTTTTCGAGTCTTTGCCTGGATGGTGTTTCCTGTAAATCCCCTGTCTAAAGCAAATTTTGGGCCATTTTTCATCAAGCAGTATCCTTGTCTATGTGTAAGATAATGCTTTGTGTCTTTCACCAAGCCTTCCATCACAGATTTCAGTCCATATCTACTAAGCAGTGATCTTGTCCATGACCAAGGTCACACCTTTTTTCACTGCTATGTGGCTTCAACAAGTCCTACTGGAGAGCTATGATTCAAGGCTTTCCCTAAACACTACACTGAATGCACCCCCAACCAATGTCCTTGCCCATGCCCGAGAACACACCTTTTTCAGCATCATGTGGCTTTTGCAAAGCCCTCATTGGGTATTTAGCCCTTATCTACTAAACAGTGTCCTTGCCAATGTTTCAAGGTAATGTTTTAGGCTTTCACTAAGCTCTACATTGCTGTTTCAGACACTTTAATAGAAGTTATCAGAAAACTACCTCAGACTAGAAACCTGCTTCCGGCACCGTACTGAGGTTATCTCTAACCTTGTAAGGTACTCTATTAGAGATTATGAAAACCTGCATCAGACACTCTTCTAAAGACAAGAAGTTATCAGAAACCTGTTTCAGACACGGTACTGGAGGCGTGCTTCAGATAATGTATGGCTACCTGAATGTTTATTTTTATATTGTCTACAATGAATCTATGTTTCAGTCAAAATTCACCTAAACTACAAAAAAACAAGCAGAAGTACTTGCTTACTAACCTACGAATATACTCAACCACCCATAACACCAGCTAAATGTGTTAATTAGTGATGTTGCAAACATAAAATTTTCGGTTCGCAAACCGCGAACGTGAACCACCGCAAATGTTCGCGAACCGGCGAACATCGGCGAACCGCCATAGACTTCAATGGGCAGGCGGATTTTAAAACCCACAGGGACTCTTTCTGGCCACAATAGTGATGGGAAAGTTGTTTCAACGGGACTAACACCCGCACTGTGGCATGCCGGAGGGGGATCCATGGCAAAACTCCCACGGAAAATTACATAGTTGATGCAGAGTCTGGTTTTAAGCCATAAAGGGCATAAATTACCTAACATTCCTAAATTGTTTGGAATAACGTGCTTTAAAAGATCAGGTATGATGTTGTATCGATCAGGTAGTGTAAGGGTTAGGCCCGCTTCACAGTGACAGATCAAACTCCCCGTTTAACGCACCGCAAACAACCGCAAACAGTCCATTTGCACAACCGCAAACTCCCCATTTGCACAAGGTTGGATACCAAGCTAGCCATGTCCCGTTCCTTGTCCTCACTGATGTCATTGATGTCTCTTCCTCCACCCAGCCACCAAGGGTCCCCGAAAGGTGACAACAAGCCCCCTGGGACGCCTGCTGTGTTTGGTCTTCCACCTCCTCAAAGCCACCTTCCTCCTCTGACTCCTCTTCTTCAGACTCCTCTCACTGCATTGCCTCTCTCTGCATTATTATAAGGTGTGTTAAGTAGTACTACTCTTATCAGTTTAATACCTGTTACAGCACATATCAGGGGGCGTGTATAAAGCCTGGATTTTTAGAACCAGGAGATGGAAAAAGATGCTTTGTTGGTCGTATCACTTCAATTTTGGGGCACGGCACGTGCAATCAAAGGTGCCACCAGATAGGAGTGGCGTGTTTGTAAGTACTACTCTTATCAGTTTAATACTTGTTACGTCACCTATCAGGGGGCGTGTATAAGGCCTGGATTTTTAGAACCGGGAGATGGAAAAAGATGCTTTGTTGGTCGTATAACTTCAATTTTGGGGCACGGCACGTGCAATCAATGGTGCCACCAGATAGGAGTGGCATGTTTGTAAGTACTACTCTTATCAGTTTAATACTTGTTACGTCACCTATCAGGGCACGTGTATAAGGCCTGGATTTTTGGGACCGGGAGATGGAAAAAGATGCTTGGTTGGTAGAATCACTTCAAATTTGGGGCACTTTGTGACATTAGCTTCTTACGCTCATACATGTCCTTTACAGGCACCTGACTATGGGCAGAGGAGCAGGAACTGCTCAAGGCGAGAGACGGAGTGGGGGATGGTTGAGAGGGGGCAAGGAGGACAGCAGTGGTTGATGTGGCTGATGATGCTGGACCAGGAGGAGGATGGCGGTTTGAGTTTGTGTGCTGCTTGTACTCATGTGTTGGTCTGGAGTCACCCAAACATTATGTCTCAACCTGTAGAGGATAAGGGAACCAGGCTACTCTAGACCTCATTCATCATTACAGGTTTTGACAGATTGGTACTATGCGTGGCACTGTGCACTTGCAGAAGTTATATCATCCTCATCATCCTCCCCTGTATCTCTTTCCCCCCTCCCTCATCATCCTCCCCTGTGTCTCTTTTCCTCTACCTCATCATCTTCCCCTTTGTCTCTTCCCCCCCTCCCTCATCATCCTCCCCTGTGTCTTTTTGCCCCCTTCCTCATCACCCTCCCCTGTGTCTCTTTCCCCCTCCCTCCTCATCCTCCCCTGTGTCTCTTTCCCCCCTCCCTCTTCATCCTCCCCTGTGTCTCTTTTTTCCACTCCCTCATCATCTTCCCCTTTGTCTCTCCTCCCCTCCCTCATCATCCTCCCCTGTGTCTCTTTGCCCCTTTCCTCATCACCCTCCCCTGTGTCTCATCCCCCCTCCCTCATCATCCTCCCCCCCTCCCTCATCATCCTCCCCTGTATCTCTTTACCCCCTTCCCTCATCATCCTCCCCTGTGTCTGTTTCCCCCCTCCCTCATCATTCTCCCCTGTGTCTCTTCCCCCTCCCTCATCATCCTCCCCCCTCCCTTGATGATAAGGGGGGGAAGAGAAACAGGGATAAGTGTGAGGTGTGTTAGGGTAAGGGGTGTTAGGGATCAGGGTGAGGGGATTAAGTGTTAGGGTGAGGGGTGTTAGGGCTAAGTGTTAGGGGTGTTAGGGTTAGGGTGAGGGGTGTTAGGATAAGTGTGAGGGGTGTTAGGGTTAGGGTGAGGGGTGTTAGGGATAGGTGTTAGGGTGAGGGGTGTTAGGGATAAGTGTGAGGGGGTGTTAGGGTTAGGTGTTAGGGATAAGTGTGAGGGGTGTTAGGGTTAGGGTGAGGGGTGTTAGGGATAGGTGTTAGGGTGAGGGATGTTAAGGATAAGTGTGAGGGGTGTTAGGGTTAGGTGTTAGGGTTTAGGTGTTAGAGATAAGTGTGAGGGGTGTTAGGGTTAGGGGTGTTAGGGATACGGGTGAGGGGGTTAGGTGTTAGGGTTAGGAGTGTTAGGGATAAGGGTGAGGGGGTTAGGTGTTAGGGTGATGGGTGTTAGGGATAAGTGTGAGGGGTGTTAGGGTTAGGGTGAGGGAGGGGTTGCTAGGGATAAGTGTAAGGGTGTTAGGGTTAGGTGTTAGGGATAAGTGTGAGGGGTGTTAGTGTTAGGGTGAGGGGTGTTAGGGATAAGTGTGAGGGGTGTTAGGGTAGGTGTTAGGGTTAGGTGTTAGGTTGGTGGGTGTTATGGATAAGTGTGAGGGGTGTTAGGGTTGGGTGCTGATAAGGGGGGAAGAGATACAGGGGTGTCCTTGCAGCAGAAATCAAAAAGAGTCCTTCAGGACTGTAATTGCACACTTGTGTACAGTAGCCTAGCTATGGTTTTCCCTATTGATGCAGTATCACCTACACTCAGCCTCCTCTCAGTAAGACTGCAAGTTAGTTATGTTTACAAAATGGCTGCTGTCCATGAGTTAAAATGCTCTGGAAGGGAGTGTATGCTGCTGATTGGCTGGAATGTGTCTGCTGACTGTGACATGCAGGGTCAAAGTTTGCTCAATGATAAAGTATAGGGGGCGGGTCGAATCTCGAATATGTTCGCAGTTCGCCGCGAACGCGAACATGCTATGTTCGGCGGGAACAGTTCGCCCGGCGAACTATTCGGGACAATCATCTAGTGTTAATATCTCTCACTGAAATTAAAGCTATACCCTTCCTTGCTACAATCACACAATCCCCCTTTTGCCGCACTATATCCTGATCTATAATAGGACTCCCTAATACTCATTAACCTCGCTAGCTACCCAATATAAAAAAAGTGATAAAAGAGATGAATTAATAAACACCTTGGATAACCTGTCCATTAATCATCATTGATGCCTTGATCTTCAATCTTCTGCCCTTTTTCCCCTAAAGGTTTATTTGTTTTATTATTTTCTGTAGTTATTTTTTATTGTAATTGTTTTTATTGTTTTCATAGTAATTTTATTTTCATATTTTTTTAACATTGTACACATTGTTTTGTACTTTTAAGGTAGTTATTGTTAATGACTATGGCGTTCCTTATGTGATGGTTACCAATGAGGTCCTTAGTGACAGGTATGGCATTAGGTTAGTATACCATGTGGTCATTTCTAAAATATTTTTCCACTTAGTGTGTATTGTCCTTTTTGATCAAGTAGAGTAGCATTGATGGATTCCACATCCATTTTTAGATCTATAAATGTGTGTATCTATACATAGTCCAGCATACAAGTGATTCAGCAAATATCCCTCAGTAATCAATAGTCAGATATATCTAACTGAATGCCTTTTTCCACATATGACAATGTTTTGCAATTTAGATATCATATTATTATAACTATTCACAAAAGGTATCCTCCCTTTCTGTTGATTTTTCAAAATTTTTAAGTAAATAATTTATCTTCATATTTCTGACCTCTGCATAAACTCTCTCCACATAATCTTTTTGGTCATATTCTCCAAGAGAATGACAGCAATATCCTCTTTACTACCTACACACATCACTTTGATAATTTGAATTTTGGTGACCAAACCTGGACTCTTAATTATGATGAAAAACTAAATGTAAAAACAGCATATCTCAACTGTTAAATTGAGGCACAGGTCTGTTCCCCAATTCCTTAGATTCCTAAACACGTGGGTATCCAAAAACATTGATGATGTCTCACTATGATTAAAAGTGAAGTTTATGTGATTAGTAGCATTCTCAGTTTCCTATGGAACTTTATGAGGATGTCCATGCCTTCCCTCCATATGCCAAAAATGTATTTGATATATCTACAATGTTGTTCAGAAAAAAAAAATAGACAGGTTTCTGACAGATTCATATAGATAATGGATGGTAAGTTTCTTGTAGAAACTGAACTAGAACTGTCTATTAAAAGATCACTGTATAATGGGACAAATCTCAGATGTTTGTAAAGTATGTAACAAGTTAACAACATTACTAGCTATGCAAGTTGAGTATAAAAACATGTTTAGAGAAAATATCTGCTTGTGTCATCAATCCATCTTTGACTGGAGCCAAAGGGGAGGATTATATTATTGTAGCTTGTTTTTTTCATTTAATCTTATTGAGTGGCACTTCACAGTGACATTCTTATAGATCAACTGAATTGAGATGTTATTTGAATCCAAAGATGTCTATTCCTGTTAGTACAATCATTAAAGCAACATTGAATATAATATTCAAATATGAATGGCTGCTGTTATTTTAGGATCTCTAAAAACATTTTTCCACATCATGGTATACTCAGTTCTACTATGCTCTACTTAATGAAGTATAGGAAACTAAATGGACTTATCCATTGAAAATCAAATTAATTTTATTACGGTTTCAGCATATACTATGTTTTCTAAAAGCTAATAGGTTAAGTACTTCTTATTACTTTTGCATAACATTACATTTCAAAGTAAAATGGGGTTAAATTCAAGAGAGAAAAATACAACACTGGAACCGAACAAGAAAAGAAAGTATTTTTGTGTGAAAAATCAATGGTCTACAGTGTTCCTCCTCCTCTGTCTGGACATCTTATAAGAAAGAAAGGAACAGTAAATCTTATGAAGCTCTGGTTGGCATCCCATTGTGCCTGTATTTCCATTCAATTGAATGTGATTAGATAAGATCAGACAACCACTAATAAATTCAGCTTTTGCCTTTACCAATTCCATAGCTGAAGTCTCACACAAGAGAAGGTCCTTCAGAGTCCTCTGTATATATACTATTGCTTTATAATTATTATTTTCACACATATAGTTGTACATCTGCGGGACTGCCGGAACCCTGACAATGTTAGTCACACTTTGCGAGGCGAGCCATCACGAAGGATTTAGGCTGCGCGGGACCTAGGCAGCAATGAGTGCCAAAGGCGCTCATTGCACTGCGAGCCTCGCGAAGCGAGCAGTTGAAGCATGCAGGACTTACAACCCATAGTACTTAGGACCAAAACACGCACATACACTGTGCGCCTCGCAAAAATCTGACTTTAACGGCCGAACCACAGAACTGGAAAGACCTCAAAAAAACAACAAATATGACTCAAATTCACTTAAACACTCAAACCATTCCCGCTTTGCTGTGGAACATTAGCTGCTTATTAGTAACGCAGGCTGCAAATTGTTTGGCAGAATATTTAATTTTTTCTGTATACTGTGCAGCTAAAAGACGGTATTTCATAACTGACCTGGGGGCTTGCTCCTGTCAGCCAATAAGCACTAATAAACCTGTATGAGTCATACTTCTTTGCAAATGAAATCTACAGACATACTCTGTGCGGTTCATGTTTAAATTTGTTTTACTTAATATTTTTTCATGTAAAATACACAACTTTGGTAATTTTTAGAGCACAGACTTTTAAATACATAGAGAAAAAAAAACAATACCAAAAAAGTATTTCCAGATACTAATATAATCTATATTATTGTAGGAAAATAAAATATTTATTAATAATTATAATTGTGTAGCTACTAGAAAAGTCTGATGTTCAATTTAGCATTTCAGTGAAATAGGAAATCTCTTGCTTGCACTGGTAGAGGTGGGTTTAAGAGGCAATATATATCTTGTAAATTCATGGTTGGTGGAGAGCCCTCCAGCATTCATGCAACTCCATTTTTCTTGCATAAAACAGCTCAAATTGTGATTTCCTGGATACTTCCTTGGTTATTACTGTGTAAACCACAGAAGCTTTCAGAAAAATATTAACATTTTCAGTACTGTCAATCCAGCATTTAGGCAACTCTAGGCAACTACCTACTGTAAATAATGGCAAGTAATAATAATATGTGGTAAGATGATACATGCTAGTCTAGTGCTGATAAAATGGCTAAATGAAGGACTGAAAAATGGATCTGGATGGAACACTAATCCAGGTCAATGAGGTCAGTATTGTATAGATGTATTGAAGAAATATTTTGCTCCCAGGTGGCTTGTGAGAGAAATTGTGGATTAATAGGTCACAGAAAGCAAAGGGATCGTGGCAGTGGCAGAGCTAGTGCATAGGGGGCCCCGGTGCAAAAAATAATTTGGGGCTCAGCCCCATCCCCCCCCACCCTCCCCACCTCTAGGAGGAGACAGGCACAATTTTTTTTCCACTTCCCGAAACCAGTCTAACATATCACCGCAGTACATATATAAAATATATATTAAACATTTAGAAAAGATTTATATACAAATATGTGGGTCAGTCCCTCTAATGCCCTGCCTCTTACTTAGGCGGGGCTCTCTGCAGCTTTATAAGTGTTTCCTGTTTGCACCTCAGTTCATTTGTCTCTGTGTCCTGCAGGGTACTGCTGCTCCTGTCTACTGCCCTGTTCATTTTTTGGCCTTTTCAGATCTCTCACTTGAGTTGGTTTCACCTCTGCTCATTCTGACTCTACGTTCTGCAGTATGCTTCTCAGCACTGTCATCTAACTATGCCTGTTCTTTGTTTATTTGCTTCTCTTCATTATTTTCAGCATCTGTGCATATCTCCTCGTAACGGCTTTGCTTGCCCGAAAGGGCACTCTCATTGCTGTAAAGTGATGGTTCCTCTCGAGGTAAGTTATCCTGACTTCCTTACGCTTTCCTACTATAGATCTGGGCCTGAACTTACTTGTCTATGCCCTTGTCCGCTTCCAAGGTAGCACTTCGGCTTCCCTATGCCTCCTTCACGGGGTTTCTGTCCTAGATCTACTAAACTTTTACCCTCCTGCTCTCCTATCGGCCTTCTCCGGGCACCACTTCTGTCACCTAAATACTATGCAGAGCCTCCTGCCGTGCAGTTTCTGGCTCCTTTTCTTGCCCGAAAGTGTACTCTCATTGCTGGAGAGCGATGGTTTCTCTCGAGGTAAATTATCCTGACTTCCTTACACTTTCCTACTATAGATCTCAGCCTGAACCCTCTTGGCTATGCCCTTGTCCACGTCCAAGGTAGCACTTCAGCTTTCCCACGCCTTATTCATGTGTTTTCTGGCCCTGATCTACTAAACATCTACCCTCCTTACACTCTCTACTCGGCCCTCTCTGGGCACCACTTCCCGATACCTCTGTAAATCCGATACTCGCCTTCGCTAGGCACCTCCTCAATCACGCTTCCATAGTCCCATTTTCTAGGCTCAACCACACTGACAAGCCACATCAGCCTTCGCTCGGCTCCACCTCAATCACGCTTTCATAGTCGCACTTGCCTTCACTAGGCTTCATCATACTCGCAAGCCCCACATCAGCCTTCGCTAGGCACCATGGTACCACTCCTTCTCCTACGTCCTACACTAGCCCTCTCATCTATTGCCGCTAATATCTTTTCATGTATTGCCTAATACGCTTTCCCTTCAGTAGCCTCCTTCACAATCGCTGCTGTTCCCAGCAGTTTGTCACTCCTCTCTGAGACCCACCTTCAGCTCGGTTGCGACCTCATCAACTATTGCTGCTGTTCCCGGGCATATCAGCAGTTCTTGCTTTTGCCCTCTGAGCAGGCCGGATGTCCGGTAGCACCTGGCACTTCTCGGCTACCCCTCGCCACGTTATTCTACTTGTCCAAAAGGGCATTCCATAGCTGGAGGGCCATGGTTCTTATTCCTACCCCGATCGTTTGACCGTTGAGAGAGGGCCCCACTTCACAAATGCCAGATAACATTCTTTACCTGGCTATATAAATATATATAATGTACACATTCACATATACATATATACTGTATATACAGCAGGCCAGAGATCCGAGGGGGCCACAGAGATACGTGCAGGGGCCATAGGGGCCAGCAAGGACCGAGAGGGCCACAAAGGGCCGAGGGAGCCCACAGTGGGCTGCAGGGGCCACAGGGAGCTGAGGGAGGCCGCAGAGGTTGACAAATGCCATAATGGGCTGTGGGGGCCACAGGGCTTGTAGGTGGAGCAGGGGGCTCTTGTGGCCCTTAAGGGGCCACAGTGAGCAATCAGGGGCTGCAAGGGTCTCACAGGAGGTCTGAAGGGGCCATAAGGGGCTGTGGGGGGGGCACAAGGTCTGCAGGGGGCACAGGGTGCCTCTGGGGCCTGTGTGGGCCACAGTGGGATATAAGGGGCTACAGAAGGGTCTGTGGAGGCCATAGGGGGCCCTAGGAGCCACAGGGATCCCAGAAGGGCACAGGGTACCTGCAAGGGCCACAGGTGACCTGAGGGGGCCACAGAAGTTCTGCCGGGACCACAGGGGATCCGCTGGGGCTAAATGGGATCTGCATGGGCCACAAAAGATCTGTGTGGGCCGCAGGTGATCCGCAGGGGTCACAGAAGGCCCGCTGTGGCATCCAGGAGCCCGCGGGAGCCACAGGAAATAAACGGGAGGTCCGTGGGGGCCCCTCAGAGGTCAGGGGCCTCTGTGCCTTGCACTGTCTGCACCAGCGGTAGCTCCACCTCTGGACAGTGGTCAAAATATGATAGTTGTACCGAACAAAGCAAATGTGACATTGGTGATCAAATTCATGTTCTAATTTTACTGGACAGTTGGTTTTCATAGAACCCCAAGACAATCAGAGGACATGGTTGCCACTGGTTCTGAAATGGCAGATGGACTGAATGTTATGGCAGAATCAGTAATTCAAATCTAAGATCAGGGCGGAAAACACACAGAGTTTAAACAAAGCCAAACACAGCAGCCAGATGGAGAAAAATATAGGAAAATTAAACCCAGCTACAGAATGCCTTGCATTTGGTAAATTAAATTCACATAAGGCACCTTTATTTACTGCCAAGTAGCAATGTGATCTCAATGAATAAGTTTCCAGGTCTTCCACTTTACATTATATTTTGTAGATTAACATTCTTTACAGCCCTCTCTATGTTGTCCAGCTAGACTCTCCACGCATTTTCAGAGTTTTAAACACTCTATTTACACTTTTCTAAAATCCCTACCATACTTTATTAAAAATGTAGAACTCACATGTTCTAACAAACTAGCTGTTTAACATAAATCATCCATTCCCTCCTTTCTACAATAGGATTAACGTCTACATATTATCTACCATTGAGTGCATACACCTTTTATCACATCTGTCCCCTTTTAGATCCTCTGCATTATCAATTTTCATAAGCAAAGTCTCTTACTCCTATTCTGAATATTTGTTATCATATGTAATGACATGGCATACTAAGACAAGCGATCTCCAGATGTACTCCTGAACTGCTGAGAACATGACAAATATTCACCCTTTGAAATGGTGCTTAAATCTTCAACTTAATTGTTTGTTTGTTTTTTCAAATGTGATTTCATTTATTTCAAATAAAACATACAAAAAAAAATATCATTACAAAACATATAAAATTCTCATTTGCATTTGTAACAAGTAACATCAATATTCTGTAAAGCCATATATACCAAACATCATTTCCTGAGGTTTTGTCTATAAAAACATATCTATTACTTTAGCTCTAATTTATAAAATTTATAAATTATCGAAGTCTCAATATGTGTAGATTCAAATTATACACAGATATTGAGGCCAAGGTAGATTACATATTGTAATGGATACAAATCATATCCACTTGATGTAACCTAAAACAAATTTTCTAGTCATTTTTCACCCAGAGTTTATTTTTTTTCTACTGTGGGATAATGTTCTCATCAATTTCTCATTATACATATTTAATATAACATTAAAGAGGACTATATAGATGGAATAGAAAATAAACAATTGTTTGATCATCTTATAAAATGTGCATGTACTGATATCTATATATTCAGGAGATTTTTGCTTTGTATATAATTTATTTACAGTGATATATCTAAAAAACTATTTCTATCTTAAATGTGAATTATATAATGAGGAAAATAATTTATTTTACATATTCTATTTCTTCCATAACTTGTTTTCCTTTTCTCTTTTTCATCTGTGATTTTATTAAGTGAACCAATTTAATGAATTAATAGCACCAAAATAACAAATATTCTCTTTATTCTAATTATAAAATTTAGTGGTGTTTTCAGTAACAGCGTAATAATATTTCAACCCAATAAATATTAAATCTCTCATAATTTCTTGTGCCTAATAATACATTTAAACTTGAATATTTTAGTTTTTAATAAGTGTCTCAATAGTGGTTTTATCTTAATTAAGTCTTCTCTCCTCTCCTTCCCCTATCCCATATCCTCCTCCTTTAAGGATGAAGTAGAGGAGAGAACAAACTTTCAATATCCCCCATTGACTAAAGTGAAACATATGACATAAACAGTCACCTCATACATAAACATACTCAATCTTCTGTATTTGATTTATATTAATTAAAGACAGCCAACATATTAGAGATAGACTGATCAACAAACACTCCAAAGTCTAGTGTGAAACCATTCTCCATTCTGTTTTTGAGCAATAAGTTAATTCTGTCTTTCGAGTTAGGATTGTCCTTATATGCAATATTCCATTCTGTCAATGTTTTTTTTCTCCTTCTTTGACAGATTTTATCATATGCCATTGGGAATTTTTCAGGATTAAGATTCTTGCTGGTGATCTCCATTTATAATTCAGGTTTTCTCTTTTCGATGCCTGAGTTATATGTACGTAATCCTTTCGTCTAGACAAAGTAGCTGCTGATATGTCAGAAAAGATTTTTATATTTTAGTATGGAGAATCAAATTTTTTCCCCTTAAATTTGCTCTTAAGATTGCTTCTTTTGTAGGTAGAAAGTGCATTTTTGCTATAACATCCCTTGGTTTTGAGTTTCCAAGAATTACTGGAAGTGGTATTCTGTGAACAGAATTCATTTTATTATGTTTCTGTACTATACTTATATCCAAGGTTTTAAATAATTTAAGCAGGAATTATTCCAACTCTAAGCCAGGAATCATCTCTGGAATCCCCCAGATCTTAAATTATTTCTTCTAGAGCTGTCTTCTAAATTTATGCATTTTTTGTTTAATTAATCTACTTTCTTTTCCATGTTTGAGGTATATGTTATCAAGTTGTTGTGGTCTATTGGTTCTTCTGCAAATTTATTTTATAATGTTTGAGTTTTCGATACACTGTTTTTTGAATTCCCGAAGTTATATTAGTTTGGAATTCTGCCAATAAGATTTTCATTTTTGAAGTAGCAAGAATTTCCTCTTGATTTTATGCTATAATTTCTGAAATGTTGGAATCAGAAAGGTTTATTATGCTATTGATTGTTGGTAAAATCATTTGTTTATGTCTCTAATAGAGAAGTTTCCATGGGTCCTTCCTAATTTTTGGGAGAAAAAAAGTTTTTCTGTGCTGTATTTTTCTTATCTTTGATTTTCGATTTAGTGGCCAATTTTTTTTTTGCCTTTATCGATTAAATGCTTGCAGTTTTTATTTTATATAGCTTATCTAGGTAGATTGTATTTATTCTTTAGAGTTCCTTTAAGAGTAGCTTTTTCTCTCTCATTGAGCTAATATTTCACTGGTAAGAAATATATATTTCAGAATGTTTAAACAGTCTTAGAAATAAAGATTGCTCTTAATATATTTTGATATATTTCTGCTTTAGATTATTAATATTATCTTGGCTATGTTAGTAGATATTTTAATATCCTGCTGTGTTTGCTTTTAAACTGTTATCCAAAATAATTCATTCATTTACAGTGGCAGCCACTTTTCCAAATCCAAGACAACAAAAACATTTTTTTTTCCATATAGTCATAATGGATGTTCAATAAATTCAATAGTTACTTACAGTACAATTATCCATCATAGAAGTCTTACTGTATTGTGGTGTTGTTGCACTGGCAGTACTCTTAAAATATAAACAGACGTTATGGCGCCAAAGCTGCTTTTTTTATGTCCAAAGATAATAGTTAAAGGCTCTGCCTTTTCACCTGGGCAACTTTCAGTATAGATAAGTTCTTATAACGTTGTAAGACTTATGGAATAGATATTTTATAAATTGTTGTTTAATATTTTTCCTCCGGTTAAAGAGTATTATTTAAAGTTCTTATAATATATTCTTCCCTGGATTAGTGTTCTTGTATTAGTTGTAGCAGTAGCTACGGTATATTAGAATTTCTCTCATGCTGTACTCATAATCTGTTAATCCAAGGTGCATCCTTACAAGATCAATTCCTTCTCGAACACAGGTCAGAGAGTAACCGTGATGCATAGTAAATATTTAAGAAAGTCAATAATGCTGAGGACCTATCAAATCATCAAATAGCTCTTGCTGTGTTTTGCTTTAGCAGTGTAATACTTGCACGCTTGCAGGCGTATAAACCCTCAATGAGAATGTTACTTGTAAATTGTTATTCCTCAAATAATTATTGCTATGGTGTAGTATTATAGTGAAGGGGATTTTGTATTAGAAGTCCTCCGACGCCATGCTTTCCCACAATGGCGCAGAAGCCGCAAAGTCACTTACAGAATACTATAACTTATATGGCAAAAAACTTCTTACCAAAAAGTGTATGGTTAAACATGGGATTTCAGCAGATACACAAAATACTAGCAGAGAAAAAAAAACATAAGTCTACATTTCGTACAAATAAGTTTTATTGCATTTGCTATAATATTTACATGCTGCGCACATCACAACATAAAACTATCAAATATTTTATGGTGAATGCTGTACAGTAAATACTATTATATAATATATTCTTAGTAACACAGATTAGGGTGAGATGTCTTACTGTTTTATCTATTATGCATATTTTACTATATAAATACTAAAAGTCAGAAGGCAGTGTTTTCCTGGTCCTATCTATCGCTTGCATGCACAAAACCTAAGCGTCAAATCTAAAACTATTGGCAGATTGCTATATTTTTCATTTAACTAAAGGTATGCAAATTACTGAATAAATACTTACTGCATGGGTTATTAGATAAAAAATAGATGAATAATAAGCTTGCTATAAAACTATTCTCCAAATAATGATAGAGACACATGTGGTGAAATACAGAAAATTCATGCATTCAGAGGACAACTTAGTAAATGTTTGTCAGTAAAGTGCCCATTTTGTGATTGTACATGATTGCCTGTGCAAACTGCAATTGCATTTAGTGATTTGCTATGCTCTAGTTATTAAATGCTTCAATATCCTGTAAATACATGCGGAAAACAGGGGTGATTGATCTAACGTTTACATATATATGTATTCAGAGAAAGAGAAACAACTGATCATTTTTATTGCTCGGTTAGTTCACAAAAAATAGTAATAACATACATTGGACATATTCTATTATGTTACAATTTATGTTATATTGATTGTATATATTAAAATGGAGATTGAGTGAATAGGAAGTTTAAGAGGAACTGATCAACCCCAGCCACGTACAGGTCAGATCCAGCTAAATCCCGACTGATGTTTACCAAGTCATAAAAATGTCCACATTTTTTTAATGAACTGAACAATGAAAATGCATCATTTTTTCCCCTTAAACTATTAGGTACTCCCCTATCCCTCTGAATAAATGTTTTGTGCGATGTCAGAGTGGTGGAAAAGTTATTAAGATTTCTTAAAGCTGCCATTTCATAGGGAATTATATTACATTCTAGACTTCGGATTACCCATTTTTCATGCAAAATTAACATTACATTTTGTAACCTTTAAAAACATTCTGGTCTTGATTCCAGATCTATGCGATGCAGGAATAGTCAAGTTAACCTTGAAGGAAATTTGATAAAACCAATCCTCAATAATATTTTTTTGTCATAAAAATGAGTCACTACACATAAAAACAAATAGATAAATGTAATGCTTAAATATCAGAGAATAAATACATTTTCCCTTTTATAAAAATACCAAGATTGACCTTTATTAATAAACAAATGGCAGTAGTTTCTGTTTTTAAAGCTACTTTCTAGTAGGCCACCAAGACGATGGACAACTCATATTGGTCCCTGTTTAATATATGGAAAGGCCATCCAATGCTTACAATAATTTGAAATTCAACAGAAGCATTTGTTTGACCTATCAGATTTTACTACTTCTCTGATGGGTTTCCTGGGGAATTATACATTTCACAGGTAGAATCTAAATAATCCACTGAAATTATATCCCAACCAATTAGAGGCTAGAATCAATTATTTTTACCCAACTAAACCAACGTAATTGATATAGTGAAGGAAAATGCCTAGCTGTATTTATAGGTAAATCATCATTGTGGTATTTCACAATATAAACTACATGGAGAAATTGTTTCTACATCATAAGAGTAATCTGTGTGCCACATTAGAAGATACTTATTGTGATTTACAACAGTTTGCCCCTTTAAGACCCTATGTTGCTAGGCAATGCCAGGATTCCACTACAGGGAAACAAACATGAATTATTTAAAGCCAGAAAAAATATGAGTTTTAATTATATAAAAATATGTAAATCACACATGGAATTGTTGAACTAGATTGACTAGTATTTAACTCTACATAACTGAAGTTACATTAATTGTCCTGGAATTCCATTGACGTGCTATAGTGAAGTGTTCCTAATTTTTTCGTTTTTTATCTCGATTTTTTCTTTGATTATACATTTCTATATATGTCTTTTGCTTGGTGTGTGTATCTATGTATAACATACAATAGTAATTGATTATATATAATACAAAATAAAAATAATTGTTTACATTAACATCACTACACTGTCTAAAGTAGATTTAATCACCACTATATGTGTCTTTATGTATCATTGTTACTGTTTTATGCTTAGTCTGACGATTTAGTCACACTGGAAAATGCCATGATAAGTGAACTGTGCGGACTGGAGTCATTTTTCACTTCATGAGTCTATGCATTACTTTGTCTGATCTCTACTACTAAAATTAAAGAAATATATAAGTGGGCTGGATTATGGATGCATCTGAGAATTAGTAGTGCATGAAAACATTTGTTATACAGAAAAGTTCAGTTTACTTACAAAGCTATTTGCACAAAAGTAAAATCCAACTGTTCACACCCACAGGATGGTTAAATAAGCAGGGTGCACACAGGAAGTACAGCAAGGCACCCACAGGAAATACAGCAAGATACATATTTTGACCTTTCTGGTACAGAGCACAGGAAGTAACTGTTGCAGTTCTTGTACTGAGCACATGTCAGAAGCCACTGAAGTGAAGAATGATATAATATATTATCCTTATTCTGAATTTGAATGTTATGCTAATTTAGGTGAAGTTTTCTAGGGGTGTATACCATCAAATGTACGGTAAATGCCAAAAAACATAGGAAACTTTACTAACTTCAAAGTAAGCTAATTAATGTTTATTTTGGGATATTTTCATGCAGAAATATGTTGTTACACACTACTAATTATCCTCTATCAGATGCATTCATAATCCAGCTCACAGAGAAATAATTGATACAAATTAGCTATTTATGACAAATGGAAACAATGCTTAAATATAAATTTAATATAATATTTAATATTAAAATACATAATGAATGAAAACATAATTAACATTTACTCTTAGATATTGGAAGGAAATTGGATTGTAGGAATAGAGGAATATATCTTTACTCCTATGATCTTTTCTTAGAATACAATATAATTGACTGCACCATTACATTTTTGTAGGCAACATAATTTCATTGATCTCATAGTAAAGATTAAAAAAATATGCTTTAATACTGATGTTTTAGCATTTTATAGCATATTCTCCACAAATTTGTTTATTGTTCATATTAAATGAAATTAGTTATGCCATTAAGTGCATAGCAATTTCATTAAGCATGCATAGATTTTAAAGCAGTAAGATCGAAATATTTGACATCAGTAATCTTTTTATTAATAATTACTAATAATAATTGTATTTGTTCTTTTAATATATAAAAATAAAATATAATTACTTTACAGCTAAAGTCATTGTAGTTAATTAATATAGTAAATTATGCTGAAATTGTTATTAGATAATTTATTTGTTCACTTGCTGTATTAGTGTAGAGAACTAAACTTATATAAGAAAGCAATCTACAAAAAAAATGTGTCTTTGGATTAGATTTGACTTTGTTCGTGAAATAAAACTTTTGCTAATAAAAACAAGTTGGTTTTGTTTTTTAAACATAATTCAAAACTGTATATACATTTTATTAATATAAAAGTGATAAAACCTCCCAGTTACAGCACTAATGAGTTTGCTACCAAACACATATTAATATTTTTCTAGCCATTCTTTATGTTACGTTTAAAATAAGTTGTGATACATCACTGTATGGTGGCATTTATTTTGAGTTACAGGTCCTTTAATGATGAGTTTATTTCTCAACCTCACCTATATATCTATATAAAATACCAATACCAATTCTGCATAGAGAAAACTGATTATATTAGTAGTTGAATTTTAAGATATGTATGTGTCTCTGTTATAAGGTATATCATAATTGCTCAGGCAATTATGGAATAATGTGTGTAAACTAACTTTTTTGCTTCTCAGAAAAATATGAACTTGGACAAAGCAGCTATTTTTTTTAAAACAAAGCCATATTAAAGTGGCTAAATAATACTTTTTGTGTTAAGTTCACTACCTACATTATTTATATTTTTGATGTCTAGTCATGCACAATAGAAAATATGTCTAATTAAAAAACTGACAAAAAATGCTCAACTTGACTACACTATACAATAGTTCTAGAATTTTAAAGTAGAAAGCCACACATTTGGAGAGAATGACTAGTCATATAAAATATGCTCATCTTAAACTTGGACCTGCTAAACAAGTTAAGGACATGTCAAAACGAATTGAAATGTATGATATAATCACACAAACAATCAATAAGTTGTCCTCTGAGCTACAGCAATTCATACTTAGGTAGGACCAATTGAGTTATATTATCACTAAGGCTATGATCACTAAACTAGGTAACATTCCTTTTATATATATGTATGTATATATATATATATATATATATATATATATATATATATATATATATATATAAAACCCTGAATAATACAGTATAAAACTATAGTACTGAATAATATATTGAGGTGACCATAATTTCACAATAGAAACCACATCAAACAAAAAAAGAAACATCCTCATACAATATACGGCTTCCAAAGCCAGGTGAAATTCTATAAATAAATAAAACTTTATAGCAGGTATTTTGGTTGCAATATCAATACAGTATCCGCAAATTTGCATAAATGTGTTGTGTCACAAAATATCAAAGTTATTTGCAAATATTATACAATCTGGAATGCTTAAACATGAGACACAACTGTGTACAAGAAACGTATACACTAATAAGAAAATGAGAGCAGTCATTTTATAAAATGTATTTTTGGGATGCATTAAGTTAGCAGTGCTATTAAGATTAAATATGTCAATTTAAAAGTTCTATTTTTTTTTCTTTTCTTCTGCTGTCTTTCATTTAGCAAGTCCACCTTTAAAAGTTTTGTTTAATCATCCTTGTTTCCCTTCACTGTTCTCTTCATAGTCCCATGGACAGATTTCCACCAAATTTGATCCTTGCATCCTTGCTTTGTGTTTATTGTCTATTGCCTCAGTATCCTGTTCAGATTGTGAGGATGAAGAAAGACTCTCCCAAGGGCATATTTCAGCCAATTTACATTTGTCTATGCCATGCTCATTTGATGTACTTTTCCCTTTGTTTGTTGACACTCCAAGAGTACTGTCTGTTGCCAAAGAACAAACCTCTGCACTTTTTGATTTGTCCATTTTACTTACAGACAATGTTGTTTCTACTTCCTTGTCTTTACTTTTGCTTTTTCCCTTCTCCTTTTCTGTGTCTGTGTCTTTTCTCACAGGTGTTACAATACTTTTGTTTGGCATCCCGAAGACCCTCTTCTTTGAAGGAGACATTGGCATGTTTTTTGATGGAGATGTCGGACTTGTCGTAAACGTAATAGGTGGAGCGTTACTTTTTTCAACACTTACAACATCTTGTACCTCAAAGTCCCATGGACAAACTTCAGCTCTGAGAGCTAAGGTTTCTGGCAAATTATTATTAGAATTATAGGGGAGATCTGGAGACAGTGCAGTTCCTTCAATAACGGGAGCATTTCTTTTATGCTCCTTTTCCTGTATTTTTGTTAAACTATGTTTTGTTGGCCCCTCATGATCCAATGTACTTATATTACCTGTTTGAGATTTATTTGCATGTTCACTTTTCATAGTCTGTTCTTGGGTTTCTTTTACACTTGAATCAGATTTGGCTTGGCTCTTTTGCTTTGATTGTTGATGCCCTTGTTCGTTAGACTTGGTCCTGCTATGTGATTTACTCTTTGATCGTGAGGTGTGAATCTTTTCTGAATCCATAGGAGCAATTGACACATGTTTCTGAACTTTATTTTCAGAAGGCACAGCATTGGGTGTAAGATCATACATTTCCCAAGGACACACTTCTTCTATGTCAAATTTGTCTTTGAATCCCAGGGCAGCTATTGCTTTATCAGAATCCCCCAAAGGCAGGCTCATAACTTGTTGCTTCATTATTCCCGATTTTTGAGTTTTTTGTGTTTCTTCAATTGGACTTGAAGTTCTATACTGCTGCTCAAGAGTTTCGTCTTTTTTAGAAGGTTGGTCATATGTATGTCCCTCTTTTCCCTTAGAATCAGTCCTTTCACATTTGTCACTATCTTCTAAACTTTTTGTTTTTTCTGATAGCCCGAGGCTTTTCTCTTTAGAGTTGGCAAGAACACTAAGTGATTTATGTAGGACAGACACATTTGGATGCAAAGGTTTCTTATCCACGCTTAAATTATGAGCACTTGCAGATTTGCAGACCAAAGGGACTGATTCACTCGATACAGCTTCCAGTTCATCAGCCTCTTTTCTACTTGGCTTTTTACCATTTAAAGAACTCCGTATTGAATTTTCACACACATCTAGTCTCTCTGTAGAAATACCATTGGGTTTGTCATTTTGACCTCTTAAATGATCGTATGTGCTATGGGACTTTTTTAAAGAAAATGGCCTGTGTTTTGATGACTCTTCTTTTGATTTCACATTAGGTGCAGAGAAATCTTGATGATTCTTTTTAGTGCTACCAATGTTATTTTTGGGATTATTGTGATCCACGCTGTCTTTGTCTTCTCGGGAGCACTGTCTACTGACAGATTCTGGTATCTCAGTTATACGCCTCATAATTGATCGCCCTAATCCTTTTTTGGAACATCGCTTTTTCTGAAGATGTGGATTATTTGCAATCATCTTTTTTCTTTTGTATATCTCTAGTTGTGTATATAGTTTCTTCAATTCATCCTACAAAATAAAATAAAAATATTGATAAAAGAAAATTTTAGTCAGTTAATACGCAAAATATACTTGAATATATAAGAATATACAATTATTTATTTGTTTTGGATTTCATGCATGCTTTAAAGATACTTAATATTATTTCCATGGCAAGACAAGCCTTTCAGTGCTTAAACATTGGGACATAATACACATAGATAATCAGAACACGCAGTTTGCTGTCTGTTTAAAGTGACACAGTGGAGGTTCCATATATTTTATAATTTCCAAAGGTAATAATAAGTATTTTATCAATTGATTATTCTAAAAAATGCATTTTCCTACAGTAAACTAACATTTAATTTTGCAATATTTAGCAGTCAGTCAGTCTTTCAGATCTACCCATACACACAGATTCTAATTTCTTGTTAAAGATCATTATTAATAATTACTGAGGCTGGATCGGTGGTTTTCAGTTTAACTCAACTGCAAATCAAAATAGTGGGCATGCTTCCTAGATCTGAGTATACCAAGTCTTTGTTTTTATGGAGTTGGCTTGAACTGAAAACAATAGACCAAAAGCTCCAGTGGATAATCAGTAACTTTAATAATCTTCACTTAAAAAGAGATTATTACCTTTGTTTGTGTTTGGATCAGACAGTTTGACTGGCAGCTAACATTCAATTGATAAAGTACTTGTTATTGCCAATAGAAGGAGCTCATTGCGAGGTATGCGATGAGTGCCTACGGTGATCATCGTCTGGCCCACAAGGTTAGAGAGTGGGAGAGGCCCGCAATGAGCGCCAAAGGCCTTGAAAATATTGCGACCGTTAAAACCGTATTTTATAGTCGCCAAAAGCCTTTGATCTATGGATTTAAGGGTCGCAATATTTTCAACACACAGGAGAGGTAGTAGGGGGGAAGAAACACAGGAGAGGGAGAGGGGGGGGACACAGGAGGGAGAGGGGGGGAAAGAGACACAGGGGAGGGAGAGGGAGGGAAGAGACACAGGGGAGGGAGAGGGGGAAAATGACACAGGGGTGAGAAATGGGGGAGAGGAAGAAAAAGAGACACCGAAGGGAGTGGGGGGGAAAGAGACACAGGGGTGAGAGAGGGGGGAAAGAGACACAGGGGAGAGCGGGCAAATAGAGACAGAGGAGGGAGAGGGGGGAGACACAGGAGAGGGAGAGGCTGCAAAGAGACACAGGGGAGGGAGATAGGGGGAAAGAGACATGGGAGGGGAAAAGAGACATGGGAGGGAGATGGGGAGAGAGACACAGGGGAGGGAGGAGGGAAGAGACACAGGGGAGGGAGAGGGAGGGAAGATACACAGGGGAGGGAGAGACACAGGGGAAGGAGAGGGGGAAAGAGACACAGAGGTGAGAAATTGGGGAGAGAGGGGAAAGAGACACGGGAGGGAGTGGGAGGAAAGAGACACAGGGGTGAGTGAGGTAGGAAAGAGACACTATAAGGAGTGGGAGGAAAGAGACACAGGAGTGAGAGAGGGGAAGAGACACAGGGGAGGGAGGGGAAGAGACACGGGGGAGGGAGAAGTAGGAAAGAGACACAGGGGAGGAAAAGGGAGGAAAGAGACATGGGAGGGAAATGGGGAAAGAGACACAGGGGAGGGAGGAGGGAAGAGACACAGGGGAGGGAGAGGGAGGGAAGAAAAACACAGGGGGAGAGACACAGGGGAAGGAGAGGGGGAAAGAGACACAGGGGTGAGAAATTGGGGAGGGAGGAAAAGATACATGGGAGGGAGTGGGGGGAAAGAGACACAGGGGTGAGAGAGAGGGGGGAAAGAGACACTATAAGGAGTGGGAGGAAAGAGACACAGGAGTGAGAGAGGGGGGAAGAGACACAGGGGAGGGTGGGGAAGAGACCCTGGGGAGGGAGAGGGAGGAAAGAGACACGAGATGGAGAGGGGGAAAGAGACACAGGGGTGAGAAATCGGGAGAAGGGGAAAAGAGACACGGGAGGGAGAGAGGGAAAGAGACACAAGGGTAAGAGGGTGGAAAGAGACACAGCGGAGGGAGAGTGGGGCAGAGACACAGGGGAGGGAGAGGTGGAGATACACAGAAGAGGAAGAGGGGGCAAAGAGACACAGGGTGGGGGAAGAGACAAACAACAGATAGTTCATAAACAGACAGAAAACACAAGGTATAACACGACTCATGCCGTCATTTTTGACGGGCAAGTCGCTAGTTCATCAATATTTGGCATCTCATCTGCCTCACATTAACTGGCATGTTTGCCAAACTTAACTTTGCAAATGATAAAACTGGAAAATTAATGATTTTGTATTATATATGTATTTTACATTTGTGATATATTTTTATGAAGTATCATTAACCATAGTGATATTGTGCACTCAATTTAATGGTTTGTATGTTATAGGGATGTTTAGCAAGCAGCAATATGATAACCTTGTGACATGGTAGTGTGGCGATATTATAAAGTAAATGTCTAGTGCCAGCTGATAATGTCATGCCAATTTATCACAACTTTATTACTTGCTTTAGACACCTTTTACACTAGATTAATAAATTAAAACACAGATGAGCACTACAATTTTGATTAACTTTAATAGTCTTAGAATTTTGTAATTATTCCAAATTACTGAATAATTTGTGTAAGTAAAATTATTCTGTGATTACATTATGATCTACTAGGTATTAAAAAGCACTTGTACTTAAATTAGTTAAAGAATAATCTACACTTTGGACAGACTCTATATTAACTATTAAAGGGAAACTGTAGTGTGTGGATCTCTATCATATTCCTACATCTGAAAGGTATTATAATAGCACGTCAAATATAATGATTCTGAGATTGAGTCGACCTTGACTTCTCTCCTTCGACCAATTCCTCCCAGCCTGAATACTTGAACTGTGACAGCTACATTCTTATTGTTTGCCCTGTGGGATGGAGTTGATCAGAGTTATTGTATGTGTGTATGTGTATTATACACAGGGCAATGTATGTGTGTGTATATTGTGCAGGGTAGTGTGGCCTTAACAGGCAGGAATTACTGTAGTGGTGTGTTTCATATTTGGTATTGGAATGCTGCATTTTTCCCAGGGTCAGCGGAGTCACCAGTTATGAGGTGCTTGGTAGTAGAGGATCCAGTGCAGTGAGGGAAAAGGCTAGCTGGGACAGTGGACACTTAGGTGTGAATGGGGAAACCTGCTGGTCATATGGAGGGTCCCATACATCAGAGACTGAGTGTCTGCACTCCTGATGTGATCAGACACCTCCCTGTGAGGCCAGTATCACAGGGCCAATTGGCCTGGATAGTAAGTTCCCTGGGCGGTAGGAGGGGCTGACATCACTGATGGACAGGCCTCCTCACATCAAAGGACTGGGTTGTGCATAAATGTGCTATGCATCAATAAAGAGTGGTCAGTTTAAACATACATAATTTAGGGGGAGTCGTCATTCTGAGGGATATAATAATCCTTATTTCTGGGATTATTGCTGCTGGACCTGCATTAGACCCTGTTATAGCTGGTAACATCTGCTGGGTGGCTATTGGTTTCTGTGGATAGTTGGATGCTTTGCTGGCTGTAAACTGGTTTGGTTATGTTCCTGATATCAATGATTCACAAAGGATCACGTTCTTATCTAGCACAATTGAAGCAGTAGGTTCGTCACAGGCACGACCAGCAGCTCCCTATTGTTCTACTGAGTTGGACTGTGTTGCTTCTCACCCACATGGCTGTGTTAAATAATAGAAATATTGTTGGCATGCAGAATTTGCTTTGGAAAATTAAATATGAATATGGCAATCATAGCTTACTGGCCTATCACCTCACATAAGGTAACACTCTAAATGATGGGAGGATGGAGAGAGATCAAAATGGCAGCAAAAAGCATGAACAAAAACTAGTAGAAGGTACAAGGTAAATTCAAATTATACTTTTAAAAGGCAAGGACATGCTTTACCTTTTAAATCATCCCTTTAAAACATAATATGCATTTTTATATGTTATGTACCAATTAACATGCAAGCTAACATTTTATTTTGTAATAAACAATGTATTATTATTATTATGACTCACAGTACTAACATATACAACATGACCATGTGACAGAAAGAAAGCTTTGTAGTAATGGTAAAGTTATTAAATAGTAATTAGGGGTAGTGGTAGGTGTTAGGAGAGCTGTTGGTGTTGTGTAGTAATAGGGGTCATAGTAGATCGGGTCAGGTAACAAAATTTGGAGGAGGACCACAAGATGTCATACAATAAAGATAATTTCTTTCAATATTAATCTGTCTTAATCACATCATCCTATGGAGAAACTATTACGGTATTTGTGTTGTCTGGCCTTCCATATGGTACCTGTAATGTACTCTTACAATCACCCTCTAATTACTCCTTATTTATTCTTCCATGACTGCTCCCACTAATATTACATCTGCTTTGATTAACAAACTATACTAAAGCCACCATACTCTATTGACACTGATTACTATATACCCTACCTTTCTCTACCATTACTCTAAACCTGCTACTATTTTAACCGTACCATAAGAATAGTATCCAACTACCCTTTTCAAACGCTAACCTCTTGAAATCGTAAAAAGTGTATTAAGTAATCCAAAAATCTTATAGAGCATTCATCCAAAATCCCTCAAAAAAGTTTTGCTAGACAACTTCTATGTTAATAGCTCATGAATTCTGTAATTAAAATAATATTTTATAATATATTCAATATACAGTGCAATATACGGACAACAATTAACTTGTGACACCATAACCAGTTTGTGCTTTAGAATGAATAACAAATGCTTATCTATCCATGATTGATAAATAAGCCTTGCCCGATGATTCATTCTTGTCAATCTACAGTGACACAAAACATATTCACTGCTCACATTAGTATGTCTGCCCACAGTGATGTCACAAGACTTGACATCATAGGCATTGCTGCTAGATCTGCTTTGGCCCATTTCATCTGGTGTCTGCAATAAAAAATCAAACTGATGTGGCTTATGTTTTACTAATACCATTACAGAAGTGCATAATATATGTCAGTTGTATGCTTCCTCTCAAAAAGAGCTAACAATACTCTATTAATCCTTTAAATGATGACATAGCTTCTTCATAAAGAGAAACACATGCTGGCCTAGCTTAGCATTTTAATTTACATCAAAAGTAAATGAATAGCAATTTATTTAATTAGCCATTTATCTCAAGGTCCTCGAGTACTTCATAGACTCATTTGAAAAGCTTTTAATCTATTACATTTTACAAGCAATTATGGTGCAATGTAAGCTGCCATTTTGCTTTTTGCAGAGACCTTTAATATGGTGGAAGCTTTCAATGCTGTGACAGCTAAAATGCCAGTGCTTGCTACATGAATATTTGAAATCCTTGCAAGTAATGAGCAAATGCAAAGAAAACTGGACACAAAACATTAAGAGATTTAGTTGTCCCATAAAAAAACATAACAATGAAAAAACTTTTTTAAAGGGCCACTGTAATTAAAGAGCTAGAATGCAAATTGTAGGGTGTTAAACAATGAAAAACAAACTTTAATTTACCACCATTATGTGTAATTAAATGCAGTCAAAGCTGTCTTATAAAGCGTTCACAATATCTGAAATATGTGGAATATCTGAAATATGTAAACTTTGAAGGGCAGATAAATCATAAGTGCCAATCAGCTTATAACATCTAAGGTTCCCGCCTACTTGAAAAGAAACAAACTCACAAATAAGGGAAAGTATTAGAAGATATCAACAGAGATGGTCAGTACAGCAAACAAGTGCATCAATATGTAATATATATTTTTTATTAGATTTTATTTTATCATATTGTTATGTAATATATTTAAGTTTATAGTTATTTTTATTTTTTATGTTTTTACCTTACTAAAAAGTTTTTGTCCCTTGATGAATAACTCCCTAAAACACTATGGGATACTGGTGATGTCTTCAGGAGTAGGCTAAAGCCCATTGATTTCTTCGAACAAGTCACCAAAACTTTGGTTGTACAGGCATGGGGGGCTGCTAAGATAGTGGTTTGATGGGTTTACTATCTTTGTTAGACGTAATGATTTACAATGTGGGAGGAGCTGGAAATACTTTTAGTAGAGAGATAGTTACCAGGAGAGGGCTTGTTGCCATGAGGTGGAGTAAGACACTTTCAAAAGTTGTCCAAGCTAAGACTTTAGTATTCTTTTTGCTGGGCAAGAGCAGAGGTTTCTGTATAGCAAAGGTCCCATGAGTCTGCATAGAAATATGCCCATGTGAAGTAAGCATTAGAGAGTAAGTGTTTGTTTCGTTTATTCCCCATTTCTTTTATAACAGTAATATTTTATGTATTTTGTCTGTACTATGACTTTATGTTCTATTATACTCCAAATAATAACTTTAGGACCTTTCTGTTTTGTTCAAACCAGTAATGGCATGCAACGCGCCAAGATGTTGTTCAATTTATTGTTATAGTTAAGGTTAGGTTTAGGGTTAGGCTTAAGGTTTAAGTTTATGGTTTGGGTTAGGGTTCAGGGTTCGAGTAGTGGGAGATGTTAAACTTTACATAGTAAAGTAGTAGTGCTCTGCTATTTTACAATGTAAAGCTTGTTATCTGCCACTACCCTAACTCCTAACCCTAACTCTAGCCTTCACAGTAAGAACAAAAGTCTCGGTGTGCCACTGTCATGACATCTAGTGGCCAATGCACACCACTGCTGGCCAGGACAAAACAGGAAAGATCCTAACTCTATTTGGCTGGGTGATTTAGGACCCATGTTCTTAATAAGACACATCCTCTATATTGTTACACTGGTACAAGTTTAGGGACTTTGCTTTGTGTATTTTAGTTAGCTTTAACAGTGTTTTTTCTATTTTGTTTTTTGTCTTTCTAATTGAGTAAAAGTGTTGGGGCGGACCATACTCTGTGTTCCTTCCCACCATTATCAATGCTAGGTCTTATAAAATTGCATAACACAATTATCAGACTACAGTCTTCATTTAAGTTGTTGTCAGCTTCATTACAAAGTTATATTTTTCAATTTTTACACTAATAACTGTTTAAGCAGTAGGACTTATGTTAAAAAACAAAAATAATTTATATTAAACTGGAACATATCTTACTCTGATATCTTCAGGGTCTAAACTATGTTCACTCCATGCAGATGTGATGCTGCTGTTGAGATATGATCCCGATCTGCCCATATCTAACTCATCTTCATATGCCTCCGTAGCTATGTCATCTCTTGGGTTATTATTTGATTGTGAAAACTGAAAAAAAAGAGAAGAAAACAGGAATCATTTAAATTCAGCACATTTTCAAAACTAGCAAGTAATTGTTTCTGTACTTGTATCATATACTGGTTGTTATATTTACCATTATTAGTGAATGCGCTTAATTAAAAGGATTCTTTAGTCTTCCAAATACAACCTCTACCCACTGGCGTATTGGAGTATAAAATCATTAAGATTAATTATGTTTTGTCAGCAGCAATTTACTGTATATACTCGCGTATAAGCCGGCCCGAGTATAAGCCGAGGCACCTATTTTATCAAAAATTACTGGGAAAACTTAGTGACTCGAGTGTAAGCCGAGGGTGGGAAATGTGCTGCCCCCTGTGTCCCTCTTGTGCCCTCTGTGTCCCCCTTTTGCGTGCACTCTGTGCCCCTTTCTTGTGTCCCCCCTCTCTCTCTCCCCTGTGTCTATTTCCCCTCTCCCTCCCCTGTGTCTCTCCCCTCTCTCCCTCCCGTGTCTCTTCCCCTCCTCTCCCTCCCCTGTGTCTCTTCCCCTCCTCTCCCTCCCCTGTGTCTCTCCCCCTTCCCTCCCTCCCTCCCCTGTGTCTCTTCCCCCTCTCCCTCCCCTGTGTCTCTTCCCCTCCCCTGTGTCTCTTACCTCCTCTCCCTTCCCTGTGTCTCTTTCCCTCCACCTCCCTTATCATCCTCCCTCCTCAACCCCCTCCTCAACAGCCCTCCTCATCCTCCCTTCGCATCCTCAACCCCCCTCCTCATCCTCAACCCCTCTCCTCAACCTCCCTCCTTAATCCCCCTCCTCAACCTCAACCCCCCTCTTCATCCTCAACCCCCCTCCTTAACCTCTCTCCTCAACTCCCTTCCTGACTTTACCCCTCTCTAATTACCTCCCCCTCTCCCTTTCCCCTCACTTACCTTCCATCAACTGCTCCTCCGCGTGTCTTCCAACTGTGTAGGGACCCGACCAATGCACATGACGTAACGCGCATGTGATGTCACGTCATTTGCATATGCAGGCTTCCGACACAGCCGGAAGACGCACAGAGCAGCGGAGGAGCAGCTGCTGATGGAAGGTAATTGAGGGGAAAGGGAGAGAGGAAGGTAATTAAAGAGGGGTAAAGTGAGGAGGGGGTTGAGGAGGGGGTTGAGGTTGAGGAGGGGGGTTGAGGTTGAGGAGGGGGTTGAGGATAAGGGAGGGGGAGGGAAAAAGACATGAGGGAGTGGGGGGTTGAGGATAAGGAGGGGGGTTGAGGGAGAGGGGGGTTGAGGATGAGGAGGGGGGTTGAGGATGAGGAGGGGGGTGTTGAGGAGGGAGGATGAGGAGGATGATAAGGGAGGGGGAGATAAAGAGACACGAGGGAGAGGGGGTGAAAGAGACACAGGGGAGGGAAAGAGGGGAAGAGACACGTGGGGTGGAGAGACACGGGGGGGGGGCAAGAGACACAGGGTGACTCAAGTATAAGCCGAGGGGCCTTTTTCAGCCTTAAAAAAAGGGCTGAAAAACTTGGCTTATATTCAAGTATATACGGTAGTTTGCATGCAGGGCTGTATCTACCTTTTTGGAGCCCCTAGGCAGTGACGTGGAGGAGCCCTTGCGAGTGAGTACGCAAGGTATGCACAGACCCATTTTTGCCTTTTCTGTGTTGTAACTGTCTTGTTCTAGGTGATTACCCCTAGTAATCAGTTTAGGAACTGCAATATTTCATTTTTTTTTTAAGCCAAGAACATTTTTTTTTTTTTTCAAGAAGTGGCGCCCCACACAGAGAAGTGCCCCTGGGCAGCTGCCTGGTTGGCCTAATGGGAATTCTGGCCATGTTTGATTGGACAGCAAATTAGTTCAGAAAAAAGCTTCTCAGTCAGAAGTAGCTGCTAAGTCTCTGCTGCACCAGCTGTGACTCTAGGCTATATGCAGAGAGAATCTACATTAATGAAATACAGTTTCCTGATCTGTCACAAAAAGGGTTTAATTTTACTGACACTGTAACAGCATACAAAACATGCTCTATTCCTTAAAGAACAATTGTATGATTTTTTTTTTATACATAAAGTCTATATAGGCAGTATGTCATAAAATGAGAATTGAGCATATTATTAAAAAATATACTTATTTTAAAAAAAAGGTTTTATTTTTCTTCCATGTTACTCCATTTGAAGCTCTCATCAAGCACTGCATGTCCTCCTTTGCTGCTGAATCTGCTCTAGGAGTCTTTAAATTAGTGCACCCTGTTTCTTCAGTCGCTGTGAGTCCAGAAGCATCTCCTTGCAAAGCCATGCACCCCCCATATTTCCACAGAAGCCTCCAAAGAATGACTCATCAGCACAGGAGGACACGTAGTGCTTCATCAGAGCTGCAAGTTAAGTCACATGGAATAAAAAAAAAACTTTTTAAAAATAATAAGTTTTTTTTTTTTTTAGATAACAGTATGCTTGATTCTCATTAATTTGCATATTGCTTACAATGAACCCTGTCTTCTTCAGAGTATATTAACTAAATGGCATGTGTGTATTTTTTCAGCAGCAGAAAGGAAGATGAATAATAATATATTCCCACTTTTACTACACATTATGTGTTTATTTACATTATAAAAAAATGCAGATACAACATCTTCTATGATTGTGAACTAATCATTAGATAAGGCACATCTGAGTCACAGTTTGCAAAAGATGTTGGTAGATAAGCAATATAAGGATTTACAGAAAAAAATTTGCGGGTAAATATGGGCAGGGATATGGGAGCAACAGAAGACAAATGACATGGCTAAAGGTGGTCCCGGGTTACAGACGACTCGAGAACAGGATCCCAAGGCTTTTTGTATGAGTTTGTTTTTATGTTCTGTTCCTATGAATTAAAAGCAGCACAATAGTTTATGCAACTTATTATTTTTACAATATTACACTGTATTATTACAGGGAGTGCAGAATTATTAGGCAAGTTGTATTTTTGAGGATTAATTTTATTATTGAACAACAACCATGTTCTCAATGAACCCAAAAAACTCATTAATATCAAAGCTGAATATTTTTGGAAGTAGTTTTTAGTTTGTTTTTAGTTTTAGCTATTTTAGGGGGATATCTGTGTGTGCAGGTGACTATTACTGTGCATAATTATTAGGCAACTTAACAAAAAACAAATATATACCCATTTCAATTATTTATTTTTACCAGTGAAACCAATATAACATCTCAACATTCACAAATATACATTTCTGATATTCAAAAACAAAACAAAAACAAATCAGTGACCAATATAGCCACCTTTCTTTGCAAGGACACTCAAAAGCCTGCCATCCATGGATTCTGTCAGTGTTTTGATCTGTTCACCATCAACATTGCGTGCAGCAGCAACCACAGCCTCCCAGACACTGTTCAGAGAGGTGTACTGTTTTTCCTCCTTGTAAATCTCACATTTGATGATGGACCACAGGTTCTCAATGGGGTTCAGATCAGGTGAACAAGGAGGCCATGTCATTAGATTTTCTTCTTTTATACCCTTTCTTGCCAGCCACGCTGAGGAGTACTTGGACGCGTGTGATGGAGCATTGTCCTGCATGAAAATCATGTTTTTCTTGAAGGATGCAGACTTCTTCCTGTACCACTGCTTGAAGAAGGTGTCTTCCAGGAACTGTCAGTAGGACTGGGAGTTGAGCTTGACTCCATCCTCAACCCGAAAAGGCCCCACAAGCTCATCTTTGATGATACCAGCCCAAACCAGTACTCCACCTCCACCTTGCTGGCGTCTGAGTCGGACTGGAGCTCTCTGCCCTTTACCAATCCAGCCACGGGCCCATCCATCTGGCCCATCAAGACTCACTCTCATTTCATCAGTCCATAAAACCTTAGAAAAATCAGTCTTGAGATATTTCTTGGCCCAGTCTTGACGTTTCAGCTTGTGTGTCTTGTTCAGTGGTGGTCGTCTTTCAGCCTTTCTTACCTTGGCCATGTCTCTGAGTATTGCACACCTTGTGCTTTTGGGCACTCCAGTGATGTTGCAGCTCTGAAATATGGCCAAACTGGTGGCAAGTGGCATCGTGGCAGCTGCACGCTTGACTTTTCTCAGTTCATGGGCAGTTATTTTGCTCCTTGGTTTTTCCACACACTTCTTGCGACCCTGTTGACTATTTTGAATGAAGCGCTTGATTGTTCGATGATCACGCTTCAGAAGCTTTGCAATTTTAAGAGTGCTGCATCCCTCTGCAAGATATCTCACTATTTTTGACTTTTCAGAGCTTGTCAAGTCCTTCTTTTGACCCATTTTGCCAAAGGAAAGGAAGTTGCCTAATAATTATGCACACCTGATATAGGGTGTTGATGTCATTAGACCACACCCCTTTTCATTACAGAGATGCACATCACCTAATATGCTTAATTGGTAGTAGGCTTTCGAGCCTATGCAGCTTGGAGTAAAACAACATGCATAAAGAGGATGATGTGGTCAAAATTCTCATTTGCCTAATAATTCTGCACTCCCTGTATTACCACATATGAGCCATTTTAGTATTGTTAGTATTAATTTTATCATTATTTCTCATCAGGGAGTTACATACAAATCCAGTTTAAAGACTTTCTCAGGAAGGTATCTCGTCCTTGACCCAGGGACCACCTGAATTTATAGAGAAAACCTAAAACATATTAAAGTATAGAGAACAGTCCTTCAAAAGACTCATCTACGAGCAGTGTGTATGGTTGTGTTGTTCATCTTGCTAAATTGTAATCTTATCATATAATACCATCTAATTCATCTTTTGAATTGTTCATGAGTATCATGAGTATATATTAATATTATCATATTGATTAAGGAGAAAAAGCCATCTCTGACAAACATCCAAGCCTTCCCAAACTAATCGCAGCAATTATCGCCACCACTTAATCACCTGCTCTACCATTACGGAAAGATAGGTTAAAACTCACTATTTGTGTTTTGTACTTTTCTTACTGTTTTTTTTCATTAACAATCAAGTCAATGGCGCAGCCTTTCACTGAGATATAGTGTTAAAAAACACAGATAGTATACTTTAACTCGTCTATCTGTCACCACAAACTTTTTTGTTTTTTATTGTGTAGAGATAAAGAATATGATGATGATTTACATTATTACTGCCTATTATTTTTAACTAGCGACTTGCCCGTCAAAAAATGACGGCAATAAAATTGTAAGGCAGGTAATGCTGTTTGGTCGAGACATTAATTTTGTTGGTGGTCCAAGATCCTTCGGCGCTCATTAAGAGCCTCGCGCTGAGTGCCTTCGGCGCTCATTGCGAGGCTGTTGTATTTTTTTTTCTGAGGCGCTTTTGCTGTTATTGTTTTGTCGCCGTTGATCTGTTTTTTGCGCTTATTGCAAGGCTTTGTGTGCTATGAGCAGCGTTGGCGCTCATTGTGAGTCGCACGGTGAATGGGTTTTGTGTTTATTTTGAGAGTATTTTTTTTGTTTTTGTGTATATTTGTTTTTTTATGCTAATGAAATAATACATTAATAAATTAATATACTTTACATATTTGAAAGTAATATCTGCAGGAAGCATTGTGCTGAAGAGCTGACAATCTGTTTTAATATTCCTGAAGCATTCAATGTAGGTTTGCACTGTTGTGGAGCTGAGGTGTAAGTGCCAGCAATGTGTGCAGTGTGTAGTGTAAATAGGCAGTGTGCGCGAGGGAAAGCCATTAGGGTAGCTGTGTACTTCCGCATTGTGTAAGTTATTGTTGTAAAATAGAGGCTAATGTGTATGTGTTACGCGGGTGTTTACGATGTAGCGTCCTTGTTAAGAGTGTATCTTGTACCTCGTACAGCTTTTTTGAAAAGCTGTACGTGCTTGGTGGTGTTTTGCGTCTTTAGTGTCCAGTAGCCTCGTTTTTTTCGGCTGCCATTTTTTCTCTCGCTTAGGGGATTTTCGTGTGTCTAAACTCGTGAATTTGGACTTATATTGAGGTGTAACTTCACTTGCAGAGGTCCTGGGTGCCCCCCCCCCCCCCCCCCTGCTGTGGGTAAGCTTTTTATGTATTTTTTGTGGGTATTTATTGTGTTTTTAATGTTTTCAGGTTCGCGCGGTTCTGCCGTTAAGGTCGTATTTTTGCAAGGTCATAATGTTGTTTTACGACCGCATCTTGTATTTTGTTATGCTAAGTCCGTACATTTTCCGTGCTAAGTCCAGCAGCTCGTATTTTTTTGTGCAAGTCCGTATATAGTAATTGCGAGTTAGATGTATTTTGGTAAAGTGCCGCTTGTGTGCAGCTGATGTGGGAGCCTCCACCACCACAAAAACGACCCCTCGATTCGCGAGGGTCCGCATTTGCGGTCCGAAAGTCATAGGGGGTCGTAGGGATGAGCACCTATGGTGCTCATCTCCACCAGCGCATGAAGCGCCTTTGGCGCTCCTTGCCAGCAACTGCGCCTTTGGCGCTCCTTGCCAGCAACTGCGCAAGCGTTAGCAACAACCCGCATGCTCAAAACTATATATGTGATATTCTAATACTGTATATTACATAATGCTTTAGCAGGCATTAAAGTGAATATATATATGAAAATTAGAACAGATGGAGTTTATGGCCCTGCTCATAAGACCCTCCATCTAGGAAAGAGAAAACAAATAAGGGGACTGAATAACTGGTTATATCAGATGGCAAAATCCACTAAGGAAGGGGATTACTGCACCAATGATAATTATAAGTAAGCCAGAAAAGTTAGATTAGTTTTGCTGTGGGTGTAGTAGACAATAGAGAAGTAGGTGGTATATTTCTGCAAATAGATGTATTTTCAAAGAAACTCTGCAGCAATTAATATTTAAGGAGCATCTGACAGAAGTTATAAAATAGAAATTGAAAAATCATTGGATCAGACCCGGGGCATTAAAACCTTATAAATGGGTGTTTATTCTCTTTTCATCTGTTATTAACAAAGTGGGTACTGGTTTACCACCTTGGGTAAAAATAAAGCACTTACTGTCTTTTTACATGTATCTTATGGGATACTCTTATTTTAATTAGGGAGTTTATTGGATTATTTTTCAATATTCCTCAGGTTGTATTCATTTTTTAATCAAACTTCATGGCAGACATTCATGAGTAGGAATAGGATTACTGAAAGTGTTAGAAATACAATGTCTTTCCTGCACAACAGATAGGTCAGATTACGACCAAGATCAAGTAAACTGTCTTGGGACAATATTCTTGTAGGGGAAAATTCCTCCTAATGCTTAAAACAGTTCCTCCATTCATGGTCCCCAAATAACCCAACTTTCTTCCTTATTTCTTATGCCTTTCACTGGTCATTTTCATTGTTTTAATTTTCACATAATTATACCCTATAATTGCTTTCTATAAGATGTTTATGAACTATATTAAAAATGTAGAGAAAAACCGAAAATATAGTAAATTCATAACCAGCATTATCATTTATTTGAGATTTTGTCCTCCACATCATTGTGTATGTACTGTATGGGTCAGATTAAAAATGTATTCTTGGATGATGTGGAAGACACATGTATGTACTTACAAAGTGGAGAAGCAGAGAATGAACGTGAATTAAGATAAATAATGTGACATTCATTATCTGATATGCATGAAAGTAAGTACAACAAGCAAATAAACAGGCTTAAAAAATAAATGTATATTAAAAAAATTGCAGAAACGAAGAACTGAATAAGTAGAAGGCAAGACAGGGGAATCTATGGCAGACTGGTAGATGGTGGTCAGAATCAAATATGCAATATTGAACAATGTGAAATTTGAAGTTGCAGTATTCAATGCACCCCATTATAAGTGCACATAATAAAAAACCTCCTCAATTCCTGTTGGCACTGTACAATGACAAGCAGACACATATGCTTGAGAAATATGGTCTGATTCCATGTCCGTTACATAAACACAACATGTGTTTGCATCCCTATGCTCTCATGCATCACCTCTGTTGACTTCACAGACATCAGCAGCAATGGGAATTAAATGGTTGTTTTACCAGAAATAAAGTGAGAGGTGACATCACCCACATTTCTTACAGAGGTTTCCAAGAATGACAATGTGCTACAAACTACATCAATATGTGACTTATTTATCTTTTATTAAGTGTATTAATTTGTGCCATGTCAAAGACAATTGTAGGTCACCAAGTGTTAAATTGATTATATTATTATACCCCTTCTGTATCGCTACTTTGTGGTGGTGAAGGGGCTTGTGTAATGCAAGGAAGCTGCAAACTATACCATGAAGGGTCACCCAAGATGGGCAGACAAATTGCAGTCCACTGGAGAAGGAACTGGCAACCCACTGCAGTATATTTGCCAAGATAACCTTATGAATAAGCATAACCAGAGACATAACGATAGATGTGCCTGGCATGCTGTGATCCATAGGGTCACAGAGAGTTGGACATGGCTGACCAACAACAGCATTATTATGATTTTTAGTGCCTTTGTCGATTTATTGTTTTATTGTTCCCTACTCGCTTTTTTGAAGTAACACACTTTTCACATATTTTTTGAGCACCAAGGTGTTCTCCTTCTGTGATGTTTCCTGTATTTTCTCACAGGACAGCTCTCATTGTGAAGGGTTGTTATGTACCACATCTATATGAGAGTTATCTGTGTGTGTTCAATGATCTTTTCCTTATGGCTCCAATGCAGCACATCATAAATCATGCCGGACAGTTTGTTTCTTCTTAAATTAGACAAATCTTTTGAAATGAACCAGGCCGTACATTTCTTTGTTCTCAAAGCATAGCAGGTTCTAACAGTTTTTCATCATTCACAAATAATATAAAATACCTTCAGCATAAGCTAATTTACAATTATTACAGTATATAAATATAGTAGACACTTGTTCATCTTTCAGTAATAATTAAAAATAAAACATATTTTCCACTTGATGTTATTCAGCCATAATAATATACTACCTCTTATTTATACATCTACAATAATGCAACAAATTACATTTCCATATTATATTTCTATTTAATATTATGATTTCAAATTACCATTGTTTTAACACTTTCAAGTGTCATTTCCCAACTTCAAAGAAGCTCAAACCTAAAACTTGTGTCAATCATCCCCATTGTTCTCTATATAATGTTTGCATAGGTTTTGCCCCAAATCAGAGTGCACCGGGAGAGTAAAGATTCTGGTGCAAGTGTCAGCATCTCATTAGTTTACAGTAAACTATTGATTTTACATTTTATTATCTGTTTTTCTCTACAATAAATCATTCCTGAAATATACAGCATTGCTTGTAAGACTTATTTATGCTTCTGTGGGGATAAATTAGCTCAGAGTGTTTGATAAGGATGGAGAGAGTATCTAACTGAATGATTGGAATGAATGATGAACGATGGAGTGCATTATTTTTTGTGCCATGGAAATAAACAAGCAGTCTGTTTTAGTAAACATCAAAGCAGCTCATTCATCTCCACGAGCCACTCATAATATGCCACAAAAACAATACAGAATATCTTAGGAATGAGTTAATGAGTTCATAAAAAAAAAGCTAGACCACATTTATAGGCATGCTCTTTAAGAGTAATAGAAAATCTTTGATTTTGGAGGTGACAGTCCATTTAATTAGAATCAAACTGTGCTGATAATTTGGCAATAAAACATGAAATATATTGTAATCAAGGTTGGAGCAATCAAGAAATATCTGGGGGTGGGGGGGGGCGGAGTAGAGTTCTAAAAATGAAGATGCAAAAAGTGACCGAACAAACACAAGCACTACATGAGGAGCAGTATATATATTTATTCAGGTGGGTACAGAATCCTTAGTGTCTAGTAGGAATCTCTCACTCTCCCTCCCCAGCAGTGCCCAGTACCAGCCCCCCACCCCCCCCTTCGCCTTCTGTGCACGGATAAGTTGGGGACTCACAAGATAATGCAAGATGATGTCACATGATCTTGTGAGACCCGTCTTTTAGAGTAAAAGAGACAGGAGGTGAGACCGTGGAAGTACTGGGCACTGTTGGGAAATCTAGGGGGGATATGTCCCCCTCATCCCCCCAGTTCCTATGCCCCTGGTTGTAATGCAATGTATTCATTAATAATGTTTTTTTTTACATAATATTTGGAGCTTATCCATAAAATAAAAAAATAAAATAATATCTATAAAATAAACATAACATTTTAAATCATACTGTACAAATCTTTTAAGACCTACTTCTAAAAGGGACAGAGTTAGAAAATTCAAATAAATTCTAAAAATAAAAGCCAAACTATACACCATTTAAAATAATAACAATAAATATAATTAAATATAATTATTACTAAAAAATAAAATACAGTGTTTAGTATATATGACTGTTTATAAGTAATAAATGCTGTTATACTGCTATATTATGAATAAATCCAATGTTACTGAAGAGTTTATTTATTAGAGAGAACATTTCACATAAATAAGAAACACTGTTTGCTGTGAAATAGATTTAGCATGATTTATCTTTAAATGTAGTATACTGAAATGATGGGATTTCTTCCATTTTAATTTTTTAATCGGTTCAGAGTAAACCATATTTGTGAAAAGGTATGAAACTACAGAGGCTATACAATCATTAAGCTCACCTTTTAAACTTCCTGTTTTACCTTCCTTGGATAAATAACCAAAATAACTACTTTATATCCTTTTCTATAAGTAGGTTTATCAGAAAAATAATCTATGGAATGACCATTCAAAGTGTACTCTCTGTGCTTTCTCCATAGTATTGTTTCAGTCTGATATACAACTCCATTCATTTGAAAGTAAATGATATAAAAAATGTGTCATTTAACCCAAAAGTATACCGCAGAAAAAAAAGTGTGGTTTAACCCATGTCTTCTAATTAGCCAACTATATGACTTATCTGCCTACTGATCCAACCCACATTTTAAACAATGAAAATGAGCTACAAGAATGAGACACTGGCCAAAAGCCAAACTCGAGGTCATTTCTGATTTTATAATGTTTAATTTATGATTTACTTTTTAATTCTTGAAGAAACCTTTTTCGTTTTGAAACGTTTGTAGTTGATCTTGAAAATGTATCCCAATGGCTTCTGTCAGGGGTTACAGGAAATAATGCAGGTTTGTGGAACACCACAAAGTCTAGCCATTTTTTGGAATTTATTGTTGTCTGTTCTACACCTGCCAACCCAACTGTGGTGTTGGATTGGTAATCATCACGTGTTTCTGGCTTACATGTGATGGCATTTATTTGATGTCACTGTGGTGTATATGAAAAAACACATCATGGCTTAGGTGTTTCATTGGTACCTGGCCACAAGATCCATGGTGTCACCAGTAACCACCATCAACAAAATTACGTGTTCTTTCTGTGCACCAAAAATGCATAATTTTACCTATGCCTCAGTTCACTGTTGAAAATATATGATGTATTGAACATTTCTTTAAGTTTTTTGCTACTGATAGATGGCACGCGTAAATTGTATATATTTCTGAAGCTGCATTTGAAGTAAAAATACTATACCTTAGGTATTAGAAGTAGCCCAACAGTTACAGTCACAGTCAAATGTGTGTGAACAAAAAACAACATCAACATCCAGTCTGGCTGAAGTTTTGCTGCAAGGACAAATCTGCAACAAGAACAAAGAGAAATGTACTAGCTGTGAACCAAATCTCTGTTTTGCAAAACCAACATTTGAAAATACAGTAATCATTGTTTCTGAAAATTGTCATTTTTATATAACTAGAAACCATGTAAAACAAATTCACGTTTCAGATGGAACACAAATGACTAAATCCAGTCATCAAAGGCCTGTTACAGTCCAATATTTTAAAGTGATTATTCAAGCTTCATAAAAATAAATATTAATATGCATAAGTTGTTTTAGCAAATCGATATTGTGCCCATTGCAAGATTTAAATCAATTAGATTCATTATGTCATTAATTTTAGTTTGCATGTCAAACAGCAGATCAGCCAATTTGTTTCTTAAGCTGTAAAGTATGCTACCATCATTATTATTATTACTGTTCACCATTATTTATACAGTGTCAACATTTTAAGCATGCTACATACAAGGAGAAAATATATTAAATACGATAAGTATGTGACACATAACAGTACAGTTAAACATGTTGATATATAAGCAGTAGAGGTCCCTGCTTTCATTGAAAATTTGCCTGTTAGGCCAAGTGGTCCACTGGAGGAAGAGACTGTGTGTGATGGTGAAGACTGAGCCAGCTGATATATGCTGCAGGTGTTAAGACTAAAGGGGATAGGCACTATTAAAGCAACAGAAAATGAGACTGTAGGAGGAGATAAATAAAAGGAGCAAGTCCTAAGGACAATGACGCTGGCAGTTTGGGATATACTTGGAGATAAGAGGAGGAATATAGGGTAGTAGAGAGGTATTGAGAATTTTGCACGTGAAGGACAAGATTTTGAATTTAATTTTGTAAAATATGTGGAGCCTATGGAGGAGAGGTTGACATATAGGTAGTGAAGACAGCAGATAATGCTTGCCAAGATATATGAGGTCATTTTTTTTGTGGTGTATTCTACGACAAAATAATGTATTCTGGAGATGATCAGTTATATCAGCATGACTTAATTAGTGACTGATTGTAAGGCTTTAAAGCCATGGGGAGAGTAAAGTATCACTCAAAGGCAGTGAACTTAAGGTTTGGGATGGCTTTTTTGGTTGAGGGGTTTATTGTGGAAGGAGGATAAAGTTAGTGATGTTTTTGTGATTCTTGGCTTTAAGTAGCATGGCATCATCCAGGAGATTTCTAATTAGTAGTTGGTGATTTGAAGAAGTAGGGAAGGTAATATAGTATGGCGATGGAGATGCATATGGGTATCATTAACATACAGGTGAAAATGAAAGCCTTTCTAAGGTTGTAGAGAGGGCATATGTGAATTAAAAAGAGAAGTACCCAAGGACTGACCCTTCTGGTGCGCTTTTCTCACTTTAACCTTCAAAAGATTTAAGAAGTGCCAGAGAATTAAAGTATGGTTGAAGGGGTAGAATGTTAATCAAGAGAGTGCAGTGTAACAGATTCCAAAGGATTGAAGAGTTTGAAGTAGAAGAAGGAGACTGATAGTATGAAGACTATTTTACCCCTTGTCTTTTCCTAAGCCTAGAGCTATGACTAATATATTGAACATTCAGGGTGTGTGGCAGTGAAGGCAGTGTCTTATGAGGGGAAAGGAGAATATTGTGAGTGAAGAGACTGAAAGTTGTAACAAAACTGTATTTAATATAACTAAACACTCCCTCCTCTTCTCCACCCTCACACCTAACTTTTCCTTTACATTCCTTTACTTCTCCCCATCCATCTACTGTCTCCATTACATAGTTATATAGTTTTATTGAGGTTGAAAAAAGATTTTAGTCCATCAAGTTCAACCTTTTTAGATCTCCTCTGATCTTTGTAATATGCAAATTAATGGTTAACTGATCCAGAGCAAGGCAAAAAGAAACCCATTGAAACATTGCTAATTGTCACAAAATAGGAAACAAATTAAATATTCCTTCCTGTCCGCAGATACTGGTAATCGCAATCCTCCCTGGGGTCCTCCTTCTCTTGTTATCCAGAATAACTCTGAATGCCCATTTTATTCAAAAACATATCCAATTCCTTTATATTTTTTTATCCGCTATCACCACCTCCAATGGTAGAGAATTCCACAGTTTAACCACCCTTACTATGAAGAACCATTTTCTTTCTTGAAGGTGGTATCCTTTTCCTTCTAATCTCAAGGGATGTCCTCTTGTCAGTTGAAAATTTCTTGGTCCAAAAATTTCTGCATTTCTCTCCTTTTTTTTCTCCCCTTAACTTTCCATTTTCTTCATTTATTCCTGCTATTCCTGGGTTGATCACTCATTTTTAATATGTGTGAGGGTTTAGTGGCACATGGGAGAGGCTATTCAATGTCTCTTACTTTAGAAAGAGGTTACATTTTGGCTTGCACATGCATCCACTATTCATTGTATCCACCACTCAAGAGAGGGTGATATCTTACTATCGCCACAACTTGGGGAAGAACACAATGGCTGCGTGAAAACATTTTATTAATGGGTTTCTCTGAGAAATTACCTTAGGCGACTAAATCAAAAACATAGCTGTTCATATGAAGATTCTTAACCTTTGAATGGAGAAATAAACAAGGGGTTTTAAAAGATGTTTTAAACAACTTGTTAATTAATTTTAGATATATATTCATAAGAACATAGTTGATCTTTCAGGTATGTGTACTAATCTGATGTATAAACCTAGCAGATTTCTTTTATTTATTATTAGATCTCATATACTCACTTTAGATTGTGAGTTGGCGATTTTTCAATCTTGCAAGGTGCTTTAGTGAAAGCATTATGCGCGCTGGATTATATGCTCAGACAGGGCCCTCCATTAATTTGCAATGCATTCAAATATTTTTTGCCTTGTACTTAACCCATGTATAGAGCTACGGAATATGTTCATGCATTACAAATAAATAACAGCTTGAAGTATGTTTGTGGACTTGGTTTCCAGAAAAACCTGCTTCGTCTCTTCCTGAATAATATGGATTATTCTGTTTTCAGGTACTGTTTTGTACACAAGGTAATCTGCTCTCTCTTGAGAGTTGATGTTTCTAACTGGGACTTTTCATGCAATTTGCAAATTAATAGCTCATGGAGAAGCCTGGATAATGTATTCTCCAAATATGCCAACATTGCATATAATAGAGAACATTTGCACTGAACGATTGAAACAGACATATAAGAAACCTATTTCCTGCATATTTTCTCATGTGATATGGGCTCATGATATCTGGTGAGATGTTATTTTAAAAAAACTGGCTTTTTCAACTTCGAATGCAGGTTATACTTGTTCATTAGCCTATGTTATATGGTTTATTGCAATTATTTGCATTTCCATATACTTTTTCGCAAGCCCGCCAGTGATTTCGTAAAGGAACACTGTAGAGCTCACACAACAGGATTTCATTTCTTTATTTAACAACTGACTATTCCAGAGAATAGCAAGAAGAGACAATGGAACATTATATAAGGAGCAATGAAAAGAGATAGAAGAAGATATACAGAATAGGAAAGTCAAGAGATCTCTTCAAGAACATTGACAATCATAAAAGGAACTGTTCATGCCAAAGTGGTCATGATAAAATAAAAAAGTGATATAGAATAAACAGAAGCTGTTCAGATAAAGAGGAGATGAAAGGAATACACATATCTATACAGGAAGGACCTTAACAACATTGATGACCTCAATATTTTATCCAATGAGCCAATGGGCCCTAGGAAGCCTTGCTGATAACAAATTTGGAAAACTCACCAACGGCCAGTAGACTGGAAAAGATCTGTCTACCTCCCAATTAAAAAAAGGCAGTGCCAAAGAATTCTCCACTTATTAAACATGTGCTCTGATTTTACATGTCAGCAAGGTAATGACTAAGATCCTACAAGCTCGGCTCCAAAAATATATGGACAGAGGCACAAGAAAATAAATTGCCATTATCCGCTGGATAATAGAGAAAGGAAAAGAGATCCAGAAAAACATTTACAGTATTGGCCCGAAAATAAGCTGCACCCGGAAATAAGCCGCACCTTTAAAATTCAATTGGGGGTACAAAAAAGACAATAGCCTAATATAAGCCGCTCTCTTTCAAATTTGATGGAGAAAAAGGCCAGGTTGGCAAGCAGAGGTGATAGACTGGGGAGAGAGGGGATAGACAAGGGGGAGAGACAAAAGGGGGCAGAGAAGGGTGAAGGAGACAAGGGGGGAAGGGAGAGTCAAGAGGGGGGAGAGAAGGGGAGTATGTAGAGACAAGAGGGGGAGAGACAAGAGGGTAGGAGGAGGCCCAGGGAAGGCACAGGAGTGTCGCCCCCAAAGAAGTGCTGTGTCACTTTGAGATAATTTTAAACAGCATATAATATAATGAAATGTCGAAAAAGCCAATTTTTGTAAAGTCGCAAATTTAAGCCACACCTTAACTTTTCACAGTAGAAATTTGGATAAAAAGTACGGATTCTTTTCAGGCCAATATGGTATCTCTGGTTCATAGATTATTCTAAAGCCGTTGACAGTGAGGATCACAACAACATTTGGCAAGATGATGGGAGTACCAGACCATCTCATCCGCCTCCTGAGGAATCTGAAGGTGGACCAAGATCAGAATCAAACATGGAAAAACCTAAGGGTTCAAGATCTAGAAAAGGAGTGCAACAAGATTGTAAACTGTCACCTTATTTATTCAATTTATATACGGAATACTTCATGTGTAAGGCCATACTGGAAGAATCCAAAGCCGGAATTAATATTGCTGGGAGAAATATAAACAACCTCTGATACGCGGCAAATTTCTGTCAAATAGATTAAGAAAAAGTGTTGGCAGTGAAAGATTTTATTGTCTTTGGCAACCTGGTCTCTTCAGATGGTGACTGCAGCCATGAAATTAAAAGACGTTTGCTTCTGGGGAGGAAAGCTATGAATAATCTTTAAAAAAGTAAAGCTATAACACTTTCAACAAAGGTCTGCATAGTTAAAACTATGGTATTCCCAGTAGCAACATATGGATGTGGGAGCTGGACCATAAAGAAGGCTGAGCACCATACAATTGATATATATGAATTTTGTTGTTCCTGCTTGAATTATTTTATCCCTGCTTAGAGTTTCCTTGGACTGTAAGAAGGTCAAGTCAATCTATACTACATGAAATCAAACCAAACTATTCACTGGAAGGAAATATCATGAGGTTAAAGCTCAAATATTTCGACCATATCATGAAAAGACAGGATTGCTTGGAGAAGATTCTGATGCTGGGAAAAATTGAAGGCAAATGAAGAAGGGGACGGCAGAGATGGATAAATGTGTTCATTGAAGCAATGAACATGAGCTTGATGGATCTTATTGTAAATTGTCGTCTTTAAAATATAAATGTATATACACATACATTATAATGTGTTCTTTAAACCCAATGCTGTTTAGGATAATGAACCCATCCAAAGCCAAGATTATTCCTCCAGTGAATAGTAAATCTCTAGCATACACTGGTCACGCATAGTGACTTTGTTATGCTACCATGTTCTGACATCATTCTAATTAGAAATGTATTGCATTACTCATTCAGAATTTTTATAAAGACAAAATAAGGTGCTCAATAAGGGAACACTGAAGTCGCCATTTGCACTCTGCACCATCAGACAGAAGGAAGAAAATTAAGTGGAAAAGTTGGTCAATTTATAAATGAATCAAGATATTATACATTTTAGTTATTGCTTAAATAGCTTACCTCAATAATCTGTATCTGTAACTGTCAAACAGATTCTATTTTAGCTTTATTGATTCTATGTTAAAATTATCTATTTTTTTAATTGCACTAATAACAGCTACAAAATCGAAAGTTTTAAGTATATTTACATACAACATTTTCGAATACTGGCCGTTGTATGAATAATATTGGTTAACCAAGCGCCATGTGAATACAGTGATTGATAGCAGTTTCCCCCTGCACTCAGGAATGTACTGAGCAGTTAACCCATTCCTGACCTGTTTAAGTGATTCCAGGATTCCATGCTCTGCACAGATGGATTTGTTAAGCGCTAATTCCTATTTATCTTTTACTCACTACACAGAGTTGTATCTGCGGGTTTGGCTGTGGGCAGTCAGTGACACATGTAAACACAGATATTATTTTATCTGATTTCTCACTGAAAAATGTACGTATTTCAAAAAATTCAAAGAGTATTTTAACATGTTTTTAGGAGATCTTTACTGTGATGTGGTCCAAATTGTGATGAATTAAGTGGCCCTTTAAGTAAGCTATCACAGGGACTACAAAGGGCTTTGAGCTGCAATGGCAATTTGCCCCAACTGAAATAGACATAGCATCCTTCAACAATTTACTTAGAAGCCACTGCAAGGCTTATTACCTTTAGGGGAATATTTTACAATTACAAGCTAATTATATACTTTACTTAATCAGCAATCAGTAAAAACAAGTAAGAAGAGACATGTAAAGCATTAGTCCTCCAAATGCAGGCCACATTTCAGGATATCTTGTTTGAGTACAACTCAATCGATCAGTGGCTCAGTCATTTAGCTTTATCTCCCTGTGCTGATGTAGGCATATCCTTAAAATGCTGCGTGGATCAGCCCCTGTGTTCTGAAAGCCTTGGGTTAGAGTTTAATCATGTTGCATTAAGATAAATTATTATGTAGTGTTTAAAAAATTAAAAACATACGATATCCATATATTGACAGAGAATTTAATTTATATTCAATTTCAAAAGTTACTTGCCTGATAGTATGGAATACAGCAGAGATAATCAGTTCGTTGTGAACTGCAACAGCCATGTAACGTGGTTCATGGAAAGCTGATGGAACTGTTCGTACTGCATAGCAGAGATAAACACCCCAGAGAAGGAATAAAAATTCAGCTGTAAGAACAGAGACATTTCAGTGTTAGATCTGTAAGACACAATAACATGCTTGGAATACATTTTTATTATATTTTATTTAAATAGACAGATACTGTACTTCAATAAGAGGTTTATCAATAGAGTGAGTAACGATAAACTATTAAAAGACCATTGAACTTTTGGGGGGAAAAATCATATGTATGTGATGTTACAATTTCACAACACATTTTTACAGAACATAGTAGACCAGGGGTGGGCAAGTTCAGTCCTGGAGGGCTACATACATGCCTGGATTTGGTGATATCCCTGCTGCGCACTCGTGAGTCAATCACTTCTTCAGTTATCCTTATTGATTCACCTGTGCACAGCAAGTATATCTCCAAAACCAGGCATATGTGGCCCTCCAGGACAGAACTTAGTAAACTATGCCCAGCTTTTGTGAGTAGCACCTCGCTATACTGAATAAATGTAAGCAGCGGAATACAGAGCAGATATTCAAAGTGACGGACATCATGAATAATGATCTGTTTGGTCAAGTGTACAGGTGTCTACACCAGGTTTTAGATAAGCGAAAGCTAGAGTAATATAATTTAGGGCCGTAAATATCCCCACATATTAAGGAATAGAGAAACAACAATAAATGATGTCCCATTTTGACAACATTTTACCCAAAATGATCACTCCATCCAAAACCTGAAAATCAAAACATTCAGAGGGAATTTCAAATACATCTAGGAGAGGTAAATATTTGAAATAAAGATGATCACATTCTTCAATACTAAAGATACAGGACTTAACATTGACAGATAATTTTTATCACATTATCAAAACTTCTTGTGAACCTGCCACATTCCTTCTCATGTTTTATCGTTTCTATACTCCTTAATATGTGGGAATATTTACGGCGCTAACCTATGTTACTCTGGTTTTCTATCTAAAACCTGGTGTAGAAACCTGTACACTTGACCGAACAGATCATTATTTATGATGTCCTTCACTTTGGATCTCTGCTCTGTATTTCACTGCGTAAATGTATTCAGTATTGCTTGTGACTCTCGAAAGCTCGTCGTTATAATTAATATGTTTGGCCAATAAAAAAGAATCACTATATACTGCATACTCTTACTATTCATCTAGATTACTGGACTACTGGACACTCACGGCTACCTCTCTATCAGCCCTATTGAATTGGGGGTAGGTTTTAAAACATAGCCTGTAACTTCCAATTTACGTGTTACGGGTATGAAATTAGCCGTGTATCGTGTTAACAAGCAGGACGGCCGAAGAGCAACGTTGAACTTTGTGCAAGTAAATCCTTTGATCTGATGAGCCCGTAACCGCTACTTGTTCCATTCCATCCAGTTGTTCCGTTCCATTCCATCCAGTTAATTATTCAGTTATTAAATTGCAACATAGTCACTCGCGAGCAAGCACGTAACAAGCAAATGGAGCTCAAAGGCCAACGTGTGCTCGAGAGCATCCGCAAGGGGGGTAAAGTCCAATATGTAGCACTTGTAATGCAAATAACAACACTCTACTGTACATCACATATATAGTTGTGAGCGTACGAGTTGTTGCTAACGCTGCGGGCTCGCGTAGCGAGCTGCGGCCCTCGCGTAGCGAGGGCCGCGGCTCGCGCAGCGAGCCGAGGCCCTCGCTTCGCGAGGGCACTGCCCGAGGGTCTCAGTTGCTGCAAGGAGCGCCTACGGCGCTCCATGCCAGCAACTGAGGACCCTCGCAAAGCGAGGGCCTCAGTTGCTGGCATGGAGCGCCTACGGCGCTCCATGCCAGCACCTGAGGACCTCGCAAAGCGAGGGCCGCAGTTGCTGGCATGGAGCGCCGAAGGCGCTCCTTGCCAGCAACTGCGACCCTCGCAAACTTCACGTCGCAACCCAAACAGTACGACACACACATTACGACACTCGCAAACAACATACGACACACGTTCACACATATTACGGACTCGCAACACTCGGACGCAACTCGCGAACATTACAAAATGTAAAACACAATACATACACACACCACATACATAAAAAACTTACCTACACCAAGAGGGAGCACCCAGCACCTCAAAAATACAACTTACACCTCGATTTTACTTCAAATAAAACAGTTTAGAGACTAAAAAAAAAACGAAGCGAGAGAAAAAATGGCCGCCGAACAAAACGAAAACGAGGCTACAGCACTCTAAACTCGCAAAACACCACAAGAAACTCGCAAAACACCACAAAACACCTACGGATATTCCGATACAAACGTATAACACACATTACTCGCCATTTGACGCCAATGCGGAAGTACACGACAACGGTTTGGGCTCGCGCACGCACAGTGTTACACTGCACACATTCAGCACGCTTACACAGCAGATCCACACCACTAATGCTGCAGCAACATCAAAACACATTCACAGCTCTTCCACACAATGCTTTAAAATAGGTAAAGTATATTCATTTATTAATGTATTATATATTTCATTATTACACACTAAACAGCATTAGCTACCTTACAATTTCATTGCCGTCATTTTTTGACGGGCAATTCGCTAGTTTATTATAAGGGTAAGTGATGTTAGGTCTTAGAATTAATAGCACAGCATTCTCAAGCTCGCAAATCGGCCCGTAAAAATACTTTATTTCATGTCTATATTTTGTGTTATATCGATCCCTGCAATCAATGTGTTAATAAATATACTGTAACTCGCATGTAATAGAATATCATATTTACGGCTTTATTAATATTGCATTATATCTGGACTGTGGGTTCGATTGCAAACTGTATTTGAAGCACGTAGGCTTTTGAAATCTACCCTCCCCTTTTTTAGTGATGTAACGCTAACAATCTCTTTTTCCATTGGCTCCATCTGCTTAATTGTTTGCGTTCGAGCACGCAACTCCAACGCCCAAGAACTGTTTTTACTTGATAGCGTCTCTCGCTTGTAGCTCGCAGCCCTTTCTAATTTAATAGTGACGTAAAACGGCCAAATTTGAAGCATGCAGCCCTTAAGTGCTACACGTTGGAGGCTGGAATTTAATATGCTCCTATATATATAAATCAGTACAACTGGTAATTGTTGATGTAATATATCTTAGTATAATTTTAGCAAATGTTATTAATACATTGCAAGACATTAGCATTCCATTACGGAGGACTGTGAACTGATTTAAATATGCTAGTCATTTTTGAATGTGTATAAGTTAATAGCATGCAAATGGATATTTGAATTTGCAGACAATCTTTTCTTTTTTAAAGTAGGGCACTTGATTAATTTCCATTATCTCTGCGAACACATTAAAGTTTAAGACACGCTTAACGCTACTTTTAAGCCTCATTCTTTGTTAATTTTCTCTGATCATAATGAACAAACACACCAGTGTGTTGGGATTACAGCAGACTGCTATGCTGAAAAAATGCATAATATTGGACAAATGATTTTTTTTATTTTTGTAACCTTCCATCTCAAGACTCAAACAAATATTTCAGAAAATTCATCACTGCTGGAGGACTATAGGTTTTTAAACTATATTAAGTTTAGATCAAGTCTTATTCTATGTGTGTAATATGATTTAAACGTTTTTATATTTGTATACTCTAACTAAACAATGCAAATTAAGGGTTGTCTATGGCATGGGGGATTTGAACGAGCAGTTGAACTGGATCTGTCTGATGACATGGAAATTCTTATCAAAGCTACTTTTTAGTTTTGCCATAGATTTATGATGCTAAAATGGAAAGTTCCACCTAAATTATGTTTATTTTATAATAAGGAACCACCCTAGACAAGATGTAAAGCTTATAAAACTTGCCTAATTTCCCAGTTATTCCATTATGTTGGTAAAAAGTAGACTATTTTAAGTGCAGTTTGCTAAATTTATAAGTTCAAATGCTTAAGAGCCATCTCAAGAGCCAATCAAAACAAGTTCTAAGCCAGGACAATTACATTCTTGTTTTTGTGCTCTTCAACAAATCACATCACTTAATATACGGATGACTTGTAGCAATAAAAGACAAGGGTTCAAATATTTATTGTTTGCTTAAGAGCTTGGGTCTAATGCCAATTTGTAAAGAAGTGATGAATATATTTGAGGTATCTCAAAGTAGCAAAAGTGGTGATTTGTTTTAAAAGATAAGTTAAAAAAATGAGTCAGGCGGAACACAAAACAAGGTAAAAGTAAAAAGAATACACAGAAGTAGTAAAGTAGACAATCAAAATAGGCAACTATTTGATTTTTACTTTTGAAAGTGTAGGTGTTGGAATGAAATCCATATAATTTGCCATTACCAACTAATATCACATGGAAGGAAAAAACTGCTATAATTGCAAACTATAGTCAAATGTGACAAGATACTTTACACAGACCCTTTCACGTCCTCACCTTAAATATTTCTGTCTGTGCCAGTGTTGTTGTCAAATAGAGATGGGTGCCAGATTGTGTACTGTGAGTTTAAATGGTCTTCGAAATTATCATCTTTATATCATATTTAAACCACTGGGTCTGTAAATGCCTCACAGCATACAAACCACTACAATTTCCAACTTATATCCCAGCAAAAAAATTGAGCATTTAAAAAAAAGCTATTACCGTAGTCAAGTTTATAAAAACATGGTACATTCTTTTCTCCATCTATACTTCCTGACTTGGCTTCCTAATAAATTATTTTGGATTTCAGTATCATCTATATGCAGATGACACTCAAATCTACCTCTCTGCTCCAGAACTATACAACTCTCTTCTAGCTGAAGGGCCAACTACCTCTCTTGCATATCCTCCTTGATGTCCACCCATCAGCTCAACATGTCAAAGACTGAGCTCCTAATCTTCCCACACTCTTCCACAGCTTCCACTCCTCACTCTTGACAATGCCATCATCATGTCCACCACTCAAGACCACTGTCTTGGTGTTCTACTGGATCCGGCCCTCTCTTTCATCCCTCAAAAAATCTTGTTCTTTTCACCTAAAGAAAATGTCTCCAAAATCAATCACTTTACATAGTTACATAGTAATTGATATGCAGATTAATTGTTAATTGATCCAAAGGAAGGAAAACAGAAAAAAAACAGTGAAACTTTGCCAATTGTCTCAAAAGGGGGAAATAAAATTCCTTCCTGACCCCAGATACTCCCTGGATCAATAATCCCTCTCTAATTATTCAGGATAACCCTGAATACCCTTTTTATTTAAGAATATATACAATACCTTTTTAAAGTTATCAATCAAATCAGCTGTCACCACCTCCTTTGGTAGATAATTCCACAGATTTACCATCCTTGCTGTGAAGAACCCTTGTCATTCTTTAAGGTGAAATCTTTTTAATTTCTAATCTCAAAGGATGTCCTTTTGTCAATTGAAAACCTCTTGGCACAAAAAGTTCACTTGACAAAGCCTTGTATTGACCCTGGATATATTTATATGAGGTAATCATATCCCCTGTTAGACGCCTTTTTTCTGGAGAAAATAAGTTTAATTTGGTTAGTCTTTCTTCATAATGTAGCCCTTCCATTCCCCTTATTAGTTTTGTTGCCCTTCTATGTACCCTTTCCAGCTCTAAAATGTCCTGTTTATGTAGTGGTGTCCAAAATTGTAATCCATATTCCAAATGAGGGCGTACTAGAGATTTGTATAGTGGCAGAATTGTATTTGCTTCCCTTGCTTCTATACCCTTCTTAATATATGCTAAGATTTTACTTGCATTTGCAGATGCTGCTTGGCATTGAGCACTGCTACCTAGGTGGTTGTCCACAAGCACTCCCACATCCCTTTCAATATCTCATACCCCTACATTTACTCCATTAAGATTATACATTGCTTGGCTATTTTTCCTTCCAGATGCATAACTTTACATTTATTCGTATTAAATCTCATCTGCCATTTAGTCACCCATTTCTCTTACTTTTCTGATTTAATTGCCTTGCACAACTTAGTATCGTCAGCAAAAATGGAGATAATACTTTCCAATCCTACTTCTAAGTCATTAATAAATATGTTAAAAAGGAGAATACCTAATACTCAACCTAATACTGAACTTCCTTTCACAAGGCACAATTAAAATTCTAATTCACGCTCTTATCATATCTCTCCTTGACTACTGCAACTCACTCCTTGCTGGCTTACCCATAACCCATCTCTCTCCAGTCCAGTCCATAAGGAATGCCTCTGCTAGACTCATCTACCATATTCAATACTCAATGTCTGCAGCTCCTCTCTGTCAGTCACTCCACTGCCTTCCCTTAGCCTCCAGAATAATATTTTAAATCTGGAACCTAACATTTAGAGCACTCAACATTACGCCCCCCTCTTATATCTCGGCTCTTGTCTCTAAATACTCTTTTAATCGTCCTCTTTGGTCTGCTAATGGTGTTCTTCTTTTCTCCTCTCTTACCACCTCCTCTCATTCCTGCCCCTATTCTTTGGACACCATAGCCTCTCTCCACTAGACTGTCCTCCTGCTTCAAATCCTTCAAAATCTCACTAAAAACTAATTTGTTTAAAGAGGCTTATCAGTTTCATCCTTAATATGCACAATACATTGTACCTCACCCTTCTATACTTCACCCATGCCCTCTAGACTGTAAGGTTGTGAGATTTCAATCATGTTCGGTTCTTTAGGGAAAGCTCTTCGTATGCTTGGTTATAAGCTCAACAACAGGGCCCTCGATTATTTTGTATTTTTTTTTATTGTTTTTGCTTGCATATACCTTGTATAGCGCAACAGAATTAGTTTGTCCTTTACAAATGAAGGATAATAATAATAATAACTTCTAGAAATTTTATTTTCAATTCAAATGCAGCTTGTGCTTTTTTAAGCAAAATGTTATTGAAACTGATTGTTTTTGTTAGTCTCTTTCACTTTGAGAGCTTCAAATATATAATATATGGATATATATATATATATATATATATATATATAAAGAGAGAGAGAGAGAGAGAGAGATAGATAGATAGATAGATAGATGCATAATGGATGTAAAGAAATCTTACATTAAATAGGCCCTGAATGATATGTACAATTCATTTCATAGTAAATATATAAAAATATATTGCTATTATAATTTAATGAAGCCATTGTAGTGAGTTAATAATTTTTTTACAGGAGAGTTAATTTGTCCTACTATGTTAGCTCAAAAGGATAAAGAAAACACCAATTAAATACATATTATTGGATGCCTGACCAGATATGATTTTTATAGCTTGACAGACTTGACATTTTTATTTCCTAAATGCATTTTTCTGATTTTGGTTACTGCTCATCAAAATTAATTGACCAGTGACCATGAAAATATATTCATATCTCCATCTATGTTATTTATTGTAATAAATGCATTTAAAATTCTAAGAAATTACACTTTTATCACAGTTATGTTTTATTTGCTCTATGACTGTTGTAAAATGTAGACAAATTAATCACTGTCATGTTGCAAAACAGCATTCATTCAATTACAAAAAGAACAACTAGATAATGTTGTGTGAAGTTAAAAAGCAAACATCAACTAGTATATATACTGTATAAAATATAATATAACCTCTTTTTTAATCCTGTGCAATGAGTCACCATTGCAGTGTATGTTTATCTGATTTGGAATTTGGGAGGGAACTAGGTATTTTATAAGGCGGTTTCAATACTTAAATGGTCTACATTTAAGAGGGTATGTTTCATTGGCAACATGATCACATCTAGCTTCTCAAAAGAGGAGCACACTGTGAATATAGGAGCTCAGTGGTCTCTTACATGGGGGTTGAAACCTCAAAAACACCCTGTGGTACTAAATTCATCATCATCAATCTTAAAAAGAGCCTCAGTTGGTCACATGAATTTGCCATGACCAGAGCTTCCCAGTAGAGTGGAAGGTACATGGCCTAAGACAGTTAAGATGCTAAATCAAATAAAAACAAGTGAGAGATGCACAATTTGGGAACAGGCCGTCTGTGCTGAGGGTACAAATGCCACAAAAGTCTGACTCCAATTGATAAAGGGATTTCCTTATCTACAACAATGAACAATTATACAGGTATACACTTTATTTAGAAAAAAGAAATTCTTGACAAATGCAACCTGTCAACAATCACTGCCAAATTACCATATGCATTTTAGTACATAAATGGTATAATTATTGTGTACTAAATGTTTCCTTAAGGGGTCTATGGAAATACTAAAATATAATAAAACAGTGTTTGCATGATATAAATTGTTTATGCTGCAAATGTATTTAGTGGTTAATTTTTCAGAAGCACTATTTTATAATTATACAATGTTCTGTCCTATAAGTAACTGGTATATATAAACTTGATTTGTATTCCGACTTTCCAGATATAATAACTATGGGTACATTTTGCAAACTTCATAACTTAAAATATAACATACAAAACAGTATTGGTAAAATTGCAAATGATAAAATAATTATGGCTTTAAAACGTGTTTGTTTATATGTAAAATACATCACAAATAATTTCCCAAATGCTCTGAAATGTCATTTAGGGTTAATTTTGTATGAAAAAGAATCTTAAACCAACAATAAGATGTGATTTAAATCAACATACCGACAGCCATCATGTAATCCCAGCGATCTATAAGACACATATTAAACTGAAGGTGATCTGATGTTTCTCCTTGAACAATAAGTGGAATGTTTCTATCCATGTTCTGGCACACGGCTGAAGTCCAGGCAATAAGAAACCACAGAACCAGCAAAAGAATCACTGAGAGCATTCGCATAACTCTACAACTTGTCATATAAGGAATGCGCTGGGCGGTACGTGATAGAAACACTTTCAGAACCCTGTAAGATACAAGGAAAATAGTTATTACCGGTACTTACATATTCCTCTCCCTTCAGATAATTTCAACAAGGTATTATTTGTTATCATGTAAAAGTGCAAGAAGTAAAACATTCCAAAAAGTTCTGTACATGCATTTTGATGCTTAAAACAGCACAAAAAAAAAGAAAAAATATATATATTCTAGTCAACATGTAAATGATTCAATAGAAGCCTGTTACTTATGAAGACTTCTTAGAAGACTTCATATCCCACTTGTGTTGACGTTCTTAGACACTGTGCATGCTTTCATGATTTTACAGGGTAATAAATCAAAAATATTTCCAAGTTTTTTGATTATTACTCTATATTTACAAAGCACCAGCATTTTTCATAGAGCTATTATTCAGCATATCTCCATCCTATTCAATACCTCACTACATATTACAGAAGGAGTGAATTGAAGCTTCTACATGCAGTTCTTACTATTAATGATTTAATATGTATTTATTATTTTTTAATTACTAATAGCCCTTTAGAAGAAACAGAACCTTTTAAAAATATAAGAAAAGAGTGATCGAGAATACTGTAACACTAATACTTAATCCATTGTTCTTCTCTTACTGCACAAATGGACAAATTTAGTGCTGAATGTACCTTATGATTATGTTGTGATAATAATTTGAAAAGTGAATAAAGTATTATATTAATTAATGGCATAAACCTCATATGGCATAAACCTCTCTGCTCCCATGAGCTATTCTCTCTCCTCCAATCACAATCTCATCCCCTCCCCAACACTCATAAGCAGAAACATCACTGTAAGTCCCACTCCCATATTCTCTCACTCTCACTCCTCCTTCTGCTAGCTGCTGGAGACATATCCCCTAACCCAGGTCCCTCCCTCATTTCTACCTGCTTTCAGCCACGCTCTACTCCAAGGGCAGAAAACACCAGAAAAACACAAAATTTGATACCCATCACTTGTCACAAACCTTCCACTCTTCCTTTCTCCTGTGCTCTCTGGAACGCACGATCTATCTGCAATAAACTCACTTTCACTCACGACCTTTTCACTACCAACTCCCTCAATCTACTGGCTCTTACTGAAACCTGGCTCTCCTCTTCTGATACTGCCTCCCCTGCAGCACTCTCGCATGGGGGTTTTCACCTCAGTCACACACCTAGACCTGGGAACAAACAAGGTGGTGGTGTGGGTGTATTACTTTCTTCTCGCTGTACGTTCCACCTCATACCCCCTGTCCCATCCCTCCAATTTTCGTCTTTTGAAGCTCATACTATCCGCCTCTTCTCTCCTATCTCTCTACGTGTTGCTGTAATCTATCGCCCCCCAGGTACTTCCTCTCAATTTCTCGATCACTTTTCCGCCTGGCTCCCACACTTTCTTTCCTCCAACATTCCCACACTGATACTTGGTGACTTCAACATTGCCATTGACACCCCCACCTCCTCAGCAGCCGCCAAACTACTTGCACTCACCTCTTCCCTCGGCCTCTCACAACTTACAGATTCTTCAACTCACCATGCTGGTCACTCTCTTGACCTTATTTTTACCAATATTACCCACACCTCCAACCTAGTCATCCACCCTCTCCCTCTATCTGACCATCACCTCCTTACCTTCAACCTCAACACATCTTCCTCCTATCCCTCTTCTTCAACCCCAGCCACAATAACCCACAGAAACCTGCTAGAACTCAACCCTACCCAACTCTCCACCGTGCTCCAACCTCTTCTCAGCACTATCACCAACCTCAACTGCCCTGACACTGCCACCACACACTACAACTTTACTCTCACTTCCACTCTTGACACTCTGGCCCCCATAACTACACGTAGACGCCCTCAATCGCATCCACAACCATGGCACACTACACACACACGTTACATTCAGAAGTGCTCCCGCACTGCTGAACGACTATGGAGGAAATCCCGCTCTGCAGCAGATTTCCTTCACTACAAGTTTATGCTACGTTCCTACTCCTCTGCCCTCAACCTGGCCAAACAGCAGTACTTTACATCACTAATATCAACTCTGTCCTCTAACCCAAAACGTCTTTTTGCCACTTTCAATACTCTCCTTCGCTCACCACCTCCCCCCATCCCTTCCTGTCTCACGGCTGAAGACTTTGACAACCATTTTACACATAAAATTCAATCTATCCACAATGAACTCTCCTCCCACCGTGGCTCACACACTTCACTCTCTCAACTAACTCTACTAACCAACAACACCCAATCTACCCCCCCTTCCATTCCCACAGCCACTCTGGACTACTTTACCCCTGCAACAGAAGATGAACTCTCCATCCTAATATCATCCTCTCACCTCACTACCTGTCCTTCAGATCCTATTCCATCTCAGCTCATCCCTCCCCTCTCTACTACACTTATCCCAGCTCTCACACATATCTTCAACCTTTCCCTAAACACCGGCACATTTCCATCATCTCTAAAACATGCCATAATTACACCCACTCTCAAGAAACCCTCATCCGATTCTGACATTGCATCTAACTATCGCCCTATCTCTCTACTTCCCCTGGCTTCCAAACTGCTGGAGCGGCTCGTCTATAACCGCCTCACCAGTTTCATCTCCTCTAACTCTCTTCTGGACACTTTCCAATCCGGCTTTCGGCCCCAACACTCCACTGAGACAGCCCTCATAAAAGTCACCAATGACCTGCTCACCGCCAAGTCGAAAGGCCACTTTTCTATTTTGCTTCTCCTGGATCTCTCTGCCGCCTTTGACACCGTTGACCATTCAATTCTACTCCACATTCTCTCCTCCCTCGGCATTCGAGACACTGCTCTCTTGTGGTTCTCATCATACCTCCAAGAACGATCATTTAGCGTCTCCTTCTCCGGCACATCTTCTTCTCCTCACCCCCTGTCTATTGGCGTACCCCAAGGATCAGTCCTAGGCCCCCTCCTCTTCTCCATCTACACATCCTCACTCGGCACCCTAATAAACTCTTTTGGGTTCCAGTACCATCTCTATGCAGACGACACCCAAATCTATCTCTCAGCACCAGATCTATCCCCCTCTCTTCTAGCACACGTCTCCAACTGCCTCTCTAGTATATCCTCTTGGATGTCCACCCACCATCTGAAACTCAACATGTCTAAGACTGAACTCTTAATCTTCCCACCCTCTACTACAGCTTCAATTCCTCACATTTCTCTCTCTGTCAACAACGCCCTCATCACTCCCACCTCCCAAGCCCGTTGTCTCGGGGTTCTACTGGACCCTGCGCTCTCTTTCATCCCACACATACAGTCTCTAACCAAATCCTGTCTTTTCCATCTAAAAAACATATCCAAAATACGCCATTACCTTACACAAGACAATACTAAGATTCTAATACACTCTCTTATCATTTCTCGTCTTGACTATTGCAACTCGCTCCTTGTTGGCCTGCCCATCACTCGCCTCTTCCCACTTCAATCCATAATAAATGCTTCCGCCAGACTCATCTTCAGTACACATCGTTCAGTGTCGGCAGCTCCTCTTTGTCAATCACTCCACTGGCTTCCCTTAGCCTCCAGAATAAAGTTTAAAATCTTGACCCTAACTTATAAAGCCCTCAACAACAGCGCACCCCCATACATCTCTGCTCTCATCTCCAAATACTCCCCCACACGCCCTCTTCGTTCTGCTAACGACCTTCTTCTTTCTACCACTCTTGTCACCTCCTCTCCCTCCCGCCTCCAGGACTTTTCTCGCGCTGCCCCTATTCTCTGGAACTCCTTGCCTCGCTTCACCAGACTATCCTCCTGCCTTAAATCCTTCAAAACATCAATAAAAACGCACCTCTTTAAAGAAGCCTATAACCTTCCTCCCTAACATGCTCAGCACTGCTCAGCACTACTCTCTCCCTACTGTACCAGATACAAACTTTAACCTTTAGATTGTAAGTCTGCGAGTTTCAATCCTGCGCAGTGCTTTAGGGAAAGCGCTATGGACACTGGATTCCAAGCTCAAAGACAGGGCCATACACTCTTTGCAATGTATGAATCTTTAACTTGTCATTGCCTGTAACTTAACTTATGTATAGCGCTACGGAATATGTTGGCGCGTTACAAATAAGCGATAATAATAATAATAATAATGTGCTCTAATTATTTTCACAGAATTCTTTCCTCTGTCTCTCCACATTATATCTCCTGCTACTTGCATCACTGGCCATGGGTTCTTGGCCATTGGATTTCTGCAAAAAATCAATGGGTAACCTCAGAAGCCTTTAATAAAAGGTGGGGCTTGCAGTGAGGTGGGGTTATGGCAATGTTGAACCATGTTTGCATGGGCCATTCAATTGCTGAAAGCAATAAACAAGGGCTTCAAATAAGTTCTATGGAGTGATGGACCCGGTTGTTTTATTGTTAAAGTAACAGTACACCATATACCACAAATATATTAATACACCATTAATACCCCTTAGGGTACTAGCCTAAAGGCATGGGGTCGAGTATACAGTTTATATGGACTTTCAACATATACAAGAATGCCAAGAAGGAAGGAGAATTAGAAAAGGTTGGCGATTAGATTTTGTTTGAAGGGTTAATTTTTGAGGGAAGAGTTTCATATTTGATTTACTCCATTTAGTCTAATATACTGAAGTGGCTACAGGGGGTAAATAGGGTTTTCTAACACACATATATATATATATATATATATATATATATATATATAGAGAGAGAGAGAGAGAGAGAGAGAGAGATACATATACAATTTACAGAATATATGCATTTCTTACAGATCCGTTTTAAACTAATTCTAAAGTGTTTTATATATATATATATATATATATATATATATATATATATATATATATATATATATATATATAAAGAATAAAAAATGAAAAAAATATAAATAAATAAGCCTGATGGAAAATAAGAACACAGAAGGTAAGAAAAAGGAACAAGTAGTAATTAGAAGAGAAGAGAGTATAAGCCAATCATAGCTAAAAATAGCCAGATAACTAAATAACTCAAAACTCTTGAATAGTAAGTCCTCATATTACTGTAAAAGTAAATCATAGGACTGCTATAACATTTACGTGGAAAAGGAGAAAAAACAAAATATAAAAAGACCAAGTGAGTCTGCAAACAACACAGCCTTGAGAAAGATAGCAACGTATCTATCGAAACCGGTCGGCTACGTGTTTTTTACCTACTTCCCTTCACTTTCTGACATACGGAGATGTCTCCTATCTACTCTCCGACCTTATGCGATATATTTTACAGCTAAGGTAAGAGCCTATAGAGTGGGATATTACTCCTTCTATGATACCGTAAGCGCATTGTGCGCTGCTATATGGTGAACTGTACACCATTTAACAGACTCTCTTATACCTTGTGTAATTACTTATTTTTTAGGAGACATCCGTTTTTGTCACTCCTTTTTATCCCTTTTTCACACTTGGTCTTTTTATATTTTGTTTTTTCTCCTTTTCCACGTAAATGTTATAGCAGTCCTATGATTTACTTTTACAGTAATATGAGGACTTACTATTCAAGAGTTTTGAGTTATTTAGTTATCTGGCTATTTTTAGCTATGATTGGCTTATACTCTCTTCTCTTCTAATTACTACTTGTTACCTTCTGTGTTCTTATTTTCCATCAGGCTTATTTATTTATATTTTTTTCATTTTTTATTCTTTAATTATCCAGTAGGTGTTATGCACCATTTTTTGCAAACCACTTTTTCCTTTTTTTGATACTATATATATATATATATATATATAAAACGCTTCATAATTAGTTTAAAACAAATCTGTAAAAAATGCAGATATTCTGCAAATTGTTAGTATGGCTCTGCAAAATGTATAAATTCTTTGGTTGGGTAATGAAGGAATATGTCACTTAATATTTATATATACCGTATTGTTCCGAATATAAGCCGCACCTTTTTTCCGATTTTTGAGCTTGCGAGTTAATGGTGCGGCTTATATTCGCGACCGTCAAAAAATCATTGGCGATTTGCGAACTTTGATTGTAACGTGTGCGGCTTCTATTCGCAAATGCAAAATTACTGCCAATTTGCGCGATTGCGAGTTAAGCGTGCGCGATTGCGAGTTAAGGGTGCGCGATTGCGAGTTAAGGGTGCCGATTTTCGTGCTTTAGACTGCGGTATTGAATAGCGATTTACGGTTTTAGTGATTCTAACATCCTGTAAAGCCTGTAACCTGCAAAAAAAGCTACAGTGCTAATTAGAAAGCCTGTTTCTTGCAATGGTCACTTTGAGAGTCTTTTTCTCTCCAATTTTACCGGTGCGGCTTATATGCGGGTGCGGGTTATATTCGGACCATTACGGTACATTAGGTGAAACAATGCTATATAATTCATAAATTAAGAAACTGCATGCATAGTAACTAGCATATTTTTGGAAAGGAGTTGTGTGTTGTAAATGAGACATATAACTTTTTACATTCAGAATTTTTATTCATGTATGAGTTGGAGAAACTTACCTCCAAGGAAAGTTACCATTCAAATAAACCATGTACTGCAACAATATGTTAATGAATGATGCAAATTAAATACTAAATATTAAAATTTTCTAAAAGATTTCAGTTTGTTTTTCAATTGAGTTGTACAGTTTATAGGTCACATTAAAGGTGGAAAAAGTTCTGAAATGAATTATCTATGTCTCATTTTTTTACAGCACAGAAACATGACATTTGAACAGGGGTGTGTAGACTTTTTATATCCACTGTATGTCTGTAAAAATACTTAACGCAAGATCGGGATTTTGGAACTTTTTAAGAGGCATTACTAATGGATTGTTCATTCACGAGGGTCAATTAAAATTGAGAATGTTATTTATACAAATATATATATAATCTCTCTTGCTGAATGTAAGTCTCCCTAACTCTCTTACGCTTTCCCTCTGCTCTGACACCCTCATTTCAAACACTCATATGCAAGGGCCCACTAACCCACACTTTGACATACACGCAAATTGCAAGAGGTCATACATATTAACCTAAGTGTCTAAATAGATCTGTTCCTAATACACCTGTACTTAGCTCTGAACTTCTGTGCTAATATATATATATATATATATATATATATATATATATATATATATATATAAAATCTGCACAATAAAAAAGTAAAAAATATAAAGTGTATTTAATTTAGAATGTGATATATTTATCTGAACAGTTACATATATTATGTTAAATACATGTGAAGAATGTGAAAACAAGAGAGTTAAAGTCGGCTTGATATTTTCATGATTTATATAACAAGCTACCAAAATTCTTGATGGAGTGATTCTATACCCACCATCCACAGCATGCCACCCATCACCAGCTCTAAATAATAATAATAAAAAAAATCGAAGTTGCACAACCCAAAAACATATTATCGTTCATATTCAAAGCAGTTTAAGCAATGGCAAATAAGAGGCTAATGTAGAGGACATGGAGTTTACCTAAATAAACATACCATATACTTCTAATTCTCTATATAGTTTTAGTTGTACTCACATAAAATATAGTATTTTGAATATCCAACTAAACTATATGCTACTTCTTATATATAATATGACAATCTATGAGTTGCTTTAATGATGTAATTTGTCCCAGTTACTTTAATTTCTGTGTGTGAATTACAATTTGCTCTTGTTTGCCACTATGTGATATTTGATGAGGAAGACTGCCCCAAGCAAAAATTGCATTGAAGTGTAAAAATGTAAATTTTCACCTCGTAAGCACAAAATAACCAGTGCAACTAATGAGAATTGCAGTACAGTGAATTGAACCCTAAGGGCAAGCTACTTTTTCTATTTTAAAAAGTGTAAAAATGCCTGCAATTACATATTTAACAGGTAATACTAGACCAAATACTCAGTACTGCTTCTAAAATGTATGTATGATTATATATATATATATATTCATACAAAATGAGATGGACAAACTGTTCCAAATAATAATTATTTTAACCTGATACATTAGATTATTCTGGAATCTGAAAATTGCAAAATAGTATAATCCAGAAAAGTAAATACGGGATATAAATGGTGCTTGACTTGGAAAATCAAGTCAGTCTAAATATAGCGAAAATACCTAGAGCCCAATTCCGGTGCTATTCAATTGAACAAGCACACGAGTTACGGTCCGAACACCGAAGCCATAAACCATGCACACGTGCGTAGCAGTTCAGGGCAGGAACCGGATCAATTAAGTAAGGCCGTAACTACCCATTTCAAAACATCCAATAGAAAATTACGGCAGTAAAACATGCTGGTTACATGTCAATCAATTAGGTTCGGGGGTCCGATATGCGATGGGACTCGCAAACCCTCAAAATACAAAATAATAAAAATGAATGCCAATACTGTTCTAGTCCATATGGGTGGCCTGATATGTATTAACTCATTGATTCCCAAGACCCATATAAAACCAAAAACGATTTGCGATATTGAAACTGTTGTGCAATTAATTATATTTTCTGTCATAGCTTTCCCCAACATTTATTGATTTTTTATTTGCATTTACAGTGCTGTGGACAGGAGTTAAAACCCCTTGCGGGTCCTCTCTAGCACTCGTAAGATTTTCTCCTACATTTGCCGTTTACGGGTGTGAAAACATTTGCGGGCTTGGGGAATTGGAGTAATTAAATAGCGATTTGCGATTTTAGCGATCGGAACTCTTGTGGAAGGGAAAGATCAAAGGCTTCGGGAGGCTGTAAGTTCTGGGTTTAAACACCACAAAGTTTTCAAGCCGTAACCCGTAAACCATTTGGAACCCGCAAAAAGAAGCCGATTGAATAGCACATTAACTTACGGCCTAACTTATGGGCTCCAGTAACTTATGATTGATCAATTTAATTGGGCTCAGTATGTGATAGTGTCAACAGTAAACTAATAGAAACAAATATGTATACAGATAAAAAAGAGTTGATCTGATAATGTAAAAATATTGTTTATAGAAGCAACGAATAAGCAATACAAAATACCAGTGGCGGAGCTAGTTAATGGAGATCCCCAGTGCAAGACATGTTGGGCCCTTCCTCAGCACGCAAGAATAGAGATAAAAAGAGAAAAGTGATGGAGATGGGAAGGGAGTAGAGGGAGAGGAGTGGGAAGAGAAAAGGAAATTTAACCAGAAGTGAGTAAGTGAAGGAAAAGAGAGAATTGAAAAATAGAAAGAAAAGGCAAGTAGATAGAGTGGAGTGGAAGATGCGAGGGGAAAGAGGAGAGGGGTAGAAAAGGATGAAAGAGAAAAGGGGGACATAGAAGGGAAGAGAGAAATGAAAGTGATAGATGGGAGAAAGTGGAAGGGAGAGAGAATGGTGTAGGGAGGTAGAACAAGGAATGGTGAGGGAGAGGAGGTAAAAGGTGGAAACAGATAAGTGTCATGAGATGGGATAATGAGAAAGATAAAGGGTGAGAAAAGGGGAAAACAAAATAAAAGGGGGGGGAATGGGAGAAGGAATGGGGAGAGGCTGAGAAAATAGAAGGGGAGAGAAAAGGGGGAGATGAAGAGAGAGAGATAGATATATGTAGCAGGAGAGAGAAGGAGAAAGAGGATAATGGCAGAAAATGGATGTGAAAGGAATAGAGAGAAGAGGAGGGAGAGAACAGGGGAAGAGAAGCAGTGAAAAGAAGAGAAAGAGAGAATAAATGGGAGAGAGAGAAGGGAAAGAGATGAGTGGGGAAAAGGAAGGAAGGAGACATGAGTGGGAGAAAGCAGGGAGAAGGAGAGAAAGGAGAGAGATAAGAAGAGGGAAGAGTAAGGGAATAGAGAGGTGGGGAGAGAGAAGACAAGAGTGAGAAAATGGGTGAAGAATGGAGGAAAGAAAAATAAAAAATGCTAATGAGAAGAATGGGGAAAAGGGTGCAAAAGGGAAATGAGAGAGAAGAAGTAAAAGGAAGAGTGAAAAATGGGAAGAGGAGAGTGGCAATGGTGAGGGAAGGAGAGAGTGAGATGGAGGAGAAACTGAAGGTAAGGAAAGGGCGGAGAGACAGGAAAAGAGACATAGGAGGGGAGAGTGAAAGAGGACAGAGAAAATGAATGAGAGAAAGAAACGGGGAGAAAGAGGAAAGGGGGGAGAAAGAAGAGAGAGGTAATCTGGAGCCATAGGCAGAAGTTGTAACAGGGTGAGGTCCCGGAGCTTCTGCGGGGGCCAAAGAGGGCTGCTGGGAGACATAGAGGGGCGCAGGAGGGCCAAGATTAAACTATGAAGTTTAATAATTAGTTTATTGTGTTAGACAGTGTCAAATGCTTTATTAAAATCTAGATAAACTACTTCTACTGTTCCACCTCGGTCAACGTTAATTACATAATTAAAGAAGTCAACTACATTAGTCTGCCATGATCTCACAGCAGTAATGCTATGATGCCTATGATTTTGTAAATCATTAGACTTTAAGTATTTAAGAATTCTTTCTTTCATATGTGAATCTAAGGGGCAAAAAAAAGATTGATAGTGGCTGAGATGCCTATTTACGTTTTCGAAAATTATCATTGGAGCCTTTACAACCATAGCAATAGATAAGTATATCTAGTATCCTTGTAGATAAAACATATTTATAGTGTCACATATATTTACGGTAATAAATATATTATAAAGTAGTTATTTCCATCAACAGAAACAAAACTAAATTGCTGTGGGAATTTTTATAATTTATTAAAGCAGCCTAACACTTTATAAAGCAATTCACTATAATAGTAGCTTGTGAGTAACGCCTGCATGGTGGAACCGTGTCGTATTCATGATTGAGTCACATTCACGCATGCACGGTAGCGACGTTAGTGACGTGTATTAATTCATGTGCGAATACGTAGCTACGGGCATGCACAGTCAAGCCGCTACCGCATGAGCAGTAGCGACATGTCCGTGCTTGTGTATTGGAGGCAGAAGGTGAGCCCAGGACAGAGAGTGAGGGAGGAGAGAGAGAAAGAGGGAGAGAGAGACAAAGGAAGATAGAGTGAGGAAGAGAGAGATGAAGGGAAAGAGGGAGGGAGAGAGATGGAGAGAGAGAGAGAGATGGGGAGAGGGGAAAGAATAGGGAGAGAGATGGGGAGAAGGAGGGAGAGAGGGAGGGGGGAGATAGGGAGGGGAGAAGGAGAGAGAGAGGGTGCACAGAGAGAGAGAAGGCACCAGAGAGGAAGGGGGCGCACAGTGAGAGAGACAGAGGGCACAGAGAGAGAGACAGCACTGAGAGAGACAGAACAGACAACTGAAGATACTATATGATACCATCATCTATGACGGGCAAGTTACTAGTAAATTAATACTGTATTAGCATGTTGAAATATCTAGATTAAAAAAAATACTTCTTTGCTACAACTTGGATAGTGGTATTAACAAGGCATCTCAAGTGGTTGTTATGTGCATACCCGTATTTAATACACACTATTTCCTATGGGGAAAATTGCCATCACAGCCTTCACAATTTGTAGATAACTTACTAAGTAGCTGAGATGAAGTGAGAATGACCGTGATCACAATTTTCCCCATAAGGAATAGTGCATAGTAAATATAAGGATGCACATCTCAGTCACTTGAGATGCTTAGTTAATCCCCTCCTTATCACAGTCATTTGTGATCGATCTTTAATATTTTCACCCATGGGTTACATTGGTGTGGATGCTTTTGTTAATGATTATACCCAAAATGACTTTTTTTCAGAGTAGAATTATTGGCCACACCAATCAGATCTGGTACCCGGGCCCAAACATCATATGTTTTGTCTGTAAAATTGATGGCAGCTCTAATCACTTGCCAAATAGTAGCCAGAGCAGAAACCTATAGTAATAGTCCCATGTAGGAGAGAATTTAGGCTCTATCAATGCTCAACACCTCCACATTTCTAATAACCATCCCTATAGTAAACCAACAGCTTATAACACTGATGACTGCATTATTTTCTGTAAAAACCTTTACAACTGGTATTTTATCTGTCTCCACAATCATAATGCTATGAAATTAAAATATAATTTATATACTGTATAGTGTAATATTTAATTGCAAGGTGTTTAAATGAATGGCGCCTGTAAAAATATTACATACAATATGTTTTTGTAAAGAAATTAAAATAATGATTTATATTCTAAAATCTTAATTTGAATCATTTCTTTTTTCACATTGTTCTAAGTTTTATTTTGAAATTACATATTGTAGAAATATATGTTTTTGGTGGCATACCAAAATCTGGATTTTTGAGAACCATTTGTAAATCTGTGGTCAATAATGATTAACTAGCCTTGTAAACAGAGATAGTGAAAAATCTTTGCGGTTTCTAAATTAAAATTACCATCATGGTTATTATAATCCCTAATTATATCCAATTTAATATAAACCTTTATTGATATTTCACTGTTTTTCTTTACCACTCTTTCTTATTAAAGAACTAATAAAAAATGAATAGCAAAACCCCTCCTTCATATTTTTGCTGCACATTTGTAACTGTAGACATCAATTTAACTACCAGGGAAGTGGGATGCAATTTCATCTGGATTCTGCGACTTGATTTTCAGTGTGTCAGCACGATACCTCTGTCACACAATTCATTTTAAAATAATGCACAAAATGTAGAAACCATTGCATGAATATAATAGTATCCTTTTAGTGACAGGGGTATTGCAATATGAAATATCCTATCTTCAGTTATTAATAAAGATTGTAATGAACAACACCTTGTAATGGTTTCTAAAGTAATATTTAAAATGGGTTCTCCTTAAAATGCATGAAAAACTGGCTATACATTGTATTGGCAATTTATTTTCAAAAGTAAATCATTGCTGAGATATTCATTATTGTTTCAGGTGGATATTCATTATTATTTCTTTATAATGCAAATGTACTGCTCGTGAATACTATTTTACTGTTTGGATGTGCTAAACAGTGACATACTGTTTTTGCAAACATATAAATAACCGAGCACAACCTACCCTCAGTGTTAATATGCACTTAGATCCCTCCATTCACTCCTATTTAAGGGCTATTGTATAAGCAACAAAAGTATAGTTAGATTGGTAGTGTGAGGGTAAATAATTAGGTAATCATCATCAGTTGTAGTCAGTCCCTCTTCCACTGAGAAGAAATCTAAAGACATGTCACACAGCAATATCGTGACCACCAGAATATCTGGCAAAGTGTTCTGCTCAAGAATTGGCTCATGCAAAAATGTCTTCTTGTTTCCCATCCAGAACATGCACATTGATGATAGTGATGTCAGTGTGTGTGCTCCGGTACTGCTACCTATTGAGATGTGCTGGGAAATAAGAAGATATCTGTGCATGAGCCAAATCTTGGGCAAACCACTTTGCCCAGTGATCTGGCAGTCACATGATTACTGTGTGACATGTTTCCGGATCTATCCTTAGTGTGAGGGAGGCTGACTCGCTGTAAGTGTTCTTTTGAAAGCTTGTACCCACTGCAGATCAGAGAAAAAAGAAAAGTATGATGATTAATTCATGATTAACCCCTTGCACTGCCAATCAAATTATAATTTTGTTGCCTATACAGTGGTCATTAAATTTTCGGGGGTTTTATATTCAAATATGTGTAAAATGTATGGAATACTGAACCTCAAATAAAAGTCTCAAATGATCTAAGTAAAAATTAAATATAGGCCTAGAGTTCTGAAGTTCTGAGATATACTGTATGTTTAATAAACTCATCATATCCCACACCATTAATATGGTCTAAGAGAAACACAAAATATTGAACGTATACACACTTGTTGTTCTAATTACTGAATGACTCACTAACAGTGTCAGCAGCATGAGGAAGAGATATACACACATAATATGTTCACATTGCTCTATATAAACTTAAATACTGCAGAACTGAAAATATCCCACCAAAAATAGCCACTTGCCTTCTTACTGCAACTTCACCACAATCTCCTGCCTAGACCTTGCTGCTGCACACTACAACCACACAATGTCTATAACCTTAGACAATTCTGCCCCAATACTATTTGTCATTCCCCAAGCAGTCACCCTCAGCCATTGCACTCAAAACAAACAAAATATTTCCTGCACTATACTTTAATGCTTTCCTCTTACATATCCGCCCTTTATTTTTCCAAGCAAACATAGTTTGGTTCCCCCATTGCAACACTGTCATCCAATTCCAAATGCCTCTTTTCTACCTTCAAATCCTTTTTTAACCCCTCATAACCGCCTCCTATCCCCAACGTAACAGACCAAGAGCTTACCAAAAATAAAATAGACACAATTAGACATGACATCTTTACATACCACAAAAACACATTAAGAGTCTGAGGTAGCTATACTCTGTATTCATCTCATCTCACTATGTGCTCCCTTGATTTTATTTGGTCACATCTTGTCCCCTCCATTTCTAAAACTCTAACCTCACTCATTTTTTCAACCTCCCTCTACTGGCATATTTCCATTCTCATTTCAGCAGGCCTTCATCACACTGATTCTAAAGAAGCCCTCCCTCGATCCTTTTGTAACCCCATATCTCTACTCCCACTAGCGTCCAAACTATTGGAATTGATTTTCTATACCTACCTTACAAACTACTTTCTAGTTCCTTATTCGACCCACTATAATATGGCTTCAGTCCTCTCCAATGAAACTACTCTTAACAAGGTAACAAATGAGCTAGACTGATAAGTCCAGAGGACAATTCTTGACATCTCTACTGTCTGTGATACCTCAAAAAACAGCGCTGAATCCTTTGCTCTTCTCTCTATATACCTCCTCTCTTGGCAAACATATCAGCTGCTATGGGTTTCAGTACTATCTTTATGATGATGATACCAAAATCTTTATCTCCTTTCCATGCCCTACCCCTACCTTACTAACTCATATAACAACATGTCTTACACATATCTCCTCCTGAATGGCTTCTTAACCTCAAAAAATCAACACCTCCATCCCTCCTCCACTTCTATTACCTGAAATCTGTCTTACATAGAGTAAATATATTTCACCACACATCTCAAGTCTTACCATGTCATGCCTTGACTGTTGCAATTATATCCTAATTGGCCTTCCACTAAAACTTCTATCCCCACTCCAATCTATTCTGAATGACTCTGCCAGACTTGTCCACCTCAACCAAAGTTAATGATCTGCTGCCCTTCTACCTGTCCGTAAACTGGCTCCTGATTTCTTCTTTGCACCTTCCATCATATATTCCTTTCGTGTTCTCCTACAGGACTTATCAAGATAAGACCCAATTCCTTAGAATCTCAATCTATGAGACTCAATCCTAGTCTTCAAATATTAATTTTATGAATACCATCCTATTCAGAGAAACATACCACATACCTACGTAACCTAATCATCCACAACTTTATATAAGGTTAGCTTTTCTGTTTTACATACTTCTCCCTGATCATGCTGAAACATCAATCCATCCAAGAGCCTCCTGACATCATGTATCTTCTGTCACATCTTAGACTGTAAATTCTCCAAAGAGCAGAGCTCTCATTTCCTCATGCATCAATGTGTATGTACAAACCTACTGCCTTCTATTATCTGTCTTATAATGCATGTAGATATATATCTATTGTTGATTGTACCCTATAGCTATGTTATTTGCTGGAGCTCTAAAAATAAAACATAATAATAATAATAATTGTTATAATAATAATTATTGGAAGGCATATATCATATATGGATGGCATATATCATGTTTTTTAAGCATAAACGGGGCATGGGTTAAAAGTGGGGATAAGTGAGAATAAACTGAGTTAAAGGTATATTGAAATACAATTTTTCTTTGTTGTATCTGAAAGAGGGTATTTAATGATGTGTGCTTTAGTAACAAAAAAAATAAAAAATAGTAAGAATTATTGTGAACACGGACTGTACAATACACATTGACCCCAATGTTGTCACTCAGATCCCCTCCCTCCACCCTTACAAGTACCCTGAGATGCAAATGAATGCATGGAGCTGCACATTAGCCACAAAAACAATGACAACATTTCAGCTATGATCTACTGTAGATAAAAAAATGGCTAGTACAATATATAGTCAATTGTATATGCTCTAAGATGAAATTAGGTTTTAGCTGGGGTGACAATGTCCCTTTAAAGGATTGTTGTAGTGCATTAACAAGTAAAGCTCATATGTTTGTTTGCTGTCATAGGCTATGAGTTAACATTTTTTTCTTAACTTTTTAATTATCTGTTTTCTCCTCAAGCAGAGCTGCATACCTTCTCGTACCTCCAATCAGGGACGTGGCCAGCTCTTCCTGTGTGCTGGACTAAAAATAAAGCCTGACCAGTCTAGGGTATGTTTCAGACTGAGCATGCTCTGTGGAGGGGGGGGGGGGGGGGGGGCGGTTTATGGAGTAGCTGCAAGCATTTTACAATAGAGCTGCTACATGTATAGGCAGTTTGGACGGAACAGACACTATAAAAATGTTTACAGTTTTAATAGCCTATGCCCAGCAAACAAATATAAAGGTTTTCCTTGTAAACACACTACAGTGGTGCTTTAATGATTACCGGTCTGTGGCTGTGATATCTATCTGGCCATTTGCAGAATATATATCTACAGACAAATTTTTAATGTATGGGACATGACACAACATGTTAATTTGGATTTGGGGGTGCATGGGCAAAGTGCGACCCATTAACTGTCCAATAAAAATATGATGCATGGGAATATTGCATATTCTGATAAAAAAGGAAATCTCATATTTACAATATGCAGTACTGAAAAACATGTCTTGATAAAGAACTAAATGTTTTTTTTAGAAAGTAAGTAAAAAGATGAAGAGGACCCGGAGGCTACCCTGGCATGCCAGGCTTAGCTGGTAGGTGCACGTAGCCGGGTATGGATTTATTATTATTATTATCTTTATTTATATTGCGCCAACATATTCCGTAGCGCTGTACAGGGGTTTAGTACATGGCAAAAAACAAACTTAACACCTTATAAAGAATGGAAGGCCCTGTTTTTGAGCATATAATCAAATGTACATAGTGCTTGTTTCCAAGACACGGACACATGATTGAAAACTCGCAAACATACAATCTAATGGTATGGTCCTGCATGGCCGGTGGGAAACGAGTTCTAAAAAGTCTTATAGATGGCATTGGCCATTCATGCCATTCCTGCCCTTGATGGCCACATAGGAGTTATTTTACCCAACTTCCCTTTAAATGTATATCTTGTTTCTAAAAAAAGGATTTAGGGACAAGTATAAGATCATATTTAACTTGTAAAGCTATATTAGTAAATTGTTAAAGTAGAAAAAGACGAAGCCTCTCCACGTTGCTACCACCGAGTGTACTTGAAGAGTTTTCATAAACGGTGTGGCCAGTTTTATACCTACAAAAATGGTAGTAATGTGTTTATTGTCTAGTGGGGGGATTGGTTCTCTAAACATACACACACCCTACCAGACCATGCTTAGGTCAAGCCTTAAATGTTTAAATTGCCATAGTTATAGTATTCTGGTTTGAAAGTCTTGCCTACATAATGTCAATATGTTTTACAAACTTTAAATTAATAAATATTGCCATTATTATTTAACTATTGTACATATCCAATAACTAGCTTTCAATGTAGCAAACATTACTTTGATAGAAGAAAATTAGATATGTGTTGCTTTAACACAGGAAAAGTACAGCAGTGACATCAGTAGATCTAATATGGGAGATCTATACAGTAAACACTTAAAAAAATCTTCAAGCTGTCTAAACAAAATATCCTCAACAAATACAGATGGTTCTGCACAATTTCTCTTTCACAGTTCATAAATTAACAAGATGCTCTGTTCCTTCTGGTGTTTCTGCCACATAAACAATCATGCATTGTAGTTTTAATGAGAAGTGGCACTCCCAGTAACACTTTGCAAGGGGTATTACCCCTTGGTGTATAACACATCTGTAGCACAATGTTTTAGCCTTTAGGTAATAAATACTTTAGGTTACTGTAGTCAATACAGTGACTCAGAACTCTATCATTTAAGAACATGCTGTATATAAAACTAAAAAGTTTACATGAAAACACAAATAACAAACTAATAAGTAGCTAAAATGTAAACAATTTTATTTGGAAGTCTTATCAATTGATCATAAATCAGTTTCCCCTTTGCTTATTCCATTGTTAAATCAGAAAGATAATAATAATTTAAACAACGCTATTTGCTCTGCTCCCACAGACTTTTACCCCAATGTTTAACAGGTAAAAGTGGGAACTGAAACAAGCACAGCCCCATAAGTCAGTTACATTTTGTTTTTCTAACTATAGATGACTCATTTTGTTTGTATGTAAATGATTGTAAAGTATACATTATGATATTTAAAGATATGAGTTCTGTGATTCTTAAATTATTTTTATACTTTTTATAAATAAAGTAGCCTCTACCTGTAAAGCTTGAGTGTCACCGTTCCATAGACAGTTGCATAGCCCAAAAGACGAACCCATCTGAGAAGAATGCAGCGAAATGTGCTTGGTTCAAAATATAAAATGACAACCTATTAGAGAAAGGAGAAGTATATTAGTGTAAACGGGAAAAAAGATTTCCATACTTTAAATATATATATTTTTTTTTTACCGTAAATAATTATGTAAATAAAACCCAGTTAAAAAAACAGTTTATCTTACTAAAACATATATTTTAATAACAAAGTGCAACATTTTTTTTAGCGGACTGCATGAACTAAAACAGATTGAAAACTCTTAGGGTAGTTTACATTGATTAAAACCAGATTGCAAGCTATTTTAAAACAGCTTTGGTTTCTAGGCTACTGATTACCCTGGCAGTTACCTTTTGTTAGAATAATACAAATTAATTAGAGATACTCAAATGTGAAATGCCTCTCCACTGGTTTGAATATGAATTGTATATAACATTGAAATATTATAATTTAGAAAAAGGTGCAAGAAGACTTAGGGCCTCATTCAAATGCAATTTGGCCAATTGAAAAGGGCTCTATACAAGGACATAGCATGTTTTTTCTACAGAAGTTTTTAGTTAGTGAAAACGTTGCTTTTGGATAGAAGTTCACTAACTAAAACCTACTGTAAAAACAAATATGCTATTTGCTTATATATATATTCAATTGGCCAAATCACATTTGAATGAGGCCCATAGGACGCAAATATGCAGAGACAGCTCCATGTGGAAAAACTTAAAACAATTATCCAAAAATAAACCACCTTTATGCAAAATAAGCCACAGATTACTGGTAAATATACATATCACTGATATAGTGAATATTGCATTTGGTAGAAAAGGGACAGAGTAAGTAGCAAAGCAGAATCAGATGAAAAATGTCACAAAAGCAAAATATTTGTTATGCCAAAAAGAACAATTTCTATTATTATTATTGTTTATTAGTTATATGGGCACATTTGCAGGTCCCAGCTCAGCTTCCCAGAATGCAGTGTAATAACTGTTTTTCTCTGAATTCTGAGCTGTTTTTTTAGCTTGTTTTAGACATTCAAATGTGATCACAGAAGTACTTTTTATTTACTGTACTACTGTATGGTGGAGGACTTCTATCGCTCTTTTGCTCGCCATTTTATAAATGATTGTTGTGGTGAACTACCTACTCATAAAGTTCATAACACAGGCTGAGATCCCTCTCCATGCTGATGATAGCTAGTAAGCTTGAAACAGCTGTACATGGATAGGATACTCAGCTTGTGTTTAATCCAACCTTGGCTTTGCATTGTAAATTTAAATTGTACGTTTGTGAGTTTTCAATCTTGCAAGGTGCTTTTGGGAAAACCTTGGACACTGGATTCTAGGCTCAAAGACAGGGACCTCCATCCATTGCAACGTGTTATTGCTGCTTTTGTTTTTGCCTTGATCGTAACCCATGTATAGCACTACGGAATATGTTGGCTCGTTACAGATAAACAATAATAATAACATTGGCTGTGAAGGTGTGTAAGGGCCAACCGACATGCTACAGTTGAGCAACTCACCATCCAAACAAACCAGGGGGCTACCTGTTGTGTGTCTAAAATGACAGTACAGAGATTTATGTTGCCTATGGGGCTTCCGAACCAAACAGCTGGTCACTGTACGCATGCTGATCAGGGTTCATAGTTAGAAACGACTTCAATTTGCACAATAGTACCGAAATTGGACATCTTCTGATTGGCAGAGGGTTGTCATCTCTCATGAGTCACGTTTTCTGCTCCATTGACTGGACGGACGTTGGTGTGTCACAAGCTGGTGGCGGCAACATTATGATCTGGGGAATATTTTCTTGGCAGTGTCTGGGTCTACTCATACTTCTGGAAAGCACTCTCAAGTGATTCAGTTATATATCTATCCTTGCGATCAAATACAACCATACATGTTGACTGTCTTCCCTGGAGCAGATGGGATCTTCCAGCAGGACAATGCAACACGTCATACGGCCAGAATTGTCCGGGAGTGGTTGGCCTCCAAATTCCCCAGACTTTAACCACATTGAGCACCTGTGTGACCAGGTTTCGGATGCTCTGCAGTCTGCATGGCTCCAGATACCCTTGCCAATCTTCCAGGATCTTATTGACTCACTACCAAGCAGTCTAGCTGCTGCCCATGCTCCACACTGAGGTTATTCAGGATATTAGGTGGTGGTATTAGTGTGACTCGACGGTATATGTATATATATATATATATATATATATATATATATATATATATATATATATATATATATATTTATATATATATATATATATATATATATATATATATAAATATATATTTATTTATTTTTAATCCATTCCTATTACTAATTTGATAATGACGGTTTAAAAGATCCATTTTTTAATATACATTTTTTCCTGATAAATCTAAAAACAGAAGTTCCCAAAGGAGATGTTCAAGAAACAACAGCTAAAGAGAAATATCTCATAGGACAAATTAAATAAAAGGTTAAGAATGTTAAGTATGACATCTGATTGCTAAAGGAAAAAATGAACAGCTTCCATGAGTCCCATGATAATTATATATCTGTGATTTTGTTCCCCAAGAGACAGTGGTTAGAAACAAGAACTGGCTTAACAAATGGAAAAACAGAAGGTTGCAGATTTAAAACTGTGAATTAAAAAAAATAGGAATATAAACATGTATAAAGGAAACTAATAAACTGATTATGCTGATTCTACTTTAAATATTTTAATAATTAATATTATTGAGAATGGATCTTAAGTTAACATATAATGTTACGATGCCATAATATTTATACACAAATATAAATGAATATAAATAAAAAAATATGCACTCTCAAACTTCCCATTTATATATATATATAAATATATATATATATATATATATATATATATATATATATATATATATATATCGCGATTTTGTGGCTGAAACGAACCACAGTTAAGATTTGTGACAAAACGCGGCAGTGCACCATGAGCGGTGTGCCACATATAGACGAGTTTGTTTTGCATTGCTCAGTCATGTCCGATTCTCTGTGACCACATAGAGCGAAATACACCATGCGCTTATTCATTTGGTAATCATGGCAGATATACCGGAGTGGGTTGGATTAATAACACTACCTATTACATTAAGGGGCGCTGTCACAAATTTGCCATTGGGAATTTCAAAGAACAGGCTATGAATTTATGAAAGTGTTGCTTTGCATGAAAAACAAGTGCTGCAAGGATTGAAAATGCTCTTTAGTTCTCAGTAAAAACATTTTTTTCTCTGTATCATGTTGAACCACTTGAGGGAGTGACCAATTTTCTTCATTGGGCTCCATAACTCCACTGTACCAGTAGAATGACACAATTACTTGACACTCACTAAATATTTTATGTCTGAAAATCACATGTAAAAATTAATTGAGCAAACACATTCTGCAATTAAAAAACCTAAAATGTAAATGTTTGCAGGTAAACGCTTGCAGGTGCTCGGTCCATGTAAACTTCCTATTGATTTACTTGTAGACTTGCATACACTATTACTATTGCATGACACCTCTAATTATTAGTATGTGCTCACAAAGATCTGCAATTTGCTATTGACCAAAACTTAAATGGCATTTTGATAACTCGCTAAGGCGGTCCAAGACGATAGTGGGTGCATGTAAAGACCTTATAAAGGATGCATCTATTATCAGAGAAGGATATCTATCTGAGTAAACCCTATTTCATTTGGCTATCAGTCAACCAATTAGACTGGACATTAGTCTTCTCTCTAGTCTTCTATGATTGGTTAATATTAACCATTCAAACTGCTAAAAAGTCAATTCCATCCCTGCGACTCATTGACATTTGATTGACAGATGTTGAAGCCAATTCGAGCCCTAGAAAGTATGCATAAAAGGCAAAGCCAAAATGTATCATTCATCAATGCTAAGAAAACATTCCCCAGCCCATAACTTTTGCCGCCATCAGCTTGTGTTCTTCCAACATTGGTTGCAGAGTGTTTGTTCTCAGAGGTTTTGCGCCTAACATGCCAATGTCCGTCCAGCCAGCAGAAAACGTGACTCATCGGAGAAGGCAACCCTTTGCCAATCAGAAGAGGTCCAATTTCGGTACTGTTGTGCAAATTGAAGACATTTCTGACAATGAACTCCCGTCAGCATGGGTGCAGTAACCAGCTGTTTGCTTTGGTGCCTCATAGGCAAAAGGGTTGGCTGTATTGTCATTTTCGGCACATGTCTGGTTGCCCCCTGGTTCGATTGGATGGTGAGTTGCTCAACTATATTGTGTCGGCTGGCCCTCACACACCTTGGTAGCCAATGATCACCTCTGACATCAAAAGCACGTAGTGCTCTGCAGTTTCCACAGAGTTTATTCGCAAGGGTGCCGTTTGTACAGTCACGGTACACTTTAACCACAGCAGCACGCGAACAGTTCACAAACTGCGCAGTTTCAGAAATACTGCCACCCTTGGCCCCAAAGCCAATGATTACCCCCTTTTCAACGTTGGATAAATTGCATGTTTTACCCATGAAAGCAATGGTTGATATGTTTGAGGAATGCCTACATGTCCCCTTAAATACACAGCAAGCCAGCTCACAACATGTGCCATCCTTCATTGGCTATGAGCTGCTCAAAAGTAGGTGGTGGTCTTAATATTCTTGTGTATTTATATACTTTTTTAATCCGGGCATGTTATGTTACTCGCATGTTCTAGTGCAAGTTGAAGGTTGTTATACATGAGGCATAAAAGCCATTTCTTTCAATCCTATTTTTTTCTTCCCTTTAGTTCACCACCTATTCGCCATTAGTATTTTTACACCGAGACACTACATAAATGATACATTATCATCTAATAGTATTTCCCTACTCATTCCACTACTCTTCAGTGGTATCTTGCTTGCATTTTCCCACTCATTTAATTTTCTCCCCAATTTCATTATTTTTCCACTATCCCCAATTTCCCCATATACTTATTACTTTTCATTCCATTAAGCCCTAATGTTCCTTCAGTACACTCTCACTTTGAAGGATGACAATAAGTCATTTTTTTCTATATTGCATTTTTAATAAAAAAGACTTGATAATGGGCAAAATGTTTAAGGAAGCAAAAACTAAACATATTCTTCAAATGTTTCCTTTTTATATGCATTTTTTTCCATTGTCCCTACTGAGCCTGCTTGTGGCAAGTTCTACCACAACAGGGTGTGTCCATATACACTAATCTGCATTATATTAGGCCTAATAAAAGCACTGGCAGTTGTTGATGGTAGATTCCAATTGTGAAGATAGAACATTTTAGTTTATTCAAAGTCTCCTCCCACCTCAGGAAGTAGATCACTAAAAACTAAAATGTCCACATTCACATTATTTCAGATTAAAGTAATACATTAAAGGCTGTATTTTTTTTAACTTCTAATATAATAAATGTATTTTAAGTGTAGTTCTTCAAAAGAGACAATTTTACATTTTTGACCACAGTGGGCCTTTAATTAATGAACCCCACCCTTCATAGCCCCTTGAGTAACAATGGCCTCATGATAGAATGCAGCAGATCCGGTATCTAATTATCTCCAGAGAGGCTATATAAACCTAATCTAGACTCCATGGATTATTTAAGAAAGTGTTCAGACACAAAGATGAGCAGAAGCTGTAAACTCTTGCTATACCAAGCTCCAGCTTTCCACGACTCCCCATGGCCTTTTAGCTCCATAAGGAGTGAATTCTTGCTGGAACAGGTGACATCATCTTCCCTTGTTAATGCAAGAACACTTACTCCTCTCAGGCATCAGGGATATTTTGTGATTCAGCCACTCTAGGATTATCTCCCTATAGAGCAGAACTTTCGTTGGAAATTACCATTCATTTGGAGGTGTTTTAAGGGAATATTGGTTGACTTAATTGAATTATTTATATTTCTCTGTTTTATTTTGGATTATTAAATTATTTTAATGATATATAAACTGTTTGTCTTTGTAATATAATTGTGACCCACACTGGTCTGTCTTTTTTGTTTGCTCTTCCTTTATATACAGAAGTGTTTATACATAGACACATTGCTCAATCAGTTTTTCCATTGCATAAGAAATATGCAACTAGAGGTATCTGCTTTTCATCAGTGTTAGACACATTGATAAATACATCAAGGCAAACATAATGCAAAAACTAACTAAAAATAGAGTAATACAGCTGATTGACAAGGTTAAATAAAGATTAAATTATATTGATAATTAAAGGAGTGTTTTTAGGATATTTAACTTGTTACCCCCTAAAAGTAATTACAAATCAGTAAGAGATGTTTAAAATGTTTTCAGAACATTAGTGTACCTTGCTCTAAACTGCTCTTACAGGATGCATGGGCAAAATGTTGGCTCCTCACCCTAGCTTTCTTAAATGCTAATGTTAAAACTGTAATTGTCAATTGCTCCAATCAAAAGCGCCACACAAGAGTTTAAGTACAAATAAGGCATGTGTATACAAAGTGGGGGAGTTTACTAAAGGATTGTGGATGGATGCAATGTGCTGCAATGGGTCATGTTATTTTCTAAATATACAGAGCAATGCAGGACATCAAAAGCCATCATTGCCTGGGAGCATTTTGGGCATGCTAGGTGTATGTTTCTCTTTCCAATTATCTTTAGTATGTTAGGGGTGGCTAGCAGTAAAATCACAATTTAAATCCCAAATTTAAGTAAAATCACCAAATTTAAGTAAAATTGTGAAATAAACTAGCCAAGATGCAGCTATTCAGCATTGCAACCTTCAGCCCCACAACATGACATAACCCCAAGAATGAATAAAACTATATAGGGCACATAGATGTTATTTTAATTTTAATAGTGCTTGATGACATCTCATAAATTGGTATAACCCTTTCCTGTTACAAATGACAAACACTAAAGGAGCTCCTCACAGGAGGAGTCTTGTATGACGCGGAGGCTGCACAGGCTCCCTGGGTCAGCCCGTAGCGTCGCGTGACCCAGCGGAGCCTGTGAGGCTGACAGCCAATCAGGTGCGTCGGGGGGCGTGTCGGAAGCCCGTTTCGCGCCGTTGGTCACAGCAGCGCGGTCTCCCGACTGAAATCCCACCCACCCACCCTGTATTTTGTTGTTAAAAAATGTATAAGGAGTATTCTTTTAGAAAAAAAAAATATATATAGAAATAAATATATATTTTGGTTAAAGAATTTGGAGAAGTGGCTATTGTATGTTGTGTATTGTTAATTTATGACTTGGCGGAAGGTGAGTTGCCCGGCCCACTGGCCTAAGGGGGCGATGGCCCCACCTCACAGGGCATGCTTAAAGATAAGCATTGGGGCTTTGGGCAGGGCTCAAAGCGTGAGGTCACTGTTCGTGGCCGGGCTCCTCCCCCGGAAAGAAAGGACTAAATTAGTCATTTAAATAAGTTATGGTTGTTGTTTACATTGTTCAAAATAAAGCTGTGGCCCGTTGTTTCTCCCAACTCCAGTTGTCGTGTCTGTTATTTCATTACCTAGCCTAAATGGATCATGCATGGGTCATGTGTATCGAATGGGCATTAATGGTATGAGATCCTATTGCCTTCTCTTTTTGGTCAATAATGCGTATACTGAGTATACTGATTGGCATAAGCAGGGGTTTTGGTTTTATAGGTAGAGTACCCCACCCCATGGTCTAGAGTAGGAGTAGTGGTGGCATTAGCCCCTTAGGCATCACAGATTGTATGCTTGTGAGGTGTCAATGTTTCACGGTGCTTTAAGGAAAGCACCATGCAAACTAGATTCTAAGCTAAAAGACAGGGCCCTCCATTCTTTGCAATGTGTTACTATTGTTTTTTCTTTAAACTAAACCCATGTATAGTGCTACAGAATATGTTGGTATAATAATTATAGGGGGAAATGTTCCCCAAGGCTTCTGTTTATATTGATAAAATATGCCCTTTCCACGGCAAAGGAGTGGTCAATCACAGCTTTATGCATCCCCTATACATACACTGCGCCACATTGCATGGCCTATTTTACTAATAACTGGAGATGTGATTTGAGATTGGCACATCTCACCCTATCTTATTAAATTTTCCTACAATGACCTCAAAAACTTTTGAATGCTTTTTTTCTTACAAAAAAGTATGATTTTGGTTAATTTGCAGAATGTGTTCCGCCTTCCTCCACTCTCTTAAAAGAGGTATTTCTGATTTAGCATTAATATCATTAAAAAAATCGGTTCATCTTTATACAAGATAGCTGATTGACAAAGTTGATTTGCTACACAAAAAGTTTTGCAAGTTCTAATGGTCTGAATATGATAAAACTTCCCACATTTTCAAATGGCAGAAGCGCTGCCGGATACAAGGTAAGATTATAGGTTTGTATATTTCCATGCAACGTTTTTTTTACTTGATTAAAATTTTGTCTGAAAAAATATGCTGCCGCTGGTTCTTTAAAGTTGTTATATTTCAACATAAGATATAACATTTCCCAATGGTTTTACTGCCTTTTTACAATATGCCTAAGGAATTATTAAAAATAGAGTACACTAGACAGAATGTCTGGTCTTATTTCTTACATCCACTAGCTGTCAAGTGCAAAGAGACAGATAGTAACACAATAGCTGATAATCTTTTCATCTAAAACTGTTAACTGTACAAAAGGAAATCTATTTAAGATTTTGAAACAACAAGAATAGACTGGACGATTTGTCGAAAATAATAATGTTTAGTCAAAGAATCTTGGCACCTGAATTTATTTTACAGGAAAGCATTTTTCTGCTAAATAAAAAGGAATATTTTTAGAACTTTAGACAGCTAAAGCTTTCCACATTTCATCTCCCCAAATAAATTCTCTTTTGAAAATAAGTTCCTTTGTGCAACAAACAATTTCTGTATTTGTCCAAATATTTTAAACATCTATCTAGATAGATAAATATAGCTCGATAGATGATGCTCAGAAAATGAAACTGTATTATCAGGGACAAAACTTCAAATGAAGGGCCAAGTAAATTATCAAATATTCACATTTATGAAGTATACAACAAACTAACAAAATTAACAGCTATCTATGTCAGAGAGTCTTAATTTTTCAGAGAAAAATATTACATTCTGAGGAAATCTTTATACAAGATAGCTGATTGATTATCTCTACTCTTCGGCGCTCATTGCAGCCCTGTAAAGCCAGTCAAGTACAGGCCTTGCCATAAGTACCTTAGGCGTTCTGCACGAGCCCCTTAATGAGTGCCTTCAGCGCTCATTGCAACCCCGTAAAGCCAGTCACGTACCGGCCTTGCGATGAGCGTCTTTGTCGCTCATTGTGAGCCCAGCAATGAGCGCCTTTGTCGCTCATTGTAGCCCCCGTTAAACCGTAACTTTCGGGCTCATTGCCCAAGCCCATCAAATTTAACATTGCGTGACGACAACTCGCAATTACCACAACTATTATATGTGATAATCAGTAATTGATTAGCAGAATACGTGACAGAAAGAGAAGGTTGAGGAACATGCCTTCATGGTCGTTAGATTGGGCTATTAAGACCTAGAGAGACAAGATCAGAGCACTTTTTGGATAGACTTCAACATCTCATCTCAACAGCAATCCAAATTGAACATCAATTGCAGAAATATTCAACAGGACCATACATGTACACACTCTGTAGCCAGCCATTAGTATGTCAACATTAATACAAAATTATATTCATTGCGGAGTGTGGATGAGGAGGACTTAGGGCAGTGCTTCTCAATCCTTTCCTCAGGAGCCATCAGGCAGGCCCTGATTTATGGCAGACAATAAATGAGGCAAATAGTATTCAACAGGTGGTGGAGCCTCAAATTGATTCACATGTGTATTCACACAATGTTTCATACAAATGGTCTGTGTGGTGGGTCCTGGGGAGAGGTTTGACAACCACTTACATGGGGGACGTTCACACCTATTTTCTCCTTCTGAGCTCTGGGCCCACACCTTCTGGAACCACACGATTTCTCCCTCTTTCATGGCCAGGAGGTGTTGGATTGAGGGGTGCATCCAACTGTGGTGGCTGTGTTGCAGCTGTTGTTGGCGGTAAGGGGTGAGATGAGGAGGCTGCAGGCTCTGGCTGTGGTGGTGGTGGCGCCTGTGGAATGGAAGGACCGAGTGTAGGCACGTGGGCTTCAGCCAACAGCACCAGCCGCGCCAAGTGATGTGTCTGGGCTTGTCTGTCCCTATGAGCCATTTGCTCGTACCTCTCTATCTGAAGATTATGCCTCCTCACTTCACCATGTATTGCTCGGATGCTTTCCGCCTGCCCGGTAGCAATTTCATTCTGATGTGCCAGCTGAGCTGTCGGACTGCTCCGATCTCGCACTCATCAGCTAAGGGGAAGTGCTGATATATGTCACTCAAGGTGCCTGGTGCGGGGACGTGAGTTCCGTCTCCGGACGATGTTGGAATCTGGATGTGCTGTGGTGAGGCCAGAGGTGTTGCCCGTTGTGATGGTGTACCCCGTAGGGTTAGGGATTTTGTTGCCAGTAGGCATTCTGTTGCCAATGAAGATGGTGCTGTTGCCCATCCGTATGGTGTTGGACCGGTCTGTTGGGGCAACAATGGCTGTGATATCAGCAGCTGCGACAACAACTGGGGCAACAATGGCTGTGACATCTGCTGGGGCAACAATGGCTGCACCACTGTTTTGGTTTTAATTTGGAATATTTCCCATTTTACAAACTATCACACATGCACCGCACCTCGGCATAGACATTAATAGTCCTTGCCCGCGAGCGGGACCAGGGGCATCTGGCCTTATGCTGGGCCAACAATGGCTGCACCAACTACTGGGACAACTTATAGGGCAACCACTGCTGTGGCAACATCTGTTGTGGCCCGGTCAGGAGTGGGAGGGGATTGGGTCCAGCACACATATTTGCTTGAATGTCACCAGTTGGCAGTAGTGGGCTTGTTGAGAGTGGTCACTATGAGCTCGACAGCCCTGCAGATGGTTGGTGGCTCATTGAACTTCCAGTAATTTGAAAGGACTGGGAACGTGCCCGTGATGCATGTGAGGGCCTATGGGGTAATTTCCACAATGGTCTTGCTGCTGATGGTCTAGCCTACTGTGATGGGCCCGGGACCTTGGCTTCCTCCACCGCCTCTTGCATTGGTGATAGTGGTGCCTCTGGAGGAGCCACCACCTGTGTCTCTGCGGGCAAGGTATGGCTTCTGGGTACTGAAATCAGAGGACAATAGTATTTGAGTATTGATTCTCAGAACAATTGTTTGCTATGTGTTTCCATATCCCTGACATCATGGTCACTTGTAAATGGCTGTGGCGATTGTTACCCACATATAAACACTGAGCTGTATCATGATCATTGTGGATCATGGCTTATACCAATATATATATATATATATATATATATATATATATATATATATATATATAGCTGGTGCGGTGTGCCATCTGCAGTTCATTAGGACACATGCTCATCTGAATCTGCTGTGCAGTGTGTGAGACTGACCAATGTGTGACCAATGCTCAGAAATGGGTGTTAACATGCTTATGAGACGTGGTCCGGGTTAGGCTAGTACATGACAAGCACACGCAGTCCCTCAGAGTCTGTATCTGAATATGCTGCAGTGTGCACACCCATACATGGACTCTCTATTGGATGTAAAATCATTGTGGATCTACAGATGTACCTCGTTTAACGCTGGGGATAGCTTCCAAGCTGTTGAAGTGTTAAGCGACACAGCTTTAAACAATGCAGTGTAACATGGGGAAGATATGGATTGGGGAACTCATTACACAATATATACAATTGCAATTGATATTTATACTGTTTTGTTTTATATTAACTTTCAACACACAGCAAACATAACACTAACACAAACTGCATTGGCAACTGCTATTCAGAATCCATTTTCAACTACAGGTATTGTACTGACATTTCATTGATAACAATTAGGATGATAATATGATAATATAATATGTTATAATATTTCCATGGTAATTAATGCCCCATATATCTGTAGTCAGAACCAGAAATCTTACAGTGCTATTGTATGTCAGTTATCTATGTGTGTGGAAAAAGCAAGAGGAGTGGGAATGTTTAATTCTCACTTACAGGGGCCTAAGCGATTCGTAAAGGAATGGTTTCGAAGATGCATAAACTCTTACAGAATATCACAAAACCAATAGATAATAAAGTATGCAATCTACAACACCTTAATGATTTCACGTATATACACGAACGGTGAGAGAGTTCAAAAGCTACCTCCAAACAGAGGTGAAAAATGTGCGTATTTCTCATTTTACGAACTATCACGCATGCACCACACCTCGGCATAGACATTAATATTCCTTTCCGGGAGAGGGACCAGGGGCATCTGGCCTTGTGCTATAAATGCGATACCAATCGATGAGAAGGACTTCCGGCGAATCGTGCCACACAGGACCCCACACAAGAATGTACGGATTGTGAAGTAGAACCACATACGTTCCTTGAATACCTCATATGCCTGAGGTCTCCTCAGGTGAGAGACAAATCTTTGGAGCAGCGAAAATCAGATACAGAATAAGGTGAAGTAATCTGCACCAGGAGTTCTCTTTGCGCTCTCTCCTCTACCCATTTCGTTTTCCAGATATCTATGTGTGTGGGGTTCATGTGTGTATATGAGGTGCATTTGATGCATATGATACTCACTTTACAGGGCTTCCTGAAAGCCAGTTTCCAACCGTCCTGGAAGGCCCACTACTTCTGCTGGCTCCAAAGACTCCTTGATATTCTGACCCATCCACAGTATGTGACGTTCAGTGGTGGGGCACCACTTATCCCACGGGCTGCTCTGGCCTTTGCTACCATCTTCTTCTTATTAACCCTTATCCAGCAGTATCTGAACATCACAGTTTGCAACCCCTAATGAAGCCACAGCTGCAGTTACCTCACTCCAGGCATGTGCCTTAACGCCAGACCTCACATCCCTACCACCATGGATGATGCTATGGCAGGCTTGGACTTCCCCGAGGAGGGTTTCTGTCTCCTCTTGGCTATAATTGTGGGCCCTCTGCTTTGGCACAACCTCTTGCTCTGCCAACTGTGCCTGGGGTTCCTGGCCTCCCTGTTCTCTCCCTGGGGCCTGCCCCTCATCCCCACTACCTCCCCCTGGGATCAGGCCCCTGATCCTCTGCTCCTACTCCTTGTGTGCCTACATCCGGGGACACATCCCTACCCCCTCCTACTCTCCTCCACCTGTACCTACCCTCCCTGGCCTGCTGCCTCGTCTCCCCCTCTCATACCTCTATCGCCCCCTCTCTTCTCCTCTCTCTCCTCACTATCCTCCTCTCCACACTCTCCTCCTTCTCCAGTGTTTCTCTATCTAGCACTCTTTATTTCTCTCTCTAACACTCTCTATTTGTCTCTTTGGCACTCTCTATCTCTCACTCTAACACTCTCTATCTCTCTCTCTAACACTCTCTATTTCGCTCTCTGGCGCTCTCTATCTCTCTCTCTAACACTCTCTATTTCTCTCTTTAGCACTCTCTATATCTCTCTCTAATAATCTCTATTTCTCTCTTTGGCATTCTCTCTAACACTCTCTATTACTCTCTCTAGCACTCTCACTCGCTCTCTCTAACACTCTCTATTTCTCTCCTTGGCACTTTCACTTGCTCTCTCTTATACTCTCTATCTCTCTCTAATACTGTCTATCTCTCCCTCTCTCTATATATCTCTCTCAAAAACCCACCAACGCCTAGACCTGTGTGTTGACTTTCTCAGCTACAGCACAGTCAAAGAATTACTGTTTTCGCAGTCTTTTAAACCGGTTTCTGCGGCGTTGATTGTCGTCCTCCGCTTCCTATTAGTTAATTAACCTGTAACAGGATCACAACTTACGGCCTTGACTGATTTTGGTGCACTGCATCGGATCGGATACCCGGAAGAGTTACAGTTAAATACAGGCTTTACTGGCTTAAGGCTTCGGCTCGTAACTCGCGCCCTTGCTCAATTGAATAGCATCGCAATTGGAGACGAATGGGAGTTGGAGAAGAATGCAATTGAATGTGGCTCATATTGCGTAAAAAAGCTGCAAAATGTAAATCTTATATTTCTTTTTGAAGTTCTAAATACATTTTACCCAGTATCACGTTTAGTTAATCAAAAGACCATATGGAAAAGAATTGACCACAGTTGTCCTTTATGCTCTATCCATATGCTGTAGATTAACACATGTAGAATGAAAATAGATTAGATGTGAGAATGGGCTTGGTTACAGTAATGTTATTAGTTCACAAAGTAGTACTTTTCTTTACTGATCTAATTATTGGTACAAAGACAGGATCACAGATGTAAGCAATCCTAAAACGTACCCCCTTCCTTTAGTTGCTTTACAAAAAGAAAAAAAAAATTGGATATTGGAAATAAAGAATTTATTTGAGTTGTGCTTTTTTGACAATCTGTCTTTTTGTTACTGTTGACAGAATGCCACTAATTGGCCAATAAAATTCCCATCTATAATGTAAAAGGAAAGTAATTAAATCTGCTTGATGACGTGCAATTTTCATTCCTTCTTGTGTCGAAATATCATTGCATATTTAAAAATACATCCCTAAAAAAAAAGTGATGCAAAAGTTGGAACTCTATCTTGCAAACTGTAATTGTAAAGTGCCATCTGCAGAGGGTGTAAGTGATTTCTCTATAGGCATCCATCCATTACCATGACATACCCTAATAAGAGTTTGTCAAATGAAGGTCCTGCCACTGTTGCTAATACAGCCTGGAGACAATTATTCATCAGGAAATATTTTTTAATATTTAAAACATGGCCTGTCAGACACAGGTTCTTTTAGTACTTCCAGGTAAGTTTAATTTGTATTTGATTTCCTCAATGATATTTTAAAGTAATTACAGGTAACATTGCATGATTAATTTAATTCTAGTTTAATGTGAATTTTATAGAATGCTGTATTTGCAAAATATGGCCAGATAAATGGTGTCTTCAACGTAAATACAACATTACTATAGTATTATGAAATTCAAAGCAGAAGGAGAAAGTGTCATGGGAATATGCAATGTTTGTCTTTTCATGTTTTAATAAGCACTTTTTTTCAGTAGTGCTCTGAGGGTATAAACAGAAGCTATTTCAGAAAGCAAATATCTCTATGCTAACAGAGCAGCAAAAAGGAAAGGGGTATGTAGGTCACACAGCTTTATCGCTTGAGGGATTCTTCATCCCATAGTCAAGATGAACCTGGCTCAAAGTATTCTTATACGTTATTTTTGTCAAGCCTCCCACAGTTTAGCAAACTTGATAAACATGAAGCCACCTTCATTTTGTTAATTTTCCATAAGTGAATTTAATTCTTTTTGGTATTCAAATACTTTTTGATATAGTAGCTATAATGCAATAATTTTGTAAAAAAATTTTTTTAAATGTTTTGCAGTGCTAGTTTTCTCAAAAACCAACAAGGAAAGGGCCAAATGTGGCTGGAAATTAACAGCACTATAAACAAGAAAACTACTTTTTTACTATATTTCCATGCCATCTCCACTCCTTTTTACATTTTGCCCATTCTTTCCTTCTTCTCTTAGTCTTAGTCTCCACATTGTTATTTTTTTCTTTTTTCTCTCTTTATTCCTGTTGCCCCTACCCCATTTCCAAACCCTTCTCTGATTCCATCTTGTCTTTTATCAATTATGACCTCCTTCTGTCCCCCTTAATTATCTTCAGTTTGCATACTTCCCACACACCATATTTCTTTCTTTCTTTGTAGCCCTTACTCTTCCATAACTTGTACATAAAAGGACCACTGTGGTCAAAAAACAAAAATACCCCCCTTTTAAAGTAGTGCACTTAAAAATATGTCACATAAAAACGTGAAGGGTGTGTTTTTGTTTTTTTTTTTGCTTTTTTTTTAACTACATTTTGTACATTATCAAGTTTTGTTATTCAAAATACCATATAGGAAAAATCTGACCATATTTTCATTGTTTATAAATTGTCACATGCTGCAGATTGTTTAAATCCAACCCAAGACTGTATGATAACAATCTGTATGATGACAATAAGATTAGACAATTTTTGAAGTTTCCATTGGTCATTGAAATAGTTACATCAATAGTCATGGAAAAAAGGTGTATACAAGCCATGGGGTATGTGAGGGAGAAAGAGTTAGGGGTAAGTAAGGGCTTTAGCGCCATTATCCAAAGCCAGAAATCTAGAAATATTCATAGATAGAACTATGACATTTTTTGATTCAGTGGATTCCTTATACACTGAAAGTGTGTCAAATGTAAAGGAAACTGATTTTTTGAAATGCAGACTTGTTAACACGTTTATATTAGATAAAAATTTCCATTACAGTCCACTTGTTAGCAAAATTCACATAAACCACATTGTTTTAAATGAATAATGCCTGAAATCCGACATAACAGAGAAAACACAACTGAACTGTGGGCAGAACGTTACAATTTCTCACACTACATCAATTCAATTCGTAAATATATAGAAAGAAAAATGCAAATTCTTTTATGGAGTACCATTTTTCTTGGGAAGAATTCAGCAGTGTGTGGAGATAACAAATGTATTGTAACAGTAACATGATCAAATAAACAAAATTGATAGTTTATTATTGTCTTTCTAAAATTTGCAAAAAAAATAATAATCTACCCGGCTGTTTTTCGATCTTTGTTTTTAATTGGAAAACCAATTTTGATGTAAAACATCAAAATTGAGTCAATATCAAATATAAAAAAATGATGCTTTTGATGATGGATGCTAAAACAATGCCATTAAGCGCTTTCACTTTATTGTAATTTTAATAACACATATTTTTCAGTGTTTATTCTACATTAGGGTCTATGAACTAAATAATGTAATGTTTTCATATTCAGGTTTAAAATTAAAAACAAGTCAAATATATCGTTAGGAAGCTGGCTCTACAGAGATTATACCATCACAAGCAATCGGGAGATAGAAGGTAAAGTGTTTGAGAATTCTTAAAGACAAGAGTTATTGACATACCGTAGATAACATTTCTTGACTGATTTTGCACTTGATTGTAACAGCCACAGTCACCAGATTCACTAGGTCTTACTTATTATATTAAGGTTCCTCAAGAGACATTAAGTTTCCTTTCAATCCACTTCCTTACTTATATAGACATGGGAAACAAAACTTTTTGTATTTAATAGGAAGTCATTAAACTTCTCTGCACCATACTCTAGAAGTGTTAAAACAAATAGAAAACGTGTTGAAGTTATTTTTTCCATTTTGTTTAAAATTACTCCCATGGTTGCTTTTACGGCGTTCAAACTGTTGGTTTAACTTGATTCTAAGCAGGTGTCTTTGCACCACAAGATACTATGAGCTTCCTTCAGATGCTGAATGGACAATGAAAAACAAGGTACTTCTAAATTTTTATATTTGTCTTTACTACTATATAAAGAACACATTTCTTTTCGCTTTCAGTTATTGTTTGCAGCAGTCAGAGTATACCCATTTACAAGGAGCTTGTATTTGTTGGTCTTTGTATAGACTATCTAAAGATATGCAGGCAGTTGAATGAATCTCTAGTTTAAATAAAAGCTCTTGAGAAAGTATGACATTTCAGTACAATGTTTTATTTAAAAAACTAAAAATGAATTTTCAATTTATTTTTGGTATTGGCCATACACCGACACCCACCCCCCAGAAATAGGTGCCTATTTAAAAAAGATAATTTTTACTGAAGAGGTGGCAGTGTGGAGCAGTTCAGCATGCTGGCATGTGTATCAGGGAAGAAGGTAAGAGAGCAAGGGCTTCAAAATGACAGCAAAGTACAGGGGGGTGGGTTCTGTGAGGGAGAGCAAAGGAAATAGGGATGGGAGCTATGTGATTTGGGTGCTGAGAGGGGTTAGGTGCTGTGTTAGGGATGGATGCTAAGATGGGTGAGTGCTGTGTGCTTTGCATAGGCAGGAAGAAAGAGAAGAGTTGCAGCTATGGAAAGGGGCATAGGGGGAACAGCAATGGTAAATTGGTCATGGAGAGGAGATTTGATGTTATCACAAGGGGTCTTGGAAAGGGACACTAAGGGAATTTGTACCAGGGGCAGCAGAGCAAATACATTTTTACAACCCCTATTGGGGGGTGGGGGGTTGGAAATATTTATTTTTGCACCAGAGCCCTTCATTCTCTAGCTCCACCACTAGATCTCGCTAAATATTATAAATCTTTTAATGGTGGATTTTAATAATAAAATTCTCATGTCCCAGTAGCAAAGGTAGTGGGAAAACAAAGCTTATATCAGTGATACCTAACCTTCTCCTCCTGGACCCCATGACAGGCCATAATTTATGCTTAAATCAGACAGGCTCCAAGGCCTGTTGAATATTAATTGCCTCTCCTCTGTTCATATTAAACGTAAATCATGGCCTGTCCGATGTCCTTAAGGGGAGGGAATCCCTGCCGTAGACAATAATTGAGAAGGCTGGGAATCTGCAAATATAAGCATTGCAGGCTCCGTCTTTATCATTGGAAAGTTCAGCAAATCTAGCTCAATGAAAAATATTTATAGTTCATTTTATATTATGGGAACATATTTTATAGCATTGACTTTTCTTACAGTTGAGACGAAAAAGTAAAGGACATGATATCAACGTAGCACATTTCATTGTTTAAATTCTACTGAAGACAGCACATTTTTACTCAAGGGATTCCACGGACTGACTGCAACCTTACGATAACCACACTGCAAAAAAGATAGCAATATTGACTTATATGCTTCTACCTCTGGGAGCAGAAGAAGTATAAAACATTGAATAGCAAGATGGAATACTCACTGACCAAAGCCTTAAACGTATGTTATTGCTTTTAGATAGTATCACTTTTCTGCTGCCTGCTTCCCAAAGTTCCAGTTAAATATTTGCGTCTTATTTAGGTGTCTGTATTTTGACAAGATGAGTTATGAGTCAATCAAATACTTTTGCTCACTTATTGTACTATCTGAAGCAGCTAAAACAAAAAATTGTATGACCTCTTGAAAGTATTATACTAACAGGCCCTGCTTCCATTTTTTGTAAATTTCTCTGAAATTACTTTTTACAGAAAAATGCTAAAAGTAAGGTCATTGTGAGCCATAGTTGTTGAAATATATATATATTAATTGTTTTTTTTATTCAGGACAGACACAATAGTACATAGGAATACATTGGAAGCTCCTTAGATCGTTCTATAAATAAATACATTATATACCAATGTGTTACAGCATCCATAAAGATTTGTTTTACTAGCTAATAACCCTGATAAATTTAATTAAAACAAAGTAACTGCTAGTCTATTTAATCTGTCTGTCTACTCCATTTTCCAAACTTTTCCTCAATGCTTTTATTTCATACATCCATTTATTAATGTTACTCTAGTATCGTTATCTTAATTTTCTACTAAATCATATCAACCTAGGAATTTAAGCTATTTTACTTGAGGTCTTCTTTGTATAACACACAGTTGGATTATTTAACTTTCAAATTTTAAAAAATATATATATAAATGGATTGATTTATCAGCTAAATAGATACCAATTTTATATTAGCACACTAACCTACCTCCATCTTCCCGTCTCAGGGTCATCTTCCCCCGGTCATCGGCTCCCACCCCACACATCTCTTAAGTTAATGATCGATAAGTGATATGCCTGTGTATTCCCCCCACGGACCCCATATATTTAGAAATGGAGGGATTGTGTCTGCTATAGAGTGTGACATGCGTTCGTTAATTGCAATATAATTTATTTTGGATTTAATAACTGCAAATTCTAGTGTCCTTGATTTCCAATTCCTTGCTATGTGGCTTTTGGTTGCGAGGAGTAGGAATTGTAATAACTTATTTTGTGACTTTGAAAGGGTCAATTATGTCCTCCCTAGTAGGCAAATCTCTACTGTAAGTTGTATTTTCTGTGAAAATAGGGTATTTTTTTAAAGAGAATCCAACATCCAACATTATTTTAAGATTTTTTTTGCATTCTTCAGTCATTTCTGACTCTCCATTACCTCATGGACCGTAACACATCAGGACATCTTTATGTCCATGGTCATGCTGATTCACTTGGTATTTATGGCAGAGATACTGGAGTGGGTTGCAAGTTCCTTGTCCAGTGGGCCCCAGCATACAGCTTCTGGTATTCCCATCCAAGTTCTGACTGTCCCCAACCCTGCATGACTTAAGGGTGGTGTGACCTCTTGGTTCCCTGACTGGGAATCAAACTCAGGTTGCAGTGGTGAAAGCACCAAATCCTAACTACTGGACCACTAGTGAACCCATTTTAATATTACATACAACTAAAAAGGAAGCATCACAGGGTTTTGCAACATGCTTCATAGTCCTTTGATGAAAGATCATAGTCCTTTTGAAAGATTGAGCTATTTTCAACAGGGTGGGTCTCTGTAGAATGTTTAGATTTGCAAGTAATATTCTGGATTCAGAGTCACTTCTCACTTGTTGAATAGTTAAGCGAAAACAAATGTTGGTACCCAGGATGGAATAGGTGCATATAATTGATAATGATTGGTCCTTGTCCTCCTTAGCCATCATCCTCCTCACCTTGGCCCTGATAACGTTGAACCGGTGCTTGACAGACCTCACATCCCTTGGTGCTGTGCCTACTGCTGTCACCTCAGCCACTACCTCCTTCCATGCTTGAGCGCTAGGACCTGGTCTAACTTTCCTCCCCCTGGAAGAACCACAGGGTGGCCACAGATAGCACCGAGGAGGACCACATTCTCCCAGTGTGAGTAATTGTGGGCCCTGTGCTTGTCCTTAGCCTCTTGCCCTCCCCGCTGTGGACGGGGATCCTTGCCTCCCTGACCTGTCCCTGAACAACCACCCCCCGGGATCAGGCCCCTTCCCCTCTGTCCCTCTTCTAAGTGTGCCTGATGCTAGGGCCACCCTGCCACCACCTGCTCTAGCCTTCCCTCCTGCTCCTCCTGCTCCCCCTCCTCCTGCTCCTCCGCAACCTCCACCACTCCTTTCCTCCTCCGCACCACTCCTCTCCTCCCCACCACTTCTCTCCTCCTCCCCACCACTACTCCCCATTGCCACCTCTCTCTGCTCTCCCCTCCTAAATGTTTAATCAAGGATTACGTGTAAAATATTAAATAGTAGAAGATAAATTAACAAAACCGCAAATGACTGCTCTCAAATATCTCCTGCTCTCACTCTCAAAAACCACCAACTCTGTGACCTGAATGCTACTTCGAAAGAAAATACAACACTGATTGCGGCTCGGCCAGCCCCTTAACAGCTTGCGTGCGACTTCATGACTAATCTATTGTATTAGTCATGAATGGGTAGGTATCTCAGATGCTGATGTTGGAAGCACTTGCACTCTGAATTGCAAGCTTTCATAAGAAACCATTGAAAGCTCATTAAGACCTTAGGTTCTCTACCCATCTCCAAACAGCCGAAATTGGGATTGTGGCTCCAATCGCCACCTGCAATAGTTAAAAAGCATGCAAGCCACAAATCTGCTTTTCACTAGCACACAAATCTGCTTTTCACTATTGTGCCACTATTTTATAGATTCTGATCACTTAACATTAATCTATAGTAATAACAAAATTTAAATAAAACGTCATTGTGACGTCTGATGTCAGATGACAGACAGAGACTATTCAGCAAAGACTAAAATGTTATTTAAAGTGGTGTAAAAGAGAACCCAATTGTATGTTAAAATTATCTATTTTTATTAATTAAACTAATAACAGCCACATTTCTGTTTACATACAAAGTGTAGCCTGCCTACTGGCTGTTGCATGATTAATAACAGATAGGCGAGCGCATGTTGAACTCAGGACGGCACTAACCAGTTAACCAATAACGGACCTGTTTAGGTGATCACAGCATTCCAAGCTCTGCATAGACAGATTTGTACACAGAACTGTAGCTGCAGGTCTAGCAGTGGGTAGTCAGAGACACATGTAAACACAGATTTTATTTGCTTTGATTTCTCAGTGAAAAATGCACATATTTCAAAAATATGTTCCAAGATAAACAACATGTGCGGACACCTAGCAGTGAAGGCTCCGTGAACACAAAGGAATGCAGCAGGAGATCTTAACCCCCAACTGTACACTTTAGCTGATTCCAGCAGACCTTTATCTGCACAAATAAATTTGTAAAGGGTTAACTCTCTTTCTCCTCTGCACGGAGCTGTTGCTGTGAGTCTGTTTACGGGCACTGCCATTGACTCATATAAACAAACAATTCATTTATGATTTTTTTTCTGTAGAAAAAGGCACCTATTTAAAAATACTAAAAGTATTTAAACTAACTGGCCCTTTAATTGCCCTTTAATAACCAGACGATCTACAAAATAATAACCAAACCAGTTACAATTAAGTCTGTAGACATTACCAAGGCAGTAGCAATGTTGCTTTATCAAGAAAAATCACAGCCTTTATGAACTTTACAATGTTTCAATTGTGATCTAACTTATTCAGCTAATTAATTGGATGTGTAAGACATTTCTAGGCAATTAAGGATATAGACGCTGAAGAATCGAAACCTAGTATTTTCGGAAGACTTAGACCAAACAACAAACAAGTCTAATATAGAATTTATGAGCTCAAATAAGTACTTTATATAGACCTCTAGTCTTGTATAAATGATACATGCCAATACAGAAATAGGTCACCATATGCTATGATTGTTTATGGGCTGTGAATTAACTGTTCTGTAATTCTGTTACAATTTATAAATATCACTATAAATTAAAGTGAATCAGTTTGCTGTTTTGGTTACAGCTTATAACACTGCTATAAGAGTTAATTAACACCATTTTGGTGTGCTTTGTATCTATATATTTCTATTAAGTATTTGCATGGGAATCTTTGAAAAAGTATTCCCCCCTTAGTATTTTTCATGTTTTGCTGTCTCACAACCTGGCATTAACATGGATTGTTTGAGGATTTGCATCATTTAATTTACAGAACATGCCCACAACTTTGAGTTTTTTATTATTGTGATGCAAATGGACAAAATAACAGAAAAAAGTCAATGTGCATAACTATTCACCCCCTAAAGTCAATACTTTGTAGAGCCACCTTTTGCGGTAATCACAGCTCCAAGTCGCTTTGGGTAAGTCTCTATGAGCTTGCCACATCTTACCACTCAGATTTTTGCCCATTCCTCCTTGCAAAACTGCACCAGCTCCTTCAAGTTGGATGGTTTGCACTTGTGAACAGCAATCTTTAAGTTTGACCACAGATTTTCTATTGGATTGAGGTCTGTTCTTTGATTAGGCCATTCCAACACATTTACATGTTTCCCCTTAAACCACTCAAGTGTTGCTTTAGCAGTGTGTTTGGGGTCATTGTCCTGCTGGAAGGTGAACCTCCGTCCTAGCCTCAAATCACGCACAGAGCGGTACAGGTTTTGCTCAAGAATATCCCTGCATTTAGCACTATCCATATTTCCCTCAACTCTGACCAGTTTCCCAGTCCCGGCTGCTGGTGGTGTTTTTTGGGTGATGTGATGTGTTGGGTTTGCTCCAGACATCGCATATTCTTTGATAACCGAAAATTTGAATTTGAATTTTATCAGACCAGAGCTTCTTCCTCCATACATTTTGGGAGTCTCCCACATGCCTTCACAAACTCACAAACTCAAAACGTGCCATTTTTTTTTGTTGATGAATGTAATTTACGGCTTATTGTCGTCCTATGTACAGATACTCCAGGGTCTCCTGTGGAACTCTGCAGCTCCTCCAGGGTTACCTTAGGTCTCTGTGCTGCTTCTCTGATTAATGTCTCCCTTGCCCGGTCTGTGAGTTTTGGTGGGCGAACGTCTTTTGGCAGGTTTGCTGTTGTGTCATGTTCTTTCCATTTGGTAATGATAGATTTGATGGTGCTCCTGGGGATCATCAAAGATTTGGACATTTTTTTTATAAACTAACCCTGTGTAATGATATGGAATCACAAGGTTGTGGAGACCAGCAGCCAAGGTCAGCAATAATCCAGTTCAGCAATTTGTAGGTGAAACAGGAACAAGCTTTATTGAAGTGATCAGAAACCACACAATAATCTGGCAAGGATACAGAGACAGGAAGTGCCTTATATAGGCCAAGAACCAGACAGCTGACCAGACACAGCTAAAGAGAGTTGTCACTGATTGCATTGCTTTTAGAGTCAAGGTATCAGATCTCAGGCAAATCTGCAAGAGGCAGGCTGGCGCAGTGGTAGGGAAGAGGTATAGCAGCCTGGGGACCAGGGTTCAAAACCCAGCAGAGTCAATTCCTCACATTACCCCCGCCTCTATAGGTGCAGCCTCTGGATGCCCTATTACCTGGTTTAGCAGGGTACTGCACATGAAAAGACCGAAGGAGATCAGGAGCGCAAATATTGTCCACTGGTTCCCACGAACTCTCCTCCTCACCATAGCCTTTCCAGCGAACCAGATACTGAAGCTTGTTACGGAAGATCCTGGAGTCAAGAATTTTTTCCACTTCGTACTCATCCTCACCATCCACGAGGACTGGAGGTCGGGCAGGCAGGGCTCGGCCAGGGAAAGTATTTTCATGAAAAGGTTTAAGCAGTGCAACGTGAAACACTGGATGTATTTTCATGGAATTCGGGAGTTGCAAACGAAAAGGGACAGCATTGATCTGAGCAATGATCTCAAAAGGTCCCATGAACCTTTGACCCAATTTATGAGAAGGAATCCGAAGCTTAAGATTCTTTGTTGACAGCCACACCTTGTCACCAACGTGAAAGACTGGGGCCTCCTTTCTATGCCTATCAGCAGCTCTTTTGTAACATTCCTGAGCCTCCAAAAGAGTCTCTTTCAACAGTGCTTGGGAATCACGTAAGGCGGTTAGCCAGTCAGTGACAGCAGGAATGGAAGTAGTAATTGGGATACTGACTAGAAAGGTCGGATGGTAACCATAGTTGGCAAAAAATGGGCTCAAAGAAGTGGAGCAGTGTTGGGCATTGTTATAGGCAAACTCCGCCGTGGGTAGAAAATCCAGCCAGTCATCCTGTAGGTAACTAATATAGCACCGCAAATATTGCTCCAAAGTCTGGTTGGTTCGCTCAGTCTGTCCATTACTTTGCGGATGAAAAGCTGATGACAGATTTACATTAATACATGGATTAGAACAAAAATGCTTCCAAAAACGAGATGTAAACTGCACTCCCCTGTCAGAAACTACTTCATCAGGCACTCCATGCAAGCGAAATATTTCCCGAATAACCAGGTCAGCCGTCTGTTTAGCTGAAGGGAGACCACGAGCTGGTATGAAATGACCCATCTTAGTTAACCTGTCCACAACAACAAGAATGGTAGTGTGTTCCTTAGAGGGAGGTAGTTCCACAATAAAGTCCATGGATATAGATCCCCAGGGACGATGAGGAATCGGAAGAGGCTGAAGCAAGCCAACAGGGGATGAGCGAGGAGTCTTATGTCTGGCACATACATCACAAGAGGACACATACTTCTTAACATCCTCATGATACTTCGGCCACCAAAAGGATCGGGCAAGTAGGTCCTGCGTCTTTCGGATTCCTGGATGACCTGCTGGTTTTGAGTCATGGTAGAGACGTAAAAGGTCCAGTCGCACTGACTCGGGAGCAAACAGACGTTGTTGAAAAATCCAAAACCCATTAAGCATCGTCTTATGGAGGTCATGAGGAGGATCACGAAGAACTGGGTCTTCAGCGTAGCCCTTTTTAATGTGAGACATCAGATCAGAAGGAAATGTAACTCCTATAAATATATCCTCCGGCAAGATGGTGGTCTTGGTTACGGTAGTATGGAGGGGGTCAGCTATTCTAGACAAGGCATCCGCCTTACCATTCTTGGAGCCAGGACGGTATGTAACCAAAAAATTAAACCTCGAGAAGAATAGGGACCAGCGTGCTTGTCTGGCTGACAGTCTCTTTGCTGATCGAATACATTCCAGATTTTTGTGATCTGTGAGGACAGTAATTGGATGGGTAGCTCCCTCCAAGAGATGTCTCCATTCGGTGAAGGCAGCTTTTATAGCCAAAAGTTCTTTATTCCCTATGTCATAGTTTCTTTCTGCTGGCACCATCTGGCGGGAATAGAAGGCACACGGATGTAACAGCATCTTAGGTCCAGTCCTTTGAGACAGTATAGCACCAACAGCTGAATCAGAAGCATCAACTTCCACAATAAATGGTAATTCCGGCTGAGGATGTACCAGGACAGGGGCAGAGGTAAACAGAGTTTTCAATCGGGAAAATGCGGTATCCGCCTTATCGGACCACTGAAAAGGAGTCCCTTTACGTGTGAGTTCAGTGATCGGTGTAATAACGGCAGAGAAATTCTTAATGAAACGCCTGTAAAAATTGGCAAACCCCACAAATCTCTGAACATCTTTTTCATTCTTGGGGATGGGCCAGTCCAGCACAGCTTTAATTTTACTTGCGTCCATACTTAAACCTTTGGGAGTTATTACATACCCCAGGAATTGAATTTCTGTTTGTTTAAACTCACATTTTTCTAGTTTAATGTATAGGCGGTGAGTACGAAGGCGCTCTAGAACTATACGGACCTGTTTTCTGTGGTTTTCAAGATTATCAGAGAATATTAGGATATCATCCAAATATGCCACAACAAACTGATCCAGGAGATCTCGTAGTACATCATTGATAAGATGCTGGAAAGTTGCAGGGGCATTACACAGCCCAAAAGGCATTACTAGATATTCGTAATGCCCGTACCTGGTTCTGAAAGCTGTTTTCCATTCATCATTGGGTCTTATGCGAACCAGATTGTATGCCCCCCGAAGATCAAGCTTCGTAAATATTTTAGCTGAGCGAAGTCTCTCCAAAAGTTCAGGAATCAGAGGCAAGGGGTAGCGGTTTTTAACAGTGATGTTATTAATGTCCCTGTAATCAACGCATGGCCGTAGGCTGCCATCTTTCTTTTCTACAAAGAAAATAGGAGCTCCTGCTGGAGAAGTAGATGGTCGAATAAAGCCTTTGGCAAGATTTTCTTGTAGGTATTCACGAAGAGCTTTCAATTCAGGCTCAGAAAGGGAATATATACCGCCAAATGGGATAGTAGCCCCAGGCAACAGCTCTATTGGGCAATCATAAGGCCTGGGTGGTGGAAGCAGATCAGCATTCTTCTTATCACAGACATCTGCAAAATCCCGATATTGTAGAGGAAGCTTAGTCAAGTTTGTAGCAACCATTTCATTAATTGTTGTGGCAACAGGTGTTACCTTAGAGGGTTGACAATTCATTAAGCAGTGTTCTGAAGGAAAGGACAAAGTTCTGATCTTCCAATCAATCTGTGGGTTATGCAGAGCAAGCCAAGGTACCCCCAAAATTACTGGAAACTGTGTTGAGGAAATTAGGTGGAAAGAGATAGCCTCATGGTGATTCACTTCCACAGTCAACATTAAGGGCACAGTCTCATGTGTAACCGGGCCTGACGTAAGTGGAGAACCGTCAACTGTCTCCATTAACACAGGTGAAGAATTAGGGATAGACTGAATTCTATTTCCTGCTGCAAATTTAATGTCCATAAAGTTTCCGCCTGCTCCAGAATCTATCATAGCTGTAGTTGAAATTTTACGATCACCACATTGCAAAGTGATAGGCACCACAAAATGAGGATGTTGAGTCAACATACCCTCTTCACCATGAGCCAGAGAAAACAAGGGTTGTGTGACGGAATTCAGTTGATCTGAAATCTGGGATTGGTGTTGAATCTGTGCACCCTCAGCTGCCATAGCTATTGTTCTTTTGGATTTGCTAGGGCAATTGATAGCATAGTGCCCTGCACTACCACAATACAGGCATAAATTGTGAGTGCGTCGTCACTGTTTTTCTTCGTTGGATAATGGCCCTCTTATTAGATTTACCTGCATAGCCTCTGGCTCAGAGTCTGTAGGTGTTTGTGGGATCGGAGTAGAAGTTCTTGAATAGGAAATTGGAGTAGTACTTGGTCTAAAAGAGCCCTGTCTTTCCAATCTTCTTTCAGAAAGTCTCCGATCAATACGGATAGCCAAACGCACAAATGCATCAAAGTCAGCAGGAAGATCAACACGAGCTAGCTCATCTTTTATAGCTTCTGGGAGACCTTTTCTGAAGTGGAACCTCTGGGCTGATTGGTTCCAGGTAGTATCAGCAACCCACTGTCTGAATTCAGCAGCATATTCAGCCACCGAGCGCCTCCCTTGATGCAAATGAAGGAGAGTGGCTTCTGCTGTAGCACATCGATTTGGGTCATCAAAAACTAGGCACATGGCCTCAAGAAAGTCATTTAGATTACCCAAGACTGGACTGTCCTGTTCCAGAAGAGAGGAGCCCCAAGCCAGGGCTTCATCTTTGAATAAGGAAAAAATAAATCCCACCTTCTCTCTTTCAGATGGAAATCGTTGAGGTAACATCATGAAGTGCAAACGGCATTGATTTAGGAAACCCCTAAATTTTTTGCGATCTCCTCCAAACTTTTCTGGTAGGGGCAAGCGGGCATCTTGTGCAGGTGTAACATCTCGTGCCCTGTAGCTGGTATACTCACTGTGCATTGACTAAATTTTATTTTGCAGTTCAGCTATCTGGTCCTGCAGCACTTGAATGGTCTGTGCCTGGGTCTGCACATTTCTTGCAGTAAAAGCAACCTGTTGGGCCTGCAGTTCAGCTACCTGGTCCTGCAGCACTTGAATGGTCTGTGCCTGGGTCTGCACAGTTCTTGCAAATAAAGCAACCTGCTGGGCCAATGCAGAATCTGACCCGGCGGTCTCCATGAAAGGGCCAGATTATTCTGTAATGATATGGAATCACAAGGTTGTGGAGACCAGCAGCCAAGGTCAGCAATAATCCAGTTCAGCAATTTGTAGGTGAAACAGGAACAAGCTTTATTGAAGTGATCAGAAACCACACAATAATATACAGAGACAGGAAGTGCCTTATATAGGCCAAGAACCAGACAGCTGACCAGACACAGCTAAAGAGAGTTGTCACTGATTGCATTGCTTTTAGAGTCAAGGTATCAGATCTCAGGCAAATCTGCAAGAGGCAGGCTGGCGCAGTGGTAGGGAAGAGGTATAGCAGCCTGGGGACCAGGGTTCAAAACCCAGCAGAGTCAATTCCTCACACCCTGACTTGTACTTCTCAACAACATTGTCCCTTACTTGTTTAAGAGTTCCTTGGTCTTCATAGCAGTGTTTGGTGCCTCTTGCTTAGGTGTTGCAGCCTCTGGGGCCTTTCAAAAAGGGTGTGTATATGTAATGACAGATCATGTGACACTTAGATTGCACACAGGTGGACATCATTTCACTAATTATGTGACTTCTGAAGGTAATTGGTTGTACCGGAGCTTTTTATGGGCTTCATAACAAAGGGGGTGAATACATACGCACATGCCAATTTTCTGTTTTCTATTTCTAAAAAATAGTTTTATATATATATTTTTCTCATTTCACTTCACCAACTTAGACTATTGTGTTCTGATCCATCACATAAAATTAAGATTAACAAAACATTGAATTTAAGGCTGTAATGTAACAAAATGGGTAACAAGTCACGGGGGTGAATACTTTTGCAAGGGACTGTACATTAAACTCTAAGCTGTTAATACAAGTGAATTTCCTATGAATACAAAACACAAAATAATTCTTGCTAACAAAATAATGTAATGACAAATACAGTTTATGAAGCAAATAAGTATACATTTTAATATAATGATAACAACGTTTAAGTAAATCATCACTGTGATGTCAGAATTCATTTAATGTCGCAGTTTTTTCACAGTTATTACATTATGATCACAATCCTGTTTCCGTATAGTTATTTTCAAAGTTACTTAAATCTATTCCATTGGTTTACACTATTAATTATCTGCAACCATTTCTGGGTTTATGCCACACAGTATTGCTAATTCTTGCTATGTGTTAAATTGCAATGTATTTCACATATTTAATCCCTTTAATAGATGTAGAACTTTAGACTGAACATTTTTAAGTTTTCAATCTTGCAAGGTGCTTTGGGGAAGCACTTTGAACACCGGATTCTAAGCTCAAAGATAGGGCCCTCCATCCTTTGCTATGTGTTAATACTGCTATTGTTTTTGCCTTGATTGTAACCCATGTATAGCGCTACAGAATATGTTGGCGCATTACAAATAGATGATAATAAAATAAAAATAATAAATATGACAGCATACACATTAATCTTGACCATGACAGCTCAATGAGTGGGCTTCAGTACACCAATTCAAATATTTCCTCTTCTTAAAGCACCACTGTAGTCCCATTTCTACATGGTCTTTTAAATAACAAAGTGGATAATAGGAAAAAAAAATTAGAAATAAAGAAAATTGGCATTCCATTTTCATAACTCAGCTGCAGATCTCAGCTTCTCTTTCAGGAGGGTGAGGTTTCTATTTCCATAACTCAGCTGCTATTCTCAGCTACTCTTTCAGTATGGTGTGTTCTTTAAAAATAATGATCTTTCCATTAGGTTTATTGAAAGCTCTGCCAGTTTTATATGCAGAAAGTAAAAGAGAAAACAACATAGTTGATTGTACTGGAACATAATTGCCAATAAATGGTATTGAATTAAAGGTTATATATATATATTATTTTTAGTTTCTTAAATAGTTTGCCCATTATCAAATATATTTCTTCAAAATAGTACAATGAGGAAAAAAAGTATTTAATCTCCTGCTGATTTTGAACGTTTGTCCACTGACAAAGAAATGACCAGTCTATAATTTTAATGGTAGGTGTATTTTAACAGTGAGAGACAGAATAACAAAAAAAAACAAGAAAAACGCATGATCAGGGGTCATCTGATATGAAATGACCTATTCCAGTCCATTTGAGTTCACTAATTACCAGGACATCAATGTTTACTCTTGTCATCTTATCTTTGAAAATGTACAGTTTGCCTTGGTTCATTGTTCTAAGGTTCCAGGTTGCTGAATTGTTAATTGAAGCAGAAGACTTTACTTTCCTTTCCAGAAAGCAGGGCATCCTCTGGACTTTAGCCTTAGTACTTCACTAGATCTGGTGCCATTCGCATTGGCCCTCTGCTCTTCTCCAGTATTGTGGTAGTGACCTGCTGATTGGCTCATCTTACATTGCCATTTAGTTTTGCCTTTGGTTGTGTTTATTCATAATGTTTTCTTGCTAAAGATAGTGGAGTGGGTTGCCAGTTCTATCTCCAGTGCACTGTGATTTATGTGACCTTTCTGATGTGACCTGCTCATCTCAGGTGAACCAACATGGTATAACTCATGCCTACAGGGAGGTACACAAGCTCCTTCACCACAACACGGTAGCAAACCAGAAGGTAAAACTTCTTTTACTTCTATTATAATAAATATATATAATGTCGACCAGTTATAATGTGGAAGTTGGAGTCTAAGATATTTACAGTGCCTTATCGCTTTTACCCATTTATAATTAAATAGTGACAGCCAATGCCATCAACCTACGAGTCAGAAATTACATTGTGATAACCATTATCCTTGCACAGATGGGCAAAAAAATAAAAACGTTTCCTACAACATGTCAGGATAGAGGAGAAAACTACTGATTTGTGTCAGTCCCTGAGACCTTGAGAGATAAGAGGAACTTTAAACATACCATTACCATTAGTACTAGTGTTAGACAGATTATTGAATATATCTGCAATTAATATGTACTCTTTTCAAAATAGTGCAAATCTAAATGAAAATGTAGTGTGCCACATTTTGTATAACCCTATAACCAAAAAGCCTTTCCCTGTGAGAACTGGAAGTTAACCAGGCAAAAAGGCTTAGAATCACTTAATTTTCAAACACAAAAATAAAAAATAAATTATTTCTTTAATGTTTAAAACATGATCTCTTAAATGAATTATATACATTTTTGGACCACAGTGCCCCTAAACCCACCATAAAAGAAATCATTTTAACAAACACTCACAATAAAAGATACAAAAATATGCCATTATCCTGCATTTAGTTTTACAATCCAACATACATTGTCTGGATAAGCATTTAAAACGCTAATTTTGCAGCTCATTATACAGTATTACTTCATTTTGCCTGAAACATTAAATGATAAGTGGATCAAAGAACAGGAAGATAAGAATCATTATTTCCCCTGCCTTGTGTTCTGGAGGGACCTTAAAATACACATCTCAGCATTAACATAGTTGATTTAACTTTTATACTAATTATTGATTGAAACTTTTTAAACACTGCAAATTATTCCTCTACAATATATTCAGAGAGACACTGAGTAAATTAGCAAAGCCTCTAATTAATCTGCTCATAATACTATTGTTATTTTGCTACTGAAAAAAAATGTGTTTATAGCATTATATTGGTTGGACTAAATCTGTGGTAGGGACATTTTATTAAAGTTGAAATGTCATCTTGAAAATTAAGACTAGATCAGCATATATTAGTGTACATATATATCGCATATTCTGGTATAAGGTCCTCCAATGTTTTTCTTTGAAGCTGAAAAAATTCCTATAGAAAATAGCTATTGAAGCATTTTGCTGCACCCCCATGGTCATCTAGTGTAATATTAACCCCTATGTTATTCTATACTATTATCTTGGGGGTACCTATGGACCACCAAGGCACCTAACATTAATATTCTCCTTAACCTTAAAAACCTATTCTATGAGTTGTCTTTCAAAAGCCATTTACAGGAGGCTCACATTACTATGAAGCTCTATTGTGTTGGCTGTCATTTCCTCCCATCAGAATAGGGAAAAAAGATTTCTATGATTGGTTAAAGGCTAACCAATCAGATTGCACAAATTTAAATCCATGCATTCCGATTGCTTAGATTTCTGCTAAAGAAAATATTACTGTCCATATCTTGCCCTGTGCTTAATATCAAATTAATGCTTAAAAGCTACATAAAACAAAAGATGCCTTCAAAAAGTATAAAGACACTGTTTTATCGGATTGTAGTGCATGCCAGCTGAATTACTTTGAAAGTGCTAAAACTCTGTCACTGTGTTTTGCAATCCTGCTTCATTGTACAATAATAATCTATTGAATTTGGACCAGTTGTTTCACGTGCCTTATTTCCTCAACATGACCAATAAGAAACAGCACAGCAATTCATATATTAGATGAACACATATTTGAGGCAATCAGAAGGCATGAAAATAGTATAAAAAACAAGGGCCCAGTCAGAAAGCCAGTATTCGGTAGAGGAGCTTTTAGAGTCGACCAGTTTTTAAGGGTCATCAAGCAACAAAGAAGAGGACAAAATGTCTTCTAATAAAATGGATAATTCCTTTCTTGCCGAGGGCTGAAGAGTGAGAACCAGAGTGTCACTGATCACCGGAGGGGCATCAATGATTAAACAAGTATAACTTTCCCCCTATAGGCTTAACTTTTTTCATTTTCTTTTCTTTTTATATATATAGCATGGGGATCCATAGGAAAACCCATGTTAGAGGGACCAGGTTTAGGTACCATGGGGGACCCCCCATGTTGATTATATAATATCCAATGGTATATAAGGGTTAATATTAGGTGTCAGGGATTCATAAGTACCTCAATGGTTATACTTAGTGGCCCCATAAGGGGTGTTAAATATTTTACTACCTTTAACACTGATATTCATAATATAGGAAATTCCATATAAAATCCATATACTGTATATATATATATATATATATATATATATATATATACACATTATATATGACTTTATTATTATATTTTTTGTTTATTGATCTAGTATAGAGTAGGGCATGAGGAGTGAAGAGGGGAGGGGTGGAGCATGAGAGGAGGAGGAGAAAAGAGAGGGTGGACTGGGGAGAGGATCTGTGAGAGGAGAGGGAAGAGGGAAAGGAGTTATGAGAAGGAGATGTGTGAAGAGAGAGAGGTGTGTAGAGAGGTAGAGGAGGGCAGAGAGGAGGAAGTGAAGGAGATGAGCAGTGACAGGAGGAGAAAGAGAGTATAGATGAGGAGAAGTGTCAGCAATGAAGGGTCAAAGAGGGCCAGGCGTGGAAGCAGTGGAGTGTCGTAAGGGCCAGGAGTGACAGCAGAGGAGGAGAATTGGAGGGAGGGAGGGATGCCCTAGATGTAGGCACACAGAGAACAGGGACAGAGGGGGAGAGGACTGATTCCAGTGGTGGCTGGTTTGACCTCAGGGTCATACCAGGGAGGTTAGTCACTCCAGGCAGTCAAGAGGACAGGAGCCTGTTCCCAAACATAGGGGGCCCCCAATTACACCCATGATGAATGTATGGTGCTACTCCATGCCATCTGTACTAGTGTTCATCAGGGAGCAGGGATGTATAGCGGTGTATGTCTGATCTTATTAAAAGACATTCAAGCTGATGACATTTGTTTCTTGGCAATAAACATGCCTTCGCTGCTCCAGATTACTAGTGATCACACTAATTTTCTCCCTGATCACCTCTGCTTTGCAGGCCTCCATGTGGTCCATGACACCCTCTGTCCAGTGCTGGCCTTCCTAGGACTTGGACCTGGATTTGAAGATTTAGAAAAATTGCTGATTGGTTTCTGCATCCCCGTCAACCCTACAAAAGTACTGGACTTCCAAAGTGCTTAGATCAAAATATCCCATCCTTGCGGCCGGTTCTTACACCGAGATCCCAGCACTGCCAACCAGTTGTGACGATCCAATAGGTAGGGGATATTACTGCCCAGGGCCACCTGCTTTAGACTACAGCTTAACTACCCACAAGGACCATTTGGGTTCTAGGAAATCTCTGCACCAACACGCTGATATCTGGCTTCTGTATTGGTCAGGGTCCTTGCATCAGAAATCAGCACTTCCTTGCTACCAAGAGACTCCAGATCTACTTCTTCCTAGGGGGCTTGATAAGACTTATTACAGTTGAACCTACTCTAGCAGAATCCTACAGAGTCTCCCAGTACCTCCCTGCAGCCATCCAGGAAAACAGGAGAGACACACTATTTCTATATGTCTCCAGAAGTGAACTGTTTTTTTTTGAAAAGTCAAACAATATTTATAGGGGATAGATACAGCATAACAATGACAGGGAGTGGCAGAAAAACACAAGAGATAAACTCCACATGGGGTCTAACAGTAGCTTTCTGAGAACAAAAGGCTTAACCTCCAATACAAATCCTGCCATCTCTAGCACATATCAGACGTTATTAACTTTATCTGGCAAACAATGGGAAAAAATTGTTGCAGATAATACACTGCTGGAGCCACGCAGTTTGTGCTTTTATGGTGACTCAATGGGCCAACACCAAGGCAGAGAAAAAGGGGTCTGTGACAACAACCAATTACAGCATTGTTTGCACTGCTTGTAGATGAACATCGGGTAAGTCAGTTTATTGTTACAGTAACATTATTAAGCATTGTACTTTGCATATAGATCCTGCTAGATTTTTTCTTCTCCTCTGCTGTTTTTCATATGACCATACACTGATCGTTTCAGGTCTGTGTCATACTATTTCCAAGCTTTTACCATCACAATATATGTGTGTAATTGAACATAATCCAGGAATTATTGCATTTGTTTCACTGAGCAGATGAAGACACAATGTGCATTACTGGTTACTTCTATTATATGAAGTGATGAATGATAAGATTTAAATTCATCTAATTATCGTTATTGTAGTAGATGCTATGCATCTTTATTATTATACAGTATTACCTTTAAGCCAACAGATGATAACATTTTACACAGCCTCCTGTCTTCTTCTATATCATTTGAAAACACACAGTGATATTAATGCATGGTCTGCTACATTTAAGACTGTGCTCTGTGGAAACAATACATTTATATTATTATACTGTAATCCAAGTGTCCATGTGTTTCTAATGGTTATTGATTTGTGACATTAACATACATTTAATTTAGTCAATTTGTATACATATCATATTTCAGTGCCCGACTCTCGATGACCACATGGACTGCAGCAGCCAGTCTTTGTTTCTGGTTGTGCATATCCGTATGGTTTTCTTGAAAAAGATACTGGAGTGGGTTGCTAGTTCCTTCTCCAGTGGATTGTAATTTGTCTGACCTCGCTGCTATGACCCGCCCTTCTTGTGTAACCCTACATGGTATAGGCTCACAGCTTCATCAAAGTACACAAGCTCCTTCACCAAGACAAGATAATGATCCAGATATATTGGTTCCACATAAAATATGATTGTATATATTTTACCTCCAAATATTCCCACTTATTACAACTTTGATTACCTCTTGATACATACCCAATTGATATATTTGTAGAGAAGGTTTTTATTTATATTAGCACTTTATTTTTTAGTTTAGCCTGGTATATTTATCAAACAAGGTAAAATGTATCATTGGATTAATAACTCCAATAAAACTGCTTTAAGGGCAAAGGTTTCAACTGTGGTATAATTTAAAACTATAGGCAGAAATATAATTATTAACTGAATGAATAACTGAATAAATGCATATTTAAAGAAAAACTTCATAGACAGTTATATTTTTGTTGTTAAAGAGAGTAGTTTTATTTCAGTTAAACTTATTGTCTTCTAATATTGAATCTGTCCAACATTGAATATCGCTAGACAAACATATTTTTTCATGAGCTAATGCTGTTTGGTGTATAATAATAAAATAACTAATAGATTAATAAAGTAATATACTTTACCTATTTTGAACTAATATATGCATTGTGTTGAAGAGCTGGCAATCTGTTTTGATGTTGCTGCAGCATTAGTGGTGTGGAGCTGCTGTGTAAACGTGATGAATGTGTGTAGTGTAATAGTGTGCGTGCGTGAGACAAAACCGTTAGCGTAGCTGTGTACTTCCGCATTGTATAAGTTATTGTTCTAAAATTACGGCTAATGTGTGGTATGCGGCTGTGGCGGAATATCCGAAGCTGTTTTGCGTGTTTCTGGTGGTGTTTTGCATGTTTAGAGTCCTGTAGCATCGTTGTCGTTTTGTTCGGCGGTCATTTTTTCTCTCGCTTAGAGAATTTTTTTGTGTCTAAACTCTTTTATTTTGAGTTAAATTGAGGTGTAACTTCATTTTTTGAGGTCCTGGATGCTCCCTCTTGCTGTAGGTAAGCTTTTTATGTATGTGTTGTGTGTATTTATTGTGGTTTTAATTTTTTCATGTCCGCGGATTGCGGACGATTTTTGCAAGGTCGTAATTGGTCGTAACGTGTCTCATACTTTTTCGCGAGGGCCGCGTGCTCGCTATGCAAGCTCGCAAGCGTTGCAACGGCTCGCATGCTCACAACTATATATGTGATGATCTCTTTACATAGTTACAACTCAAGACAGTAATTATAAAGGTATAATTATAATCAGTAGCCTGGTATAATAACTGCATTTTTTTTTGTTTCTCATCATTAGTATACTAGAAAATCATCAAATCATTAGACTATTTTTTCGAAACGCAATAATTTCAGCTCCAGTGGCCATGGGGAGTAATTTAGTCACTTTAATTCTCAAAAGTAAGGCAGCACCATTGTTCATTCAATAGCTTAACAATTTATCCATAATTTCTTTTTAGTATAAATGTCAAATCTAAATGTCAAATACATTTTTTCACAAAGGTTTAAGAAAAAAATGTATGGTGCTAATTTTAACTAGCATAATTATTCCATATCTTACATAGACTTTTTTTTTTGCTAAAGTCTCAAATACATTAAAAAACACAGAATATACTTTACTGATCTGTCTTATAAGACACATGTTATGTTTATGGGGTGACAAAAATGTAGTTCAACCAATTTCTATACATAAAACAGCTTTCCAACTTCTCTATATTTACATAGGGCCTCATTCTATTATCCGCCGTAAATCGGCCGCAAGGCTGCGATTCCTTGCGGGGCTCCCGTTACCTTGGAATTCAATTATACGGAGCCGCAAGGCTATCCCCTTACGGCCGGCCGTATATCTTGCAATCGGCCGTAAGCTCAGAAATCTTTAAATGCAAAAATAAATTCAAGACGGCACTGTAAAGCTCTGTAAATGCTAGGGATCATTATGGGGGACATGAGGATTAATAGCAGCCCCCTCTCAAGCTTGCACATCAGCCCAAATCCGAGATTACATTAACTGTTTATTTTCCGGCCGCAGCGTGGGCGGGTCTGAGGTGCTCCAAACCCTCTGGACTTTTTACATGGATATGTGACATAAATTTAAAAAAAAAAATATTTACGGATTTGAGTATAGGGGAATGTTGTGCTATTAATGCTAACACCTACAATCACTTTATAGTCTCAAAAGAGTGCAGGATGGCTTTATTATGGCTTTAAAATGTGCTTAATTGTGTGCCTGCTGGACCTTTTTGCTACAAGTAAGCTGCGGCTCGGTTTTAGCCTTGCAGAGAGGGTTCCCGGAGCAATTGAATAGCAACCAGGATTTTCTTGCGGCCAAAACTCTTGCGGACGTTTAAGATCAAAGGCTTTCCTCCGGCGCGTGCGGCCGCAAGGGATAGCAAGGCGCCGGCCGCAAGCCTGCCGGAATCCCTGGCCGGAAGGGAATAGAATAGGCGAATAGCTTGCGGCCGGTCCTTGCGGCCCCGCATCTCCTACGGCCGATAATAGAATGAGGCCCATAGTATTTGAGGTTGAATAAAGACTGCTAGTCCATCAAGTTCAAACTTTTTAGATCTCTTCTGATCCTTTTAATATGTCGTATATTTGTTAATAATTGTTAAATGATCCAGAGGAAGGCAAACAGAAAAAAAAAACATTGAAACTTTGCCAATTGTCTCATAAGGGGAAAAAAAGCTAAATTCCTTCCTGACCCCAGAGATTGACAATCAAAGTTCTCCCTGGATCAATATTCCTTCGCTAGTTATTTAGGATAACCTTGAATGCCCTCTTTATTCAAAAATATATCTAACCCCTTTTTAAAGTTATCTATCGAATTCGCTATCGCCACCTCCTTTGGTAGAGAATTACACAATTTAACCACCCTAACTGTGAAGACCCATTTTTCTTTCTTTAAGGTTAAATATGTTTTTCTCTAACCTCAAGGGATGTCCTCTTGTCAGTTGAAAACCTCTTGTCAAAAAAAGTTCACTTGATAAAGCCTTACATTGAACCTGGATGTATTTAAAAAAGGTAATCATATCCCCTTGTAGATGCCTCTTTTCTAGGGAAAATAAGTTTAATTTGGTTAGTCTTTCTGCATAACTTAGCCCCTCCATTCTCCTTATTAGTTTTGTTGCACTTTTCTGTACTTTTTTCATCTCTAAAATGGCCTTTTTATGAAGTGGTGCCGAAAATTGTACTCCATATTCCAAATGAGGGCGTACTATGGATTTGTACAGTGACAGAATTATATATGGGTCCCTTGCTTCTATACCCTTCTTAATACATGCTAATATTTTACTTGCCTTTGCAGCCGCTGCTTGGCATTGAGTTGTCCACAAGTACTCCCAAATCCCTTACAATATCAGATACCCCTAGATTTGCTCCATTAAGATTATAAATTGCATGGCTATTTTTCCTTCCCAAATGCATAACTTTACATTTATTTGTATTAAATCTCATCTGCCATTTAGTGTCATCAGCAAAAATAGAGATACTACTTTTGAGTCCTACTTCTACGTAATTAATAAATATGTGAAAAAGGAGAGGACCTAATATTGAACCTTGAGGAACCCCACTTACCACATTAGTCCAATCGGAGTACGTTCCATTTACAACAACCCTTTGCTTCCTGTCTTTGATCCAAGTTCCTACTTACCTCCTCATAGAAACTAATTAAGAGTGGTCTGACATGACCTATCTTTCATAAATCTGTGTTGACTCCTACTTATGATCTTGTTCAAATATTCTTGTATACTACCCCTTATCAACCTTTCTAAAAACTTTCCCACTACAGATGTGAGGCTTACAGGTCTATAACTCCCTGGATTTGCTCTTGCTCCCTTCTTAAATATAGATATCACATCTGCTTTTCGCCAGTCATCTGGTAGCGACCCCATGGTGAGTGAGTCTTGAAAAATAAGATATAATGGTTTGGCTATTATAGAACTCAGTTCCCTCAGTACCCTTGGATGTATCCAACAGGACCTGGGGCTTTATTAACATTTATTTTCTCCAACCTCTTTTGGATTTCTTCCTGTGTTAATCAATTATTTGGTGTAGATAGTGTAGCTCCATTATGTTGCAGTGTCCCAACCACTGGTACCTCCCTTGTATATACCGAAGAAAAGAACCTATTTAGCTTATCTGCCATTTCCTGGTCACTAATTATCAGACGGCCTGTGTCACATTATAATGTTCCTATAGCTTCTTACCTCGCCTTCTTCCCATTAATATATTTAAAAAATATTTTAGGGTTAGTCTTACCCTCCTTTGCAACTGACTTCTCATTTTCTATTTTAGGCAGACTAATATCTCTTTTGCGAGCCTTGTTGATTTCCTTATATTCACATAAAGCTGCCTCTGTTCCCCCTTCTTGTATAATTTAAATGCATGTATTTTATCATGAACCTTCAGTCATTGTTAAGCCACGTGGGATGTGATTTACTCCTATTCATTTTATTTGCACATGGTACATGCCGATGTGTATGTCTATTTAGTAAGGATTTGAATGTTGTCCATTTATTTTCAGTATTTTTGCCTGTAAGTTCTTTATCCCAGTCTATATGTTGTATTGCTGCCCTTCGCACATTAAAGTTAGCCCTTTTAAAATTAAATTGTAGCTGTGGCTAAATTTTTTAATAGGCAAAGAGATAAGGAAATAAATTGTATAACACCTTTCCATCCTTGTTCTCAGCATTTTTAAATATTGCTCATCATTCTTGGAAGCTGCCATTTGACTTCAGTTGACTGGTTCTAGGAAGTCCAGAGAAAAGGGTGTGAAATGCTGAAAGGTAAACTCACTTACCAATGAAAAAACAAAGCAACCATCTCTCTCCATGCACTGCTGCATGGAAAATCAAAACCATGCTGAAGCACAGCTGAAGAGGTCTAATATGAAGCCCTTAAACACCATGGGCCTCATTCAATTGCAGTTTGGCCAATTGAATAAGGCTCTATATATGCACATAGCATATTTTTTTTACAGAAGTTTTTAGTTAGTGAAGACCTTTCTTTTGGATAGAAGTTTACTAACTAAAAACTTCTGTAAAAAAAATGCTGTGGGCTTATATAGAGCCTTATTCAATTGGCCAAATTGCAATTGAATGAGGCCCCATATATATAAATAATTTTAGACTTGTGGCTTATATAGCTGCTAATTTTGGCCTCCATTGCTGTAAGAATCACCACCGAACTGTTACATCATAAATGTAGAATCCTTGGAATCTCCATAATATATTAAGCACTGAGTACCTGTCCCATAACTATTTAAAAAATTTATATCATATGCCTCCAGGACCAAACATCAGATATTTGTTGTCCGACTGCTCAAATCCAACACAATTAAGGGGTTAATTCAGCTACCCCCTACAAGCCAGTGGATTCTAGCATTCTCCTCAAACAAGCCTAATCAATGAGAATTCACAGAATAAACTTTGAACCAATTAGATTTGGCACAGGAATATTACACTACTCAAAGCCACATATTTCAACTAACCGTAATATGCAAAATTTGTATATATAGTAAAGGTTCGCTATAAAACACATTAGTCAGCTCCTCAATGGGGGTGCTTTGAAAGGTGCAATTTTTTTTAATAGAGCAGGGTTTTTTAAGGTGGAGTCTCATGGGAGTAGCAGGTCCCTGCATTCATCTACCGTATATAATATTTAATCCCTATTTAAGGGAAGACGTTTATATAGATAGGTATAAGGGAAGTTGTTAGGGCTAATGTAGTGTGCTCAATTTAGTGAGTACCATTCTGTAGCATTGCTATGAAGACTATTGATATTCAGACTTGAAGTCTCCTGCGAGCAGGCTGTAAGCACATGTTAGACCTAGAGATGGGTGGGAGCCAATATGTTTTTTATGGGATTCTTAGAATAGATATTATATTATCTATTTATAACTCCCATAGCTGCAATTCAGCCTTCCAAGTATTCTTACAGAAGCCATGGAATAGAGGCCTTTGTTACTTTATTCCATATCTCATGAATGTGAAGTTTTCCCAAAATACAGTGACCCTTCAAAGGGCTAAACAAAAACAGTTGTAATGCTTTCTTCAGAAACAGTCACAGTTATTCTTGTTGGGAAACTATTTTTAGCAGTTCTATGCTTAGCCGTTCCTTTTAAGGGAATGAAACAACCTTGTGATATAGGTATGACTCTACAGAGACTCTGCTGCACTATTTTGTATTAGGTCAAATGTAACATATTCACTGTTACAGAAGAAATTATTTTCCAATGGAATTTCATTATCCATACTCAGTCCTATGTATCACTCATATATAACAAAAAAGAAGATAATATTCAAACTAAAATGCAACGCTGTGTCAGATGTCTAGTAAACATCTAAGCCTTATTACATTGCAAGTTGGCAGATTCTAAATGGCTCTATATAAGCACACAGCATATTTTTTTTACAGAAGTTTTTAGTTCGTGAAGACCTTGCTTTTGGATAGAAGTTCACTGACTAAAAACTTCTGTAAAAAAAAAATGCTATGTGCTTATATAGAGCCCTTTAGAATTTCCTGAATTGCAATTCAATAAGGCTGCTAATATAGAAAACAAATGCAAAGTTTAGAATTATTTGTTGTTTAAATGGTACTAAAAACAAACAAGGTAAAATCAAAAAATAATTATAGCTCCATATAGTTCTTTTAATTGGCTCAAATTATCAAAATATCGAAGTATAGATTACCATTTGCACAAAACTGAATACAGTAGACCCGTTTAAATTACCATGATTAAATTATTTACTGGGTATTTTAATGGATCCATTTACATAGTTACATAGTAATTGAGGTTGAAAAAAGACTTTTAGCCCATCAAGTTCAACATTTTAAGATCTCCTCTGATCTGCAATATGTGGATTAGTTATTAATTGATCCAGAGGAAGGAAAACAAAAAAACCCCAGTGAAACTTTGCCAATTGTCTCAAAAGGAAAAAAAAAAATCCTTCCTGACTCCAGATACTGGCGATCAAATTTCTCCCTGGATCAATACTCCCTCTCTAATTAACCAGGATAACCCTGAATGCCCTTTTTAATTAAAAATATATCAAATCCCTTTTTAAAGTTATCTATTGAATCTGCTGTAACCACCTCCATTGGTAGAGAATTCCACAGATTAACCACCCTTACTGTGGAGAAAACCTTTCTTTCTTTAAGGTGGAGTCTTTTTAGTTATAACATCAAAGGATGTCCTCTTGTCAGTTGAAAACCTCTTGGCACAAAAAGCTCCCTTGACAAATTTTTATACGACCCTGGATGTATTTATATAGTGTAATCATATCCTCTCTTAGACTCCTTTTTTTTCTGGAAAAAAATCATTTTTTATGAATTGGTGCCCAAAACTGTACTCCATATTCCAAATGAGGGCATACTAGGGATTTGTATAGTGGCAGAATTATATCTGCCTTCCTTGCTTCCATACCCTTCTTAATACATGCTAATAGTTTATTTGCCTTTGCAGCTGCTGCTTGTCATTGAGAACTGTTACGTAGGTGGTTGTCCACAAGCACTCCCAAATCCCTTTCAATATCAGATACCAATAGATTTGCTTCATTAAGTTGATAGATTGTATGGTTATTTTTCCTTCCCAGATGCATAACCTTACATTTATTCATATTAAATATCATCTGCCATTTAATTGCCCATTTCTCTAATTTATGCAAATCCCTTCGGAGGGAAAGTACATCATTATCTGATTTAATTACCTTCCACAACTTTGTGTCATCAGCAAAAATGGAGACACTACTTTCCAATCCTACTTCTAAGTCATTAATAAATATGTTAAAAAGGAGAGGACCTAATACTAAGCCCTGAGGAACCCCACTAACCACATTAGTCCAATCCGAGTATGTTTCATTTACAACAACCCATTGTTTCCTGTCTTTTAGCCAGCTCTCAATCCATGTGCATATATTTACTGCAATTTCAGTATCCCTTAGTTTGCACAATAGTCTCCCATGTGGTACTGTATCAAAAGCCTTTGCAAAATCTAAAAAGACTACATCCACTGAGTTGCCCTGATCCAGGTTCCTACTAACCTCCTCATAGAAACTAATTAGGTTTTTTTGACATGACCCCTACCCTTATAAATCCATGTTAGCTCCTACTTATAATGCTGTTTGAATAGACATACTCTTGTATATTATACCTTATTAACCCTTCTAAAAGCTTTGCAACTACAGAAGTTAGGCTTACAGTTCTATAATTCCCCGGAATTGGCCTTGCCCCCTTCTTAAATATAGGTATCACCACTGCTTTTCTCCAGTCATCTGGTAGTGACCCAGTGTTGAGTGAATCTTGAAAAATTAGATATAATGGTTTGGCTATTACAGAACCCAGTTCCATCAGTACCCTTGGATGTATTCCATCAGGACCCGGGGCTTTATTGACATTTATTTTTTCCAACCTCTTTTGGATTTTTTCCTGTGTTAACCAGTTATTTGGGGAAGGTAGTCTAGCCCCCTTATGGTGCAGTGACCTAACCACTGGTACCTCCCTTGTGTATACCGAAGAAAAGAACCTATTTAGCTTATCTGCCTTTTCCTGGTCACTAATTGTCAGGCAGCCTGTTTCACATTGTAATGCTCCTATAGATCCTTCCTGGCCTTCTTCACATTTATATACTTAAAAAATATTTTAGGGTTAGTCTTACTCTCGTTTGCAACACATTTTTCATTTTCTATTTTAGCCAGTCTGATAGCCCTTTTGCAAGCCTTGTATAATTTAAATGCCTGTTTTTTACTCCGTATCTTGACCTTTAAATCATTGTTAAGCCACTTTGGATGTAATTTACTCCTCTTACTTTTATTCCCACATGGTATATGCCGATGTATATGTATATTTAGTACAGATTTAAATGTTGGCCATTTAAGAGTTTTCTGTAGCCCCTTACAGTTTTGTTTTTTAATTCAATCTCAAATGAGATGGTGTTGTGATCACTGTTTCCCAAAGGTTGCCCTATTTCAGCATTTGATACTATATAGCGATATAATTTGTGATGACTAAATCCAAGATGGCCTCATTTCTAGTAGACTATTGTAAAACCTATGACAGATAATGATCCCTGAGTGTACTCAAGAACCTGCTCCCTTTGCCCATACTGTTGGTCTCATTCATCCAGTTTATTTCAGGGTAGTTAAAACCTCCCATTATTAGAACTTGCCCATGCTTAGCTGCATTTCCAATCTGTAACAATAATTGTATTTCCTCACTTTCAATTATATTTGGGTGTTTATAGCATACTTCAGCCAATATTCTTTTGGAATTTGCTCCTCCGGTATTTAACTCTACCCTCAAACATTCAACATTACCGCTAGTTCCAGCATAAATTTCTTCTCTGACTATAGGCTTGAATTCAGGCTTAACATACAGACAAATCCCTCCTCCACTTTTACCACTGCCCCTATCTTTCCTAAATAGGTTATAACCATCCATTTACTTCAGCTTCTCATTAAAAATACTCTATTTTGTTAAACAAATCTTTTTTTGTCCTTTTCTTATTATTTTTATTACTATATATTGGTAAAAGGTCATGGGCCTCATTCTATTATCGGCCGTAAATCGGCCGTAAAGGCTGCGATTCCTTGCGGGGGTTCAGTTAACTCGCGATTCTATTATACGGCCCCGCAAGGATCTCCTTTTACGGCCGGCCGCATATCTTGGAACCGGCCGTAAGCTGTGAAATATAAAAACGCAAAAATAAATTCAAGCCTGCACTGTACAGCTCTGTAAATGCTAGGGATCATATTGGGGGACATGAGGATTAAAAGAAACCCACTCTCAAGCTTGCACATCAGCCCAAACCTGAGTTCAAATTAACTGTTTATTTTCCGGCTGCGGCGTGGGTGTGTCTGAGGTGCTCCAAGCACTCTGGACTTTTTACATGGATATTTTACGGATATTAAAAATGAAATATTTTACGGATTTGAGTACAGGATAATTATGTGCTATTTTTTCTAACACCTAAAATCCCTTTATAGTCTTCTCAAAGTGCAGGAGGGCTTTATTTGAGCTATTTTATGTGCTTAATTGGTGCTAGCGAGACCTCTTTCCTGCAAGTAAGCTGCGGCTCGCTTTTAGCCTTGCAGAGAGGTTTCCCGGAGCAATTGAATTGCAAAACTCTTGCGGCCGTTTTAGATCAAAGGCTTTCCTCCGGCGCGAGCGGCCGCAAGAGATAGCAAGGCACCGGCCGCAAGCCTGCCGGAATCCCCGGCCATAAGGGAATAGAATAGCCGAATAGCTTGCGGCCGGTCCTTGCGGCCCCGCAACGGCTGCGGCCGCTAATAGAATGAGGCCCTAAGAGTTTTACTTTCTTAAAGAAAAAAACTTGAAATGAGACCACTACAAAGATTCAGTGTTGAAATTAGAAATTTAAGACATGGTTTATTAATTATGGTTTGGGTCTAATAATTTTAGAAAAGCATAGTATCTGTCTTGATATGCTGTAACTTTCAAGAATAATTGAATTTTCAAAAAACAAACACCCACTAGCAGGACATTTTTAATGTTAAGAAATAGAACTAAATGAAACAAGCAAAGGCAGGCAACTGGTTTTGTTTGAATAGGTAACTATGGGCCCTATGTACACCATGTTTATGATTAAAGTAAATAAAAATATATAAAGAAATAAACAAATTATATATATATATATATATATATATATATATATATATATAATGGTTCCTTGTAGCAGTTACGGCATTTGTTGTCACTCGTTAGAATAATGATTATGTTCTTATTTGCTACTGGTTTCTAGAGCTGTTTCTCATCCGTATAACTTTGTATGGGTACCCCCTACACTGAAACCTCTTTTAACATGTTACATAAGGGAAAAAAGCTCCTGCAGCCAATTTACGGCTATACCACAATTTACACTGCCCGATTGACATAGGGCCCTATGTTCTTGGAGTAGAACAAATACATACTGTAAGGAATGTTCATTGACATTGATAAGAACAGGACAAAACTCCTAATATGAAAACTTACCAGGAGCTTCTTCTTACCAGGTGCACTCCCAGTAATAACGTGAGCTCCAATATATATATATATATATATATTTTTTTTTTTTTAAACAGAAAAATGCCTGTGTTTAATTTGATATACCTTCATTTTTGGAGGTAAGGATTCTGTTTTGTTTGCATATTTAGACATATATTGAATAGTAATGCCTTATAATTATTATCTTGACACTATTATACTGTATTCACTATTTTTATTTTAATATTTGAAGAACTAATCCCAAACATAATATTCTCATACTTATTCTCAGCTTTAAATAGTGGAATACTGTACTTTGGAATCTGAGATGAAGCAAAGGTGTATTCACTTACTGGGAAGTAGAGAAGTAGAGATCCAAATAGTATGGTCTCCAATAAAATGAGTCCTGATGCTCGAACACTCTGAAAAAAACAAAACATGAGTGATTATTGAATTATTCTCTGCTATCATTTGTGTTTCCAGTGGAACAGTAAATTGAATAAAAATGAATAGAAAAATAAATTCCTTAATAAGTACAACCAATGAATTACATTCTTTTCCAAACAAGAAAATAATCTGGTACATTTTTATTTAACAATAAAGGGTTAAATGACGCATGTTTTACTCTATACTCTCGTACTGGGTTAGTGTAAATAATTCACAAAACAGTTTAACAATTAAAAATGTCAAGTAAACATTTAATAGCTTAAAGATGACATGTAGTTCAGGCCATTTCTTGAACTATTTATCTTTCTTCATCATCATCTTTATTATTGTTATTATTATTATTATTATTATTATTTGCATTATTTGTAACACGCCAACATCTTACATAGCAAGAGTAAGTTCAAATGAAAAAGAATTTTAACAGAATTCAAAAGAATGGAGTGATCTGTCTTTGAGCTTAAAATCAAACACATACAGTGCTTTCCCTAAAGCACCTAGCAAGATTGAAAACTTGAAAACTTACAATCTAAAGAGTATGGGTGAGGTTCAAGGGAGATATATTAAGGTGATAAGCTTATTTAAACAGATACATTTTTAGTGAGCTTTTGAAAATTTTGAGACAGGAGTATAGTCTAGTGGTGCAAGGCAAGGATTCCAAAGAATAGGCGCAGCACAAGAAAAGGACTGAAGGCGGGAGTGGGAGGAGGTGATAAGAGAGGAGGAGAGAAGAATGTCATTAGCAGATTATGTTCAAATATATGTATATGTTCTTTTAATCATTCTATAAATAGATCGCAAGTGTCATTGGTTATTCTCTTCATTATAGTGGACTTGAATTTATACATAAAATTTAAAAAAACTCTAGAGTGAAATTGTAAGATATTTCTATTCTTCCTGTATTCCAATAAATTACTGAATTACAATAAGCAAAATAATATTTGATTAATCAACGTTGATTGATATTATATTATTGTAATTTTTGCATATTGATTATAGAGGTGGCTAGAAAGATATTTATCTTTTATATTTTTTAATGTTGTGTTTTTTCTATTTTAAAATTATGTCAATAATAAAATAAGTTTAAAAAATATTAACTTTGTGGTATTGAGAGTGAATTTATGGTAATAAGAAGTTTCATTGCTATAGAAAAAGTGTCTTTCCTTTCTGTATGTGAGGAGTGAAAGAGAGGGCAGGATCCAGTAGAACCCCAAGACAACTAGACTGTTTCATCCCCAAGCTTTTGCTATTGAAGCTGTTCTAATGTTTAGTGTTCGCTTAACTAATTCTTTATAAGCCACAGGCATCTAAATACCTGGCTTGATTAGTGAACAGCGGAGGTTACATATATGGTATCATTTAAAATTACAGGTAATAGGTACTTTATCAGTTGAATGTTATTCCAAAAATGTAACTTTCTTACAGTAAACTAACACTGAAGTTTCCCATTTTGAGTTGACAGAGATTCAATCTTTTGTTAATATGAGATCATTACCATTAACTACTATATAGCCAGTGAGGCACTAGTCCATTGTCTCGAGTGCAGTCAAGTGGGACTGACCACGACTAATCTTTTTTTTTGTGTGCAGGTCACTGCACTCAAGACAAGGGACCAGAAAAAAATCTATTTCTGTTTGTGGGTGGTTCAGAAGTACTAACTGCTCAAAAAAGGTAAACTTCAATATTCGTTTAATGTAAGAAATGCATTTTTGTAGTAATATTTAATTCATGCAGTACTTTTTATTACCTATAGTTTTCATTTAAACCATATGTGGAACCTCCCTTGTATCAGGTAAAGTAAAAAATAGTCTGTTAAACTGATGTAATGGATTAAAGTATGACTTTTATGTGTTCCTTCAAATACAGTTTTAAACAGAGGTATCAAACATTTAAATTGATTAGTAAGTAATAAACAAAACCAGACATTTTAAAATGTACACTTTAATGGTGCAAACAGAATATAGAATAACTATTCAAGCAAGAGACAAAGCATACATGTATCTATCTACAAAAACTGCAGCAAAGAACATACACCTCCCCTAGTTAATTTGTTGGAGCAGTCCGGAAGGAACACACTAGAAACCTATTAAATTTGAAGCCGTATCAGCATCGGCAAGCCCACAAAGGCAGCGGGCTTGAAATTTGGCTGCGTTACAGAGCTATTAAATTCCACCAAATTAATTTTAATACATAACATCATTTTCCCTTTAATTATAAGTACAGTAGTGTGTGTATATTTGCATTTACAGTGCTACGGATAAGAATTTAACTTCCTAGCGGGTCATCTCTAGTACCGTAGGCTTTTTGGCAGCATTTGCGGGGTAGGGGCCTGAATGCCAGTGAATTCAATCAAATAGTGGTTTTCTAACATAACAGAATTTTGAGGCCGCGGAGTTCAGATTTCGCTACCCCGTAGGTTTTTTCGCCCTTAACTTGCAAGTCGTTAGCGGGTGAGCTTTACAGGGCCAATTTAATAGCCATAAGTCTTGAAGGCTACGTTACGGGCTACGGTTTTACACGCTGAGGGAATTTAATAGGGGTGTATATATTTAAATTTGACAAAGACCAAAATCTTTGTGTCTGACCATTTAGGACTGTGAGTCTGTCAAAATCTGTGCCCCTTGATTATCTCATAAGATGTGAATACAAATAGTTAAACCAAAGGAATTACAAGATGATGTTTCAACGATCAATGCCTAATTAAAACATCTCGCTGTTCTTTTAAGAAGAGGGTGTTGCTATATTTATAAAGTGAGATATACAAAATCACAGATTAAATTTACATTTTTATCACACACCGCTGCTACCAGTGATGGTTGCAGTGTTGTGTGAAAAAAGGTTTTCAATATTCATATCTTCTTATTCATATCTTCTTAAGTTTAAAACTCGTCTAGCACACAGAATAGGTGGAATTTACAACTTTAACTTTGCGCAAATCATTTTTAGAGAAAATTTTAAGACATGCTAGTAATCTTTTTGATTATGGCATGAAGGCGCAGCACAGAGAAGGGTAAGCAGAACCTGCAAGTTTACTTGTGATTGCCTCTAAGCCTAGGTAGGGGAAGAGTGGTAAATGCTTTAAAGCCTATCTGGCTCCTTCACATGTGTATCTATCCATATTTTATCTAAATGACAACTAGAGAAAACAGTACATTATTAGTTGCTGTACAGTTAATACAAAGCTAAATAAAAATTCTGTAAACATCAATATCCACTGGGTAACAATTTAGCTTACAGCAAACATAGGAAGTGAGTTTCCTACAGATGACAAATTCATACTAAGAGTTTCATCAATCTTTTTTAATGCAATATTATTTTAGAGCTTTCCCTCTGATCACCAGAGAGTCATATAAATTCAATAACATTTCTATTTCTCTCGACATGCATTTTTCACAGAAAAAATACCACAGTCTTATCTTTCTAGCATTTATATATGTACATAGGCATTTATTTACTTGTGTATATATTTTAAGTGTACATATGACTTAGACATATTGGTCAAATTACATTAGTAGGGCATTTCTAACTAGCATAAATATGTATTATATTAAAGATATAGATGTACCTTAAAGGGAGGTTATGTATAATATTATAGTTAATTTTCCAAAGTATTAATATGTCAGCAGGAGTACCAGGTCTGGTTGTATGTAGGGCGGGCAACAAAGAAATCCTTAACCTGGGACACAGGCATAGGCCTAGGAAGTGTGTGCCTTCATTGCACCTGCTCAAAGTGAGCCATTTCCATGTTCTTTCACATCCCTGAGCTGTGGGTTTTCTGTCAAGCTTGCTTCTGCTGCTTGATTGGTGCTGTACAGACCTCACTTCCTGGAGTTTGCTCCATGTTCTTGGAGTGCTACCTTAGATGTAGGCTGCTTCCACATCGTTTTAGCTTGTGTTGGCCAAGGGACACAGAAAGTGCCTGTCTCTTATCAAGTCTCGCCAAGGGACACAGAAGTGCCATCAACAAATTTAGTGACATTTGCAAAGTTAAATTCGTACAGTCAAGTCTGGTACCCTTGGCCTCTGAGATCAGACCCTAGAGCTTCACTCCGATCATCCAATGGGTGACCCAGTAACCCTTGACATTAAAACAGGCCAATGGATCTGGGTGCAGTTACTATGGCACTGTCACACGACAGTGACACAGAGACAAGGGGTACAACACATGCAACTATTCAATGTGGACCATAAGTTGGAACAACTAGAAGCATCTTAGAAGCATGTTACTGAACCAGGGGACACTGAAAAACAGCTAAGTGTGACATCCTCTTTACTTCTGTTAAAACCAAACTCTCACAGATGGTGGTTGCCTTTACCATGCTGTGCCTTCTCCTTCTATACCAGCTGCTCCAGTGACCACCATGCAAGCTACAATACATACTGAGACCCATGCCACTTCACCATCTCCCTCCAGTACAAAGATGGGTCTTCTTGTGGTACCAAGGTATTATGGTCAAGACCCAGCTTCCTGCCTTATTTCACCAATGCACCCTGCTTTGGACGGGGTTTCGACAATTCTGGGGAAAAAATGCATCTCTAGTCAATGACTTAGGCCTGTTCCTAACAGAGTTCAGGAGGATCTTTGATGTTTCTGCCAGGAAATATTCTTCTAACATCCTTGGCTTGAAATAGAGTAGTAGCTCAGTGGCCTGCTCCACTATAGATTTCAAGACTTTGGCAGCTGAACTGTCCTGAGATCAGGCTGCTCTTCACCACTTGTATTATAGTGGCCTGTCTCATCCCATAAGGAATGAGCTATCCCACTATGACACATCAACTTCCTTGGATGAGATGATTGCATTGACCACTCGCATTGATTCCCATTTCAAGGACAAGTGAGCTGGAAAAACAACTCCTGGCAAGAGTTCCTGGAAGACAGTCACATCCAGTCCTGCTATGCTGGTTGAAGAACATACGGAAGTATGTAAAGGCTGACTGTCTGAGACTCAGCGACAACGGAAAAAGGATGTTACTACTTCAGTGAGAAAGGCCATCTCTGTACATTATATTCTGTGAAAAATTGGAAATGTCAGGGTCTGAAGAACCAATAGGCGCATCCTTCAGATAGAATTATTACTGCTCCTCATCATGTCAGGCAACTAATAGTTCCACTCAGACTGATATGGGACAACCGAGTCAAAAAAGATACTGGATTAATTGACATTAACAAAAGACAGGTCAAAATACCTAACCAAGTCAAGGAAAGGCTACAACCCATCAATGTCATTAATGGTGCCCATTGAGCATTGGACACATTTTTTGTGAAACCTGTTACCTCGTGCAGACTATTGGCTCCCTACACTCTGAGACTTTAAAGCTGGACTTACTTCATCTGTCCACCATACCTGGTTCTTGGGATGTCATGGCTCCAATTCATGGTCCACAGCCAAGAATATGTCCTGGAGTGATTCCTGTCACAACACATGCTTTCTACCAGACAACCCTTATAAAAAAAAACTTAAGTTCTGTGGTGGCCACCATCATGTCTATGTCTGATACCACCTCAGTTATCATGAATCCAAGTCCACTCTAATGTCCCTGCTGCTTACTCTATCTGCATATGTTTTCTAAATTTAAGGGAGAAACATTACCATCGAATCGGTCATATGATTACTCCATTGAGCTCAACCCTATAAATATGCCGCCTCAAGGTAGAATATACCCTCAGAACTAGAAATGAAAACTGTGTCTGATTAGATCAAGGGCAATCTCAGACAAGGATTCACCTGGGACTCTACCTCTACTGAAGAAGTTGTTTCTAAATTTGTTGGCAAAAAGGATGGCGTCCGTGTATAGATTACATAGGACTGAACAAGTTTACAATACTGGACTGGTATGCATAGGCTTCTATTCAATTGCAAGCCCACAGTTGCCTTTAGAGCAGCTCAAAATTTGCAATAGTTACAGAGCGATTCAATTGATCAAGCCCGCAGCTACCTAGCCGAAAGCCTAAACCATAAACCATGCACACGTAAGTAGCATTTCAGAGCATGGTCATGATCAATCTAGCAAGACCGTAACTACCGATTTAGAAACAACCAATAGTACATGAGACTGTCTTCAGGATGTCAGTAATACATGGAAGTTAAACTTCAATCAATTAGAGTTTAGAAGTACGATATGCGATCGGACTCGCAATCCGGCAATGTAAAAAATAATAAAAATGAATGAAGAAAATGTTATATGTGGGTCCATGTGGGTGGCCTGATATGTATTAACTCCTTGTTTGTCAAGATTAATATAACACGGCAATGAAAAAATATATATTTTTTTTTTATTTGCAGATTTGCAAACTTGAGATTGTTGTGCAATGAATTCTAATGTCTTTCATTGCTTTCCCAGTCTTTTAAAGTGCAGTATTGTTTTTTTATTTGCATTTACATTACTATGAACAGGTGTTTAAACCCCTTGCAAGTCCTATCTGGTACCCGTAGGATTTTCTTCTACATTTACCATATACGGGTGTGAAAACAATTGCGGCCTTGAATTGTAGCAATTGAATAGCAATTTGCGATTGTAACATTTACTGGCTTGAAAGATCAAAGCCTTAGATGGGTCGGAGTCATGATTTTGACAACCGCAGGGATTTTCAGCCTGTAACCCGCAAATCGTTTGTGGGTAGCAAAAAGACGCCAATTGAATAGCAAATTAGATCACGGTCTACATTTCAAGCTCCAGTAACTAACAATTGCTCAATTGAATACGGGCCATAGCGTCTCATTTTGGAACTGATGGATCTCTTTGAGAGGATCAAGGATATTCACCAAGATTGATCTCCACAGGGCCTACAACATCATCAGAATCTGATAGTGGGGTGAATTGAAGATAGCATTCAACGCAGCCATTACAAGAACTTATTGTTGCCATACGGACTCTCTAATGCTCCTGCTGAGTTTCAACGTTATGTGAATGACATCTTCAGGGATATACTGAATCAGTTTTGTGGTGGTATACCTAGACGATATACTCATCTTTTCATACGTTTTTGTCACCCAAAGATACCATGTCAAGGAAGTGTTGCACTGTCTTAGGTCCCAAAGTCACTCAGAGAAGCGAGAGAAGTTTTCTTTGAATTTACCTCTTTACCTTTCTTTGGATTCATACTTTCTACTCAGGAGCTCTCCAAGGACCAAGTGAAGGTTTTGGCTGTTAAGAACAGGCCAGTGCCCGCTGACTTCAAAGTAACCCAAAGGTTCACTGAATTTGCACATTTCTATCGGAGGTTCGTAAAGGGGTTTAACACTATCAGTGAACCCATAATCATGATCAAGAAAGGAGCTAATCCCAAAAGATTGAATCCTCAGTCCCTCAAGGCATTCAAGTACTTTCACCTCCACCTCCACTCAAAATATTCCTCCTGAACCAGCTCTAACATTCTTTGCGGAGATGCATGCATCCGAATATGGGGCAGGTTCTGTACTCTCCAAACATCAGTCTCCAAGTGTTCCCTTGCACCCCTGTGTCTTATTTTCTTGAAAATTTTCTAGTGTAGTACAGAACTATGACATGGCAACAGGGAATTGCTATCCATTAAGATGTCATTTGAAGAATGGAGACATATAGTGGAGGGAGCTAGATATGCAGTTCAAGTCTTCATGGACCACAGAGTTAGCTGAGAGACTGAATGTAAGGCAGGCTACACAGTCCCACTTATTATCTTGTTTCAGATTCGTGATTAACTACAATCCCTGGATCTGACAATCTGAAGGTCAATGCCCTTTTCAGGATCTTCATTCAGGAACCTGGCCTAAAAAGTTGACCTAAGAAAATCCTACCATCTACCGGCTTCCTCATTACTCTAACCACTACATCTGTTGCAGCAAATTCACAAGGCTGAAGCATCTTGTTCTGCAGATCTTCCGGTGCCTCCTTCAAACCTTTAGATTTCTCTGGATCTCCGATCATACATTCTCTAGTGGGCACATGGGTCTTTGACACTGGGACACCTGGTATTTGAAAGACTACTGAGTTACTCTCAATTGATTTCTGGTGGTCCCATTATGACAGAGAAGTTAAGAGCTTTGCAATCACATGTATCTGTCTTTTCTGTCCATAGACTTAATTACTGCGCTACCACGCTCCAAGGACAATACTGTGTAATGGTCATTATTGACCACTTCAGCCACCAAGCATAATTCATTCCATGCCTAAAACTACAGCTTCTGATTTGGTGGATCCTTTTCTACTAGATCCTTTTCTACATCTCCACCATGGAATCCCTGAAGAATTCCTCTCTGATCACAGGTCCAATTTGTGTCTCGATACTGGAGGGTCCTCTGAACTTGGTTAGGGAGTTTGATTGCTTCTCAAGACCATCCAAGATTTGGCCCTCGGGGCTGGGGGTAGTGTCAGGAGGAGTACTTGGTCGTGTCATACGTGGGGCGCTGTCACAGAGGAATTCTGGGCCTGTGGAGTTTGGGCCTGGTCGACACACATGCTGATTATGAGTAGGACAGTACCATGTATCATTACTCCTCCATTTATAAGCTACTGGGCATGGGCTCAGCCAATAAGTTGTTTATATTCTGGCTGAGTCCATTGTACTCTGCCTTGTTGTTGATGTGATGCCTTAGATGTTGGATGCTTCAACATCTTTGTAGCTCCTGTGGGAAAAAACACACAGAAAGTGTCTGTCTACGTTCAAACCTCACCAAGGGACACAGAAAGTGTCTGTCTGCAACCAAACCACGCAAGGCACACACAAGTGCAATTGCAGGTTCAATGCAATCGACAAGTCAAATTTCCACAATTTGTCTGGTACTCCTAAAACTCTGAGATCAGGACCTAACCCTTCACCCCTGAACATTTGCTGGGTGACCCGGTCACCCCTGACAGAATATTTGCAACTGGAATGTATTTAAAAATGTCCTTTAGTGATAGAAAACAGCTTTGGATTTACTAAACTTTGGCTTTCACTTAGCTCAAGAGATCTTCCCACAAGAGCGCCCTTGTCAATATCTAATTACCTCATTATCGATTAATAGCTCCCTGATTCAGTCAATGAACAACCAGCCTCTACAGTTACCAGGGAAGTTGGCTGCAAACGAAAGCAGTTAATCTACTAATGAGAGTAATGAGATAATGAAAACAAACCACTGTTTTGGGAGGATCTCTCGAATCAAAATTTTGTAAATTCAAAGTTGTTTTTCTATTACTAAATTACATTTTGTTAAGTAACTTACAACTGCAAATATTAACCTTACCATAATTTGGACCTCTGGTGTGGCCCTTTAAGTTCTGAACAGGCCAGTGTACAAATGTGTTATTTTTTTTAAAGGAAATGTGTATGTGCAATACATTGAAAACAAATGTGTACTGAATAATCCTTTATATCTCCAAATGCATTTCTTTTTAATTTTGAGCATGTTTTCAAAAGTGAAACCTCCTAGAGCCTCTAAGCTTAGCATAAAATTATAAAAGTTGAACTGACAGTGTTCATCTTATTTTGAACTGTACGTTCTTTAACAAATACCATGCCACACCTATAATATTAACCCCACGGCAAATAAAATGTTAACCCAGTACCACAGGGGTTCTTAAAGGATTTATGTGGCAGCTAAATGTTTACCCCCCACCATGGGTGTAGGAGCCAAAGAAAATCTGGGGGGGATACCGCATATAGTATAAAAATACCACACAACATCTTCTCCACGCATAAACACATACATTGAAAAATCTGGGGAAGATTGTCCCCCTCATCCCCCCCAGTTCCTACACCCGTGCCCCCCACCACAGGGGCCCTTGAAGAACCCCACGGCTTCCAATTATATAGACGAAGAAGGTAACCTAAAATAAACCCCTGAAGTGCCATCAGGGTTCTCTAATCTAAGTTCTACTCATTATCTACACCCTATATTTCCATTTTCCGATGCTACCATTTTACTCAGGAGACACTTATGAGACCCTTCATGGGTATATTGTTTGCTCGTCGTTAGCTAAAGCAAAGTTAAAGGGAAGGGGTGTTTTGATGCAGCTTTCAAGAATACCTTATTAAACTTAGAAAATACATACTGACTACCCCAGCTATGAGCTATAAGTGAAGACAATGTCACATTTAAATTGTCAGCCTCTGATATTTATATCAGTAATTCTATTTGTGGAGAAGTATTCTCATTAACACTGTTCTTCAACAGGATGCAAATAATAAGAGTTTCCAATTGTCTAAATTTAACTCCTACTGAGACTTTTCCCCATATGAACCCTTATCTTATATCATAGATTGCCTACCCTATGTAAACCCATTTGCAAAACAGGTCTTCTATTTTCCTAATATTTGTTATTTTCTATTTACATTGGTTTAGTAAATTTGAATGACAAAATGAAATTATGAGGCAATATAAACATTATGCAATAAAACAGATACTTTGATGTACTGGGGTACCTACACCACAGAGCTTTAAATGCAGAGGGTGTGATTCTGAGTGTGCTACTGGAGGGTAACAGATGCATGATGGATAGTAAATGTCAACATGCTGCAGCAGCTGGAAGGGCCTGACTACTGCAGCTTGCATGTTTGGGCCAGTTGGACACAATAGGGTGTGCATTTTAATTTTATAGATCAGTGACGGGCAACCTATTTCACTTGAAAAGCCTCATATGTAGTCACTGAGTCCTTAAAAGTGCTCCACAGTGCTTTAAGCCTTTTTTTTTACCCAAAGGAAAAAAGTGTAAAATTGCTTTAGAAAAGTAATTTATTGGTAATAGTGGTGCAGATAATGTGAAGTTTTCTGGAGTACACTTGGTTATTATTTGCTAATTTAGTTGGATATGATGGATTTTCCATTATATGAAAATAATTTCTAAGCATCTGAATCAGAAATAAGAATTATTTACTGTCTAGAAAATACAAAAAAATCTAGTATTTGGACACAATCTATGCTTGTATGTGATTGTTTTGTGCCTTTGGCTCTAGGTAAATACGTAATACATCTTCCAAAATTCCAAGAAAAATCAAGGATACTTATTTTTAAATGTACCGTATATTATTTTCTTCACTAATCACTGTATTTTTATTTAAATACACATAATTTAATTAACTATATATGACTATAGTATATATATATATATATATATGGCTATACATTGTGAGTGGAATCTTTATCCCATATACTTCTACCTCTATAATGTAGCCAAGACTCAATGATTTTAGTATTTTTGGTTAGTTCTTTCTTGGATTTAACTATATTTCTTGTACACTTGCCAGGAAAAGGAGTGCTATAAAAAAGGGCTCTTTCTTTTTTGGGGGATTTTGCGCCCCATAGTGAAATTTGAAAAGTCCGATCAGAAATGTGTAAGAAGGAAATCTTGAAAAACAATACTTAAATACCTAAATATTAATGTATATTAATTATGGTGTAATATCAGTATTACTAAGTACAGAGGAAGCATAACACAGTCAGATATGTGGATTTTGATAGAATGACCTGGTCTACATGACCTCATCAAAACAAAGATAAAAAATCCATTGATCTCAGCAATGATTTTTAGATGTGTTGCTATGGTGACTAACTGCAAATTCTTGTAGAGCCTATAGTGTGAAAGATTGTTCTTTGGTTTCTAGAGAGGTCATTTCATTAATATCCATTTTCTCAGTAATCAGTTACATACAGCTACATGACATTGCATCATGCATGAAGGAAAGAGATATTGAATCTCTATCCTGAAGGAGCCAGCCATTTATATTAAATTATCTAGCAGTAGCATGAAGTATCTTATAGGAAAAAGAGTTTTCCAATGACTAGGCAAATTATAAGAACTAATATATAAAAAAAAGCAACACGCAAGAGTAAATGCATACATTATATAAATGCAATGTTAATATAAAATTATGGCAACATTTCTATTGCAACGTATTTGTCAAGCTTCTACACAAGAGCTTTTTAGACATGAATTATATTTTAGAAATAAGTTGTAATACATATTAAAATTTGATTTGCTCCCTAAAAAGAGTTAGACATATATGTCACCCTAAAACACCCAGTGAAGGTGCAATAAGGTACTCTAAATCCAGTGATTAAGTACTACTATCAGAATGCTAAATTATTTGATCATCCTCAAAATGCAATAAGAGGGCATGTCTTGTAACATAACACAAATTGATTGCATAATGTTTTAAAGGTTACATATTTTATTTACCGTATTTTTATACAAATCCTCTAGTTTATTAATGTTGTAGTGGTTTCTTATGAAGACCACACATCACACAGGGCTTTATACATCTTTATGTCTTTCTAAGCTCCTCATTTTCAGCCTTTCTTCCTTTTTTCCTTATTAATTTGACCTCAGCTTAGCTCCCAAATGCAGATTACAGATGTGAAAATGGCGGCATACAGAAAAGCAATCAGTGATCACCATTTGAACTTAAACAGGGTGCGTAGTCCCAAAATTTCTTTTATGCTTTTTAAAAGTTGTTTAAGAAAAAGTTGCATGAAAAATGAGTGAGGTATCACATATTATAATTGTCTAACTACGAGACGTCGTCACAGTGTTTGCATGGTGTGTACGACTTAGCGAGGTGAGCTGTTAAACTCGGAGCACTTAGCGGGCCAGCAAAAAAAAATACGAGACGAAAAAAATACGAGACGCGGGACTTAGAAAAAAAAGATACGAGACGCAAAAAATTACGAGATTAGCGGCCGAACCAAAAACCCTAAAAACACACTAACTACACCTAAAAAAAATACAAAAATGTCACAGAAAGCATGGGGCAAAAGGATGTCTGTGAGTGAGCTGGAATGCAAATTTAACTTGATTTAGACCATTTTTGCCACGCGAAAATCGACCTAGGAGGGGGAAAAATGGGCGGTGAAAAAAATGTAAACAAGGCGACATGACCCTGGACCGCGCAAAACACTGCAAAACGCGTAGCACTTTACACATCACACTGCGACCTACAAAATACACTATTACAAAAGCCGGAAAATGCTCGCGAGACGCGTAACACATTAATAACATTAAGACTATACAATGCCGCTTTAGCGCGCAGCCTATTTAGACCGCACAGTTCAAACATTCATTACACTTTATAAGCAGGGCACTAACACTCACAATGTATATTGTATGCAGACGCAAAATACAAACAGATTGTTAGCTCTTCAGCCTATTACTCGCTGCCTATATCAATTATAAATAATTAAAGTATATTTATTTATTGCAGAAATAATTATTACTTAATTAATTAATTGAATAAATCATTAATTATTACTTAACTACATATACATAGAAATATATATCTCTCTCAGAGGACCAAAAGTACACGACATGAGAGGCTCGCAATGAGCGCCGAAGGTCCTCACAGCATTAAACGGTTTAAATTAGGTCTCAAACAGCATTCCTATGGCTTCAAATTTTATTGACCGTCATTTTTTGACGGGCAAGTCGCTTGTAGAATATAAAATGCAAATAGAAGTAAGACAGACAGACTTCTTCACTTTTGTTCTGACCTATTACATGATAATGAATGGTAGGAAGCCTTGGGAAGCTATTGTTTGTTTTATAGCTTTGTTATGATTACTAGAAATGCACAACTAGCTAAGCAAATATAGATAAATGGCTTGACAAGGCCAGTAGAAGACTCTCTTACAGGTTTGTTTTATTATTTTACAAGTCAGGCTTAATGTTATTTATGTTTCATGAAAATGAACTTTTAATACATGATATGTTATTTCAAATACATGATAGAAAATTAGGACTGCAGTGTCCTGTACAAATTAAGCCTTTATACACAATGAAGCCTATTTGTGAGAAGCTTCAGTAACTACAAAAGTCCCAATTCTGCCTAATGTAAACTACAAATCAGATTGATTAAGATTAAGATTGATTAGTTCTAAATATAAGTGGGTTTATTTTGAGATGCCCCCCTTCTCTTGTTATCCAGGATAACCCTGTATGCCCTTTGTATTCAAAAATATATCCAGTGCCTTTTTAAAGTTATCTATCAAATCACCACTTCCTTTTCAGAAATCATCATTGGCTATCAACTGCAGTAGGGTAGTTTATCCGATCTAAACAGGACCATCAAGCTGTTGGATAATTGAAATGTTGCATAACCCATAAACCATTGCTAAAAGGATGAATGTTAAAGGCTAGTTACTTCACGGTAGGTGCTCTTCCTGGTGTGAAAGAGCACAAGATTATATGATTTTAATTACACTAATAACACTTAAGAAATTTAGCTCTGTTTGCAGACTGCTGACTGTTTCATGATTAATAACATATGCCGAACCGTGCCGTGAAGACACGTTGAAGTCAAAGATGTATAGCAATGTTTCCCTTAACTTGGGAATGCAACAAGCTGTTAACCCACAATTTACATATTTAGGTGATTCCAGCATTCCATTCTCTGCACAGAATAATTTGTGACGGATTAACTCTTTTTTTTGCTTAAGCTCACTACACAGAGCTGTAGCTGTGGGTCTGTCTGTGGGCATGCCAGTGGCACATGTAAACAGAGATTTCATTTATTAATTTCTTAGTGAAAAATTAACGTATTTAAAAAATTCTAAATGTATTTCAATATGCTTTTATGAGTTCTGAATTCTGTGCCCTTTAATGAAAAAAAAACACAATATAATAAGACAAAAAGTGCACAATGTATTGTTGGTACTTTACCATAATTATATACCAAAAGGAAAACTGTAAGTTTTAATTTGAGGCTCATTCAAAGAGTGTTGGATAATCAGGAGTCGTATAATCAAGACTCTGCTGTGTATGTTTGCCTATAAACCACCTATATATTTTTGTCACCTTGCTCACAATGATCTCAAATGTTACTGTAAGTGATAGTCTCTGACCATTACACTGAATGCTTTAGAACCTTGAACAGGATATAGTTCTACCACTGAATGGTAAGGTGTTTCTGATCTCACTTGTCTATTATCCTTCCAAAAGAATAATAATGTGCATTCATTTTAAAATGTTGGCTTATTATAGGAACATTGAAAACCTGTTTGTAGAAAAAAGAGCAAAAGGCAAGAATGTTGATTTTTAACGTTCTTTGACACTATATGACAAACATATCATTATGAAAGCTAGTTCTATATACATGCAATGTGAATGGAAAATAAAACTCTATATATAGATTTAAATAAACACTTGAAATATAAGTCATCATATGAATTGCATACCCATGACATGCTATATTTGTAAATATGCATTAGATGACCCAGTTAGAAAGACACCACTACTAAAATAGCTCAATGAATGGAAATAAAATTGTTGAATCAGTAAATCTGATTTTTTTTTTTTTTTTTTTACATTTGACATGGATTAAGGCATGGCACTATTCTGTCAGCTTTGCTTTGTGATTTATGAACATCTTCTCAGTCTAACAGTTAATAATAAAAGTTATAATATACCATATGGAAAGTTAAATACAGTGAGCCCGATTCAGTTGCAACCCGGCATCTCGCAGGTTACAGGCCGCATGTCTGCAGGCGTGCTGCAGGCTCCCGTTCGTCTCCGATTTCGGGGCCTTTTCAATTGAACAAGCCTGCAAGTTATGGCCCGAAAGCCGAAGCTGTAAACCATGTACTTGTGCGTAGCAGTTCAGGGCGGGAAAATGATCAATTAAGCTAGGCCGTAACCACTGATTTCGAAACAGGCAATAGAAAATAAGGCTGCCATCATTACGGCAGTAAAACATGTCAATCAATTAGGTTTGGGGGTCCGATATGGGATGGGCCTCGCAAACCCTCAAAATACAATATAATAAAAATGAATGCCATTATAACCGATATACCCCTGAAATGACACATAAAAAAATATGATTTTTTATTGCTGAGACTGTTGTGCAATTATTTCTAATGTCTTTCATAGTTTTCCCCATCATTTACAGTGCAGCATTGTATTTTTATTTGTATTAACAGTGCTACCGAAAAGGGTTAAACCCCTTTGCAGGTCCTCTCTAGTAATCGTAGGATTTTCCCCTACATTTGCTGCTTACAGGTGTTAAAACATTTGCAGGCTTGGGGAAATTGTAGCAATTGAATAGCAATTTGCGATCATAACTCTTGTAGACGGGAAAGATCAAAGGCATCGGGAGTCTGTAAGTTCCGGGTTTAACAACAGCAAGGTTTTCGCCGTAACCCGTAAACCATTTGTAGCCCGCAAAAAGACACAAATTTAATAGCAAATTAACTTACGGCCTCACTTACAGGCTCCCATAACTTACAATTGCTCAATTAAATCAAGCTCAATGTACTTAATGGATCATTATAGTTTCAGAAATATGTACAGTGCCTTGCAAAAGTATTCACCCCCCTTGGCATTTTTCATGTTTTGTTGCCTCACAACCTGTAATTAACAGGGATTATTTAAGGATTTGCATAATTTAATTTACAGAACATGCCCACAACTTTGAAGATGTTTTTTTTTTTTTTTTTATTGTGAAACAAACAACAAATAGGACAAAATAACAGAAAAAGTCATTGTGCATAACTATTCACCCCCCTAAAGTCAATACTTTGTAGAGCCACCTTTTGCAGCAATCACAGCTCCAAGTCACTTTGGATAAGTCTCTATGAGCTTGCCACATCTTACCACTTGGATTTTTGCCCATTCTTCCTTGCAAAACTGCTCCAGCTCCTTCAAGTTGTATGGTTTGCGCTCGTGAACAGCAATCTTTAAGTCTGACCACAGATTTTCTATTGGATTGAGGTCTAGGCTTTGACTAGGCCATTCCAACAAATGTACATATTTCCCCTTAAACCACTCAAGTGTTGCTTTAGCAGTGTGTTTGGGGTCATTGTCCTGCTGGAAGGTGAACCTCCATCCTAGCCACAAATCACGCACAGAGTGGTACAGGTTTTGCTCAAGAATATCCCTGTATTTAGCACCATCCACCGTCTCATCAGACCAGAGCACCTTCCTCCATACATTTCGGAAGTCTCCCACATGCCTTTTCGCAAGCTCAAAACGTGCCATTTTTTGGGGGGCTGAAAGTAATGGCTTTCTTCTGTCCACTCTGCCATAAAGGCCAACTGTATGGAGTGTACAGCTTATTGTTGTCCTATGTACAGATACTCCAGTCTCTGCTGTGGAACGCTGCAGCCCCTTCAGGGTTACCTTAGGTCTCTGTGCTGCCTCTCTGATTAATGCCCTCCTTGCCCGGTCTGTGAGTTTTGGTGGGCGGCTGTCTCTTGGCAGGTTTGCTGTGGTGCCATGTTCTTTCCATTTGGGTATGATAGATTTGATGGTGCTCCTGGGGATCATCAAAGATTTGGATAATTTCTTATAAGCTTTTAGAAGGGTTAACAAGGGACAGAATACAAGAATATGTCTATTTGAACAGGATCATAGGTAGCAGTCAACACGGATTTAAGAAGGATAGGTCGTGTCAGACCAATCTAATTAGTTTTTATGAGGAGGTTAGTAGGAACTTGGATCAGGGCAACTCAGTGGATGTAGTCTTTTTAGATTTTTCAAAGGCATTTGATACAGTGCCACATGGAAGACTAGTGAGCAAACTAAGGGATACAGGAATTGCAGTAAATATCTGCTCATGGATCGAGAGCTGGCTAAAAGACAGGAAACAATGGGTTGTTGTAAATGAAACATACTCTGATTGGTCTAATGTGATAAGTGGGGTTCCTCAAGGTTCAGTATTAGGTCCTCTCCTTTTTAACATATTTATTAATGACATTGAAGTAGGACTTGAAAGTAGTGTCTCCATTTTTGCTGATGACACTAAGTTGTGCAAGGTAATAAAATCAGATAATGATGTACTTTCCCTACAAAAGGATTTGCATAAATTAGAGAAATGGGCGGCTAAATGGCAGATGAGATTTAATACAAATAAATGCAAGGTTATGCATTTGGGAAGGAACAATAGCCATGCAATCTATAATCTTAATGGAGCAAATCTAGGGGTATCAGATATTGAAAGGGATTTGGGAGTACTAGTGGACAACCACCTAGGTAACAGCGATCAAAGCCAAGCAGCGGCTGCAAAGGCAAATAAAATATTAGCATGTATTAGGAAGGGTATAGAAGCAAGGGAAGCAAATATAATTCTGCCACTATACAAAGCCCTAGTACGCCCTCATTTGGAATATGGAGTACAATTTTGGGCACCACCTCATAAAAAAGAGCTGGAAAAAGTACAGAGAAGGGCTACAAAACTAATAAGGGGAATGGAGGGGCCAAGTTATGAAGAAAGACTAACAAAATTAAACTTATTTTCGCTAGAAAAAAGGCGTTTACGAGGGGATATGATTACCTTATATAAATACATCCAGGGTCAATATAAGGCTTTGTCAAGTGAACTTTTTGTAGCAAGAGATTTTCAACTGACAAGAGGACATCCTTTGAGGTTAGAGAAAAAAAGATTTACCCTTAAACAAAGAAAAGGGTTCTTCACAGTTAGGGTGGTTAAACTGTGGAATTCTCTACCAAAGGAGGTGGTAACAGCGAATTCGATAGACAACTTCAAAAAGGGGTTAGATATATTTTTTAATAAAGAGGGCATTCAAGGCTATCCTAGATAACTAGCAAAGGAATATTGATCCAGGGAGAAATTGGATCGCCAGTTTCTGGGGTCAGGAAGGAATTTAGCTTTTTTTTTCCCCTTATGAGACAATTGGCAAAGTTTCAATGGGGTTTTTTTATGTTTGCCTGCCTCTTGATCAATTAACAATTAACAATTAATAATAAATAGTCCCCATTAAAAAGATCAATAGAGATCTGAAAAGGTTGAACTTGATGGACTAACTCTTTATTCATCCTCCAATACTATACTATTACTAATTATTTAATCAATAATTTAATAACAAATCCGCATATTGCAGATCAGAGGAGATCTTAACAGGTTGAACTTGATGTACTGAAAGTCTTTTTTCTACCTTAATTACTATGTAACTATGTAACTATGTAACTATGTAACCTAACCCTGACTTGTACTTCTAAACAACATTTTCCCTTACTTGTTTGGAGAGTTCCTTGGTCTTCATGGCAGTGTTTGGTTAGTGGTACCTCTTGCATAGGTGTTGCAGCCTCTGGGGCCTTTCAAAAAAGGTGTGTATATGTAATGACAGATCATGTGACACTTAGATTGCACACAGGTGGACATCATTTCACAAATTATGTGACTTCTGAAGGTAATTGGTTGCACCAGAGCTTTTTATGGGCTTCATAACAAAGGGGGAGAATACATACACACATGCCAATTTTCTGTTTTCTATTTCTAAAAAATTGTTTTATGTATATATTTTTCTCATTTCACTTCACCAACTTAGACTATTGTGTTCTGATCCATCTCATAAAATTCAGATTAACAAAACACTGAACTTAAGGCTGTAATGTACTAAAATGTGGTAAAAAGTCAAGGGGGTGAATACTTTCGCAAGGCACTGTATATGAAGTGTATAATAAAAAACAACAATATTACAACCATTAATTTGCGAGCGAGAAATGGGTTTAGGTTTAATGCTGCCCTTGCCCAGGTCCTCCTTCTTCCCTTGCCATAATTACCAAACATATATGATACTACGAAATGTGAAGCCTGGCAATGCTGTTTGCCACACTATTCAATGTTCTGCCCCCTCTGAGCACCTTCGGCGGTCATTGCGAGCCTCTCCTCCCATCTACTTTACATTCCTCGTCATGAGCACCTTCACCACTCATTACAGGCCTCGGCAACCTGCAACTTTTGTGCTTGAGAATGCCATGTGCCTCTTTCCCCCATTTTCCCCCTGTCCCTTCCCTGTGACTTTCTCCTCTGTGTCTCCACTGCTTAATCTTTGCGTGGCGCACGCTGACTGTCGTTGTTTTTTTTCTCTTTAAAGTCCCGCGCGCCTGTCATTGTTCGTGTCAGTGTTACTGTTTTCACCGTCATGTATTTTCTAAATCCTGTGTGCCTGGCGTTGTTCGTGTATGTGTTACTGTCTTCGCCGTCATGTATTTTCTAAGTCCCCCTTGCCTGTGTTACTGTCTTTTGTGTTGTGTATTTTCTAAGTTCTGCGTGCCTGGCCTTGCTGAGCCTTGTTTTCATCCTGTTTCAGAATTTTACATTTTTTTTGGCTGCCATTTTTTTCGGCTGCCATTTTTTTCCCCTCTTCGATCTTCAAAAAAGACAAAATATGCCTCAAATGAACTTGCAACCACAGGCTCCCTGGCTCTCCCCTGTGCTGTGTGTGAGTGTGCAAATTTATTTGAGGCATATTTGTGTATTTTTGCCATCTTTTTCAGTTCGGTGGTTCGGCGGTTTGTCGTATTTTTATGAGACCCGCAGTCAGACATACGGGCCGTAATTTTGCATCCGTCGCAAAGTCCAGGGGCCTCGTGATGAGGCCTCATTGGAGTTAAGTCCTGCATGTCTCGTGATGAGCGCCAGCTAAGTCCTTCATGTCCAACCCTGCAATGAGTGCCTCAACTTCTCGCCTCGCTTTGGTCGACGGCTCACCTCGCTTTGCAAGGCTTGAAAGCGTGACGACAACTAGCAGGACAACAACTATATATGTGATAGAAACATATGCCTATTTTTGTTTATGTATAATACAATGTGTCAGAAAGTGTCAGATATAGTTACAAACAGACATGTAACTGCATATGAAAATGTAACTGCATACAAACTATTCCATAGAACTGCACAGGCAATATGAGGCTGCCTATGCCTATTGTTCGTTTAAAGATGCTAGTAAAAAGTAAAGATATTAAACTATCAACAAAGGTACGCATAGTACGGATGTGAGAGCTCAGTATCATATGGCTAAAGATCCAATATTTTGGCCATATCATGAGAAACTCTGCTGCTGGTAACTAATGAAGGCACTTGAAGAAGGGGGAGGCATAGACAGAGATGGATAGATGAGATCATTGAAGCTATGAATATGAGCTTGATGGAGCTCAGAGGCGCTGTGGCTGACAGATTTGCCTGGCGTGCTGTGGTCTATAAGGTCGACTGAATGACTAAATAGAAATTGTTCCTTCACAGTGTGATGTGCCTGGGCCTTCACAATAGAGGAAATGCACCACTGCTGCAAGCCTAAAATAATTTAGAGAAAATCTTAATTTCAGGAAACCTGCCATTTGTCTGGAGATTGTCACACAAAATAGGTGGACACAGTTGTATCATAATTTTAGAAGAAAAAATATTTGTAATATTGCAGAGATTTTTTTACTGTTCAGAAGGCAGGAAATATTACTGTATTATTTCTTAAAATATAATGGGACATTCCCCATAGAAAAAAAGTATAATAATATTTCAGTCCATAAAACATAACATAGACTTAAAGTACATGGGACATAACACATAATCACATACATTTCCCACTACCTATAATAAAATGCATGTATAGCCTGTTTACCTAGCAATACTGAATTACATTATTATAGATTATGTTTTATCTGTAAGCCATCAATAAGGTATGTCTCATTTTCATGCATGCTCAATATTTGCCATTTGTTTGCATTTTAATACATTTTATTACTGAATTGAAAAATACATGTATACATGTATATTTAATATCTAATAAATAAGACATATATAGTAATATAAATAAATGGTATAAATCTATATTAAAACATCAAAAATAAAATAAATAACACATCTTCATCTATTAAGCTACAGGAAGACAAACTATAACATTCCAATTCAGTAAATGCAATAATTAAAAATAACTTGTTATTTGTTTGTTTGTTTTTAATAATGTTATTGTATTTGTGAAGAGTGTTCTCACTTCTACATTCTATTCTTCACAAATATCATGGGAATATAATAATTGTTGCCTTAGCCTAGTAATTTAGTAACTTAGCTGAAATAAATTATACTCTATCATAGACAAATTACAAAACACATTTTTAATTCTCCGATCTACAACTTACATAGGTGGTTCAGATATCTGCACAGTCTTACTGCCAGGGTTAAGATACGTGTGCAACTTACCAAGATCGAAATGTGATTTACAATATTATTTCCATTATACAAAATTATTCAACCGGACTTCATGTCAAAAGATGACAACAATTTTCTTAATTGCTTTGAGGTTTTATGTGGTGTTCACACTACTGAGCTTCTCTGACAAATTTTCTGTAGATCATAAGGTCAGAAAAGTCATCTAGAAAATAATCAGCTGTTGTGGTAATCCATTTGATGACTAGTCTAGCAGCAATGTTTGGGCTAAATGTAAGTAATTAGACAGCCTGGCCAATTGTGTTCAATAATGTGGAAAATAATAGCATACAGTTTTATATGTTTAATGATGTGGAGACATCTGCTCACTATATGTATTGCAAATGTATTATAAAAGGGACATACTTTATTATGTTATTTTAAATAACTACTACAGATTATGGGCAAATACTTTTTAGTTAGGAAAAAATAATACTAAACTTTAAATGCATTACCTAAATATGCAATTTTGCTGCTCTGAGCATCTCCATTTTTGTTGTCAAGTTGGCTGTAACCTTGGAGGCTGAGAGTAACTCTCTGCCACTCAGTTAGTTGCTTTTTTATACAATAGACAAGTGATTGTTTCGTATCTATAAGGAGCCATAGAAGTTGAAACATGACAAATAGGCGATACAAATGGTGATGGCCAGGACTGCATATAATTGCATAGAATAGGTTACATTATTATTATTATTTTAACATTCTAAAAGCATTTTGCCCATTAATAATTCTAGTTCTTTAAAATAGTGCACTGGAAATATGCGACTATATGGTCCCTTTGAGATAATAATAACAAAAAAATAAAAACTTATAGCAGAATTTTCTCCAAGTTGGATTCAAAGTGTCTGATAAGTGTCAATAATTTGCGCATTTCCTCTAGCGTTGGTAAGTGCCCACTAGGGATATATGTGAAGTGGGTTATTATGGATTGATGTTTTGTCCAGGCCCATCTAAACTGAAACCTAGAAGAATTATTTGATACTGATACAATACCTTAACAACAAAGAACATATTTTGTCAATATTAGATTTTTTTTAAAAAGACTATACATTTCAATCTAACACAAGCCTAAACTGGACAAAATTACATATAAAAGTTACATCTGGGATCTGCATCTTTGGTAATAACACAACAGAAAAAAGTCATATACAATCTCTCTCCAATTTAAAGAGCTGCAATAAATTATTTAGAAAGTATCCATAAATCATGCAGTAGGGATAAAGAACAACCATGACTACATAAACGAGACAAAGAGAAAACTAGCAGACAGTGCCTACTACAAAAAACAATCATGACAACACCAATCCTAGTACTGAACATTCTCGGTGCTTCCAAAAATCCACAAGCCAGGAAACCAGGCAGACCAAAAATTAAAAGGAACAATGACTGAAAAAGATATTTGTCCTTGTGGAGAACATCCAAAACACCTATACATATGTCTCAAGTTGAATATAAAACTTTATGTTATTGTTATTAGTGCATCTTAGAGACGGGTGAGCAATCAACGTATAATTTATACTAATGTAAATTGAAGTAAGTAAATAGAGTCTTAATTTCTTGACAATGGATGGTAAATTTACTCTAATTGATCATCTGAACAAGTGTTTAGTAAATCAATCAAACACTTTTAAGTCACATACAAAAAATATGGTTATGCTTTACCTGTTGTTCTATATCAACAAATGTCTGGATATTTATATTTGAGTAACAATTTCATAATATTCACTACTTTATCTGTGACTAGCATTGGAAGGTGAGAGACACAGTCCGTAGAGACTTCATCTGGATCTGTCTAGAGAGAATGACGTGCTGAGTGCCATATGGGTTGACTTATCCTTAAGTTGCTTGTCAGTGCAATCTGTTATTTTTCCTCTTTCATTACATTTTATATAATTAACAATTGCAGTCTGTTTGCTCCTTTTAATTTTTTAATAGTATGTGGAACAGTTAATTCAATATCTAATGCAACTCAAAGTAGAAGAGAGTGGATTTTTGATTTTAATGAGGTATTTAATTCATTTTTTACTAATTAGAATATTTAATTTTCATTTGATTTCTGTCCAAAACAGAAAGAATTACAGTATATAGACATTGGTAAATTACGCAATAAAAATATTTCTTATAAGAAATGAACAGTTACAATATCCAATATAAGTCACTATATAGGCAATTACTGTATCTTTCTATTGAAAAAAAAATGTTCCATAAAACATGTAAGGATTTTTACATCTCTTAGACCTATTATACATTTGTGAATAACCTACACTTTTATTAAAAAAATAAATTAATAGTAATAGTGTGACACTATTTCCCCTGTTGTAGATATTTATTTTGAATATCAGTAACAGAAATATGATTACTATGGCGTGGATGCTGTGAATAATTTCAGGAATTTATGGGTGTTAGAGTCAAATTATGAGAAGTTTTAATATTCACATTTTGAACATTTGTGACTCATTACGAATAAATACGATATTCATATTGCTCTAAACCAGTACTTCCCCAATTGTGGTTGGTATAACATAATTAATGAAAGCATAAAAACGCTAAATAAATTCAGATAACATATTGAGATCAGGGACAACTAATTTATATTCATGTACAACTATATTGACAGTTAAACTAGAATTTGAAATACACTAATTATTCGTGATCCATTTTTCAACACATGGTAACTGACAACAGATAAAACCTTCTCCTGTCACTAAGTTCTCTTTTGTGTGCTGTTAAACTCATCTGTCAAAATCCAATATACAAACACAAAACACATAAACATGCAATCTACAAATAATGGGCCCTATTAAATTGCATGCCCGTAATTACAATGTAGTTTTCTACATATCTAGATGTATTCAATTGACTTAAGCCCGCAGTTACAGGCTCACAGCCTCCAAACGCAAACCATGAATCCGTAAGTAACATTTCAGGGCATGATCAATTAAGCAATCCCTTAAGTTACATTTTAGACAGAGCCAATAGTAAATGAGACCGTCAACATGACGTTAGTAAAACATGGAGTTTAAACTACAATCAATTAGTGTTTAGAAGACCGATCTGAAATCTCACAATCTAGAAATGTAGGAATCAATAAAAAGAAATAAATCAACTATTCTAGTCCAAGCGGGTTCCATGATATGTATTAACCCATTGAATTCCAGGAATAACACAGAAATAAAACTTATTGTAGATTTGTGAGCTTGAGACTGTTGTGCAACTAATTCCAATGCCTTTCATTGCGTTCTCAGTATGTTTAAGTACAGTAGTGTGTGTTTATTTGCTTTTGCAGTATTACGAACAGATGTTTAACCCACTTGCAAGTCCTATCTAGTACTCCTTTCATTTTTTGATACATTTGACATTTACGGGTTTGAAGGCAATTGCGGGCTTGATGAATTATTGTAATTGAATATAGATTTTTCGTCTTTAGCACTGGTAACATTTTTGGACTTAAAACATAAAAGGAGGAGATAGGACGGAGTTACGATTTTAACAACCGCAGGGATTGTGATCCTGTAAATAGCAAATCGAATGTGAGTAGCTAAAAGTAGCCAATTGATTATCAGTAACATTTACAGGCTCCATTACGGGCTCATGCAATTGTGATTTGGACAGTTAAATGGGGCCCATCAAGGTACAGATCTCAAAGCTGAGTGTACAACTGTTTCACCTGTTCTAGGAATGAATTGTTTGAATTGTTTTCAGAACTTTCGATATAATATATACAGAAATATTTTCTTTTTAATACTTAGTTTAAAGTATTTTATGCTGCTGCTACTTATAAAGTAAATACATAACAGTCTTTGAAAGTTCAATGTTATTTTTAGAGGCATATAAACATTAATGGGTCTTGGTCTTGCAAATGGCATTTATCTAATATTGACTATGCTATATCTTTGCTTCAGGTTAATGTATACTTCCCATGACAGCTACAAAATGTATGAAACAGAAAACGCTTGCCTTTTTTTGCTTACTAAACAAATGCCAAATACATTTTTCTGTCTCTCACTGCAGGCCACTAAATAATGTACTGCTGATACTAAATATATCCAACAATGAGCTAAGATTTCTAGCCGTTCACTTGTTTTTATGCATACAATACATTTTACAAAATCTTCATCAAAACTGGAACCTGAAGACGCTTTTTTTCAGCTGACTGAAAACAATCTGGCTTTATCTAGATTAAGATATGGTGCTTGATTTCACTCAAGTTCTACGTTCCCGTTAATGATTTTGTCTGTTTAAGAAAGCCATTAAAAGTCTATAACATTTACATAATGGATAAAATCTCATAGAATGTGAATTGAATTCTTCTGCTAAATTAACACAGAGGAAATCAACAGATGCTTCAAAGTTATATTAGGAATACATTATAAATTAAACTAGGCTTGTAATGCGAATTAAGGCATATAATGTTATTAAATAGAAAGGACACCTCAAACTGAAATAAAAAAGGTTATAATAGCTTTTACTCATATCTCTAGAGAACACGTAAATTAAAGCAATGTACCGTTTACACTGACAAAAGTGTTTCTCTAGCCTGGCGACGCATTGCACCAGATCATATAGGGCCAAATTAATTCAAATGTAACCGGAACTTTACCTTTAGTGAGGAGCGATGATGGCAGAAGCTGAAGAGGAGCAAAGGAATTATTGTTTAGAAGGGGAGTCACCTTCCATTAAGACATCAGCTAACTCCAATTCTGGTGATCAGTGTCTTTTGTTGTCCCTTTCCTGATGATTCACTAGTGCACAATTTAGCAAAGATCTTGTCCAGTTGTGTTTGATTCTGTCTGTTTTTTTTTTTAAATTTTGTGACTAATAATAGATTTTTGGATGAATATAGAAGCATTTTTTTGCCTAAAGAATGTAATATTGGATTTGACAAATATAGGGGCAGATGAATATAGAGGTTCCACTGTATTTGAAAGAAAGAAATTCAATTCAATTTTTAAAATATCCATTTGATTTAGAATGACCTGTTTTTTTTCACCCTGTTATATGTTGTAGGGATGAAAAAGGACCTACCCAGAATGTTGTCCATATTTGTTTCTGACCAGTTTAGGTTTGGATAAATAGCCACTGCAGCCAGAATAGACACCAGACAAAGAATCAGGACAGGTCTCCTGGGCCGAGTCTCTACCACCTCGTACACTCCCTCATGACTGGGGGTTGAGAGAACCACTTATAAAATAAGCACACCCTATTGCATGTACACTATAGTGGTCCTTAGTCATGCCTTCATAGTACCGGTAGAAAAATATGGATTCGGACCATGATTTTATTTTCACAAATGGACCATGGCAATTTTTTGTCTAACAGAACTCTATGAATTACCATGCTTTGTAATGGGAAATCTATGTCAAAAGTAACACAGCTTAACAAACTGAAAGCTACAGTGACCAAAAGCCTCAGAATTTCTGTTAAAAGAAATCTTAGCTGGTTCCTATATGGTTTTACTTGCACAGTCATACTCAATCATTGTGATTTTAGAGTTAAAAGCAACTCCCAAATGTAGTTTCATGACAAGAATAGAGAGCAAGCATCTTTACCTTTGCTTTGCGAAAATAGTAGACTATCAGCATGCTTATGAAGTCCAGCAGCATGCAGAAAGCTTGGAACGAGATGATAGCAATCCGTAAATACTTGTCCTCCTGTGCATAGCAGGGTGTATCATCTGTACAGTGAGAACATCCTTCCCTGCAGGGTAGACACTTATATTCTTCCTCAGACATTTCTCCTCTTGAAAAATGATTATCCATTTTCTGTCCTAAAGGAACCAAAGGAAAACATATAAAATACATCATATTCTGCTATCTTCCCGAAAGCATTCACAAGAACTTATCTCAATAAATTGTTTTTTTCCTCTATTGTCTGGTGACTTGTTTTTCACTAGCAACAATAAAAAAATAAAGGAACTGGCCTTCTGGGATTAATAGTTTTACTAGTCCTGACCAAGATCTTAGTTTTATAAAGTCACAATACGGATAAAGTATTTCTTTAGTAAATATTGTACATTTAGCGGTTTTATAATATTTAAGGACTATTTTGGTCATACTTTTTAATTTACTATTTGTTATTTTGAATAACTACACTTATAATTATTATAATAATTATACTTAAAATATGCAACATGTTTTTAGAAAAAAAAATAATACAATTTCTTAATTTATTATCATGTGAAGTTTTTACCAATCTACAGCAGTTCTTTAAATTTATAATGGAATGGACAAGTTTGGGGATTTAATATTTAAGACGTAAGTAATAAACTATGTTTTGCACTGTAGAGAAAGGACTGGATACTTTTTATTTAAGCAACAATACAATCAACACCAAGGAGCACACTCAGGGCCTCATTCTATTATCGTCCGTAAACCAGCCGTAATGCTGCGATTCCTTGCGGGGGTCCCGTTACCTCGCAATTCAATTAAACGGCCCCGCAAGGATCTCCTCTTACGGCAGGCCGTAAATCTTGCTACCGGCCGTAAGCTCAGAAAACTTAAAACTTAAAAATAAATTCAAGCCTGCACTGTACAGCTCTGTAAATGCTAGGGATCATATTGGGGGACATGAGGATTAAAAGTAACCCACTCTCAAGCTTGCACATCAGCCCAAACCCGAGTTCAAATTAACTGTTTATTTTCCGGCTGCGGCGTGGGCGGGTCTGAGGTGCTCCAAGCACTCTGGACTTTTTACATGGATATTTGACATATATTAAAAATAAAATATTTTACGGATTTGAGTATAGGGGAATTTTGTGCTATTTTTTCTAACACCTAAAATCACTTTATAGTCTTCTCAAAGTGCAGGATGGCTTTATTTGGGCTATATTTCGTGCTAGCGGGACCTCTTTCCTGCAAGTAAGCTGCGGCTCGCTTTTAGCCTTGCAGAGAGGGTTCCCGGAGCAATAGAATTGCAAATAGGATTTTCTTACGGCCGATTTCCTTGCGGCCGTTTTAGATCAAAGGCTTTCCTCCGGCGCGAGCGGCCGCAAGAGATAGCAAGGCACCGGCCGCAAGCCTGCCGGAATCCCCGGCCGGAGGGGAATAGAATAGCAGAATAGCTTGCGGCCAGGTCCTTGCGGCCCCGCAACGGCTGCGGCCGCTAATAGAATGAGGCCCTCAGAGTGTGAAGCATTTCATACAGTTTAAAAAAAAAAATCTAACACATTAATAAAAATTATAAGTCTTAATATAATTGGTTTATGTATCTTATTTATTAAATAGTGGAGTTTCCTGGATGGAAAAAGGGTGTCTTTTCTTTCTCTTTTCTTGAATAAAAAGCATTTCATACAGTAGCTCATCAGATATTCAGGCTTGGAATACATGTAACTATGATAACTGCACCTAAATACAAATTTCCACGAAAACTGGTCGAAAACATGCAGAGGACCTCATGAAAATCACAGCATCCAGCCTGAGCTTTTTCCCATCCTATTTCAAGTGTCACATTTTAACATATACAGTGATAACCAAACCAATTACATATCTTAGCAAACTTTTAAAAGAACGCATACTATTAACATCATTGTTGGTTCTTGTTTGAGGCTATATAGTGTTTTATTAATGAAGACAACACCAATTCTTTGCACAGCACAGGTTAAGATGGACAGAAAAGACTATCCAATATCCAGCAGGATTAAATGAAAGCTATAATCTCTGTAGTTTTCTATGTGTGAATTGAAATATTCAATTGATTAAAATGTAGAGAGAAACAGCAACCTTAATATAAATGTCATTGAATCGTATAATATTTTACAGTGTTAAAGATGTAAGCTATTCTGGAGATGCAGCCTGTGATAACTATAACTAGATATTGTGATTTCTCAATGAAATACATTCTAAGTAAGTGAAGAATCAGTTTAAAGTGTACAAGCTTTTATAATAATATGAAATATAGCAATTGTATTCACATACTTAACTATGACAATGTTGTAAACAAAGATAAATCAATAGTGATGTCACTTCTTGTTCAATTTGCCTCAAGGTTTTGAATTTTCAATATAAATATAAAATGAAGGATAATAAAATGGAGTAATAATAACAAACTAAACACCTGACAACGGGGTTACTAAATCATGTTGAAAAGTTGTCCTATTGTCCTCCTAACAGCCTTATTAAATTGTGAATCAGTAAATTTAAAAGGGCTCTATATAAGCACACAGCATATTTTATTCACAGAAGTTTTTAGTTAGTGAAGTCCTTGCGTTTGGATAGAAGTTCTCTAACTAAAAACTTCTGTAAAAAAATATGCTATGTGCTTAAATAGAGCCCTTTTAAATTTACTGAATCGCAATTTAATAAGGCCTATATAGTTTATTACTAATAAAGGTGTTTTGAATTAGGTTTTAAAGCGGTCCTAACGCACTTCTTTACCCTTGCTATGTCCCTCATTCTAAGATTACCACTCACATTTATATAGAAGCATAGGTGTATGTATGTTTTTGTAAATATGCAATGGTAGGTTTACACAACAAGCTACCACAGTTTAAGATACATATATCCACTGTGTCATGAAAAATATATTATGTACAGTGCCTTGCAAAAGTATTCACCCCCCTTGGCATTTTTCGTGTTTTGTTGCCTCAAAACCAGGAATTAACATGGATTGTTTGAGGATTTCAATCATTTGATTTAATTTTAATGTTTGGTTTTTTTTTTTGTTTTTTTTTATTGTGAAGCAAACAACAAATAGGACAAAATAACAGAAAAAGTCAATGTGCATAACTATTCACCCCCCTAAAGTCAATACTTTGTAGAGCCACCATTTGCGACAATCACAGCTCCAAGTCACTTTGGATAAGTCTTTATGAGCTTGCCACATCTTACCACTGGGATTTTTGCCCATTGCACCTTGCAAAACTGCTCCAGCTCCTACAAGTTGGATGGTTTGGCTTGTGAACAGCAATCTTCAAGTCTGACCACAGATGTTCTATTGGGAATGAGGTCTGGGCTTTGATTAGGCCATTCCAAGACATTTACATGTTTCCCCTTAAACCACTCAAGTGTTGCTTTAGTAGTGTGTTTGGGGTCATTGTCCTGCTGGAAGGTGAACCTCCGTCCTAGCCTCAAATCACGCACAGAGCGGTACAGGTTTTGCTCAAGAATATACCTGTATTTAGCACCATCCATCTTTCCCTCAACTCTGACCAGTTTTCCAGTCCCGGCTGCTGAAAAACATCCCCACAGCATGATGCTGCCACCACCATGTTTCACTGTGGGGACGGTATTCTTTGGGTGATGTGATGTGTTGGGTTTGCGTCAGACATAGCGTTTTCTTTGATGACTGAAAAGTTACATTTTAGTCTCATCAGACCAAAGCCCCTTTTTCCATACATTTTGGGAGTCTCCCAAATACCTTTTAGCAAACTTTTTTTTTGCTGAAAGTAATGCCTTTCTTCTGGCCATAACGCCCAACTCTATGGAGCGTACAGCTTATTGTCGTCCTATGTACAGATACTCCAGTCTCTGCTGTGGAACACTGCAGCTCCTCCAGGGTTACCTTCGGTCTCTGTGCTGCTTCTCTGATTAATGACCTCCTTGCCCGGTCTGTGAGTTTTTGTGGCCGGCCGTCTCTTGGCAGGTTTGCTGCTGTGCCATGTTCTTTTCATTTGGTTATGATAGATTTGATGGTGCTCTTGGGAATCATCAAAGATTTGGATGTTTTTTTATAATCTAACCCTGACTTGTACTTCTCAACAACATTGTCCCTTACTTGTTTGGAGAGTTCCTTGGTCTTCATGGCAGTTTTGTTAGTGGTGCCTCTTGCTTGGTGTTGCAGCCTCTGGGGCCTTTCAAAAAAGCTGTGTATATGTAATGACAGACCATGTGACACTTAGATTGCACAGGTGGACAACACTTCACTAATTATGTGACTTCTGAAGGTAACTGGTTGCACCAGAGCTTTTTATGGGCTTCATAACAAAGGGGGTGAATACATACACACATGCCAATTTTCCGTTTTCTATTTCTAAAAATTAGTTTTATGTTTATATTTTTCTCATTTTACTTCAAAAACTTAGACTATTGTGTTCTGGTCCATCATATAAAATACAGATCAACAAAACATTGAACTTAAGGCTGTAATGTAGCAAAATAGGTAAAAAGTCAAGGGGGTGAATACTTTTGCAAGGCACTGTACAATACTTTCATACATTTGTATTTTTGCACCATGGGTATAGAGAGAATATTAAAATATTTAAAGTTGGTCAGTTGTTAGTTGTCTATATATAGCCACTTTATGAGGTACACTTGTACACGTGCTCATTATTCCAAATATCAGCTAATCATGTGGTAGCAATGTAATGCTTACAAGCCTGCAGAAATCAAGAGGTTTAGTTATTGTACAGACAAAAAATCAGAATGGTGATTTTGACAGTTGAATGATTGTTGGTGTCAGACAGGGTTGTTTAACTATCGTAGAAAGTGCTGATCTCCTTGGATTTCCAATCCTAACAGTCTCTAGAGAGAATGGTGCGAAAAGACAAAAACATCCAGTGAGTGGCAGTTCTGGATGTTTGATAATGAGAGAGTTAAGTGGAGAATGGCCAGAATGACAGGAAAGCAACTCAAATAACCATATGTTACAACAGTGGTATGCAGAAGAGCATCACAAGAGTGCACAATGCATCAAATCTTGAAGTGGATGGTCTAAAGCAGCAGAAGACTATACCGGGTTCCACTCCTGTCAGCTAATAACAAGAAAATGAGGCTACAGTGAGCATAGGCTCACTAAAACTTGACAGATGCAGATTGTAAAAACATCAACTGGTCTGAAAAATCTTGATTTCTGCTGCAACATGTCGATGGTGGGGTTAAAATTTGGCAATAATCACAAGAATCTTTGAATCCATCGAGCTTTGTGTCAAAAGTTCAGGATAGTAATGACATACTAGTTTTGAGAATGTTTTCTTGGCACTCATTAGGCACAATATATCTACTGAGAATTATTTAAATTCCACAAGCTGCCTGAGTGTTGCTGAACGTCTGCATCAGTCTACCCATTTTCTATTGGCTACTTCAAGCATGATAACATGCCATGACACAAGCCACACATCATCTCAAGCTGCTTCCAAAAACATGGCAATGAGATCAGTGTACTCCAATGGCCTGCACAGCTGGCAGATCTCAATCCAACAGGGCACCTTTGAGATGTGGTGAAATGGGAAATTCACAGCATGAATGTGGATCTGACAAATCTGCAGCAATTGCGTGCTGTTACCATGTCAACATGGACCGGAATATATAATGAGTGTTTCCACCACTTTGTTAAATCCATGCCATAAAGAATTCAGAGGGCTATATATTTGTGTTCTGGTTCCTCTTTTACGATGAGTGGTAGCTGAAATGTGGCCAAAGCTACAACAAGGCTAAAATGTGTCCGGGTGCTACCAAACATGTGACCTGCTAAGTGGTCCAGATGGTCCTTGGGCATAGTAAGGAGGATGATTGGGACCTTAATCAGCAATGAGGTGCTTAGCTAAAGCTGGAAGCAATACCTTGAAACAATTACTTGGTTTAGTAGATATGGTCTGAATCTATGATGAGAGCTTGTTGAAAGCCACATGACAGTGAAAGCGGTGTGTCCTTTGGCATGGGCAAACACACCAATGGGGCCAAAAAAGATTGAGGTAGTGCCTAGCAATCTAGCGATGGCTCATTTAAGACTTATGGAAAGCCATAGGCTTCAAAGTCAAGTGATGATGAGGGCACTAAATCTGGCGTGAGGGCTTGCTTAAAGCTGACAATCTTATCTTGCTTAATGAAAAACGGGCCAATCTTAATCTAAATCTGGTGTGAGGGCTTGCTGAAAGCTGACAACCTTATCTTGCTTAATGAAAAATAAGACACTGGTTTGATTAAATTGATTGGGATGGTGAAATGGGGCATGTCTTTGTGCATGGCCATGGGCAAGGACAATGATTGACCGGCAATCTTTGGGTTAGTGCCTAGCAAAGGCTGATTTAGGACTGCGGTCGGTTGCGAAAGCCAAAAAAGCGTTACCCTGGACATGGACAAGGATGTGCACAGTGACTGAAAGTCGAAATCAGTTTTTACCAGGCAGAGATGCTACTTAGGAGTTTTGGGCCAGTGTTCCAATCTCTGGGAGTACTTTGTCACAATATATATATATATATATATATATATATATATATATATATATATATATATATATACAGTGACACCTCGGTTCTCTTCGTCCTCAGGACTCGTAATTTTCGTTACTCGACGCGTCTCAATGACAAAACTCAATGCTTGCTCGGAACTCAATGTGCTCTCAACACGTTGCATCATGTCTTTCAGGAAGTGGAATAAAGTTCTGTATTGTGGCTTAGTGTAGATAGTAGCTAAAAGAGCCCAAGTGCAGCCTGTGCCTATAAGAGCCAAAGTGTAGACTGTGCCCATAAGAACCAAAGTTCCAAGCAGTAACCTCTCTCCTCCTCCTCTATATCGCCACCATCCCATTGGACCCTCAAGTCCTCTCAGTATAGTTAAAGTGAAGTTAAATTCTATGTTATTTGATTTAATTATTGTTATTTATTTATGTCTATTTAGTTTTAAGGATTTTTTTATCCAAAAACAACAACATCAGTTCAAAATAAAATTTTAAAATTCTAGGGTCCGGAACGTATTATTTCAATTTACATTGATCCCTATGGGAAACGCTTGCTTAGAACGCCACCCATTTAGAACTCATCCTGCCATCCAGAATAGATTAAGGATGAGCTCCATGGTATCACTGTGTATCTATATATATATATATATATATATATATATAAATATATATATATATATATAGTAAGTGTTCACATTTGAACCTCTAAAATAAGATTAAAAAAACTTGTTTCTTGCTCAGAATTCCAAGAAATACAGCTATTTCACTTAATTCTGGGAACCTGGGTGGGGACATGCAATTGTGCCCACAAAAGCTTTACTTTTAATCCAATACCAAGCCATGAACAAGCCAGGAAACCCACGATGGACAGCTGTTTTGAGGTTACTGCATCTCATCAGTGTGGGGCCAGTCCCTAGCTCGTGTAGTAGATTTTGTAGGAAGGTAGTTTACCAAAACAATAATTTAATTCATGATGGGCAGTAGCCGTATGCAGCATGGACAGCAGCTAGATGGCATGGTAGTGAGTTAATAAGATGCTGGAAGGTCGGCAAGGCTATTTTGAACCATACAGACTGCAGTGCAAGAGTGTGTGGTGGAGGATCCATACAGCAAACATGGCAATTGAGTTGGTCCCACAGGTGCTTGGTTTACCTGATCTGCATGGATAAATAGATAACTCAGTCAGTTGAGAGGTATGGGTGGACCCAGACAATGCCAAGAAACCATTCCCCAGACTATAACACTGCCACCAAAAGCTTGTGTTCTTCCAACAATGGTGTTTGTTCTCGGAGGTCTCGTACATGACATGCCAACATTAGTGATGTCGCGAACAACAAATTTTCGGTTCGCGAACAGCGGACGGGAACTTCCATCAAATGTTCGCGAACGGGCGAACCCGGCGAACGGCCATAGACTGCAATCTAAGGTGCCACCAGATAGGAGTGGTGTGTTCAGTTGTACTATTTATTCCTATCGGATTCAATAAAGCCAATAAACCTGGCCCGTTACTAGCCAGGAAACTACAAACCAAAACAACACAAAATAGGATACTTCAAATTAAGACCTCGAAGGGAGAAAAAACAACGAACCCAAATAAGATCCAGAAGATTTTGACAAAATTTTACAATACCCTTTATACGGAAACAAAACACATAGATCTACACAAAATGAGGGGATTTCTTAATTCCTGTGATCTCCCCTTAATAGAAGAAAATGACTTAGAGACTTTAAATGCCAAAGTGACCCTAGAGGAAGTGAGAAAAGCAGTCCAGAACCTCAAACCTGGTAAGTCACCAGGCCCAGACGGGTACACCAATTTATATTATAAAAAAATTATAGACATATTAGGCCCGCACTTGGTCACTCTAACAGAGTTCTAGAAGGCAAGCAAACACCAGCAGAGCTGAACAGGGCAGATATCACTCTATTCCCTCGATTAGTGGTACTATGCGTGCAAGCTGCTGTGACACCAGATATGAGTGTCACTGTGCACTGGCAAAAGTTGGCAGAGTAGGCGCTGCAGGCCTCACACACATGCCTGTAGGCAGGCAACTGATATTCAATCGATTACAGTAAAAAAAGGGTTATTTTATTTCCCTGTACACTAGGTTGCAACAGATATGAGTGTCACTGTGCACTGGCAAAAGTTGGCAGAATAGGCGCTGTAGGCCTCACACACACGCCTGTAGGCAGGCAACTGATATTCAATCGATCACAGTAAAAAAAGGGTTCTTTTATTTCACTGTACACTAGATTGCACCAGATATGAGTGTCACTGTGCACTGGCAAAAGTTGCAGAGTAGGCACTGTAGGCCTCACACACACGCGTGTAGGCAGGCAATTGCTATTCAATCTATTACAGTCAAAAAAGTGCTGTTTTATTTCACTGCGCACAATATAAGCTGCTAGCCTGACACAGGCAGGCAACTGAAATTAGATTACAGGAAAAAAATGGTTGTTTTCAATGTATGGTACACCACCAGGTATGAGTAGTGAAAATAAGCACAATATAAGCTGTTAGGTGTTAGCCTGTCACACACACACGCTGGCAGGCAGGCATATGCAATTAGATTACACAGAAAAAAATTATAAAATAAAATAAATAATGTTCTAGCCCTAAAAAGGGCTTTTTGGGTTGCTGTCCTTGCAGCAGATATCAGATGAGTCCTTCAGGTCTGTAATGGAAGCTAAATACACAGCCTGGCTATCTATTTCCCTATTAAATCTCCAGCAGCTACACTATCTGTCCTCTCACAACGAATGCAGCTTCAGAATGATTCTAAAATGTATGCTGTCCTTCAGATGGACGGCTCTGGAAGGGAGTGTATGCTGCTGATTGGCTGGAATGTGTCTGCTGACTGTGAGGTGCAGGGTCAAAGTTTCCTCAATGATAAATTATAGGGGGCGAACCGAAAAGCGCATGTGTTCGCTGTCCGCTGCGAACGCGAACATGCCCAAATCACCGCGAATAGTCTGTGGGCGAACTGTCTGCGACATCTCTAGCCAACATCTGGAGCAGAAAACAAGACTCAGAGAAGGCAATTTCAGTACTGTCATGCAAATGAAAATAGTTTCTGATGATGAACCCTCATAAGCATGGGTACAGTGACCAGCTGTTTGCTTCAGAGCCCCATACTCAACAGGGTTAGCTATATTCTCATTTTAGACACATATCTGGTAGCCCCCTGGTTCTTTTAAACTGTGAGTTGCTCAACTGTAGTGAGTCGGTTGGCCCTCACACTCTTTCACAGCCGACGTTCACTGACGTTTATTAGCAATAGTGCCATTTCTCCAGACACGGTACACTTTAACCACAGCACCAGGAGAACAGTTCAAGAAATGCACTGTTTCCAAAATACCGCCACCCTTGGCCCGAAAGCCAATTGTCATGCCGTTTTGGAAGTTGGATAAATTTAACATTTTATCCATTACAGTGATGATTGATATGTTTGCAGAATGCCTACATATCACCTTATACAGTGCCTTGCAAAAGTATTGCCTCACAACCTGGAATTAACATGGATTGTTTGAGTATTTGCATCATTTAATTTACAGAACATGCCCACAACTTTGAAGGTGTTTTTTTTTATTGCGAAGCAAACAACAAATAGGACAAAATAACAGAAAAAGTCAATGTGCATAACTATTCACCCCCCTAAAGTCAATACTTTGTAGAGCCACCAAGTTGCTTTGGATAAGTCTCTATGATCTTGCCACATCTTACCACTGGGATTGTGGCCCATTCCTCCTTGCAAAACTGCTCCAGCTCCTACAAGTTGAATGGTTTGCACTTGTGAACAGCAATCTTTAAGTCTGACCACAGATTTTCTATTGGATTGAGGGCTGGGCTTTGACTAGGCCATTCCACTACATTTACATATTTCCCCTTAAGCCACTCAAGTGTTGCTTTAGCAGTGTTTTGGGGTCATTGTCCTGCTGGAAGGTGAACCTGGGTCCTAGCCTCAAATCACGCACAGAATATCCCTGTATTTAGCACCGTCCAGCTTTCCCTCCTTGGTCTTCATGGCAGTGTTTGGTTAGTGGTGTCTCTTGCTTAGGCGTTGCAGCCTCTGGGGTCTTTCAAAAAAATATATGACACTTAGATTCCACAGGTGGACATCATTTCACTAATTATGTGACTTCTGAAGGTAATTGGTAGCACCAGAGCTTTTTATGGGCTTCATAAGAAAAAAGGTGCCAATTTTCTGTTTTCTATTTCTAAAAAACTCTTTTATTTATATACTTTTCTCAATTCACTTCACCAACTTTTACGACTATTGTGTTTTGATCCATCATATAAAATTCAGATTAGCAAAACATTGAACTTAAGACTGTAAAGTAACAAAATAGGTAAAAAGCCAAGGGGGTGAATACTTTTGCAAGGCATTGTATACCCACCAAGCCTGCTCATGACACGTGCCGTATTTCATTGGCTACACGCTGCTGACGTCAAAAACAGGCATAAAAATGGTCATAAAAATGAGACTCAACTCTGTATATATAAATATATATATATATATATATATATATATATATATATATATATATATATATATGTACATTACACTCTCAGTTAACCAGAACTCAAGCAACCAGAAAAAAATAAATACTGTACTTTAAATAAAAAATGTAATTTTAAAGGGCTCAACAATAGCCAGTAGCCAGGTTGTCATGTCACAAAATGCTTACAGGCACCTACATTTCATTCACTGTACATCTCTAAAATGCATTTTTACCTGGAAACAGACAGACATGAGTGACTGAGCCAATGCAGTGTTGGCATTACACTCCCCAGGTTCAGCACCGCATCCTCCAGCCCAATGTACCTGTTTGTAAGTGAGGAGTGAAAGCTGCTGCATGTAGAACAGCTCTCACTGATACATATACTTAGCAGAGCATCCTATGTGCAGCTAACCTAGGCTTCTTGAGTGAGTCTCATGCAACCAGAAGCTACATTTATCCAGCATCTATCAATCCCGTGGGTGCTGGATAACTGAGAGTCTACTGTATATATATATATATTCCCAGAATGCAGTGTAATAACTGTTTTTCTCGGAATTCTGAGCTGGAAGCAGGTTTTTTAACTTGTTTTAAGCCATTCAAATGTGAACACAGGTATACTATTTATTTACTGTACTACTGTACGGTGGAGGGCTTCTATCACTCTTTTTCCCACCATATATTAAATTATTGTTGTGGCGAACTACCTACTCATAAGATCCACGCTCCACGCTGATGATAGCCAGTAAGCTTGAAACAGCTGTAGGTGGATTGGATTTTCAGCTTGTGTATAATCCAACCTTGGCTTTGCATTAAAGCTGTGTAATACAGCAGGCATAAGCTTAAAGGAAGCCATGTTTGAAAATGGCTATGGATTGAAGAGTGAGGCATTTGCATGTCCCAGCTCAGCTTCCCAGAATGCAGTGTAATAGCTGTTTTTCTCGGAATTCTGGGGAGGAAGCAGGTTTTTTAACTTGTTTTAGACATTCAAATGAGAACACAGATGTACTATGAACTATGGCTGGGTGCCTTGCTCTGTTCGCACCGACGGTAGCTCCGCCTCTATATATATATATATATATATATATATATATATATATAGTGCGAGCAGTACAAGAGCTAATCTAATCCCTATCCTGTTATTCCTACAGAAAACTGCTAACTGCAAGCATGTAATGTTGTGTGCTGTGGTGAATGAGGTTGGCTGCAGCCAGTATGGTCTGTCTTTGGGTGTGAATGATGTGTCAGCTGACCTGATAATGGAGTTTTAATAGCAGCAGAGTGCAAACATGGACTGTTCTGACTACAATATATGCCTCAGGCATTCTTGTTCTCATAGCCTTGGATACTCCTGCAGTGAGAATCCAAATACCTGCTGCTATTGTTTACAAGAGGTTAAATCATTGCTACAAGGGCTAACAACAGTCCAGTATTTCTGGATCTCTCTAATTATGTATTCAGGTTCTCTAGCTTAGCACATGTAAGTTAATCAGTCCTGATTGCCCTACCTGTGCTTAGTCAGATAGATATTGATATCCTGGCCTGTTGTGGACCCTCAAAGATAAAGACGCCAATCATTGGTTTAGAGGAATACAGTTGTTTTTCTACATTATGAAACTCAACTCAGTTGACTTAAATTGAGATAAGACGTTGTTTACTTGAACCAGTAAGAACAATCCAAGCATGGAAGGGTTATTTAAACCATTGCTAATGTGCTAATATTAATCTTAAAGGACCACTTTACTGGTGTTGGGATATGATCCCCCAACACCACAAACCCATACTGCTCCTCCACCTCCACCTCCACCATGCATGACAGTTCCACCAACAAGACCACCACCGCTGCCACCATCACCCAAACACCTCCCCAACAGCCCCCACTGGCAGTTCCAAGTTCCTCACACACAGGGCCATCATTAGACCACAGTAGCATACACACAAATACAAATGTGGAGGTTGTCTGGCCAGGCTGGTGTAAATTAAGAATAAATAGAACGCACTGCTCCAGTTAAACATGGTTCTACATTAAGGGGCTCTGGTGAGTACATAATGTAGTCTCTAATCAGTATTTTATTTTATTTACTAATAAACCCATATTTTTATTTTATTTTAGTCAAATTTCATATTTATTAAGGCAGTTTGTTAATCTGCAAACAGTGCCACCAAACAATATGCATAAACTATATACAGTGGCTTTCATATAGCCATACTATTGATGACATCTCTCCTACAGAATGATCTTACACACCTAAAAATAAACATATACTGTATAGTGTTTTAAGCACCTTGATGAATGTTACATTTAATATGTACCAATGCTCATATGGCTGTGTGTCACAATTTCCTGAACAGGCGGATATTTGTGCATTTATTTGCTATCATTGTTTATTGTGTTTTTTTTTGTTTGAAATAAGAAAGTACAAGATCTACTTCCAAAGTTTCACAGTGCTTAACACTGAAATAGTATGTACATATACAGTCAGGGCCATAAATATTGGGACATCGACATAATTCTAATCTTTCTGGCTCTATACACCACCACAATGGATTTGAAATGAAACGAACAAGATGTGCTTTAACTGCAGACTTTCAGCTTTAATTTGAGGGTATTTACATCCAAATCAGGTGAACTTTTTAAGGGACCAAAAGTAATGGGACAATTGGCTGCTCAGCTGTTCCATGGCCAGGTGTGTGTTATTCCCTCATTATCCCATTTACAAAGAGCAGATACAAGATCCAGTGTTCATTTCAAGTGTGCTATTTGCATTTGTTGCTGTTAACTCCCAATATGAGATCCAAAGAGCTGTCACTATCAGTGAAGCAAGCCATCATTAGGCTGAAAAAACAAAACAAACCCATCAGAGAGATAGCAAAAACATTAGGTGTGGCCAAATCAACTGTTTGGAACATCCTTAAAAAGAAAGAACGCACTGGTGAGCTCAGCAACACCAAAAGACCCAGAAGACCATGGAAAACAACTGTTTCGGATGACCGAAGAATTATTTCCCTGGTGAAGAAAACACCCTTCACAACACTTGTGCCCAGTTTCTAAACCCTGGACAAAAGAACCTACTACACAGGAGAAAAAACTCCTCACATACTGGTGGGACTAGAATGTTAAAAAAAAAAATCAATTGACAAAAACTACACAAACAGGAAGATAGAACAATGTTTCTGTAATATTCCTGCTTAAACATAGCATATACAGTATATATATACCTCTAATTTGTAATCAATGTAGTTGTGTACTTATTTCTCAAGTAAAAGTGGCTGCAATCATTGACACTGGCCATCCACTGAGGAAGCCGTTTATTTATTTCGGAGAAACGATCGTCTGGTTATATGGCATATGGACCAGCAGATAACAGATTGGGGCTTACTGTTTGCAGCATGAATACTCCAGCTTACTGATCAAAGCTAAGTTTAATTTAGCATTTATATATATGGGAGGTTTAATCATTGATATTTGCAATGGGTGAAACAATTTGTTTGTTTAGATGTATATACATATTTTTTCCCCCTATATAAGCCATGTATTTCTGCAGCCACTTTTTCTTGAGAAATAAGTACACGACTACATTGATTAATAAGTACACGACTACATTGATTACAAATTATATATATATATATATATATATACTATGTTTAAGCAGGAATAATACAGAGACATTGTTCTATCTTCCTCTTTGTGTAGATTATTCCTTATTCTCATACATATTTTTTGTCAATTGATTTACTATGTTTTTTTAACATTCTATTCCCACCAGTATCTGAGAAGTTTTTCCACCCGTGTAGTCTTATCTCCAGGGTTTAGAAACTGGGGACAATGGGCACACCTCTTTTAACCTATAGAGCTTGAGGGGCTAAGCAAGAAAAGGGGTCTTCCTACATAAGGTAGAGTCCCTGAGGTAGGAGGTATCCATCAAGATCACAGGGTTCCTACTATTCTAACCCAGGTGTGAGGGTCTTCACCACATTGTTTTTGCCCTGGTAACCCTTGTTTTCCTTGCTGAAAGTTGAATCCTACACTTATATTGTGATTTATAATGGTGGGTTATCTTGAGTAAACCATTTTAATTGCATCGTTGTTTAGTGCCCATTAAATAAGGTTGATGTAACGAAAATCATGAAATGTGGCCTACAGGCCTTGTTCAGGTACTATCAGAGCTCCAGAGCCCATACCGCTAGGTCATCAGGCCTTATAAGCTCTAGTTTGGGTCCATTAGGATTCACCTTTTGCTGTTTATCAAGACAGAAACAGTGCCTCTGTGTCTGACTACCCGAAAGGAACTTCTTTAAAAGGTCCTGGGGCTGTCCCCTCTCCCTATTGTTTGAGGTGTGTACTCCGCCAGTTATGTTAATGTTTTACTGTGACTATTGTGTTCCACCCTATAAAAAGTTTGTGATTTCTTCCAATAAAGATGCCATGTTTGGAATTCACATAACTAAAGAGTGACTTTCATTCTAGTTTTTTAGAACTATTATTTCTGCACCTTATGCTGGTATCCTGTAACTTGTTCTGGCTTCTGCGACTTGTACTGTGACCGCTATACAAGCTACAAATTGGTGAAACCTGTCCTAGCTCCGGTTCACAACCAAGCAGTCGGCTGTGACACTGTGGAATTGCATAGTCCTACAGTACTATGTTAATCAAACCCAGCAGTTATACATACATGAGCTAAGCATGTCATCTTTAACAATGTCAGACCAGATTGTCTTTCATGATTTTATTAAAATATATTAAAGCTCTCTTTGCTTGTCAGCAATAATCATGCCTACATGTTTCGATGTCATGATATCATCACAAAACCAGTTATCATATAATAACACCTGTATACCTTTAACATTTGATATTAATGTGGCTAAACAATATCATATAGAAATAGTGATAGTACTCCTGGTCTTCTGATTGTGGTCATAGCTATGCATTCCTTGTGAGATCCCACATCATTGCTAAATATATGCAACTGGCGGACATCTGATTTCTCATGACAGATACAGGGTGGTTTTCACTGCTTGTATATGAACATCATGTAAGTCAATTTATTGTTACAGTAACAGTACAAATCACTGTACTATGCATACAGATCTTGCTAGATTGTTCTTCTCCTCAGTTTAATATGACTATACACTGATCTTTTCAGAGATATGTCATACGATTTTCAAGGTTTTAAAATCACATTAAATGTGTGTAATTGCTTCGAATTACATAATCCAGGATTTAGTCCATCTGTATCATTGGACGGATGAAGGTACAATGTTTACATGTTATATGAAGAATGATGTGATTTATATTCATCTAAGTATCATTATTGTGGTGTAATGATAATATATGACTCTAGCAATGTCATGCATTCAAATGATACAGTGTTACCTTGAAGGCAACATTCAATCACTTTTTATACAACCTCCTGTCCTCCTGGGTAGCATTTGCACCACAACAATGATATTAATGCATGTTCTGCTATATTTAAGACTGTGCTCTGTGAATATAGTTAACATTCATTATTATTATACCTTAATCCATGTGTCCGTGTGTTTCTAATACTTACTGATTTGGGACACTGATATACATTACATATTATTTTTATAAAATATTAGTACACTAGATGGAATTTGACATATTTATTATATGTATGCATATTCTCACGTGTACATAGGAATAACAGGAACTTATCAGGACAGGTGTACACAAGATTCCTGTTGATGGAGGTAAGTTTACGATGGCTTCTACTGCCTCTCCACAGCCTCCTTAAGTTCTTGGTGGTCTCTCTCAACAGCTACATCCATATCGATGCGATGCTCCTTGTCAGCATTTGACCCTACATCCACATGCCCTTGTACCTCTAAAACCTTGCCCCTTACCTGCTCCTCTAACATAATTCTGTGCATGAGCTGTGATATAGTAATTTGCCTTTTGAGGTTCACCTTTAGCATGAATTACAGGCCCACATTCATCCAGTTCCAACCACTCTTCTGTTTAAAGCCTCGTGCTGTCAATTAAGACAGTACTTACACCCTGGTGTCTAATCACATATCACATATATATTTGTGAGCAGCAAAACATGATGTCATCAAGGGGAGTGGCTATGATGTCAGTAAGGGTGGGGCCTAAAACCTGATCTTAAGAGAAGCTGGCACCCATTTGCATTTCAGAGATAGACAGCAAAGTGAGAGAGAGAGAGAGGGAGAGAGGTACAGAGTGAGAGAGACAGGTACAGAGAGAGGGAGAGAGACAGGAACAGAGATAGATACAAGTACAGACAGAGACAGGTACAGAGAGGGAGGGGTACAGAGAGAGAAAGAATTACAGAGCAAGAGCGCACACTGACAGAGAGGACGCACAAAGACAGCGCAAAGAGAGTGCAAAAACAGAGTGCACAGAGAGAGAGTGCACAGATAGAAAGCAGAGAGAGCGCACAGACGGAGCACACAGAGATTGACAAAGAGAGGGAGGGGTACAGAGACAGAGAGTGCACACAGACAGAGATCACACACAGACAGCACACAAAGCGAGAGAGAGCAAAGACAGAGAGCGGACAGAGAGAGAGAGAGAGTGCACAGACAGAGAGCACACAGAGAGAGAGTGCACAGACAGAGAGATCACGCAGACAGCGCACAGAGAGAGAGAGTGCACAGACAGTGAGCAGATGCAGAGAGAGAGAGCCACAGAGAGCAGAGACAGAGAGCACACAGAGAGACAGAGTGCACAAAGAGAGAGAGAGCCACAGAGAGAGCACACAGACACAGAGCTCACAGAGATCGACACACAGAGAGGGAGGGGTACAGAGAGAGAGAGTGCACACAGACAGAGAGATCACAGACAGCGCACACAAAGAGTGAGAGAGAGCGCACAGACAGAGAGAGTGCACAGAGAGAGAGTGCACAGAGAGAGAGAGTGCATACACAGACAGCAGTGCACACAGAACGCAGATAGAGAAAGCGCAGAGAGCACACAAAGATCGACACAGAGAGGGAGGGGAACAGAGAGAGAGAGAGCACACATACAGAATACAAAGAGCGAGAAAGAGCACAGACAGAGAGTGCACAGGGAGAGTGCACAGACAAAGAGCACACAGAGAGAGAGATCACACACAGACAGAGTACACAGAGAGCAAGAGAGAGCTCAGAGAGAGAGAGAGTACATAGACAGAGAAGGGTACAGACAGCGCACAGAGAGAGTGCACAGACAGAGAGCAGAGGCAGAGAGCGCACAGAGAGTCAGAGAGAGCAGAGACAGAGAGCACAAAGAGAGACAGAGGGCACAAAGAGAGAGAGAGAGACACAGAGAGAGCACACAGACAGAGAGCACAAAGAGATCGACACACAAAGAGGGAGGGGTACAGAGAGAGAGAGTGCACACAGACAGAGAGAAGAGAAAGAGAGCGCACAGACAGAGAGAGTGCACACAGAGAGAGAGTGCATACACAGACAGCAGTGTACACAGAACGCAGATAGAGAAAGCGTATGCAGAGAGCACACAAAGATTGACACAGAGAGGGAGGGGTACAGAGAGAGAGAGCACACAGACAGAACACAAAGAGCGAGAGAGATCACAGACAGAGAGTGCACAGAGAGAGGGAGTGCACAGAGAGTACACAGAGAGAGAGAGTGCACAGATAGAGCGATCACACACAATCAGAGTATACAGAGAGCAAGAGAGAGCACACAGAGAGAGAGTGCACAGACAGAGAGCAGAGGCAGAGAGCGCACAGAGAGCCAGAGAGAGCAGAGACAGAGAGCACACAGAGAGACAGACCGCACAAAGAGAGAGAGAGAGACACAGAGAGAGCACACAAACAGAGAGCACACAGAGAGGTAGGGGTACAGAGAGAGAGAGTGCACACAGACAGAGAGATCACACACAGACAGCGCACACAGAGAGTGAGAGAGCGCACAGACAGAGAGAGAGCACAGAGAGATTGCACAGAGAGAGACTGCACAGAGAGAGAGTGCATAGAGAGAGAGTGCACACACAGACAGCATTGCACACCGAGCGCAGATAGAGAAAGCGCACATGCAGAGAGCACAACAAGATCGACACAGAGAGGGACGGGTACAGAAAGAGAGAGAGAGCACAAAGACAGAACACAAAGTGCGAGAGAAAACGCAGACAGAGAGTGCCAAGAGAGAGAGAGAGAGAGTGCACAGACAGAGAGCGCACAGAGAGAGAGTGCACAGACAGAGAGATCATGCAGACAGCACACAGAGAGAGCAAGAGCGAGCGCAGAGAGAGATCACACACAGACAGGGCACATAGTGAGAGAAGGCGCACAGACAGAGAGAGTGCAAAGACAGAGAGGGTACAGAGAGAGAGTGCACAGTCAGAGAGCAGAGAAAGAGAGCATACAGAGAGAGACAGCCACAGAGAGAGTGCACACAGAGAGTGTACACACAGAGAGGGCACAGAGATCGACAGAGAGAGAGACAGAGAGTACACACATACAGTGCACAAAAAGAGCGAGAGAGAAAGAGAGCAAACAGAGAGAGAGTGCACAGAGAGCAGAGAGGGACACACAGAGAGTGCACAGAAATCGACACAGAGAGGGAGGGGTACAGAGAGAGAGCACACACAGACAGCTCACACAGATAGCGAGAAAGAGCACAGAAAGAGAGCGCACAGAGAAAGAGTACAATGACAGAAAGCCGACAGAGTGCACAGACAGAGAGATCACACATAGACAGCACACACACACAGAGACAGCACACACAGAGAGCAGAGACAGAGAGTGCACAGAGAGAACCACAGAGACAGTGCACAGAGAGAGAGAGAGCACACAGACAGCGCCCACACAAACAGCGAGAGAGAGAGATCGCAGACAGAGAGAGAGCAGACAGAGAGAGCACACAGAAAGAGAGAACGCACAGAGATCGACACAGAGGGAGAGGGGTACAGAGTGAGAGAGTGCACACAGACAGACAGCACAGACAGGGCACACAGAGAGTGAAAGAGAGCACAAAGACAGAGTGCAGAGAGAGAGTGCACAGAGAGAGGGTGCACAGAGAGACAGAGCACAAAGCGAGAGTGCACAGACAAAGAGAAAGAGTGCACTGACAGAAAGCACAGAGAGAGTGCACAGACAGAAAGCGCACAGAGAGAATGCAGAGAGCACACAGAAAGAGAGAGAGCACAAAGAGAGAGAGTGCACAGAAAGAGCTCACAGAGAAAGAGAGTGCACAGAGAGAGAAAGTGCAGAGAGAGAGCAAGAGCATACAGAGAGAGAGAGCGCACCAGGAGCGAGAGAGGTGGGGCAGAGATAAAGAAATGAGAGCGAGACACACAAGACAGAGAGAGAGAGAGAGAAACAAGGCCCGTACATGTGGGCCGTACGTGACTGGCTTGAGCGGGGAGAGGCTCAAATTGAATTACGAGTTACAGGCTTCAAAAATATTACGGATTTAACGGCCGCCATTTTTTTCAAGCCCGTAACTCGGAAGCCATTGGGAAACCACCAAAAGACTCCAATTAATTAAAAAAATAACTTACAACCTCACACACAGCACGGGGGGGAGAGGCAGGGAGCCTGTAAGTGAGGTTGTAAGTTATTTTTTTAAGCTAATTTGATATTTAAGTGGTTGCATTTTCCAGAGGAGAGAGGGGGGGAGAAAGGGAGAGGGGGTAGAGGTTGTGAAGAGACATAAGGGAGGAAGTGGGGTGGGAAGAGACACAGGGGTGAGAGGGGGGGGGAAGACACAGGGGAGGAAGATAAGGGGAAAAAACTTAGGGGAGGGAAAGAGGGCAAAGATACAAGAGAGGTATAGAGTGGGGAGAGGGTGCTCATTGCGAGACCCAAAAGTTGCGGGTTGGCCAGCCCCTGCAATGAGAGGCAAAGCCACTCATTGCAGGGCTCATGACGTGCACCAAAGGCGCTCATTGCGGGGTCCGGAAAGTAGAGGGGGGAGAGGCGGGGCACGAAAATTGTGGGTTGACGCGGCATGCAAGTTAGAGGGGGCGAGAACCTCGCATTGTGTGGCAAACAGCATTGCCAGGCTTCAAATTTTATTGCCGTCATTTTTGACGGGCAAGTCACTAGTACAAAATAGTATTGTGTACATGACATATGTTCCCATGGATGCGACATACATGATCACTTGCAGAACTCTGATGTGCTCTGGATCCATGCTGTTGATTACTAATGTTTGGCGTGCGGCTAGCCCTTCAAAATGTAATGCATTACACTACATATTGTAGGACAGGTAGCTTTCCTGATTGTATTAACCTCTTGAGTATTGCAGTCTGTGTTACCATTGCAGTTGATATATTATATGTTGATTTGACAATAGTTGATGCTCACAGATGTATGCCGACACACATCATACTGGCCTTTTTGTAGTTATTATGGTACATATGAGCCTATGAGAATTTTTTAATTAATATTTTTTTAGCACTTAAAATAATTTTCGTTTTTGTTTTTTACAGTACTACCTTTGAAAGCTCTCAGTAAGATTTTTTTTAAACCCTATGGTTGGTATTTAGTACATGTACGTTTTTATAGAAAAATCAGCTACTGTAAGGCCTTACATACACTCAGTTACTTGCATGAGGACCATTAACTGTAATTGCAATGGGCTTTGAGTAAAAGGCAATGAGACAGTTAAAATAAACTAAAGATAAAGCTGCTCATTTTAAGCTATTCAGGGTGGCCTTCACTCTTTTTTTTTTTTACGATTGTAGTAGAGAAGTTTGTAAGTTAATAAAAAAATTGCACTGTAAATGCCATCCATGAAAGATTTGAATGGGGCCCCAAACAGTAAACTCCAATGCATCATAATTGCATGTAAACGGTAGTTTAATTAAAGGCTTTATTATATATATATTTTTTTACATTCTAAAAACATTTTGCTTGCTCTAAAAACGGTTCCTAATCAGAACATTATATATATAGTTGTGAGCATTGCGGGTTGTTGCTAACGCTTGTGGGCTCGCAAAGCGATGGCCGCAGTTGCAGCCAAGAAGCGCCAAAGGCGCTCCGCGTACTGGTGGAGATGTGCCCCATAAGAGCTAATCCCTACTACCCTGCAGAACTTAGGCAGTGAGCGCCAAAGGCGCTGATTGCGCTATTAGGGAAGAGCGCCATAGGCGCTCATCCCTACAACCCGCGGGTCTACAGATCAACAGAAAGCTCAATTATACAATTCACAGTTCGAGACCCGTAGCAGTTTGAAAAAATTACGTCGAAAAATTACAGCCCTTAACACTTTGCTAAGAAAAGCAGGACTTAGAAAAAAAAATTAAAGGTTGAAAAAATAAGAAGTTAACGGCGAACCATGCACAGCCAAAAACACCAAAAATAGAAACAAAACAAAAAACATTTAAAAAAAAACATCACACACAGCATGGAGGGACAGCCAGGATGTCTTGGAGTCAGGTTGCACTTGAATTTAAACAGAATTTGCAGAGTTTCGCCACTTGAAAATCGCCTAAGCGACAAAAAAAAAATGGCAGCCGAAAAAAAACAAAACAAAGCTACACGACCCCTAACCACTGAAAACACTGCCAGGCACATACAACTTTTACCCAGTAACGTACGAGATACAAAATACACTATTAGGAAGGACGGAAAATGCTTGAGAGCCGTGTAACACACACACAATTGCCGACATTTTACAACACTAACTTGCAACTAATAACATTACCATTCCAAAATGGCGCTTTACCCAACTAAACAAACGGTTTGCCATCGCGCACGCAGCCTATTTATACTGCACACTTGCAACATTGCTGACACTTTTTCCTCAGGTCAGCAACATTCCAAATGTACATTGTATGATGCAGGAAAATACAAACAGATTGTTAGCTCTTCAGGATATTGATTGCTGGATATATTAATTAGAAATAGGTAAAGTATATTACTTTATTAATGAATTAATGACTTAATTAATTATTACTAAAAAAAAATATATAAAAAAAAATAGCAGGGGAGAGGCTCGCAATTATTGCCAAGGGCGCTCATTGTGAGCGATGCAATAAGCACCGAAGGCGCTCAAAGCAGGGCTCGCAATGAGCGCCAAGGGTGCTCAGAGAAGCAAAAGTACACCGGGGAGAGGTGCTCATTGCAAGCCTAACGATGAAAGTCCAAGGCGCTCAGCGCAGGGATTGCAATGAGCGCCAAAGGTGCTCATCCGAGCAAAAGTACAGAAGGGGAGAGGCTCACAATGAGCGCAGAAGGTACTCAGAGGACCAAAAGACTTACATTGTGTAGCAAACAGCATTACCTGCTTACCATTTTTTGACGGGCAATTCGCTAGTATTTATATATTGAACTACATTGCTCATTTACACTTTATTAAATAGCAAAGAAATGAACAGCCACAAAGTGGGAATCCTGCAAATTGCAAAGAACAACTATTTTGTTATTGAACAATTCCTTTAAGCCATGGTTTATTTGCATTGATCTGCCTTTTTGTTATGTTGTTGCCTGTGATGTATGATAAGTAGTTACAAGCTTTTTAAGCACTTGAGTGCACTTACAAAGAACATCTGCATTTGAAAGTCTGCCAAAAGCTTACTCTTTACATTAAAGTTCATGCTTACTTTAAAAAATAAGTCTCACTCATTAGTAAATGATTTCTGTGTTTTAATGAATGGAACCATTTGGATTAAAGGAACACTGTAGTGCCCTAACAACATGAGCTATACATTTCGATAAGACATAATAAGATTCTAATTCAGTAATTTAATTCAACATTAAGGGACCAGTGTAGTTTGGTAAAAACTTCACATACTTATGAAGTATGTAACAACATAAAAACTAAAGCTTGTATGTAAGACCAGAACAAAAAAGCATTTAAGAGATAATCTAAAATGTGAAAACATTTAACTGTAAGCAAATGCTCTAATATTTAAAAATTAATTGAATATTTAATATTGATGTTATAAATGATTAAATATGACTTTTATTAATTGTCAATGCCGCAAAAAGAAGTAGAAATATATATACTATTAATATATATACTATTAATATATATATATATATATATATATATATATATATATATATATATATATATATATATATACTAATTACTAGGACCTTACAGAGATACTATAAAACAAGTGTATACAATACTAAATTGTAAATAAGGGGATAGAAAAAGCTACCTCTGCAAGGCGCTTTTATACAAGCATATTAGCAATGGAGAAGTGCAGAGGGTCTCTTTTTCCACCTCTGCCAAACTAGGCAGATGCTACAATTAGGAATAAACTGTGTGCAGTCATCTAAAGGGTAAATGTAAGTTTCCAATTCATCTATATTTTTTATTACAAAAACAGATTTTCCATTTTGTCCTCCTGCTCCCCTCCTATCTCTGTACATACACAGTCCAATATACAGTGGATATAAAAAGTCTACACACCCCTGTTAATGTGTCAGGTTTCTGTGCTGTAAAAAAATTAGACAAAGATAAATCATTTCAGAACTTTTTCCACCTTTAATGTGACCTATAAACTGTACAACTTATTAGAAAAACAAACTGAAATCTTTTAGGTGGAGGGAAGAAAAAAAATAATAATAATGTGGTTGCATAAGTCTGCACACCCTCTTATAACTGGGGATGTAGCTGTGTTCAGAATTAAGCAATCACATTCCAAATCGTGTTAAATAGGAGTCAGCATACACCTGCCATCATTTAAAGTGCCTCTGATTAACCCCAAATAAAGTTCAGCTGCTCTAGTTGGTCTTTCCTGAAATGTTCTTAGTTGCATCCCACAGCAAAAGCCATGGTCCAAAGAGAGCTTCCAAAGCATCAGAGGTATCTCATTGTTAAAAGGTATCAGTCAGGAGAAGGGTACAAAAGAATTTCCAAGGCATTAGATATACCATGGAACACAGTGAAGACAGTCATCATCAAGTGGAGAAAATATGGCACAACAGTGACATTACCAAGAACTGGAGATTCCTCCAAAATTGATGAGAAGATGAGAAGAAAACTGGTCTGGGAGGCTACCAAGAGGCCTACAGCAACATTAAAGGAGCTGCAGGAATATCTGGCAAGTACTGGCTGTGTGGTACATGTGACAACAATCTCCTGTATTCTTCATATGTCTGGGCTATGGGGTAGAGTGGCAAGACGAAAGCCTTTTCTTACGAAGAAAAACATTCAAGCCAGGCTACATTTTGCAAATACACATCTGAAGTCTCCCAAAAGCATGTGGGAAAAGGTGTTATGGCCTGATGAAACCAAGGTTGAACTTTTTGGCCATAATTCCAAAAGATATGTTTGGCGCAAAAACAACACTGCACATCACCAAAAGAACACCATACCCACAGTAAAGTATAGTGGTGGCAGCATCATGCTTTGGGGTTGTTTTTCTAAAGCTGGAACTGGGGCCTTAGTTAAGATAGAGGGAATTATGAACAGTTCCAAATACCAGTCAATATTGGCACAAAACCTTCAAGCTTCTGCTAGAAAGCTGAACATGAAGAAGAACTTCATCTTTCAGCATGACAACGACCCAAAGTATACATCCAAATCAACAAAGGAATGGCTTCACCAGAAGAAGATAAACATTTTGGAATGGCCCAGCCAGAGCCCAGACCTGATTGAAAATCTATGGGGTGATCTGAAGAGGGCTGTGCACAGGAGATGCCCTCACAATCTGACAGATTTGGAGTGTTTTTGCAAACAAGAGTGGGCAAATCTTGCCAAGTCAAAATGTGCCATGCTGATAGACTCATACCCAAAAAGACTGAGTGCTATAATAAAATCAAAAGGTGCTTCAACAAAGTATTAGTTTAAGGTTGTGCATACTTATGCAACCATATTATTTTATTTTTATATTTTATCTTCCATCTACCTAAAAGATTTCAGTTTGTTTTTCAATTGAGTTGTACAGTTTATAGGTCACATTAAAGGTGGAAAAAGTTCTGAAATGATTTATCTTTGTCTCATTTTTTTACAGCACAGAAACAGGGGTGTGTAGACTTTTTATATCCACTGTAGATGCACTGCAGCAATTTAATTGATATTGCAGCAATAGCAAATGCTGGTAATTTGGCCTTGAACTGCAATGCATCTAAAGATTCAACCACAAGCAGTACAGGAGGGAGGGGTGAAGGAAGAAAAAAACAAAACATGAGTGCTTAAAGACATTGTTTAATCCCTGTACAAGTTGCTTTTGGAACACATTTAGGACCATATCCTAGCTGTATCAGGTTTAGCCAGTAGAGGGAGTAATACATGTTTTCATAGAGCTTCATAACTCAACTTGTGCAGTAACACATCCTAATTACAATCAACGAGAAGGAAATCCATAATTGTTCCAAAAGCAGTCTGTACATGGATTGATCAGTACTATTTTTTTCATGCAAAATAAAAATGTGCAATGTTTAAAACCTGCTCTTTTCAATGCATAGCAAGAAACAGTTGACTACAGCGTCCCTTTAAAATGAAAATCAATCTTTTTTTTATTCTTGTGCCATAGTTTTTTTTAGTTATTTACAAACCAAATATGCCTAAAATAGCTTTGTTTTTTAGGGTCCCAGAGAGTAGAGGAAGATGGCAAATCAAAGGCCTAAACCTCCTTAAGTGATTATATAATTATAAAGTTGCAGACCACTGGGAATTTACTATATAACCCTGACAAGGATAAAAAGGAGTTCTGCATTATTAATGTTACTTTTTTTTTCTCCACCGAAATGCACTTACTTTGAAAGCCGTTCACTGAAAAGATGTCAGGATGAAAAAATCCAGCCTTGCAAATGCATTTGTAGGCTCCGAGAACAAATCCAAGCCCCTTAATTGGTATACACTGAAATAAAGAAAACAAGCAATGTAAAGTACTGTATGTACAGTAGCCTTAGTAACAACTCAGAAATTCATATCAGTAGATACACAGTATTCTTACAAAACAACTCATGCATATCTGGGTAAGAACAGCATACTATATCAAAGACTGATATATGATGGTCAGTCAAGTAGATTAACCTATTTTAGTATTCAAAATATATATTTCAGTGAAGGAAGTATGTGTTCACTCACATATTACACCAAACCAAGCATTTAAATTACCATAATGAGTAAGAATAAGTACCGATAAATGAGTCAAGGAACTATATATATATATATATATATATATATATATATATATATATATATATATATATATATATATATATATATATATATATATATATATTTATTTTTATATATATATATATATATATATTATTTATTGAAGTTAAATATATTGAAAAAATGTTTATTTTGTACATATATATATATATATATATATATATATATTCTTTTTTTTTAAAGTTAATTATATTAGGGAATATGTTTATTTTGTACAAATATATATATATATATATATATATATATATATATATATATATATATATATATTACCCTCAGTGATGTATAATGACATGGACATATTAATAATAATTATTATTATTATAAAAATAATATGTTTTAATTCCACATATGTGTATATTTTAATGTTTAGCGTCAAATTATTTCCATGGTTTTTATGGTTTTTTTGGTGCTGTACTGTCTCTTTACCTGCTGCTCAACCTGTCAGAAATTATTTTAAAATAATTTGCAAGTGCTATTTAGTACCTGTAATTTTTCCTTTGATTTTTTCTATTTACTCGTCTTACGTAATTTGCTAGCACAGCAAAGTCTGATTAGAATAGGGTTTTGGGGAAGGAGTAATATTTCTGCAATGAAAAAAGCAATGGAAAAGTTTGCTGTAATTTACGGCTTTATTTTGCCGTAGTCAGTCGAGGTAGTTCTCTTGCAATGTTTCTGCGATGGGTATAGAATATTTAGGCAACTTTACTATGCCCTTAAAGATGGTGCAATTTGTGATATACGGGAATAGAAAAAGGCTCAATGTTTTTATTCAAACCTGGGTCAATTTATTTAATTTTAAGTATGCAGCTCACATTACTTGCCTCCTCTAATAAAAAGCTCCCAATCTTTTAAAGAAAAAGAGACAATAAAAATAAAAACAAATCCATGCTTTTACTCAAACTTGGGCCAGTTTATTTACCTTCTTGTATATATGTTCTCTGTAGCTCATATCACCAGCCTCTTCTTTTTATTTCTTTAATTTTTAGACACTTAGATAACATAAAACAAAACAATTATAAAACAATAGCACACCAAGTACCTGTTAAGTTAATTATATATCATGTGCATTTATGTACAAGTTTATGTACAAATTTTTGTTGACACGTGAGACTCCTAGCTAGTTAAGAAAGAAAGAGACTGATTTGATCTTAATTCAAATTTAGCATATATTTATCCCACAATTTCTATTTACCTATAATATTTCCATTTAAGGAGGGTGATTAGTTAATAAACTCCAATTCAATTATTCTATTACGAGTCACAATTTCTTTTATCTCAGTCCAAGTTGGACTGCAAGTCTTTCCTTCATTTTTACACAACCAACCATTTAGCAACTAGTAGGATATGGCAAATAATATTTTTTTTCTTTAGAAGTCAGACCATATGAATCAATATGGAATAATATAAGTTCTGGAGAAAGAGGTAGATTCCTTTTAATAATTTTAGATATATGGATTAGGCAGTGCTGCCAAAAATCTTGAATAAAACAACAGTTCCACCGCATATATAGGTGTGTGCCTTTCTCTCTACATCCCCTCCAGCAAAAACTAGATTGGAAGTCCAAAGCAATTTTATCAGAAAGTGCTGGTACCAAGTACCACCATTATCTCAAGTGAACACATTTGCTGATCACCAGCCTCTTCAATCAATTAGGAACCAAAATGGTAAATTATATCATTTATTACAGATGTATCAGAACTTATATTTATGTTATGCCTTAACACTTTAAAAATTCCTTCAGCAGAAATGATAGCATTTAATCTGAAATATACAATGTGCAACATCTGGAAGAAGTTGTAAATCTATGGAGTTTTTCATTTACATACTAATAAAGTAAGAATGCAGCTGCAATTCTTGAGATTATTATTCCTGTAGCTTTTACCCATGATGTAGTAACAGAGTGAAAAATAACCTTAAAATTCATCTTTTGTTTATTTGTATGGGAATCCATAAAAAGATGATTGCTGTGGGATTGAAGAAGCAATTTTAGGACCTAATTTTGGAATGTAAAAAAATCCTGAACTGACAGGGGCTTTACTAAAAATGATAATTACAAAATAACCAATATTTTAATCAATGTTTGTTTTTTCAAAATAAAATATGTAATGAAAATGCATTTCTATGGGCCTTTAAACCTCTATGATTTTTATTTGTTTGGATTTTTGACCAGTAGGGAAACAATTTCCCATTCCTGTTTTATACAAAGGGGAATTACCTCTAAACCTATTTTGATTATAAAGGTAAGGTTAATAGTAACATGAAGCTGTTAAAAAAAAGTTTTTTTTAGTAAGGAGTGACTTTGACAATAATGTGATTGATAATAGGAAATAAAGGAATTTTGAGACTAAGTATAAGAATTAGCATGCAAATTGGTGCCTTCACACATGGTGATGATTTTATTACATACTGATGGATTAAACATGGAAAACTTGTCTGCTGCAGCCTCATGGTAGTTAATAATTAACAATTAATCTGCATATTACAAAGATCAGAGGAGATCTAATAAGATTAAACTTGATGGACTGAAAGTGTTTTTTCAATCTTAATTACTATGGCCCCTATTCAATTGAGCAATTGTTGGTTACTGGAGCCCGTAATGTAGCCTGTAAACTAATTTGCTATTCAATTGGCGTCTTTTCGCTACCCTCAAATGTTTTGCGGGTTACAGGCTGAAAATCTCATAACCCGACCCAGCTAAGCCTTTGATCTTTCAAGCCCGTAAATGTTACAATCGCAAATCGCTATTCAATTGCTACAATTCCTCAAGAACGCAAATGTTCTCACACTCGTCAATGGCAAATGTAGAAGAAAATCCTATGAGTACCTGATAGGACTCACAAAGGGGTTAAACACCTGATTGTAGCACTGTAAATGCACTTTAAAAGACATGGGCCCTCATTCAATTGCAATTTGGCCAATTGAATAGGGCTCTAAACAAGCACATAACATATATTTTTTAAATAAGTTTTTAGTTAGTAAGCATCTATCCAAAAGCAAGGTTTTCACTAACTAAAAACTTCTTTAAAAAAAATATGCTATGTGCTTATTTAGAGCCCTATTCAATTGGCCATATCGCAATTGAATGAGGGCCATGGTAAGAGATGAAAGTCATTAGAATTAATTGCACAATAGTCTCAAGCTCGCAAATCTGCAATAAAAAAATATATTTTTTACGTTTTATTGATCTATGAATCTCGGGAATCCAATTTCACACATGGACTAGAACATTTTCTTCATTCATTTTCATTATTTTTTACAATCCCGGATTGCGAGTCTGATCGCATATCAGACTTCTAAACGCTAATTGATTGACGTTTAACCGCCATGTTTTAATGATATCATGATGACGGCCTCATTTACTATTAGCTGTTTCTAAATTGGTAGTTATGGCCTAGCTTAATTGATCATTACCATGCTCTGAAATTCTACTTAAGATTGCATGGTTTACGGTTTAGGTTTTTCACCCTGCGGGCATGATCAATTGAATCTCTCTGTAACTGTTGCAAATTTCAAGCCTGCAGACTCACGGCAGGGATAAAGGCAAATGCAATTGAATAGGGGCCTGAGTAACTAGTTACAAGAGCTGTTCTGTTGAGGTGCCTCCAAAATAGCATTGGAAAGCATTTTATAAATTTTATTAAATTAATTTACGTGGAAGCTGTAATTTATACCAATTGCTGTGAGGAAGTCTGTGCCGGGAAGACCTCAGGACCAATCCATGAATTTGAACCTAACAAAAGGACGTTTTGCAACCACCCCACATCCCCAGCTGTGACAATTTAAAATCAAAATGTAACAAGAAATGTGATTCAAAGACCCACAGATTTTTTTCAAGAAAAAAGACACTTGTTTGTCAACTATATACCAAACTAACCATCGGCCACATTAAATTCGAAGCTCGTATGTGCAACGTGAGACCCACAATGGCTGTGAGCTTGAAATTTTGCAGATTTACAGAGTTATTAAATTAGAACATGCTGCTAGTTACAGGCTTGAGCGGCAAACCCATAAACCATTTTTCGCTTGTTGGATGTGTGGCCATGAACGTAATCAATTAGTCAAACTCATAGTTACGGGTTTAGATGGAGCCAATGGAAACGGAGATTGTCATAATTACGTTGCTGAAAAATGGAGGTGGGATTTCCAGTCTTGCAGGGTTCAATTACGAGTTCCAGATGTAATGCAATATTGATAAAACCGTAAATATGATATTCTATTACATGCAAGTTCCATTATATGTATTAACACATTGATTGCCGGGATCGAAATGAAACATGAAATAAGGTATTTTATTTGACCGAGCTTGAGAATGTTGTGCTATTAATTCTAAGACCTAACATCATTTTCCCTGTTAATAAATATACAGTAGTGTGTATATGTGCATTTAAAGTGCTACAGGTTGGACTTTACTCCCCTTGCGGGTACTCTCTAGAACTTGAACGTTTCTGTTATGCGCTTGACAGATCAAAGGATTTGCGGGTTTGCAAGTCGAATTTTAACGTCCCGTAGGGTTTTCTCGCTCCTATCCTGCAAGTCATCGGCGGGCTTGTTTAAGAGGCCAATTTAATAGCCGTTAGTCTAATGAGCTACATTACAAGCTATCGTTTTACACGTAGAGGGAATTTACCAAAAAATATTTTTTCTGAAAAATCTAACTTTTTGAAGACTTTCTTTATAATTACAAGAATTAATTTTGTGTTTTGTACATTACTTCACCAGAGTTGTGCTTGGTTTGGCTATCAGTGAAGAAAATGGTGAGACAGGAGAGCACAGAGAGCCATTGTAAAGATAAATGGATAAGATTCCCTCCCTCTGGCCCAGAAGCAGGCAGCTTGCCTCAACGGATGGAACCAAAGCTCTCCAGAAATGTAAACACCATCACACACACACACAAATTCGTCAACTGTATCATGGATCCCTGCAGGTCCTGCAGTGGCATCAAAATATTTTTTTTCAAATTATGCAAGACGTATGATCTTTTTTCCTGCTTTATTTTGCTCTCAGTCAGATGTAAATCATTGAAACAAATATTTGTTTTTATTGAGAGGTGGTGCTGTAACCGTGACTTCTTTTAATTATCAAGTAAAGTACATATTATTAGAAAAAAGCAAATACATGTATTAAAACATATTTTTAGAATAAGTATTATGTATGCTTCAATGAGAATTTCTGTTGCCAAGGGAAACCACTCTAATGCAGTGAGTCTACTGCCAATAAAGAGTTTGTGCTCTTGGCTGAACACAAGGTAACATCTGACCATTTTGGAACTCTCCCAGATAGATCCAGGCCCACCCCCTTGATTACATCAAAAGGGGAGGAGACCAGAAGCTCAACTGAAAGAAGTTGATATGTAAAAGTAATATTTAATCATTTTAATCATTAACTATGAATTTAATGAACAATGCCTAAATAAAGCAACTGCCTATTGTTTTTGGCATAAGAATGATACTTTAATTGTTTTGTCACACAATGTCTACTAGAAGACAGAGTCCTCTAGAGATGAATCCACATATTTTCAGACTTTGTCATATACACCCTTAATACATTATTTTTTTTTAAACGTGCCCCCTGTTTAATGTATCTTTTTATCTTGTTGGACAGCTCTTTTATCCTTTGTACTACTGGTATTTACTTCTATAGGTATGAGAACTAATACAACATTGCACCATTATCCACACTTTAATAAAAATAAATCACAAATAAAGCATAGGAAATCAGACAAACGGTAGCATACAGTTGTTTTATATAGTTTTATTTCAGAAGACAATTTGAGGATAAATAGATCAGAGGCTTAAAAAAATAATAAAAAATATGTTTTCTATAAATTGTGATCTAGAAATTACATATTAAAAATACATTATGTTAATAAATGGGAGACCAAATAACACTAATAAATATATTTATTTTAAATGGTAATAATGAATTCATTATTGTTAGGTTCATTATTGTGCTATATGGTTTTGTTCTAGTCTGATGTTATCTTATGTTTTTGTTATGCTTTCTCAGCTGGAACTTCATTGCACTCTAATAAGAGGAAAGGAAGTTCTAAAGTGTGTATTGATCTCTCAGAGCCATTTGATACTGTTGACCATAGGATGCTGTGTAATCATTCAACTTCCCATAAATGTCACTGGGTTTGAAATATCAAGAAAAATATGCAGACATATTTGGTATTTTTTATACATTTTCTGCCTGAAGTTACATAAAATGTAAGAAAATGTATAACAAATGCACAGTATTTAAAGCTAGATATTTCAGTGAATAAACTATTTCAGATATACAGTATGTATATATAATGCATATTTTTAAATTGTAAAAAAATAAATATATATTTTCTTTATATAGAGAAATTCCTCACAAAATTAATATAATATTTACTATAGACTAAGTAAGTGTAGATATATTTTTTGTTAAAAATGTCCTGGTATTATTTATGATGATTTAACAATTAGTAGGTTAATGGCAACATGAATAAATATCACCCATAAATCACCTGGTCTTAAATTAGTTTTTTGCAGAATATTATGGTAAAATCTTTTAAATGTGTAAATATGTCTTTCATTTAAAAAATAAGGGTGCTGGTATTTAATAAAGCATCTGCAGCTAATTAAAATGTCTGTACAGTTATGTCTAGGGGGCAAATGCCTCAAAGAAGATTTAGTGTAGATGTATTTAAAAAAATAAGATATCTTAACTTATTGTGCTGACTGAATTTAATATCCCAGCACTGTCAATTAAAGGTATATGCAAGTGAGCTGGGTTATTAATGCATTTGATAGAGGAGAATTAGTAGTGTGTGAAAAATATTGTTTGCATGAAAAAATACAAAAATAAACATTTAAACTGTTACCCTGATGTTTGCTGAATTTCTTGCATTTGCAAACTCTTTTTTCTGTCAATGTTGACACCCCCTGAAAATCCCATACATACATGGGAATTAGCATACATACAGTAATACATTGTATCTTTTTGGTCTGTGAATTGAGCTGCAGCTTTCCTTTAGATTTCTGTAATACCCAGAATAGGGTCTGTGTCCCATCATTCACTGATTGGTTTATCTACATCCCAGGTGATACTTACCCCACTCTCAGTGTATCTATCTTGCTCCTGTGAACTATTAGAAAAAATCAAAAAAACACAATAATTTCATAGTGCCTGCAGAAAGTGACCCTTTCTACAGCCCAAAGATTTTACTTATAGTATAAACTTGTAGAAACCATTTTTGTTGTTAAATTGTCTTTGGGCAAGATTCATTGAAGGACATGCTGGTATCATGGACAGAAAGTACTACAGAGGAGCACCTTGTATTATGTAAAAGCTATTTCCATAATTGTCTCACCGTACTCCTAACTTAAAATTACTTGGGGTGAAAGTCTAGATTCACAAGGCTTACATATGAAAGTAAGCCACGCATGAACAAATTAACGTATTACTATAAAACGTTAGACTAGTATATGGTTTTCCATTATGTTGTGCAAGTGAGTTATGTCAGCATGAGATGAACCCTCATCAGCATGGGTGCAATGAACAGCCATTTTCTTTGGAGCCCCATACGCAATAGGGTTTGCTGTACTGTCATTTTAGACACACGTCTGGTAGCCCCTGGTTCGTTTGGACTTTGAGTTGCTCTACTGTAGCCTGTCGGTTCGCCCTCTCACGCCTTCACAGCAGACGTTAACCTCTGAAATCAAAGGCACGTGGTGCTCGGCAGTTTCCATGCCGTTTATTCTCAATGGTGGCGTTTGTTCATTCACAGTACACTTTTAACCAAAGAGCACGTGAACAGTTTGCAAACTGCGCTGTTTCAAAAATACTGCCAGTCTTGGCACTAAAGGCAATGATCATCTCCTTTTCAAAATCGGATAAATCACATGTATTACCCATGACAGCAATGTCTGATATGTTTGCAGAATGCCTACATGTTACCATATATACCCACTAAGCCAGCTCATGACATGTGCCGTATTTTGACCCTGTATATACAATATATATACATATATATATATATATATATATAAATATCACATATATAGTTGTGAGCAGGCTCACGCTTGCGGGCTCACAAAGCGAGGGCCTCAGTTGCTGGCAAGGACCACCGCAGGCGCTCCTTGCCAGCAACTGCGACACTTGCAAACTTTACGTTGTAATGCAAAAAACATACGAGACACGTTACCACACATTACGACCTCGCAAAATCGTCCGCAACCCGCGAACATGAAAAAATTAAAAACACAACAAATACACACAACACATACATAAAACGCTTACCTACAGGAAGAGGGGGCATCCAGGACCTCAAAAAAGCAACTTACACCTTCATTTAACTCAAAATACAAGAGTTTAGACACAAAAAAATTCTCTAAGCGAGAGAAAAAATGGCCGCCGAACAAAACGAAAACGAGACTGCAGCACTCTAAACACGCAAAACACCACAAGAAACTCGCAAAACACCACAAAAAACCTACGGATATTCCGCTAAGACGCATACTACACATTACCTGCCATTTTACGACAATGCGGAAGTACACAACTACGCTAACGGTTTGGTCTCGCGCACGCACACTATTACACTGCACACGTTCATCACGCTTACATAGCAGCTCCACACCACTAATGCAGCAGCAACATCAAAATAGATTGCCAGCTCTTCAACACAATGCTTCAAAATAGGTAAAATATATTCATTTATTAATGTAATATATATTTCATTATTATACACCAAACAGCATTAGCTACCTTACAATTTCATTGCCGTCATTTTTTGACGGGCAATTCTCTAGTATATATATATATATATATATATATATATATATATATATATATATATATATATTATTCATAGATATTATTCAAATTTAGCTTGCATGCTCATTACAATAAAAGTTATGTATTTAATATTATTTCAATGTAATTAAAAAATCAAACGCATGTTGATTCAAATATTAATTCAAATAAAAGTAGACACATTGAATATTTGTAATAAAAAGGAAAGAATATAGTTGTGACCAATGATTATAATTGGAAATCTTATAAGACATACATATGTTAGGTGCCACAAGTCCATAATTTGTTTCTATAATTTAAAAACATCTAGGAATACCAGGAGCTTTTCAAAAACAAAAATATTGGGTTATAGTAAATATATTTTAGTAACGGCACTCTTATGCTATGAAATATATAACAATCATCTGATATCCACAGACAAAATGAAAGCCTATGGAGCACCTGTTTGTAGGGGGCACTTTGTGAAAACTCTTAAAAACATGTTAAAACACTACAATAAAACGTAAACTATTATACAGCAGTCTATTCACAATGCAGCAGTGCTGATGTTGTAGGAATCTGAGGGTTGTAGGAAAGAAAGAAAGAAAGAAAGAAAGAAAATAAGAATTTCAATGGGTTAGGATATGTCTTCCATCTTCCTCTGGAAGTCACCATAAGGACTAGCAACAAACGTGAGCCTGAATATTTAAAAATCATTTACACTAAGAAAACTTTTTTATTGTTTATAATAATAGGTTATAATAATAGTTTAGTTTACTTCTCTTTCAGTCTCCACAGTAATAAACTCCATTGATCATACAATATGTTCCAATTTCCTAACTCATTAAAATTTGTTATTGTTTGTTGTCTTGCTTTACTGAGCTTTATGTCTTTAACTCAATAAAACCCATTAAGATTAAGTAATTACTTATTGGCTTTTTTGTACCTATACATTTTTTAATCTTCAACTACTATGGTTATCATACATTAATTTATAGATGGTTTGCGATTCAGAGTTGCAAACAACCAAATATTTGGATAGGCATAAGTATTTATATATAACTCATGTAAGTATTTTACTTATTTTATTAATTTACATTTGTATATAGCACCTTCATGCAAGGTGCTTTGCACAGTAATAAAACTGCACATCATATAGAAGAATAGAAATAGTCTTTTAAAAAGTCCCCAATGACTTACTAACCGCCAAATCAAAGGGTCACTTCTCTATTTTAATTCTTCTGGATCTCTCTGCTGCCTTCGACACAGTTGACCACACTCTTCTAATTCAAACTCTCCACTCTTTTGACATCCATAACAACGCTCTCTCGTGGTTCACATCCTACCTAGGAGATTGTACATTTAGTGTTGCCTTCTCTGGCACATCTTCTTCACCTCTCCCTCTGTTTGTTGGCGTACTCCAATGTTCAGTCCTAGGCCCCCTCCTCTTCTCCATCTACACATCCTCCCTTGGTACCCTAATAAAATAGTTTGGATTTCAGTATCATCTCTATGCAGATGACACTCAAATCTATCTCTCTGCACCAAATCTATCCCCCTCTCTTTTAGCTCAAGTTGCCAACTGCCCCTCTAGTATATCCTCCTGGATGTCTGCCCGTCAGCTAAAACTCAACATGTCTAAAACTGAACTCCTTACCTTTCCACCCTCTACTATAGCTTCCACTCCTCAAATATCTCTCTCTGTTGACAATGCCATCATCACTCCTACCTCCCAGGCCCGTTGTCTTGGGGTTCTACTGGATTCCACCCTCTCCTTTATTCTTCACATAAAATCAATAACAAAATCTTGTCAGTTTCACCTAAAAAATATCTCCAAAATTCATCACTATCTTACCGAAGACACAGCTAAAAATCTAATACACGCTCTCATCATATCTCGACTCGACTACTGCAATTCACTCATTGCTGGCCTCTCCATCTTTCGTCTGTCTCCACTGCAATCCATAATGAACCCCTCTCCTCTAGACTCATCTTCCATACTAAATGCTCAGTGTCTGTAGCTCCTCTCTGTCAGTCACTCCACTGGCTTCCCATGGCCTCCAGAATCAAATTTAAAACCACATATAAAGCCCTCAACAACAGTGCACCCCATTATATCTCTGCTCTTGTTTTAAAATACTCTCCCAATTGTCCCCTTTGTTCTGGTAATGACCTTCTTCTTTCCTCCTCTCTTATCACCTCCTCTCACTCCCGCCTTCAAGACTTTTCTCGTGCTGCCCCTAATATCTGGAACTCCTTGCCTCGCTCCACTAGACTATCTTCCTGCCTCAAAACCTTTAAAAAATCACTAAAAACACATTTGTTTTAAAAAAAATGATCGCCTCCAGTCTGAATATGTACAATTGCTTAATAACACTTACACCCACAATATATAGTACACTTCCACTTGATTGAACAAATTGTTTTCACACTGCTATCACACCTAAACCGTTTAGATTGTAAGATTGTGAGTTTTCAATCATGTGTCGGTGCTTTGGAAACAAGCACTATGTATATTTGATTTTAAGCTCAAAAACAGGTCTACGTAAAAAAACGTAAAAAACCTCGGGAGACATTAAATGGAGGCCAAAGGTGAGGAGACAAATCAATGATTGGGGTAGAAGATGAGAGCTCGGAGAAAAAAGAAATGTGCCGTGGAAAAAAGGGGAGTATAAAGTATAAAGAGAAAGATGGCATATAAAAAGTTGAGGAGTAAGAAGCTGAGAAGGAAAAAATAAATGAATAAGAAATAGAAGAGGTACAATAGAAGGAAGAAGAGAGTTTTCTTTCCATCCTCTTCATATATTTTTCTATATAATTTAAGAACTCATAAGACATTACTTAGTAATTTCTTTATTGAACCTTGAATCTATAATGCTATATAATTTTCCAAGTAATTATATTTAGGAAAAAGGAGTATGTTTAGCAAATAGCAAACAGCGCTGGACATCAGGGTAGCAAATTATTATATCAGCAAAGAGCTTATATGCTTAAAATAACTATATCAGAAAGATTTCCAAATTATATTAATGACCCCTATTTTGTTGATATAATCTGTTTAAAGAACCTGTGTATAGTTACATGCATTTGCATATTTATGGACATTCCATCATACTCTGTTCAATGAGAATCAAGTGAAGGAATAGCTTCTGTACATTATAACTGCCTTTTGCCTCTGAGCATTATTCTATCTCAAAGGGTAGCACGACTTTTGGGGCACACGAGACGTGCGTGACCACAAAGGCTGACAAATGCGCGCTCCCACACCAGCGAACCTCTCTGCAGTCACCCGCTCCTCCCCCTCCTTCTCCAGCTTAACCTCTGTCCCTCCGGTACTCACCCTCTCTCCCCAGCTCTCCCTCCTTCCCTCAGTACTCTCCCTCTCTCCCCAGTTCTCTCTCTCCCCACTACTCACTCTGTCTCCCCCTTGAAACCCACCCTCTAACCCCAGGTCTCTCTCACCCAGTACTCATACTCTCTCGTCGCTGGAGTGGGAGCGCGCCTTTGTCGGCCCGCACATGACGTTGCGCACGTCACTTGAGCCCAAAAGGCGGCGTGCCATCTCAGAGTCATAATGGCAAACACAGACACAAAGATGTGAATTAGTTCAGCAATCAAGTGCATTTTTATTTCAAAATTCAGTATGCTTTATAAGCTAGCACAATGTCCTATATTAGGGATCTTCAACTGTTTTCATTAATAAGAGTTGCTCATTGCAAATTAAATTCTGGTAAGAAAGAAAGAAAGAAAGAGAAAGAATGAATGAATGAAAGCAAACTCTGTGGTTTTACCAACATGGTAAAATAAGTTTCCCTAAGATGGTTCACGAATCTGTCTTGTTACCACTAAGTCTAAGCTACATATTTATAATGTACTACATATTAAGTCAATTTTAGACTCACGAACAGTGGTTATAGTTATATACAATATTTTAAACTAGTAACTTGCCGGTCATATATATATCGTATTATAGAATGTTGTCTTGAATTGTCTGTGCACTCTCTGTGCGCTCTGTCTCATTGTCTGTGTGCGCTGCCAGCTCTGTACCCCTCCCTCCCTTTCTGTTTCTCTCTCTCTGTGCGCTCTCTGTCTGTGCACTTTCTCTCTGTGCTTTGCCTGTGTGCGCTCTGTCTGTGTGCGCTTTCTCGCTCTTTGTGTGCGCTCCTTCTGTCTGTGTGTGCTCTCAGCTCTGTACCCCTCTCTCTCTCTGTATCCCCCCGTCTCTCTCTCACTGTGTGTCTCTCTCCCTGTCTCTCTGTCTGTGCACTCTGTCTGTGTGCTCTTTCTCTATGCGCGCTCTCTGTGCATTCTCTCTCTCTGTGCTCTCTGTGCAATCTGTCTGCTTTCTCTGTTTGTGCACTCTCTTTCTCTGTGCACTCTCTCTCTGCGCGCTCTGTCTGTGCACTCTCTCCATACTCTGTCTGTGCGCTCTCTCGCTATCTCTGTGTGCTGCCAGCTCTGTACCCCTCCGTCTATGGCGCTCTCTGTCTGAGCACTTTCTCTCTGTGCTCTGTCTGTGCACTCTATCTCTCTGTGCGCTCTGTCTGTGTGTGCTCTCTCTCTCTGTGCACTCTGTACACTCTCTCAATGTTTGTGTGCACTGTCGGCTCTGTACCCCTCCCTCTCTGGCGCTATCTGTCTGAGCACTTTCTCTCTGTGCTCTGTCTTTGCACTCTCTCTCTCTGAGTGCTCTGTGTGTGTGTGCTCTCTCTTTGCACTCTGTTCGCTTTATCGATGTTTGTGTGCGCTGTTGGCTCTGTGCCTCTCTCTCTCTGTGCTCTTGCTCTCTGTGCATTCTATCTCTGCACTCTCTGTCTGTGCACTCTGTCTGCTCTTTCTGTCTGTGCACTTTCTTTCTCTGTGCACTGTCTATGTTCTCTCTGTCTTTGTGTGCTCTCGCTCTGTACCCCTGTCTCTCTCTGTGTACCTCTCTCCCTCTTACTCACTTTGCTGTCTGTCTCTGTGCTGTGTGTGTCTCTCTCTCTGTATCTCTCTCCTCCCTCTCTCTCTCTCACTCACTCACTTTGCTGTCTGTTTCTGTGATGTGTGTGTCTCTCTCTCTGTATCTCTCTCCTCCCTCTCTCTGTCACACTCACTTTGCAGTCTGTCTCTCTGTGCTGTCTCTCTCTCTCTCTCTCTCTCTCTAACTCTCTCCTTCCCTCTCTCTCACTCACTTTGCTGTCTGGGTCCTTTTCTATTTCGGGACCACATCCCGTCAGAACACTAGGGTTGAGCCTTGAGCCACAGCACCACCTGGTGGTGCAAAAAATGCACTGCAGGCAGAAAACTATTTCCACCTCTGATCTGGCTCATAAGGCGCGCCGACAGAAGAGGCCTTGTGCTATGAGAGGTGCGCCCGAGGCCCTGGGGGGCTGAGTGTCCACGCCGAACACAGCAAAGGGAATCGCTGTCGACTCAGCGCCGTTCGAGTTGCGCCACATCGGAGGTGGAAATAGTTATTTGCCTGCAGTACAGCGCTCAACCCCACTATTCTGATGGGATGCGGTCCCAAAGTAGACTAGATCCGCTGTCTGTCTCTCTGTGCTGTGGCTCACTCTCTGTACCTCACTCCCTCTCTCTCACTCACTCAGGTCTGTGTCTATCTGTGATGTGTTTTCTCTGTGCTGTCTTTGAATGCATCATGGCTGCCGGCTGCAATCAATTCCTGCTTTAGGCCCCGTCCCTGATGACATAATGACCACGCCCCTCTATGACAGCATTACACACTATGAAAACTATTATAGTGATAGTGATCCAAAACACGTTCACAGCTTTTTCATTTATAACATAGAAGCATTTAGAGAAATATTAATCTGAATTTGTGGACCATTACATGTCTAAAATGAATGACATGTAAAACATATCATTTGTAGTGTTGGGTTATAATGAAGTGTATATACAGGTCTGATGTTGTATCTATAAAAATGATTCTTTGTTAATGCTACACAAGACAGATAAAAGGAATAATTAGTGAATTAGAAGACATATGATGAAGTGATGAGCTGCACTTTCGCATTTCCTACACTCAGTGAATCATGGTTATTGTTTTTATCTTTTTCCAAAATATACATTAAATAAAAACTGCTTATAAAATTCTGTGATAGATGTTCATTTTCCCAGTAGTATTTTAATATAATAAATCTATAACTATAGTGCAGCTGAGTACTTTTCATTAAATGGAGTGTAGCAAATTAGTTGAAGCTCTCTGTTTTAGCAACAGAAGGTCTAACCAGCTCCAAAAGAGTTCCTGCTGCATTTAATTTGCTTGGACATAATTACTAATGCACAAAGGCAGATGGCAAGTGCAGCACCATAGAGACATGAAAAAGATGAAGAGTCTTACTTTATGCAACATGAGCTACCAACTGTGTTAGAGGAAATTGCAACATCCTTCAAATCAAGTTATGCCAAAAAGGAGGATCTGTCAGCTAATTTAAAAAAAAAAAAGATTTTTTAATTTAACACAAACTGATCAATTAATCATTAGACATCATTAATCATCAAAGTATAGGTTTACATATGTTTAACTGCATTTCATTACACAACTCCTCTGATAATATCTTATACAGCAAACTATGGCGTTGTTACATTTGATATACGGGCATATTATATTTTCACATTTTTAATATCACCAAAAAAACTAACATTGTCCTACTCTTAAATTCCAAAATATATTGTGTTTTTTTTAACCTTTTTATCTATTTATGGATCCTGTAAAATGAGGTGCAATTTATATCTCAGTATATTTTATAAGTCAGAATATATGATAATTCTTTGCTAACTCCATAATACATTATTTCCTGATTATTATAGTTCTATATCTATTTCTGCACAAAACTGCTTCATTTGTCTCTTCTCTATGCATGTGCTATATTTAATACCAAGCCTCAAGATTTATTATTTATTGCAGACAGATCCAAGCAGTGCAAGCAAGAATTTTTCAGACTGTTATTCCAGAAACCGTAATAGGTGAATCCCTGAGCCAGGTCTTTTGTGGTTAATTAAATAACTTTAATTAAAAGAGCACATGCTGTAGGCACATTTTAGATTTATTGAATAGTAAGGCTTATTGTTTTTAACTAAGACTCTCACTGCAAGTGAAGAAGAGTTTTTACCAAATGTGAAAACCAAGGTGCTGAATGCTGAAAATGCCATATTAACCTCTTTATGGAGCCTCTTAAAATGTAATCTTGTACAACCTGGGCCACATGTAGGAAAGGGTGACATGTCGGAGACCACTCTGAGATATCAAATCTTTCCACATGTCCTATAAAAACGTAGGAATTAAAGGGTTCTCCATCAAGTCTTTAAGAGTTCTCTTTCGATCGCCATAAGCTATCATTTCAAATAAGACATAAGGTATTCTTTTATATATGTCAGGATAATTATGTATGGCACCCATGAGATTTGTACAATGATATAGATTAAATGCATCAATGTATACAATTTGAAGAAAATTCATATTTGTTCACCAATTAATGATAAAATAGTCGGGTGTGAAATGTGTTTGCTTTATTAATTGAATGGTTAATCTATGGCTTGAACGTTGTATTAATCAGAAATAAAACTGTATGATTGTAAAAGGTAACTATATATTTGAAAACATTCTATTATAAATGTGTTGCTAATTTTCTGCTTATTGTTTCCAGGGGGCAATCACTTAGACCAGGAATAACAATCACTAAGGTAAACCACCCTCTAAATGTAATTTTTCAAACTGCTAACTTTACATTGATTGTTTTAAAATATTTATCTAGTTGTTACTTAGTGGGTACTTTAATGTTAGTTATCTTCTTAATAAATTATTAATTTTAGCATCTCTCAACTTTACACTGACTGTATATAATATGAGTATTGTTAAATGGATATATTTACTGGATACATTATTAAATTCTGAGAACTTTGATGACCAACTTGGTGTTGATGGGGAAAATAGACAAACAGTTTCGTATTGTGTTGTTGCTTATTCATTTTTTTACCTTTACCAGTTGCCTTTCGCTGTAAATCTTATAGTTGTAATGCTCTATTTGCCCTGAGTCTGGGCTCATTCATATTAGTACCTGGAAAGTACCTACTAAGGAAAAAACCTTTGCAGTGCCATGTTACATATTGGGTACTTCACATTGCTTTGTACTAATCTTTCATTTTTGTATTATCATCAGGTGATTTAAAGTCAAATATAGAAAAGAAGATAAAAAGGACACTTGCATATGGTAAATGTCCTACAGTGTCAGAAGACGTTTGGACTCAAAGTGCCTAATGTGGTTTAGAACTACATTTGTTAACGTTAACATGAAGCTGATAAACAGACCTACAATGTAATAAAAGATCCAATAGAAAAATGTATTGAAAGAGTATTTATAAAGCATCTCTTTGGCATTTACTGTAAAAAATTATCCACTAATAGATTTAATTTCTGACAAGTTATTGTGATTTGGCTGTGCCTTTGCAGTTCCCTCTCCGGCATTTATGTTTCTATGCACGTGGGGTACGATATCTCTCAATCACTGATACCAGTATAAGTTTTATGCTGTATAATTTTATAGACCAAATAATTGTCCACCATCACCTCTATGTAATAAGCCTCTTTCTCCATTTGAGAGTCCCACTCCTCCATGGAGAAGTAAACCACAACTTTCTTAAATTCAGATTGATCTGACCCATATATTTGACTTATGACCTCTTGGGCATCATCCATGATCTCCTAAGTCACCATCTTCTTTTCTTTTATTACCAGTAAGTCAATCAGACTCATGGACTAGGGCTCCTATTCAAATGAGCAATTGTAAGTTACTGGACCACGTAATGTAGCCTGTGAACTGATTTGCTATTCAATTGGCGTCTTTTAGCTACCCGCAAACGATCTGCGGGTTCCCTGCAGTTGTCAAAAACATAACTCGGACTCAGCTAAGCTTCTGATCTTTCAAGTCTGTAAATGTTACAATCGCAAATCCCTATTCAATTGCTACAATTCCTCAAGCCCGCAAATGTTTAGACACCCATAAATTGCAAATATAGAAGAAAATCCTACTAGTACCAGATAGGGGATTAAACACCTGGTCGTATCACTGAAAATGCAATCAAAAATCAATACTGCACTTTAAAAGAGGAGGAAACCGATGAAAGACATTAGAATTGCACAACAGTCTCAAGCTCACAAGTCTGCAATCAAAAATTATTTTATTTACGATTAATTTCCGTGTTATATTAATCTCGGTAATCCAAGGAGTTGATACATATCAGGCCACCCACAAGGACTTGAACATTTCCTTCATCAATTTTTATTATTTTGTACATTGCCAGATTGTGATTCCGATCGCATATCAAACGTCTAAATACTAATTGATTGACGTTTAACCTCCATGTTTTACTGACGTCATGATGACGGTCTCATTTTACTATTGGCTGTTTCTAAATCTGTAGTTACGGCCTTGCTTAATTGATCATGATCATACTCTGAATTGCTACTTATGATTGCATGGTTTATGGTTTAGGCTACCGTCAGTCCTTACCTTAGTCTTGATCAATTGAATCGCTCTGTAACTGTGGCTTGAAACTTGCTATTGAATGGCAGACTTGGTGTGGAAGCTTCATTCAAATGCAAGTTGCTCCCATACGAAAGAGTATTTTAATGTAACTAATGTGATTAGTGTTCATTAATTTTAAGAACATTTTCAATACATATTTGGCAATAGGGTTCTTTGTATGTTTAAGTATTACTATAGAATATTCAACTCTCCAATCTTTAATTAAATCTTAAAAAAAATGTATGTGAAGTTGTACATTTTGGTTAAAAACAATATCCTCAAAACTTGTGGAAAAAAAGGAAGAATTAAATTATATTATGTTTACATTGAGGGCAGAATTCACCAATATACAAAATGGTGGAGCTTCTAAAGGGCATTTACCTAGCCAATGTATGATGCAGTTCTTCAACACACACCCCATTGTCTCATTTTTGAGTACTCCAATATTGGTGGCCAGGTGCATCCAATCAAAGCATGCCATGATGGGTATTTTACTGATTCTTATGCAAAGTTATATCTATGTCGGTTATCATGCATGCATAAGAGGAGTTTTATAAGTAGAAGAAGAGGAATGTGAGTGTCTACAGATGTCAGAGATATAAATTCAACCTAGACTATAGGCAATGTTTTTGTTTATTTCATTTAATCTTGATGCAAAAACATGTCATAGCCTGTTGATTATTTGACAAAGGATTATAATATCAGATATGTATGGCAGCTAAAGAAATTTCTATGTGAAAATGTAGGTTTTGTACATGTCCACCACATAGCATGACTAATCGATCCCTACAATATTTGTATGTCCTCTATAAAATTAGTAAAGATCAATATTGCTACAATTAGAAAGAGATAAAGGCCAAGCAAGGGAAGACAGATAGGACAAGTGTGGAGTGAGGCAACAAGAGAATGAAGTGAAAGAAGTAGAATAGATTAGTAACCGTTTTGATCAGTGGGCCTGCTGGTTATGTTGCAATGCTCATGGCTACCACCTTTGAGTTCCAGAACATTTTGAGCAAGGAGATACTACATGTGGCACACTAAACGTTTGTCTAGTTTTACGCTGATTTCAAAAGTTTAGCAATAATCTGGCTATAAATGTGACTCATTTTGTGTATGTTTAAAGTGTTAGATTCGCTCATCTTTTTTGTCCCTGGCAGTTAATGTCTCAAAAACCCACACGCGTCCCAAGAACTACTGTTGAGAACCAAAATTCCCATTCTAATTTACTTTTTTTTTACTACTTTGTTAATGCACATGCAAAGAAAAATGCATTACTAAGAAAAACTGTTTTATTTTATTAAATAATCTATATATACTACAGCTAATTGTCCACATTTCCTTAATTGAAATATATACACTCCATTCACAGGGTTTACCATTAACATGTGACACCTAAAAATAGCCTTAAGATTTACGTGAATTATGGCTCCAGAAAATGTCAGGATGAGTTTTCATCTTGAAGAGGAATTGCACTCACTAAATTCTATTATAGAAATAGCCCTGGGATATAATATAGCCACTTCATGATGTGCACAGAAAAGTACTTGTTAACTATTTTTCTTTAACCCTTCACTATGTAATTTGTATACCCTTCACATAACAAAATATTAGGTTAAATAGGTTAGATAAATAATTATGACCCAAGTAATAACAAATTGTTTGATTATTTATTTTAAATGATCAGCCTACTTATAGTTTCAAAATTATACCGGTATATTGGTGAAGAATACGGTTTATGGGCTTTAGTATATAGGAAGTTAGTAGTAAAATCACTTTAGTTTTGTCACAGAACATATGCTATATCTAATAATTCACAAGTAACGACCATTTTATCAATAAGATATTTTTAGCAAAAATGTAAACATATATGAAAATAATGCAGCAACACCTAATTACCTTATCATTTTTACCTGGGTGCATATTTAATGTTATCACATGGGGCATACTGTATGTCCTGTCCTAACAGTGCTGCTTATAGAGAACCTGAAGCCCAAACAGAAAAAAGAAACATATGCTCCTATGCACTCATATTTTATTTTCAGATTATACAATATAGAGAATATTGTAAGTATACATGTCATGTTCTTTCCTTGCAAATTGCCTACTTATCCATAGCCTACATATATATGGTCACTGATGTCCACACAGTACATTTACCCATATATCTATCTACCTACCTATCTATCTATCTATATATATATATATATATATATATATATATAGAGAGAGAGAGAGAGAGAGAGAGAGAGAGAGAGAGAGAGAGAGAGAGAGAGAGAGAGAAGAAAGAGAGATACACAGATATAAATAATAGTAATCAAATTTTAAAGGCTTTACATTCGAACATAGTAGCAAACGTGGTAAAAGGGCCTTACTTTAAAAACTCTATTTTTCAATAAATATCATACACAATTTCTACTACCTGCACTGTTCTAGAACTGGGCTATTGATACATATGTTAATGTATGGCTAATGTATGACTATGACTTGCCTACAATGACCTACAATATTATTTTCATGTCAATTAATCAGCCAACAGTTATTGACTGCTTAGTAGGAGCAGTAAATCATAGCTATGCAGAGGAAGACATGGAACAAACTGCCTGAAATAATTCTTCTCCTCTGTTTTTTCAGAGGACATTAGCGAGGGTGAATTTCCATTGAGTAGTGCAGCATTAAGTGATGAAATAATTGACACAGAAGATGAGATTTTACTACCATTATTAATGTTGCATGTGAACAAGTCAGTAAGCCCAGACAATGTACACCAAGGGCATAAATAAAGCTTAGATCACTACTTGTCTCACCATTAGCAATACTTCTTAAAAATGACTCATATTAAAGGGCCACTGTGGTAAGGTTTTTCAATGTTTTTATACAGGAAAAAGGAAATTTTTTAGAAAGAGAAAGCAGAAAATCGGCATGTGCGTATGTATTCACCCCCTTTGTTAAGAAGCCCATAAAAAGCTCTGGTGCAACCAATTGCCTTCAGAAGTCACATAATTAGTGAAATGATGTCCGCCTGTGTGCAATCTAAGGGTTGCATGATCTGTCATTACATATACACACCTTTTTTGAAAGGCCCCAGAGGCCTTTCACCTAAGCAAGAGGCACCACTAACCAAACACTGCCATGAAGACCAAGGAACTCTCCAAACAAGTAAGGGACAATGTTGTTGAGAAGTACAAGTCAGGGTTAGGTTATAAAAAAATATCCAAATCTTTGATGATCCCAAGGAGCACCATCAAATCTATCATAACCGAATGGAAAGAACATGGCACAACAGCAAACCTGCCAAGAGACGGCCGCCCACCAAAACTCACAGACCGTGCAAGGAGGGCATTAATCAGGGAGGCAGCACAGAGACCTAAGGTAACCCTGGAGGAGCTGCAGAGTTCCACAGCAGAGACTGGAGTATCTGTACATAGTACGCTCCATAGAGTTGGGCTTTATGGCAGAGTGGCCAGAAGAAAGCCATTACTTTCAACAAAAAACAAAATGGCACGTTTTGAGTTTGCGAAAAGGCATTTGGGAGACTCCCAAAATGTATGGTGGAAGGTGCTCTGGTCTGAAGAGACTAAAATTTAACTTTTCAGCCATCAAAGCAAACGCTACGTCTGGCGCAAACCCAAAACATCACCCAACGAACACCATCCCCACAGTGTAACATGGTGGTGGCAGCATCATGCTGTGGGGATGTTTTTCAGCAGCCGGGACTGGGAAACTGGTCAGAGTTGAGGGGAAGATGGATGGTGCTAAATACAGGGATATTCTTGAGCAAAATCTGTACCACTCTGTGTGTGATTTGAGGCTAGGACGGAGGTTCACCTTCCAGCAGGACAATGACCCCAAACACACTGCTAAAGCAACACTTGAGTGGTTTAAGGGGAAACATGTAAATGTGTTGGAATGGCCTAGTCAAAGTCCAGACCTCAATCCAATAGAAAATCAGACTTAAAGATTGCTGTTCACAAGCGCAAACCATCCAACTTGAAGGAGCTGGAGCAATTTTGCAAGGAGGAATGGGCAAAACTCCTAGTGGTAAGATGTGGCAAGCTCATGGAGACATCCAAAGCGACTTGGAGCTGTAATTGCCGCAAAAGGTGGCTCTACAAAGTATTGACTTTAGGGGGGTGAATAGTTATGCACTTTGACATTATCTGTTATTTTGTCCTATTTGTTATCTGCTTCACAATAACAAAAAAAAAACATCTTCAAAGCTGTGGGCATGTTCTGTAAATTAGATGATGCAAATCCTCAAACAATCCATGTTAATTCCAGGTTGTGAGGCAACAAAACACGAAAAATGCCAAAGGGGGGTGACTATTTTTGCAAGGCACTGTACATTTTATCTTTTCTGTGCAATTGTTCTTTTCCTAGCTGATTCAGGCTTGTAAGATAGTGATTTTTCCATTACAACTACTGAAAGCATGAATAGTTTTAGAACCAAGGTTCAGCACAAGAATCTAAGGACCAGTGCTATTTCTTATTGTGTATTTTAGATGTTTGAACTACGAGGGACTGAATAAGCTGCAGATAAGGGCAAAACAGCTCTATAAATCTCATTTTATTCTACATTTCACTACATCAAACACATTTTAATCATCTAAAGACAGAATAATTTTATATCAAACTCATTAAGCAGTACATAAAATACAAAGTTCCATGCTTAGGAATATAAATACATTTCAAACTAAATATTGAATATAGCAAATTCAGAACAGCAAGAAGAAAAATGTTATTCTAATAAAACCAGTTCCCCATAATCACTTGCTGCAGGCAGATAAACTAGAAATGACGCTTCCCCCTACAGCTTTTGATTGTGTCAAAGCAGTTTATGCTGTGGGTGGTCCACCCACACATTACAGCTTAATCAACTGGTGATGTTAGACCTATCTCCTCAACTCCATTATTAGCTGCTTCTGGTATAGGAGAGTGGGGAATGTTGTGGTTGCCCCCCACATGCAGCCTAAATCACATCAGGGTGATGAGTCATCTGCCTTTTCGTTGTATGATTAAAACTCCTAAGGGAATTTGCATGTAGGATGCACCTATGATACTCCCTCTCATGTGTCAGTAGAACTATGAAGGGAGAGGTGTTGTTGTATACACAGCTTGCAATAACTAACACTTGTCTATAATAATCAAGACTATAACATTTCTTTATTGGCCATGTTCTTAAAAGCTCCTAACAGTTTTCTTCACATGGCAGTGGCACCTGAAGAGTAAGTGAAAGGTTTATCTAAATATAGGTCACTGGATTACAGTATACTATATAACATATGGTTTACAAAATGATTAAAAACATTTTTGATAAGGATATATTACCCATAAAAAATCAAAATAAATATTACCTAATTGACCTTGAATGCTGCAACTTTAGACAGAAATGTATTTTCGGGATCTTCTCTCTTCACTCCTGCTTTATCTTTGTTCATTAATTATTATTATTATCTTTATTTATATCGCGCCAACATATTCCGTAGCGCTGTACAGGGGTTGAGTACATAGCAGAAAACAAATTAAACACCTTGTAAAGAATGGAGGGCCCTGTTTTTGAGCATAAAATCAAATGTACATAGAGCTTGTTTCCAAGGCCTGACACAAGATTGAAAACTATTAGTACTCAGATGGGGAAAAATTAGCAAGAAAAGCATGCCCAGTTGGTTCAATAAGGTGTAGGTATATTTCTGCATTATAGCTTCTCTGTCTTTGCTCTTTGTGCATAGCCCATGTACAGGTAGGACATCAGTAATCCTATATCCTTCAAGATCTTACCGGATTAACTGATTTGCTGGACCAAGGTTCGTCCAGCAAATCGGTTTAATCAGCAAAGTCACCCAATTTCTTGGAAGACGTCCATTCCTGTGTTTGGGGAAGTACTGAAAAAACGTAAATACATACATTCAATGAGCTTGATCTCTGTTAAACTAGAGGACAACTATAAAAAGTGGGCTTCCTGTTGGGACATCTGGGAACTACAAATTGGATGGTAGCAAAAAAAAAAGGTAATACATATACGTATCTCAGGGACGATATTATACTAAGCTTCACTTATCCCATGCTGGCATAATATGACATATTAAATTGTAATGTATGCAACAAAATGATAAGGGGAGAAGGATGAGGATGATAAGGGGGGAAGGAGGAGAATGATAAAGGGGGACGGAGGAGGAGGATAAAGGGGGGAAGGAGGAGGATGATAATGGGGGAGGAGGATGATGAGGGGGAAGGATGAGGATGATAAGGGGGGAAGGAGGAGCATGATAAAGGGGGGAAGGAGGAGGATGATAAGGGGGGAAGTAGGAGGAGGATAATGAGCGGGAGCAGGAGGATGATCAGGGAGGAAGGACCCTCATTTGCACCCTCGACTTATACTCAAGTCAATACGTTTTCACAGTTTTTTGTGGTAAAATTAGGTTCCTCTGCTTATACTTGGGTCGGCTTATACTCGAGTATATACAGTAAATATATTATCACATATTGTTAATTCCCTTATAACATGTAATTAATTAAAAATTATATCAGAAAAAAATTTAACTATGGACTTTTAATCAGAGACAAATATATAAATCACAATACAAAACATGAGAAAAATTGAGTGCTTCAGTTGGAAAACAATAAATGTGTAATTATAATCTTAAAACTTGGTGTCCTTCACATTTTGAGAAGTAATTGGTACAATATCTTTTGCAGCACATTTAGTTAAATACTAATTTTAACAGTTTCCTTTTTCTTTAAAGGTTACATGTAAAAATTTCTGTATCTGAGGGGTAGTCATTGATTTTGTACATAATTCAGGATCCAGAACCCATATTTTTTATAGTTACATGTAAAAATATTTTAATACAATGGCATTCAAAAGTACACAGGAAGGTAGTTTAGATAGTGAAGAGGATTTAGGAAAACAAAAAGTTGTATTTTAAGAAAAAAATCATATAATTAAGATAATTTGGAAGCATCAGTGATAAATTTGCAGGGGAAGTCAAAAAGAAAAGGGCTTCGAGGTCAAGGAAAATGTATTGGGGGTCCTGATTTTGGTCAAAGCCTGTGTATTGATTACCCCTCCTGTATTTTTTGTCATACATTTGCACAATTTACTGTAATGTATTAACGGAGCCAAATCCAATAAAAATTCTAGTAGTTTTTATTAAATATTTTTTTTTAAATGATCTATCCAGCATCTAATTTGTGTACAAGTTACCCTCAAGACTAATGTGACAGCAAATTACTAGATATCAACAGAGTAATTTACAGTCTTCAGATACTGCCATGTATTGGAAGAGCCAGCACTAATAAAGTTAAAGCCCCACTGTTCCTGCCATACAATATTTTTTTTATTGTTTAATATATAATTACAATGCAATATATACATATATATATATATATATATATATATATATATATATATATATATATATATATATATATAGCTATAGATCTCTGGTTAGATCTCATCTAGAAAATTGTGTCCAGTTCTAGAGAACATGTCTTAAGAAGAATATCAACAAATTAAAGGCAACTAAATTGGTGCATGGACTATAAGAAAAAACTTATACGAATTGACTTCATGCCCTTGAATATGTATAGCTTAGAGGACTGAAGAGAGAGGGGTGATATGATTGAAACCTTATATATCAAAGGATTTAATAAAGTTCAAGACGGAAGTGTAATTGAGAAAATGAGGAACTGAAGAATAAGAAGTTATGAGTAGAATACTTAGGGATAAGGTGCGAAAGTAATACTTAACAGAAAGAGTAGTAGATACGTGGAATAGTTGAAGTGGTAAAGTCAAACACAGTTCAGGATTTTAAGCATTTTGAAGGCTTGTTTTAGGCAAACTTATAGGTAGATAGAATAGTAGAGATTGGCCTTTATGATTCTTATTTGCCATCAAATTTGTTTCTGTGTTAAAGTCAGTATTTTAAAAAATGAATTTAATGTAATTTACATATGAACTGTATTGTTTCAAATGTTGTACTCTTTCTTCCCCCGTTTAAGGTGTCAAGAGGGTGGGAGCAGATCTGCCCAGGAGGCTGTCCAAAATTTCTACTAGACCAGTCTATGAGCCCGATTCATTCGAGCAATCGTAAATTACTGTAGCCTATAAGTGAGGCCGTAAGTTAATTTGCTATTCAATTGACGTCTTTTTGTGGGCTCCAAACGGGTTACGGGTTCCTGCCGCCTTGAAAACTTTGCAGTGGTTAGACCCGAAACTTAAAGCCTCCCGAAGCCTTTGATCTATCACGGCCACAAGAGTTTGGATCGCTAAAATCGCAAATCACTATTCAATTGCAATGCTGAAAACTATTAAAGACACACTCCCTCATTACATCGAAACACAAATACATGCAAATGGATGACATATTAACCCTTTCTCACACAAAGAAGCTATAATGTGGACCCTAAAAATACAAAGATCATCTTATATAAATCTCACTCATCACATCTACATTGGGAAAATAAATAGTGTACAAATTACACTGCCACATGGCACATACCAAGTACCAAGTGAACATATCACACTTGGTTGTTCAATCCCTCTGTTGTGTCTGACTCTCTGTGACCCTATGGACTGCAGCACACTTACTTATGTCTCTTGTGCATATTCACAAACTTTGCATGCCTAATATACTAGAGTGGGTTGCCAGCTCCTTCTCTAGTGGACTGTAATTTGTCTATGTTATGTTATGATCTGCACCCCTACAATGGCCCTACATGGTATAGCTCACAGCTTCATTCAGGTACACAAGCCCCGTCACCACCACCAATTAGCAATCATGCAGGGGAGCACTAATCTACTCTAACCCATCAGGAAGGGCCGCAAAAACACATGGAGGCTGTGCAGAGGCACAGGAATCAACAGCCAACTCCCCTCTATCTCCGCTATGCCCATCCTGGAACATCCCACGCCATTGCTGGTGACCATGTGCCAACATGTATACCCATTATCATTTGGTGACCTCCAATTAAGTGTTTTGATATCAATCAATATACATTATCACCTGTCATATTCCTATCAGGCCTTCAAGGGAATGTTGATACTCCACAGTATGACAAATTGGACTTTGCATATGTATTAACCCTTCATTATCAAATATTATATATATTATTATATGATATCTTATGATATTATTACTATCATTATTGTACTATATATATTAACCTATTGCATAGTAACAATGGCTCGATAGTTTACTGATATAGGAATGTGACACAAATGTGATGTATGTGGATATCCCATAACCCCAACCATTGACAACACACTGACATGGTGAGAACGGTGTAATTTTTTTTTATTTCATTCACAGAGCACAATCAGAAATGGACAAGTCTGTGCATTAATATCATGGGTGTGATGTGGGCAGAGCCCAGGAGAGCAAGAGGCTATTGTTGGAAAAAAGGGGACACCGAAAGGGGGTGATATCATAGTCTAGAATAAGCATGAGGCATAGCACCTACCAAGGTCACATGTGGTCACTGCACCACTGCAACCGGATTCTGATGAAAATAAGTATCATAAGAAATCACTCCATTTAATTGAAGAAACCATTAATGTGCATAGCATTTACAACTTGTCTATATCTGCTCAATGAAACAGATGCAAAAACTACTGTGTAATCCAATCAAGTTTCACACATACAGTGTGTTGACAAAACAAAAATCGGAAGAAAAGTGGTAAAAAAAAAAGGTGGAGGAGAATAAAACATAAAAAAAACATGCATATACAGTACAGTGCTAAATATTCTAACTGTAACAATATACCAATTACTAACCATTAGCTAATTCTCAGGACAACTCACTGGCCATGACCATTAATAATGATGTGTAATCTTACAATAAATGCTTAGCTATGACCAGCATCAGTGGTCAAGGTGTGCTATCACCTTCGCAATTGTTCATCAAGATTGACATCACATCCATCAGCTATACAGCGGTTATTACATGTTAAATGATAACCATGATATCAGCAATAGGAGAAAATGCCCATTAATACGGAGAGGACGCAAAGGTCAGCAGCCAGATTCAATATTACATACATGAGACCAAATGAGCTGTTCTCATACTGATATTGCAGAGAGGATGGCATGCTTCACTAGTGCATATATCAATGCTGGCTGTAATTAACATGCCATTGTGAGACTTACAAGTCCACCGCCATAGCTGTATTAGTCTACATTTAAGCTAACAACAATCATGTCTTAGATATCTGGCTATATGATAATTTTCAAATTGTGGGAGCTACATGTTAAGGGGGCTGTCATTAAAGAAATGTCTACCCGAGAGGCACTGGGAAACTCTTACACTTAATACATTTCCTTCACAATGGTTGCAGATGCAGAAGATGCCTTCATGGACCTGAATTGTACCTAAAACAAAGAAAGAAAAAAAAATCCTACAAAAAAAGTCCTTAAAAAAGATAGGGACTACAGCATCTCTTCTCAACTGCATTCCTCAGTGACCATCAATTGGGGAAATGTTCAACAGAACCCTACGTGTCCACAGAGAAGAGGATCATGGACCATATGATGGGAGGTAGCCATCTGCATACAAAATATCACCATCACATAGGCCATGATTCTAGACTATGAGCCAGTCGCTGAGGAGTGTTGTTGAGAAGGCGCAAACATCTGCAAAGCCCCTAGGTCCTCCTACGCAGAGCCACAGGGCCCCAATCCCACGTGGCCGGCCACTGTCTCCCTGCTGGTGGTAGTGTGGTGGTGGGGGGGGCAGGGGGGCCCCCCCAGGAGGCAGTGGCACCTGCAGTGGTGGAAGCATGGGGGGGAGAGGAAGGGACGGGACCCCGTCGCATAGCAGTCACTTGCTGAATTGCGCTTTGGTCCTCAATCCAGCAAGATGATTACTCTTGTTGTACCCACGAATGACAGTGATCTGTCAGCTTCATGGATTTAATGACGCATCCATCTCTCCCTTGCTAATTCCATAGAGCTGACATGTCAGTGTCCTTGTTGGTTATACTGTACATGTGTATTGTGGGTGATGCACCAGGCCTGAAGCTCCAGCGGCGGTTACCTGACTGTGAAGGTCCTTGTCCTCCTTTGCCATCCTCCTCCTCACCTTATCCCTGATGTCATCAAAATGATGCTTGACGGACCTCACATCCCTTTGCGCTGTATCCACTGCTGTTACCTCGGCCGCTACCTCCTTTCATGCCTGGGCGTTAGGCTCTGGCCTGACTTCCCTCCCCCCGAAAGGATCATGGGGTGGTCATGGATGGCACCAAGGAGGACCACATTTTCCTGGTGCGTGTAATTGTGGCCCCTGTGCTTGACCTTAGCCTCTTGCCCTCCCGACTGTGTTGACAGGCATCCTTGCCTCCCTGACCTGTCCCTGAGGCCTTTCCCTCCCCCGAACTACAACCCCCCACCGTATCAGGCCCCTCCCCTTCTGTCCCTGGTCTATATGTGCCTCTTGCTAGGGACGCCCTGCCACCACTCACCTACTCCTCTCCCTCTCCTCCTCCTCCACCACTTCCCCTACCTCCTCCTCTCCACTCTTCTCTTCCAACTCCTCCTCGTCCGCCATCTCTTCCTCCAACTTTTCCGCCAACTCCTTCGCCACCTCCATCTCCTCCTCCTCCACCACCTCTGCCAACCTGCTCCAACTCCTCCTCCTCTCCTCCCCCACTCCCTAGGGCCTCCTCGCTCTCCTCCTTCCCTCTCCTCATCTCCTCCTCCCTGCCTCTCCACTCCTCTCCCCTCCTCTCTTCATTTAAATCACAAAAGGAATACAAGAATAAATAAAAAAAGTTTTTTTTGGGGGGTGTGGCTAGAGGCAAACAGAGAGGAAGCAAAACAACAGAGCTCCTAGCAATAAGACTTGAAAAAGCATACAAATACAAAGCAATTTTGATCATCTTTGGTCTCCAAGAACAGGTGGCAGACACTGAACGGTTTGGATTGCCCTGGGACTATTTTGCACCTTGTGGACTTCATTTCAAAACAGATCTGAATAATCTACTGGACTGAAAGTTACTGTCTGGGTATGCATGAAGGAAAAATCTGAAATAGACCTCACATACAACACACATTTGACATGTGAGTGTTGAACCAGGTGAAAGAGTTTTGGGGACAAGAGCAAAGACATCTTTAAACCCTTTTGCAAGACACTGCTACAGCAAACTTACCTATGTGAGGGAGGTAAGTGAATGCTGAGATTTTCCAACTATATTACATCTTTCATAAATATATATATATAATCTCTTTCTCTCCGAATAACCCTCCTACCAGTCACATATGGATATTTAAAACGTTACTCAGATAAACCACGCATATATTTTTCATATACAGTGCCTTGCAAAAGCATTCACCCCACTTGGCATTTTTTGTGTTTTGTTGCCTCACAAACTGGAATTAACATGAATTATTTGAGGATTTGCATAATTTAATCTACAGAACATGCCCACAACCTTGAAGATGTTTTTTTTTTTTATTGTGAAGCAAACAAATAGGACAAAATAACAGAAAAAGTAAATGTGCATAACTATTCACCCCCCTAAAGTCAATACTATGTAGAGCCCCCTTTTGCGGCAATCACAGCTCCAAGTCTCTTTGGATAAGTCTCTATGAGCCTACCACATCTTACCACTAGGATTTTTGCCCATTCCTCCTTGCAAAACTGCTCCAGCTCCTTCAAGTTGGATGGTTTGCGCTTGTGAACAGCAATCTTTAAGTCTGACTATAGTCTTTCTATTGTATTAAGGTCTAGGCTTTAACTAGGCCATTACAACACATTTACATGTTCCCCTTAAACCACTCAAGTGTTGCTTTAGCAGTGTGTTTGGGGTCATTGTCCTTCTGGAAGGTGAACCTCCATCCGAGCCTCAAATCATACACAGAGTGGTACAGGTTTTGCTCAAGAATATCCCTGTATTTAGCACCATCTATCTTTCCCTCAACTCTGACCACCCGGCTCCTGAAAGACATCCCCACAGTATGATGCTGCCACCACCATGTTTCAAGGTGGGGATGGTGTTCTTTGGGTGATGTGATGTGTTGGGTTTGCGCCAGACATAGAGTTTTCTTTGATGGCCAAAATGTTCAATTTTAGTCTCATCAGACCAGAGCACCTTCCTCCATACATTTTGGGTGTCTCCCACATGCCTTTTTGCTGAAAGTATTGGCTTTGTTCCAGCCACTTTGCCATAAAGCCCAACTCTATGGAGCATGCAGCTTATTGTTGTCCTATGTACAGCTACTCCAGTCTCTGCTGTGGAACTCTGCAGCTCCTCCAGGGTTACCTTAGGTCTCTGTGCTGCCTCTCTGATTAATGCCCTCCTTGCCTGGTCCATGAGTTTTGGTGGGGGGCCTTCTCTTGGCAAGTTTGCTGTTGTGCCATGTTCTTTCCATTTGGTTATTATAGATTTGTTGGTGCTCCTGCGGATCATCAATATTTGGATATTTTTTTATAACCTAACCCTGACTTGTACTTCTCAACATCATTGTTCCTTACTTGTTTGGAGAGTTCCTTGGTCTTCAAGGCAGTGTTTGGTTAGTGGTGCCTCTTGCTTAGGTGTTGCATCCTCTGTGGCCTTTCAAAAAAGGTAATGACAGATCATGTAATGACAGATCATGTGACACTTAGATTGCACACAGGTGGACATTATTTCACTAATTATGTGACTTCTGAAGGTAATTGCTCCATAACAAAGGGGGTAAATACATACGCACATGCCGATTTTCTGTTTTCTATTTCTAAAAAATAGTTTTATGTGTATTTCTAAAAAATAGTTTTATGTGTATATATTTTTCTCATATCACTTCACCACCTTAGACTTTTGTGTTCTGATCGCTAACATCAAATTCAGATTAACAAAACATTAAACTTAGGGCTGTAATGTAACATAATAGGTAAAAAGTTGAGGGGGGGTAAATACTTTTGCAAGGCACTGTAGATCTCCTACCTCTGAAGATATAATATGTAAACAACTTCAAACAAAGAGTTAACATGTTTTATCTCTCTGCTGCTTACAATAAACAGCACAAGTTCATATTGTCATCCACTGGCCATCCTGAGAATAATACACACATAGGAGCACTGCTTATACAATTTACTGCTGCTTCACTTTACAATTTGCAAATAAACTTGGGTGCATAATTAACCAAGCAGACCCAGAACTGGGCCAGGACAGTGGTGTGCTCATATTGAGAACCTGAGAGAACTGTCGATTGGTAGTATTGATCTGAAGCAACAAGTTAATTCCACCTTAGAATTGCAACTGGCTAGCAACAACAAGAATAAGGTCAGTTTGAGAAACACTCAAACACAACACCCCACTGCCACCTGCTAGCTGTTCTTTTATCCCAAGTCTTTGAAACCTTATGCTCAACTGCACCAATCTTACCTAACAAAGAAAAAAGTGCCTACCGTCCTCATTTTACATTGTGAGCTGTGACACAGACATGTAATAAAGACACACACTGAGACATAAGACACAGATCCTCAGCACAAACAGTAACTGCATCACTGTGTGTGAAAATTACAGCTTTCAAGTAGCTCATATTACTTTAGCGGCAACAACTCAGTAGCAGCTATATATTGCTCGCCCTACTTTCAGATATGTAAGCACATTTTATACCTCAAGTATGGGGCACAGCCTGAAGCGAATTGACTAACCTGACAGATAAAGCTGGGTCTCATGTTTAAAGCTCATAACAAGGAGATGGCTTGTATCTCAACACGAAGATCATCTAAATCCATACAGGACTATTGCATGACAAAAACAAGTGCCCAATCTTCCCAACAGTCTTCTTCGACACCTAAACATTCCCCGGAGACGACTATGGAGACCTCAGCAGGTAGCACTAAGGCAGACATCCAGCATCTGAAGGACTTGATTTATTCCTTTAGGACAGAGATTACAGGTGAAAACCAGAAGGTAGCTGGAGACCTCACTGGGGAAATAAAAGCCGTTGATTCTAAGGTGATTGAAATAGAGGCAAAGTACGATAATTTGCTGATGGTGCATACCCAACTGGAGGGAGAGATGTCTGCTTTGAGAGATGAACAAAGACAACTCCACTTTGCACATGAGGACCTAAAAAATGAGTCCCGCCGTCAAAATGTCCGCATCTGTGGTTTACCAGAATCAATAACGGATATCCCCAACTATATGCTGGACCTCTGCAAAACACTGCTGCCGAATCTAGAGAAAGAAACCTTCAGAATGGATTGCATTCATAGAGCTCTGGCAGAATGCACCTTCTTCTAGAGAATGACCTAGGGATGTGATCGCAAAATTTCACTACTATGAGACTAAAGGTCCGGTATTCTAGAGGTTGATGGTGGACAACCTAGTATTTATGCCGATCTCTCCGCGACCACTTTAAAACCTAGAGGTCATCTTACCCCAGGGTTGAAGGTACACTTGGGGCTTTACATTAAAATTGAACATCTTACGAGATGGGAGAACGTATTCCATTGTGGACATGGATGAGGGTCTAGCGCTATTCTCGCCTTGGAACATTATAGTGCCCCGAACTGATGGGAAATGCTCAACAACAGGATCCCAAGACCCACAGATGCCACTGCTATAAAAATATTTTCTTAACTATTGCACTACATCTTCGAGAATTTTTATATAGAACTGCACAAAGTATGTTGCTGTTACTGTACATTGTTTTAATAACTCCAATATTTTTCTCCTGCTTGTCTCTAGCTGTTCCCTCTTCTCTTTGGCCCCTTCTTCTCTGCTCCTTCTACCCTTCCCCCTAAGTGGAGTTACTTAATCTCACCAATTTTGGTGTGGTGCCTGCTTCTGACCTGCTGCCCTCTGTGCATAGCCTGCATACCAGTATTTCTATCTTAAGCCCTGCAATCAGTCGAGGGGGTGAGTAATGGCATTAAAAATAGCTTTGCATAATGTCCAGGGGTTCAACAAACCGATAACTGGGTTATTGCCCTGGGAGAATATAGCTACATGGTGGTTAGATATTGTTCTAATACAGGAAACACATTTGAAGACAAATTCTATCCCAAAATATTGGGGAAAATATTTCACACAAACGTACAATTCCACTGCTTCCGAAAAAAGGGGGTGTCAATTTTGATACATAACAGGTTGAATTTCCAACACTTGTCCACCCATAAAGATCAATATGGGAGGTTCATCCTGTTACAGGGTACAGTCAATGACCGTAAGCTTTCATTACTAAAAGTATACATTCCGAATACTGGGCAAACAGCATTTTTCCATAGGGTGACTGTTCTCATGTCTCACTGGCAACATTCAGCATGGATCCTGGGCGGGGATATGAACTTAGTTTTAGACCCAGCAAAAGATAGATCAGGTTCCACTTCCCCGTCTGTGATTCCCTCGGCCACCAAATGTTTTAAATGAATGCTTAAAAATTATGGTATGCTTTATGCGTGGAGAATGGTACACACTATTTAGCCAGACACGACAGGCATTAATTATGTTTTAATCCAGCAACACTTAGCCCCAAACCTGTTGAATGCAGATATTTGAACCCATTGATGGTCTGACCATGACATAACCAGTATTTCTTTAAGTGACCTTATACCTCAGGGAAGTGCTCCTTGTGGGCACTAAACCTGGCCTTTCTTAATGATGTAGAAGCAAGGGACAAAATACATAGCACTCTGGTGGAATATTTAGATTTGAATTGTGGTGGGGAGGTGGACCATGCAGGAGTGTGGACCACACACAAGGCAAATGTATACAAATTGGCTCCCTCTCTAAAGAACTGAAATTAGCTCAAATCTATTCATTAAGATATCAGCCCTTCAAGCCATTTCTCCTCCTCTACGACAGCCCGGGACCCAAACGAGAATTCATAAACTCAAACAGAAATTGCATGAGATTTTCCGGAGGAAAGCGGTCACAAAGAACTCAATCTCAGTACTTCACATACTCGAACAAGCCAGACAAAATGCTAACTAAAAAGCTTATTAAATGTGGAGAATGACAAGACCATCTATAGGCAGAATGATATCACAGAGGCATTTGAAAAATGTTATGCAGATTTATATACAGCGCCTTCTAGTTCGGGCTCAATTGATCATGTGAATCAAATTGATAACTTGTTGTCCTCCATTGACCTACCGAAACTTGATATTGAGCAATATGATTTTGCTGGATGTCCCAATATCACTAATTGAAGTTAAAAATGTAATAAAAGCCCCTGGCCCAAACGGGTTCACCAATTTTTACTTCAAACTATTTATATCACCCCATCTCCAATCTCTGTTCAACAGTTTCCTGTCAGGTAAACCTATGACATCAGAATTCTTGGAGGCAAAGGTAATTGTAATACATAAGGAAGGCAAGGACCCATCCCAATGGAAGAGTTAAATTTGCTTGATGTGGCATCGGTGAAAAAAACACTATTGATGCTTCTTTCCCTTGAAGGGCCTTTGCTAGAACTGACTGGGTTTATATGGCTGAGACTTTAAACGAGTTTAGTCTGAGAGAAAGATTAGTGAAGGGTATTTCAACACTATATTTAGCTCCAACAGCATGCGTTGCATACCAGGGGTTCAAATCCCTGTCCCCTCTCCTTTTCGCACTATGTACCGATCACCTGGCTATTGCTATTAGAGAAAACCTGAACATAAAGGGAATCCAGGTGGCTATTTGCAAACAATGTCATACTTTTGCTTACAAAACCATTGACCAGTCTTCCTAACCTATTTCATGATCTTGAGCTTTTTGGCGGCATTTCGGGTTTTAAAATGAATTCGAGCAAAAGTGAATGTTTTTTTACCAAAACAATTGGAATCTCAATTATCAGGGAACTTTTCCTTTAAATGGGTACATCACCACCTTAAATACTTAGGAGTTTTCATCCCTAAACAATCTGGCCTAACGTATTCAGCAAATTTTCCTGCACTTATAAAAAAGTTACTAAGTGACATCAACACTTGGTCCCCCTATAAAATGTTGTGGCTTGGTAGGAAACATGCATAAAAATGAATTTACTACCTAGGCTGCTGTATCTCTTGCGTACCATACCAACAGCGGTCCACACTAAGGACATTTTGGTTCTTGAGAGGGAAATCACTCGCTTTATCTGGGATCGCAAAAAGCTGAGGATTAGTAAGTCAGCTATGATGGCACCCAAACACAAGAGAGGTCTGGACCCTCCGGGTTGGGTGGTAATAATACCGGTTTAGTATAATATGTTGGGTATAAACCCTCAGAGCAGACATGGCTATATACTCCACCCCTTCTTCCCCCTCCTCCTTTTCCTCTATTCTCTGTTCTCTTCTACAAATTTTCTTTTTTTTTTAACGAGGGGTTTACGGGCTTGAGGCCTCGACCCGTAGCTAGCGTCCTTGCTCAATTGAATATCGCCGGAATCAAGACCAAAGGGATGGAACTGAAACTGGCTCCAGTTTTGCTGCAGTGGCTACTGCATGGAAGTAGGTAGATAAAAGCTCATATGGACAGCCTCTCAACAACTGATAGAGATGGAGATAAAGTTTGAAAGCCAAAAAATTGTAATATTTTGAAAACTACAGTAATTTATTTTCCTCTATTACTGATTTCATCTCTAATTAGTTTTTAAATAAACATATTCAATTATTTAAAGGAATATGTAACTAAAAATATTAGAAAATATGGCCTGCATTCAACTGAGCAATTGTAAGTTACTAGAGCCCGTAGATTAATTTGCTATTCAATTGACGTCTCTTAGCTATCCACAAATGATTTGCGGGTTACAGGCTGAAAAACCCTGAGGTTGTCAAAATCTTAACTATGACCCAGCTAAGCATTGATCTTTCAAGCCCATAAATGTTACAATCGTAAACCACTATTCAATTGCTACAATTCCTCAACCCCGCAAATGTTTTCACACTCATAAATGGCAAATGTAGAAGAAAATCCTATGAGTATCAGATAGGACTCACAATGGAGCTAAAAACCTGATTGTTGCACTGCAAATGCAAATAATTAATCAATACTGAACTTTAATTGATGGGGAAAGTGATGAAAGACATTAGAATTAATTGCACAACAGTCTAAAGCACGCAATTCTGCAATAAAAAAAATATTTTATTTGTGTGTTATATCAATCTCTCTAACCAAGAAGGTAATACATATCAGGCCATCCACATGGACTATAACATTTCCTTCATTCATTTTTATTATTTTGTACATTTCCAGATGGCAAGTCCTATTGCATATTGGGCTTCTAAATGCTAATTGATTAACCTCCATATTTGACTGATATCATGATGATGGTCTCATTTACTATTGGCTGTTTCTAAATATGTAGTTAAGGCCTTGCTTAATTAATCATGATCACGCTCTGAAGTGCTACTTACGATTGCATGGTTTACAGTTTAGGCTTTTGGCCAGGTAGCTGCAGGCTTGATCAATTTAATTGCTCTGTAACAGCAGAAATGTATGTATTCCATGACCACAAAAACATTTTTAGAGAAAATCTGAGTTTTTTAATACTCTGTTTATGAATTGAGTAATCCATCTTGTCTCGGATTGTTGCGTCACTTTCTGAGAGCATGAGGATGTGCATTTTTATCAGTGGAGGAACAGGTAAAAGGAAGAAGAGGATGTCTGTTGGTTCTGTTAGATAATTGGATTAACAGATGCAATCACAGCTCTCAAGAACTGCAAAATCCAAATTATTATGGATGCCTCCAGGGTCCAGTAGAGATTCAAAAAAGCTAATTAAAAACTACCTCTAAGACTATGACTTAGTTTATATTTTCAATCTACAGTGGTCCTTGAAAGGACCAAAGTCGTGCTTTTACTAGAAAAGCTCATATGTTCATTTGCTGGGCATAGGCTATTAAAAACCGTATGCAGTTTAAAATAAAGAAGTTATATTGTTTCTTACATTTTAGGCTGTCGGTTTTCTCTTTGAGCAAAGCTGCCTTTCTCCTCCTACCTGTGTCCCCTTTACTAAGCATGCACAATGGAAAGCAGAACCTAGACTGGTCAGACATGTAGAGCTAGATAAACACAGGTAGGAGGAGAGATGAAGCATTGCATGAGGAAAAGTAAGGTAAGGTAAGTTGGATGGTTAGATAGTGGCATCATCTTATATTAGCTGAGATATATTGTCTTTTTATGATTCATAGAGATTTTTTTTTATTTGATGTTTTTCCATTAAACTGAAATCTAGCATTTAAAAGCTGAAGTAGAAAGCACATTTTCTGTGCTTTAAAAGTTATTTTTTGTTACAAGATTTGAAGTTTTACATAAACAAAGTATACCTCAAACTGAATGAATGTACAGCGCATGTACTCATCCAGCATTTTTAAAATGTTTTCACTTTGAAAGTACATAACAAGCAAGCAATCAGCCCTTATTAGGAACTAGAAGTTCATTGAGACAATTTTCTTGATTCAATTATAATTACTGTATAACACAGCATGAACACGTTTAAATGGCTCTATTGAATTGATTCAAAACTACAAGTGGAATCATTATTTGATAGTGTTCATACCTTTATTTCTAGCATTATATGTTAAAGCATTTAAACTTTCACTTCTTAAAGGAAAGTTTGCATCATTCAGATAAAAATTACATTTTTACCTAAACATCTGTTGCACTTATATATGAAAATAAACATTTAGAAATGTTCCTGTGTGTTTTTAAGAGTTTCATTGTCTTAATGCTCAACAAAATGTGTAAATTGGACTAGTCAGGTGATATAAAAAGTGCAACAAATACACAGAAGAAATTAAAAGGACAGTTTTTCTATCTAATCACAATTACTTAATTGAAGTAGCAGTGGACTAAAGGAAATTCACCCTCATCTAGGCCAACTGTTTTTCTTTGTATAAATGTTTAACAAGGTGACTTGATTCATTTGTATCATCCTCAATGTAATTAAGATATAAAATGTACACTTTACCTACTTCTAAGAAGTAACAGATTCTTACCTTCTGGAACCCCACCTTTCTTCCGCCTTTATTCCGGTTCTCTCTCATGCAGGTTGCCAGGCTTCACAGTACCTTTAATGCAAGCTGCTAGCAAGCAGACAATGATACGGTTTGTGTGAACTTTAGACACTGGTAGTGGGTGTGGCATTAGGTCAAAACTGTGTGACATGGCAGCTTTCATGTGGGAGAAAAGGAAGAAAGGAAGAGGCTCTAGAAGGTGAGAAGCTGTAAGTAAGAAAGTGAAGTGGAATTTTTATATCACAATTAAATTGAGGAGCACAAACTGAATTAAGCAGCCTTGTTAAAACATGACGTTAAAACATTGTAGTTCTCAGTCAGTTGTTAGTGGGAATTTCCTGGGAAATTACCTGTGATTGGGATAGTATGGAATTATCATGAGATTGTCACTGTAAATGAGAACTGGCAAGGGGGAAGCAAGCATTTAGTCCTGATTTCTTAAAGGAGCAGATTCTGGATGTGATTTAGAATATATTTACAGTGTTTGTTTTAGATTAGTATATTGGTTCCCCAATGTTATCACATCAATTATATATAGAATACAAAGGAATATGACATTTGAATAAAGCTGCCAATAATAGGATACACATCCAAATATGTTTCAATAGAAGAAAAAGTAGTGTCCTGGAATAAAGGGGGACTCTTAATTCATTAGTGGAAAGGGGAAGATAAGTATTTTTATAGGGTGATCTGACTACCTAAATAGATTTTTCTGATCTCAGTTTGATGTCAAATTGATCTCCTTCTGATGCCAAATGCTGCCAATTGGATTAATCCCAAGATCAAGATCAAAATTATATATCCATTTTTAAAGTTATCTATTGAAACTGCTGTCACAACCTTCTTTGGTAGATAGTTCCACAGTTTAGCTGCCCTTACTGTGAAAAACTTTTTTCTTACTTTTAGGTGAAATATTTTTTTTCTTTTTACCCTAAAGGGTGACATCTTCTCAGGTGAAAAACTCTTAGTTCAAAAAGTTCCCCTGACTAAGGCTTATATTGACCTAAGATGTATTTATTACAACAAATAATGCTTTGGTTATTACAAAAAACATTTTCTCAGTACCCTTGGCCTTGGATTTTTTTCAAATAGGACTTTGATTAGTGCTTTATTGACATTTATTTTTTCAAACCTCTTTTGGATTTCTTCCTGGGTTAACAAACATAGCTTTAAAGCATTTGTAATAAAATAAAGTACATACAAGTAAATAGATACCTAGGTATATTATATTCCTAATGAAATCCAGAAACCTTCCATGTTCTTTTAACATAGGGGAATCACAGCTCATACCAGGAAAATAATCAGAGGTATAGGTAGAGCGTCTCAGAATGAATAAGATGGAAGCAATCAGAGAAACTCTGAAATGTATTTTAATCAAAACAGTCCAGAAGGGGAATCTGATATTCTGGGTGTAGCCCCTCGAGTAAAGAGGTGGCAGAGCCTCTTGGTACACCAGAAAGAGTAGTAGAGGTTTCTTGAAGTTTGGATATATGAACATGCAGATCCTGGTTGCTCAGGGCCAGTATCTAAGGGCCTCATTCTATTAACGGCCGTAGGATTTGCGTGGCCGCAATGACCGGCCACAGGCTACGTGCTATTCTATTCCCTTGCGGCCGAGGGCTCCAGCAGGCTTGCGGACAGCGCCCTGTTATGCCTTGCGGCCGCACGCACAGCAGGAAAGCCTTTGATCTTACACGGCTGCAAGAGTTTCAGCCGCAAGAAAGCCACGGTTGCTATTCAAATGCTACGTAAACCCTCTCGTCAAGGCCGTAATTAGCTAAAACCGAGCCGCAGCTTACTTGCACCAAAAAGGTCCCGCGAGCACCAATTAAGCACATAATAAAGCCACCCTGCACTTTGATGAGACGTGAAAGTGATTGGAGGTGTTAGAATTCATAGCACAACATTCCCCTACACTCAAATCTGAAAATCAATTTTAGTTTAATTCATATAAAATTTCCATGTACAAAGTCCCACGGGCTTGGAGCACATCAGACCCACAAAGGCTGCGGGATTAGCCTCCGTCAAGTCCGTAAATGGGTAAAATAGACCCACGGGTCATAAAGGGCTTACTTACAAGTCGTAGCATAGAAAAGCCATCCTGTACTTTTATTAAAAGTGAAAGTGATGTTTGGTCTTAGAATTAATAGCTCAACATTCCCCTACTCTCAAATCTGCAAATAAATGAATTTAATTACATGTTCAATCTTCCTGTTCTATCTATCATGCAAATAACAAACTACGGGCTTGATCATTGAAGTCCGTGGGACTTGGACGGATTTTAAAATCAAAGTACAATTTGGCCATGTGCAAGCTTGAGAATGTTTTGTTATTAATCCTCATGCCCCCCATTATGTTCCCCATCATTTACAGTGCTTTGCTGGATTGAATATATATTGGCTTCTACAATGCTTTGAGTTTGCGGCCTTCAACCTCCGAACCTGTACGGGTTTTAACAAGGACGAGCCCACGGGACTTGGGCCGGAAAATAAACCGTAAATGAAATATCGGATTTGGGCGATGTACAAGCTTGAGAGGGTGTTGCTATTAATCCTCATGTCCCCCATTATGATGTCTAGCACTTACATAGCTTTACAGTGCTATCTTGAATTTATATTTGCATTTACAGTTTGCGGCCAGAAAACACTTGCGGCCATTTGCATGATGTGCGGCCGGCCGTAAAGGGGATATGCTTGCGGTGCTGTCCATTTGAATAGCAGGGTAGCAGTAGCTCTACACTGGGCCCTAAGACAGCCGCAAGGAATCGCAGCTTTGCGGCCATTTTAGGGCCGTTAATAGAATGAGGCCCTAAGTCTTCTTCTGAGTCAGTGCAGATTGTTGAGATAAACCCTCAACAGATTCCATTGTCAGCTCAGTTATTATATTAAGTCAGCTGGGAAACCACAGTTGGAAACCCAATAGCATAGAGGCAAAATCATAGTCAGAGAAAGTGGATCAAGTTCATATATGGAAAGAAAGACAAAGTTAGGGCAACAAGCACAGGTTCAGAATCCAAAAAAACGCTGTGGTCAAATGAAGCCAGAGAATCAGGAAAATTCAAATAAGAAAGCCAAAGGGTCACAACCAGGAACCAAGGCAGCACGCTAAACCGTATCATAAAAACCAAAACAACTGAGTCATACTGCTCAGTTTCTAAATCATTGTTTAAACCCTGATGCACTTCCCTATCTTGGCAAGAACAAATTACTGGACTGAAACAGTGCAACAGCCTGAATGGAGTTGATGAATGTACAATAAGGGCCAGATCACAAATTCATGAATCACACTTTAGATACACTGTATCTCCTGAGGAGGAAAGTGACATACTAAGCAATAGTGCACCTAAAGACGATGTGAAAAGAGAAGACACGAAAGCCACAATGTGGCCAGGAGTACAGGCGAGGTAAGGACGATATATGCTCCTGGGAAAGCCTTTAAACCTGATTTGTATGTGTTGGTTCCCTGCTAAATAAAAATAATAATAATAGTAAAAATACTATAGTGGCTTATGTGGTAAGAGTAATACAGTGTCATGCTGTAATAATAATAATACCCATGCATTGTAATAATAAGTTACAGAAACTCTTGTGCTCTTTCTCTTAATTCAAACAAACAGAACATAAAAACAAACTCATGCAAAATGCCTTCAGAGTCCATTCTTAAGTATGAATAGCCTGTAACCTGGGAACCACCTGTACCCCAAGGACCATGACACATAGCTCTTTAAAGCCACTCTTAGTGAATCTGTACCAATATCTAGTCTATTGTAATCAATTTATGTTTAATAATTTCATAATTATTAATTATATGCTTATGTATGTATTTCCAAGCAAATAGCTTTATTTAGTATTTATGCATAATATGAATTTCACTGATATTGCAAATATTATCAAGCTTTGAATATAATAATGAATTCTTATGTTTTTTTTTTTATTTATTTAAGATGCTGCAAATTAAACATGTATAAACAAAAAGAGCAAGTAATTGTGGTACATTATGCTTATTAAACTGAATTTGTTAGATATATGGAGAGTCAGAAGGCTACTTAAAAGGGGAAAAAAAGATGAATCTGGTAATTATTATATTTAATTCCTCAACAGAGAACATAAATCACACTGTCACATGAACTATTTTTCAAGCATGATTCCAGTAAGTTTGTCATGAAAATGAAACACCATTGATGTTCTGTTTCATGAATGTATGAAAAATGATACTTCAAAAAATAGTAATGTAATGTAATCTTATTTGAAAATGTATTAACATGCTTTATTGGGTATAAGCTTAAATGGTACATAAACATTACAACATACACAAACACAAAATATTTTTCTTTCTAAAAATAAGTTGCATTTATTCAAGTGTATTTCTTCAAAAACAGTAAATATAAAAAATATGACCAGGGTGTTCCTTTAACTGTACTGAGCAGTACCTCTGGTACAGTGAGTGCAAATGGAACACTATAGGTATTGTTCAAAATTACATACAGCATTTAGATATATCACTTACAATATTAAATAACCTACATATTATCATAGCATTTACTATGAATGAAAGCAATGACCTCTAGCATGACGTCTAGCATACTCTCTTTCCTTTGCTATGTGTCAGCAGATTGCCTCATGGAGGTTCCTAATGCAGCTAGTACACATCTATAACATACACTGCTATATAATCTCTACATTCACCAAGGATAAAATAATTAAAGTAGAAAAGTAATAAATGCAATATAAATGGTATTACACCATGCAATAATGCAATGCTTTTGATGAAAATAGTTTTAAATATCAATGAAAACTGCTAAACTACTTGTAATGTCAGAAGGATATTTTGCTTCTTAGCATAATCCTCCAATTTTACATTCGGGGGATTTAATAAGCATCTCAAGTGCATCTAACATCATCCATCTCAGCTCTTTTAAACAATTCTTAATAAAATAAAGAACATAGAAGTAAAAAGATACAAAGATATATTATATGCCTAGCAAAATATAGAAAATGTCCATGTTCCTTTAATAATACATCTTATTGCTAATCCATTGTTTCAAATTCACTATTTTCAGTAAACTAATCTAAAATAATTGTGTAGCTTAGAATCAAGGATGAGTTTTAAATCTAAGAGCTGAACATCTTATTTATTTTTAATTGTTGAATGAAAATGTAGTTATTTATAGACGGATTAATAAAAGTTACATTTTTATTCTGCCTTTTTAAACTGAAATTTACTACATACAATCAGCATAATGATTTATTCAAAAATGTAAATGCAATGAAAATCTAAAGAAATTTTTATAAAAATGTCTTTCTTTTATATTTTATTTAAAGAATAAAATATTTATAGGTTTAACAAAATAAACCTTTAGAATGTCAATATATATATATATATATATATATATATATATATATATATATATATATATCAAATAATATAAGAGGGGTAATTTAACATAGTATAAGAGATACACATATTCAAATATTCCCTAATAATTATTACTTAAAGAAAAATTTGCTATTTTAGAAATGTACAATAAACCAGTTTTCTATTTTTAAATAGTTAAAACATTTTACCATATCTTTCCATTTTGACTTGTGATTCCTGGAATTCCCAGAAATCTATATTTTTTCTGTTTGCTAAGATTACTAGTTTTTTTTACTCAACACCTCCTCATTTACTATCATAAGAGAAACAATAGTGTCTACATTAGATTTATAGTTTTTTCATTTTTGTATATGATTTTAGTGTTTTCCTTTATTTTTTATTACATTAGGATTGTCAGTATATCTGACAGTGCAGTGCAATTACAGAATACCATTGGGACTGAAGGAGAAAAACTGAGTAAAAACAGTCTTCACAAGTAATTAACTAAAAATTACCTTTCTAATTATTGTCCTTCCCTGAAAATCTCTTCGATTGATAGCAAATCAATATCATTGACACACATTGCCTCAGTTCCATGTTTTGACCTATTTCTCTTTTAAACTGGCCTTTTGTAGACCCCAACACCATTTCTTAATATGTTATGACAAAACCAATCTCATGAAAGAAGCTTTTCACACTGATTTATTTATACAGTGCACAATTACTTAGGCAAATGTATACATTATTTATACAGAGATGGAAGAAAAAAAACACTTGTTATATTTAAATGCATCTGCTAGTAAGGAAACACCGGCTGAAATGTAACAAATATTTTTTCATTTTTGCATGAACATCAATTAATATATCTATTTTCCCTCAAATAACTAAGATGATGGAATACATTTGCTTGTGATAGGGATATTGACACAGTTATAATATATTTAAGTTGTTATCTTAAATATCTATATTATTGCGTCCTTACAATTATGTATCCATGGAGCACTATTTTTGTTTTACATTTTACATTGGGCTGTGATTAGGTGGCTCAATTACACTTGCATTGTGAGTTCTCTAAATATGTTTGGAGCTAGTCTGTTTGGCGCACATGCCTGTGCTTAATCAAATATTGATGCATAATTATGTTATCATGTTAGTATGAATTTAACTCCCAATGAATAAATACAAAACACACAATTGTTATAATGCTTTTTTTTCCATACTAAAATAGATGTTGAGATTGAACAAACACGCTTAAATGCTGAATTGTCTTAGATCATTATACTTTCAAGTAATTAACTAGCTGGAGGATATGAGAGAAGACTGTTGATCCAAAACAATATAATTCAACATCAGTAGCAATCCTTAGTGCCTTTGCTATTTTTTTTTCCAATTGATGGAATTATATAGCTTTTGATAAACACAACCTTTGCTATATTTATTTATAGGGACAATGTCCCCCAAGATAAGCTCTAGAAAAGCTTATAATATAACACAGTATGTGTGTATGTGTATTTGTTTCAATACTGCTATGTTCCTGTCTGCCCATGACACCTGTCTGCGGCCTGGCTACCTACATAACTTTTCCTCAGTCCTCTTGCTGGTTATCTGTATTACTGTGGTACCTGCCCTGCTTGGATTGCAAAGAGATGTTTTTTTACTTCCAGTACTTGATACTACTTGGAATTCTAGCGTACTAGTTAACCCATGTCATAAAGTGGTGTCCTGGAATTACCCTTAGTTTTAGTCTGCCAAGTCTTCATCTGATTCAAGATTCATGTCATCACTATGTGACCTATAACAGTGGCATTTTGGTCTGCCAAACCTTCTACTTGGACTTGTTATCTATTAGTGTTGTTATTATTTGTTATCTATTGGTGTGAGAATTGGCTCACCAAGAACTACCCTGACAAAGTTGGAAACATGCATAAATAAAAATAATTTTCTATTAAAATTCATTTTTTCAAGCTCATATTTTGGGATTTGTTTCTAACTAAAGTTGTGATCTGTTTAACTCCTTTTAAAATTAAACACAACATCCATAGTTATTACAATTAGCAAAGAAAGGTAGGTATATTGATCCGGTGTTGTCCAATGTTTAGGTGGCAGGGGAAAGGTATATATTTTAGCTTTAGTGGATATAAAAAGTCTACACACACCTGTTAAAATGTCAGGTTTCTGTGCTGTAAAAAAATGAGACAAAGATAAATCATTTCAGAACTTTTTCCACCTTTAATTTGACCTATAAACTGTACAACTCAATTGATAATCAAACTGGAATATTTTAGGTGGAGGGACAAAAAAAAAATAAGAAAAATAATGTGGTTGCATAAATCTGCACACCCTCTTATAACTGGGGATGTAGCTGTGTTCAGAATTAAGCAATCACATTCCAAATCATGTTAAATAGGAGTCAGCATACACCTGCCATCATTTAAAGTGCCTCTGATTAACATCCAAGCCAGGCTACATTTTGCAAAAACACATCTGAAGTCTCCCAAAAGCATGTGGGAAAATGTGTTTTGGTCTGATGAAACCAAGGTTGAACTTTTTGGCCATAATTCCAAAAGATATGTTTGGCGCAAACACAACACTGCACATCACCAAAAGAACACCATAACCACAGTGAAGCATGGTTTTTCTTCAGCTGGAACTGGGGCCTTAGTTAAGATAGAGGGAATTATGAACAGTTCCAAATACCAGTCAATATTGGCAAAAACCTTCAGGCTTCTGCTAGAAAGCTGAACATGAAGAGGAACTTCATCTTTCAGCATGACAATGACCCAAAGCATACATCCAAATCAACAAAGGAATATCTTCACCAGAAGAAGATTAAAGTTTTGGAATGGCCCAGCCAGAGCCTAGACCTGAATCCTATTGAAAATCTTTGGGGTGATCTGAAGAGGGCTGTGCACAGGAGATGCCCTCGCAATCTGACAGATTTTGAGTGTTTTTGCAAAGAAGGATGGGGCAAATCTTGCCAAGTCAAAATGTGCCATGCTGATAGACTCATACCCAAAAAGACTGAGTTGCTTCAACAAAGTATTAGTTTAAGGGTGTGCATACTTATGCAACCATATTATTTTATTTTTATATTTTTTCTTCCCTCTACCTAAAAGATTTCAGTTTGTTTTTCAATTGAGTTGTACAGTTTATAGGTCACATTAAAGGTGGAAAAAGTTCTGAAATGATTTACCTTTGTCTCATTTTTTTACAGCACAGAAACCTGACATTTTAACAGGGGTGTGTAGACTTTTTATATCCACTGTATATAACACATATGGAAATGTATTTGCCTTCATCTACAAAAATACAGATAAAATGTAGATCAGAGATAAATCGACACTGTATATTTATGAGATATATACTCAGTGTCTACATTGGAAAAACTGATTCATGTAATGAAATTCAATATGTACTACAAAAGATAAAAACAATCAGGCTGGACAAATTTCAAATTGATATAATGAGATATAATTTTGCAAACAATGAGAAAAATTCAATATGCTTCTATTTACATGTTATCATTTGCAAGGAGCAAACTGCCAATTTTCTTAAAAGAGTTCCAATATTTTCCTCTGCAGTAGAGTCGTTGTTTTGTACAATATGTAAAAATATGCTGCTTCCTGGCACTAATTTGTAGTGTAAAAAAATTGGTCACAAGATAAACAGTTTCTAAATGAAACAGAATATAAGCTATTTTTGCAGCATACTGTCCTGCCAACTTCCCTTCTTATGCAAATTTCTAATCCCTTTTCCATACGAATAAATAATTATATTGAAGACAACATGATTTTTTCCTTTCTGTGCTGCAGAGATAAGAATGACAATGGTAACTTTGTTTTATCCCAGGTTTATTCATTACAATTAATTCTTACTTTTGAGTCATGTCAGACAAAATTAGTATGCAGATTTCAAAGTGCAAATGTTTTCAATCACTTTTTGGTTATATACATAGGTGTGCTTTCAATAAACTAGATTCATGAAGATGGGAAAAGAAAGGTGTTGAAGAGATTATTAAAACCGTAAACCATCTGTCGGCCGGCAGCTTTGCGGGCTAGAACATAATCAATTAAGCAAGCCTGTAGTTACGGGTTTAGCTGGAGGCAATGGAAACAGAGAACGTCAGCATTGCGTCACAAGAAAATGGAGGATTGATTTCAAAGTCTTACAGGGTTCAATTACGATCTACAAGAGAACCCACATTCCAGTCACAATGCAATATTAATAAAGCCGCAAATATGATATTCCATCACATGCGAGTTAGAGTAAATGTATTAACACATTGATTGCCAGGATCGATATAACAAAATATATACATGAAATAAAGTATTTTTCTGAGCAGATTTGAGGGATTGAGAATGTTGTTAATTCTAAGACTTAACATCACTTTCACTTTTAATAAAAGTACAGTAGTGTGTTTTTATTTGAATTCCAAGTGCTACGTAATGGACTTTACCCCCTTTGCGGGTCCTCTCGAGCACATGTTGGGCTTTGGGCTCCATTTGTGTATTACGGGCTTGCTCGAATGTGACTTCTTTGCAATTTAAGAGCTAAATTGAACAAGTGCAAAATATCCAATATATTGTAATCCCAAACCCTTCTCACCTTTTCTAACCTCAGTCTATGAGGTATATTATAGACTTCCCAACACTTATTGGCTTGTAGGTTGGTACTTCTTCCCTCTGTGAAAGTCTTATCTCTTCCTATAGAGTGTGGGTATTAGGGAAATGTATCTGTGTACTTTTCAGAGCATGGGGAATGTTACCACACTATCAATACATAGTGGTGCCCGAATATAACTCTTTTGGCCGGGTGTAATATATAATAATAATAATATATATAATATATCTCCTTTGGAGTAATAGGTGTCTTTAATCAAAATACTATATAAAACATGGTTTCGATATAAATATTCAATATAAAAAAATTGAAGTATAATAAAATATGTTCAATAGCAAAAAATAAGAATCAAAATGGCAAACTTTACAGTGACTCTAATATTAAAAAAATAAATAGATAGGAAAAATACTGAACAGGCGCGTTTCTTCACTTTTATACTCTGTCGTTTTCATTGATCAAAAATACCTCAATGAAATTAAATTCAAATGCAGAGTGTAAAGCTCAGTGCTTCTCTCTATTTATTTATGTTTTTATAATATTAGTCACTGGAAAATTTGCAATTTTTATTCTTATTTTTTGCAATTGAACATATTTTAATATACTTCAATTTTTTTCCAAACATTGAATAAATTGAATATTTATATAAAAACCATGTTTTATATAGTATTTGGATTAAAGACACCTATTACTCCAAAGAGGATATATTAAACCCGGCCAAAAGAGTTATATTTGGGCACCACTATGTATTGATAGTGTGGTAACATTCCCCATGCTCTAAAAAGTACACAGATACATTACCCTAATACCCACACTCTATTGGAAGAGATAAGACGTTCACAGAGGGAAAATGTACCAACCTACATACCAACAAGTGTTGGGAAGTCTATAATATACCTCATAGACTGAGGTTAGAAAAGGTGAGAGCTTTACCTACTGATCTCTGTGAACAAGGGTTTGGGATTACAATATATTGGTTATTTCGCACTAGGAATTGGTGCGCTATCTTTTCCCACTCCTCTTCTCTTTGTTGCATACCATACAGACACACCAGTGAATGTGTTCCGAGAGAAGCAGCACACCTAGCTATAACCATCACATTGGACTTGAGAATACACCAACTTAATTCAGAGACAAATGAGAGCAATCTAAAGATCGGATTGATAACTAATCCCCTAAAAACTAGATCACCAGAGGAGCGCCACAGAGTATTACAGGGTCATACAACCCTGTACTTTTTTATCTTTTAAATTGAACAAGTAGCAGTTACGGGCTTGACAGATCAATGGATTTAAGGGCGTGAAGTTCAACGTTGCTCAAAACGTAGGCTTTTCTCGGACTTGCTGCGTTTTAGCCCGCAAGTCATCTGCGGGATGCGTTACTGGTCTAATTTAATATTAAATTTCTCTAAGATCTATGTTACGGGCTACATTTTAACACGTAGCCTGAATTTAATGAGGCTGTTAGTATGTTCATGTGATATTTCTGTGAAATTATTTTACTAATATATAGGATTTTGACCATGACCTTTGAATATTCCTTAGTCTGCTGAAAGTATTGGCCTCCTGTGAGTGACCATGATCATGATACTAGCTACCAGCCTCTGACCTTGTAATGAAATTGAACTATCCTACTGTTAACTGGATCTGGGCCAAGGTGCATGGCATACTATACTATATATTTAGTATCTCTACCTCTATCATGTAAGTCTGCCTCCTTTGAAATGATCACCATTGTTACACATTACCTTAAATCTCAACCAAGTTTCTTAGTTTATTTACTTAGTACTTGAAGTGAATATGTGTAGTGAATGCCAAATGAAGCGTATGTGTAAACTTGGTGAATCAGCAATTAATAGAAGTCACAAGTTCACTTACTGAACATATTTGTTAATTTCATAATCTGATCCAACAGAGATGATCCAGGATGTTTACTAAACAGTAGATGGTTGAGCTTTCCGGAGTGTTCATTTAGTAGTTTGGAACATTTATCACCACTCTAATTATTTAATAAATGGGGTTTTACATTTGTTATACAAGTCCACTAGTTTTATATATATTTGTTACAAAGCACGTTTATTTTTATATTTACATTCAGAGGTGCAGACTATTTGATTTTCTTGTGCTTATCACACAGTGAATATTATGAAAACCTATTGTTTTTAATCTACAAATAAGTCTATCTTAATGATATGTGCAGTTGTGGTTTACTTGTTATTTATTTTTTATAGCACCAGTGTATACTAATAGCCTAAATGCCCTCAGGACATATACATTAGGTTCATGCACTGTAACTAACTGCGGAGTAACAGAGATCAACCAAGATTTATTCTGAAGAGCAGGAGGTCAAATTATGTATGCTGATAAAATAATTATTGGACAAACCCTGTCTAAGTAGATGAAAAACAAATATATAGATAGTTCACTGGCATTTAAGGGGTTACATTAAGAATTCATTGTGCTTGCAATGGCTGATATTGAAATGTGATAACAGCTTGATGGTGATTTTATGGTTTGATGAGTAATAATATAGCTGACTGTACATATTCGTCAGAAAACATATCCTTTTCATATATGATAAACAATAAGCCAATAGAGCATGTAGTCATTATAGCGAATGCTGATCTATAAATATAGATGAGTAGACTCTGTGTATGATAAAAGCAATGCCTTTACACAACGCCCACATGGTTTAGAAAGCGCATACTGTACATCAATGGTTGTTCTATTACCTTTATAAACACCTGTTCACATTATGTTCTGGGGTTAATTGTCTGCCCAAGTAAACTCTAATACTGACTCATAATACATTTCCTCTACAATCTATATTGTCAAAATTACAATATTGAAAATGTTTCATAATACATGTATACAGTGCCTTGCAAAAGTATTCACCCCCTTGGCATTTTTTGGTGTTTGGTTGCCTCACAACCTGGAATTAACATGGATTGTTTGAGGATTTGCATCATGTAATTTACAGAACATGCACTCAACCTTGAAGATGTTTTTTTTTTTATTATTGTGAATCAAACAACAAATAGGACAAAATAACAGAAAAAGTCATTGTGCATAACTATTCACCCCCCTAAAGTCAATACTTTGTAGAGCCAGCTTTTGGCTCTACAAAGTAATTCACTTTGGATAAGTCTCTATGAGCTTGCCACATCTTACCACTGGGATTTTTGCCCATTCCTCCTTGCAAAACTGTTCCAGGTCCTTCAAATTGGATGGTTTGCGCTTGTGAACAGCAATCTTTAAGTCTGACCACAGATTTTCTATTGGATTGAGGTCTAGGCTTTGACTAGGCCATTCCAACACATTTACATGTTTCCCCTTAATCCACTCAAGTGATGCTTTAGCAGTGTGTTTGGGGTCATTGTCCTGCTGGAAGGTGAACCTCCGTCCTAGCCTCAAATCACGCACAGAGTGGTACAGGTTTTGCTCATGAACATCCCTGTATTTAGCACCACCCATCTTTCCCTCAACTCTGACCATTTTCCCAGTCCCTGCTGCTGAAAAACATCCCCACAGCATGATGCTGCAACCACCATGTTTCACTGTGGGGATGGTGTTCTTTGTGTGATGTGATGTGTTGGGTTTGCGCCAGACATAGCATTTTCTTTGATGGCCGAAAAGTTAAAGTTTAGTCTCATCAGGCCAGAGCACCTTCCTCCATACATTTTGGGAGTTTCCCACATGTCTTTTTGCAAGCTCAAAACATGCCATTTTGCTTTTTGCTGAAAGTAATGGCTTTCTTCTGGCCACTCTGCCATAAAGCCCAACTCTATGGAGTGTACGGCTTATTGTCATCCTATGTACAGATACTCCAGTCTCTGCTGTGGAACTCTGCAGCTCCTCCAGGGTTACCTTAGGTCTCTGTGCTGCCTCCTGATTAATGCCCTCCTTGCCTGGTCCGTGAGTTTTGGTGGGCGGCCGTCTCTTGCCAGGTTTACTGTTGTGCCATGTTCTTTCCATTTGGTTATGATAGATTTGATGGTGCTCCTAGGGATCATCAAAGATTTGGATATTTTTTTATAACCTAACCCTGACTTGTACTTCTCAACAACATTGTCCCTTACTTATTTGGAGAGTTCCTCGGTCTTCATGGCAGTGTATGGTTAGTGGTGCCTCTTGCTTAGTTGTTGCATCCTCTGGGGCCCTTCAAAAAAGGTGTGAATATGTAATGACAGATCATGTGACACTTAGATTGCACACAGGTGGACATCATTTCACTAATTATGTGACTACTAAAGGTAATTGGTTGCACCAGAGCTTTTTATGGTCTTCATAACAAAGGGGGTGAATACATACGCACATTGCTATTTTCTGTTTTCTATTTCTAAAAAATAGTTTTATGTATATATTTTTTTCTCATTTCACTTCACCAACTTAGACTATTGTGTTCTGATCCATCACATAAAATTTAGATTAACAAAACATTGATGTGACAAAATAGGAAAAATGTCAAGGGGAGTGAATACTTTTGCAAGGCACTGTATACTACACACAAATAAAACACAATGGATATAATCAAAAATATTTTAGCTTGCAAGCTGTTTTTTTAACTTTTTTTGTTTCCAGCTATGTAATTCTATAATATCCAAAATACTGATTACTGCATTTCTTGTATATATTGTAGCTCTGGTGCGTATTTTTATTATTATTACTTTTATTATTATTATTAATATTAATAATATCAACAATAATAACGAGCTAAAAGCAACTACCGTATATACTCGAGTATAAGCCGAGTTTTTCAGCCCTTTTTTTAAGGCTAAAAAGGGCCCCCTCGGCTTATACTCGAGTCACTCTCCCCCGTGTCTCTCTACCCCCCGTGTCTCTCTGACCCCCCCTTGTGTCTCTCTACCCCCCCGTGTCTCTCTACCCCCCGTGTCGCTTTCCCTCCCCCTCCTCATCCTCAACCCCCCCCCCCCCCCTCATTCCAACCCTCCCTCTCTCCTCACTTACCTGCTCCGGCCTCCGCTCCTTCCGGGTCTTGATGTAGCGTGCATGTGACATCACATGCGCGCCACATCATTAGCATATACCGGGTGCCGGCACCCGGTATATGCTAATGACGTGAGGTCACACGCGCGCCACACCATTAGGATATACCGGGTGCCGGCACCCGGTATATGCCAATGCCGTGACATCACACGCGCGCCACGTCATTAGCATATACCGGGTGCCGGCACCCGGTATATGCTAATGACGTGGCGCGCATGTGACGTCACATGCGCGCCACATCAAGACCCGGAAGGAGCGGAGGCCGGAGCAGGTAAGGGAGGGGAGGGGGGGTATTTAGAGGGGTAGGATGGGGGGGTTTGGGTTTAGAAGGGGGGGGGGGGTTGAGGATGAGGAGGGTGGTTGAGGAGGGAGGTTGAGGAGGGAGGTTTAGGAGGGGGTTGAGGTTGAGGAGGGAGTTGAGGATGGGGGGTTGAGGTTGAGGATGAGGAGGGAGGTTGAGGAGGGGGTTGAGGATGAGGAGGGGGGTTGAGGTTGAGGAGGGGGGTTGAGGATGGGGGGGTTGAGGAGGAGGGGGTTAAGGATGAGGGGGTTGAGGAGGGAGGTTGAGGATGAGGAGGGAGGATGAGGAGGGGGGTTGAGGAGGGGGTTGAGGATGGGGGAGTTGAGGTTGAGGAGGGAGGTTGAGGATGGGGGGTTGAGGATGAGGAGGGAGTTTGAGGATGAGGAGGGAGGTTGTGGAGGGGGTTGAGGATGAGGAAGGGGGTTGAGGATAAGGAGGGGGGTTGAGGATGGGGGGTTGAGGAGGAGGGGGTTGAGGATGAGAAGGGATGATGAGGAGGGAGGTTGAGGAGGGAGGTTGACAATGAGGAGGGCGGAAGAGACACAGGGAAGGGATAGGGGGGAAGAGACACAGGGAAGGGAGAGGGGAGAAGTGACACAGGGAAGGGAGAGAGGAGAAGAGACACGGGAGATAGGAGGGGGACACAGAAGGCACAAAAGGGAGGGACACAGGGGGCAGCACATTTCTCACCCTCAGCTTATACTCGAGTCACTCATTTTACCCAGTATTTTGTGGTAAAATAGGTGCCTCGGCTTATACTCGGGTCAGCTTATACTCGAGTAAATACGGTAATTATAATTCACATTTGTTTTATCCTGATCCTCACACCAAGCACCCTAGGAGTCAGTTAGGCAAAATCTATTTGATTTACACCAGTGTACTAGCACGTTTGGATTCATTAGTGGTCCAGTGGTTAGCATTCTGTGCTCTAACTCCTGTGCCCTGGGTTCATTTCCAGTTAGGGAACCAAGAGGTTGCACCACCCTGAAGCAAGCAGGGTTGTCTCTGGCCAGTACTTGTCACACCTCAATTTTCATTAAAGGAGCACTGTGTAGACGGAATTAACTGCATACATTTTCTCATGTCCCTGGACATATTTATTGCATTTATCCATAGTAGATGTAGTCTATATTTGTAATCCTTATATATCCATAAAAAAAACAACTTTATACTTTTTTTTTTTTAAATAGTCTTTGTTTTGCATTTAAGGGGTGAAAAAAATATATCAGCATCTCCATCTTTTAGAGGAGACTAAGGCCTCCATTCAATTGCAACAGTTACAGAGTGATTCAATTGAACAAGCCAGCAATTACATGGCTGAAAGTCAAAACTGTAAACCATGAACCTGTAAGTAGCATTTCACAGCATAATCAATTAAGCAAGCCCGTAAGAATCGATTTAGATACAGCCAATAATAAAAGAGGTTTTTATCATGACGTCAGTAAAACATGGCGTTTAAACGTCAATCAATTAGTGTTTAATGTACAAAATAATTAAAACGAATGACGTTACTGTTGTAGTCCATGTGGGTGGCCTGATATGTATTAACTCCTTGATTACCGAGATTGATATAACACAGAATTAAAACATAAAATTATTTTTTATTGCAGATTTGCGAGCTTGAGACTGTTGTGCAATTAATTCTAATGGCTTTCATCATTTTCCCTTTCTTTTAAAGTGCAGTATTGATTTTTTACAGTGCTACAAACAGGTGTTTAAGCCCCTTGTGAGTCCTATCATAGGATTTTCTTCTACATTTGCCATTGACAGGGTTTGAAGGCAATTGCGGGCTAGAGGAATTGTAGCAATTGAAAACCGATTTGCGATTGTAACATTTATGGGCTTGAAAGATGGGTCAGACTTACCATTTTAAGCTTCTAACCCGCAAACCGATTGCAGGTAGCTAAAAGACGTTAATTGAATAGCAAATTATTTTACAGGCTCCATTACGGGCTCTTTTAACCACAATGTGCTCAATTGAATGGAGGCCTAAGCATGAGTATAAATATGCAACTGTCAGTAGATAAGATCTACATTGCCAACAATAGTAAAATGAACTATGGACCGGGGTTTATTGGTTATAAGTGTTTTATAAGTGCCTACTGAATAACTCCTCTGAAGGGTACCGACCCTGTGATTTGTTTTCGGCTATTTTTTGGTTTTTGAACACTGTGGCTTCCCCATGAAATTTCATTGTATGTGTATGTTTACACAAGTATCATTAGGACATAACATGTAAAACAAAGCTCTGCTCAGCATCCTAATGCTATAATTCTTTTGTAACAACAAGCATCTCACTATTTCACTACAAGGTTATTAGTATCTTGTTTATATGCTTCCCAAATAACACAGGGCATGCTGAGAATGTGTACGCAAAGTCTTTTGTGAAACTCAATGTGTAATTTTGGTGTTGCCTTTCTTTAAGTTTGCTATATATTTATAAGTGCATTATAGCTGCAGGCACAAAATAATGCACAACAGTATACATGGAAAAGTAGTGTGTGTATTTAGTTCTCAAAAGGAATTCACAGTCAGATACCATTATCCTCCTAACCAGGGAGCCACAAAACTGCTTGGGAGCATTAAGTTAGTTTAGTGCTGTAATTCTTCTTTTGCACATTCTACAGTTATCTGCCTTCTTGCTGAGATAATTTCTCCATTAGGTTGAGGCTGAATAACAGAGCCATAGGGATGATTATACTCATTTCTTTATATGTAAACAGCTTTAACATCCCATTTATTTTCTTTTTGGAAGCAGAATATATTTTTCCTTCCACAAGAAAAAGAAAAGATGTAAAAGCTTAATAAGCAATATAAATACGGTTGTTTGTAAGATAAGATTAGAAATTTCCTAGCACGGCTAAAGAGAGGTCTGATTAATAAATTATGTTTTTCAGTAGTATTTATTGTCTACATATTTATAAACTAACCAAATTATTAGTTATGTAAACGAAAAGAATAAATACATTTTTCGGAGAAAATTCTGAATTTAGTAGACCTGTGGTCTGAGAAGCTGTGCTCCATTGATACTTAATCAGTAGGAAAGGAAAATTGTGGCATTAGTGTTGAGTGAGTTTAGATTTTTGTACTGATACCTCCAGCACACATACTCAGAAGTAGGCATTTGTGATACAAAGTACAAAATGTGCTTTACCTAATCTGTAACTGCTCCATCAGGGAGACTGCTAAATGGGAGACAAAAAAGGAAGACTGCTAAATGGGAGACAAAAAAGGAAGACTGCTAAATGTTAAACTCAATGAGGCCACAATCCCTCCTCCCCATTACTGAATAAAAAAATAGAGCAAACCGCCTCAGACATTTGACAAGAACTGAAGAGCACCAATATTGATGGTTTTTCCTTGAAATGTTGAAATGTTCGAGTTTAGGTCAGTAGATGTTCTACATTTTATAGTAGTGGAAGTTTTCGTATTAAAAGCAGTCCAAAGAAAATATGCAGTTAAACAAATAGTTTAGGCATGATTAGGCAACTCCAGATGAGGTGCATAGTAAATATAAATAAATAAAAAAATAAAATAAAAAGATCTATATACATATATACAGTAGACTCTCAGTTAACCAAAACTCAAGCAACCATAACTCTCAAGCAACCAGAAATAAATTGAATATGGTACTTTAAATAAAAATTTACAGGGCTAAACAAATGCCAGGTTGTCATGCCACAAAATGCTTACAGGCACCTAGATTTCACCTGGAGGCAGATAGACATGAGTGACTGAGCCAGTGCAGTGTGGGCGTTCCCCGGGTTCAGCACCGCACCCTCCAGCTGAACATACCAGTGTGTAAGTGATGAGTGAAAGCTGCTGCTGCTAGAACAGTCCTCACTGACAAATATGCTTAGTAGAGCAATCTATGTGCAGCTAATCTAGGCCTCCTTTAACCTTCCTAGCGGTAATCCCGAGTGTGGCTCGGCGTTAATTTTTCGGAGTTACTGCAGAGAAGATCTGGAGGGGGCCCAGTGCTGCCGAATTTGCCTGGGCCCCCTCAGCACACCATTCCTTCTCCTCCTTCTCCTCCTCCTCATCATCCCTCCTTCCCATCCCTCCTTATCCCCTTTCCCCTCTCTCCTCTCTTCTTACTCTGATCCGATGATCTGCTGCTGCTGATCCCTCCCCTGAAGCACGTCTTCTGTCTGTGACCGGAACCGGCAATTGCTAATGGCGTGACGCGTATGTGACATTTTAAATACTGACATAATCATACCGCCAGGAAGGATAATAGTAATTCTCAAGCAACCAGAAACTAAATGTATCCAGCATCTAACAATCCCCATGGGTGCCGTTTAACTGAGTCTACTGTATGTATATATAAATAGTTACATAGTTATATAGTAATTGAGGTTGAAAATGATTTTTAGTCCATCAAGTTCAACCTTTTTAGATCTCCTCTGATCTGCAATATGCAGATTAATTGTTAATTGATCCAGAGGAAGGCATACAGAAAAAAAAGCAGTGTAACTTTACCAATTGTCTCAAAAGGGGAGGAAGGTCCTTCCTGACCCCAGATACTGGCGATCGGACTCCTCCCTGGATCAATTCTTCCTCTCTAATTATCCAGGATAACCCTGAATGCCCTTTTTATTTAAAAATATATCCAATCCTTTATTTAAGTTATCTATCAAATCCGCTGTCACCACCTGTCAGTTGAAAAACTCTTGGCATAAAAAGCTCACCTGACAAAGCCTTGTATTGACCCTGGATATATTTATATAAGCTAATCATATCCCCTTAGATGTCTTTTTTTATAGAGAAAATAAGTTTTGCTTGGTTAGTTTTCTTCATAACTTAGGCCTTCCATTCCTCTTATTAGTTTTGTTGCCCTTCTCTGTACTTTTTCAAGTCTAAAATGTCCTTTTTATGTAGAGGTGCCCAAGCCGACCCGAGTATAAGCCGAGGCACCTATTCTACCGCAAAATAATGGGAACACTTAGTGACTCGAGTATAAGCAGAGGGTGGGAAATGTGCTGCCCCCTGTGTCCCTCTTGTGCCCTCTGTGTCCCCCTCTTGTGTGCCCTCTGTGCCCCATCCTCAACCCACCCTCATCAACCCCCCTCCTCAACCCTACTCTAGCTTCCATCAGCAACTGCTCCTCCGCTCCTCCGCGCTCCTTCTGGCTTTGTCGGGACCCGGCCAATGCTAATGACGTGACACGTGTCACGTCATTAGCATATGCCCCGACGCAGCCAGAAGGAGAGCAACGGAACGGAGGAGCAGCTGCTGATGGAAGGTAAGTGAGGGGAAAGGGAGATGGGTAGGTAATTAGAGGGGTAAAGTGAGTGGTTTAGGACGAGGAGGGGGTTTAGGATAAGGAGTTGAGGAGGGAGGATTGAGAAGAGGGGGCTGAGAAGGGGGGGTTGAGGATTAGGGGGTTGAGGATGAGGATGGGGGGGTTGAGGATGATAAGGGAGGGGAAGGGAAAGAGCCACGCAGGTGGAGAGACACACGGGTGAAAAGAGAGACACGGGGGGAAAGAGAGACACAGGGGGAAAGAGAGACACAGGGGGAAAGAGAGACACAAGGGTGGAGAGATAGGGGTGGGAAAGAGAGACACGGGGGGTGGAGAGACATGGGGGGAAAGAGAGACACGGGGTGGTGACTCGAGTATAAGCCAAGAGGGCCCTTTTCAGCCTTAAAAAAAGGTCTGAAAAACTCGGCTTATACTTGAGTATATACAATATATTTGCTTCCCTTGCTTCTATACCCTTCTTAATACATACATCAATACATATTGATTTTATTGGGTTATTGATGCTGGCCTGCCATTAAAATCTGTTAACTTGCCAGCAACATTGTATCAGTGCTGATATTTGATTTATTCCTTATATTATCAAATCTGTTTTAAAAGAACATTGCCTAAAATATGAGGTAATTTGTTTTTAAGCAACCCATGCTGCTAACTGTGAAAAAATAAATATAAAGAAATTGTATTATACTGCTGTAGGCTTAACCAAAAAAAATGCTATATTTAATTTCCCAAAAAAACAAAATAGAGGTGCTCAATCAGAGAACGAACTAACCTTAATAGGTTAGTTCTGTGGATATGATAACCCACTCTGAGAGCAACCTCTTTTAGCTCACTTGTGCCCTTCACAGGGAGAAATATCCTGTAGTATATCAGTCTGGTCCTACTCACTAGAGTGACCCAGCCCCGAAATACCAGACCGATATACTACAGGATATTTCTCCCTGTGAAGGGCACAAGTGAGCTAAAAGAGGTTGCTCTCAGAGTGGGTTATCATGTCCACAGAACTAAGCCATTAAGGTTAGTTCATTCTCTGATTGAGCACCTCTATTTTGTTTTTTTATTTATGCAAATGACCCTTAGGGATTAGTCTCCCTAAGGGTGATAGAGGAATCCAGACGTGGACCACTTGCTCACTGTGCATTAGGGAGTCATCAGCTACACCTCACTGATGAGACCCAAAGAAGGCCGAAACATACATCTAGGGTTCTCCTGTTTCTCCTGTTCAGGGTAGAATTGCCTGGTATTTTGGGGCTGGACCATTCTAGTGAGTAGGACCAGACTGATATAGTACAGGATATTTCTCCCTGTGAAGGGCCCAAGTGAGTTTAAAGAGGTTGCTTTCAGAGTGGGTTATCATATCCACAGAACTAACCTATTAAGGTTAGTTTGTTCTCTGATTGAGCACCTCTATTTTTTTTTTTATATATATATATTAATTTCCAACTGAATGGCATTATAAATTTAGATAACTGGCTATTTACAGCAATGTATATTATTTTCAATGACGTGAATAATCATATAGTCAAACCCTTGTAATTTGGCATAGTTTTCAGTTGTTTATAGACAACTGTTAATTATATTATCTTTCTGAACAGATAATCCTAATATGTCACTGACATTCCCAATGAAAATGTTAGATTTTGGGTAATAGTAATTTATTGAGCTTGTGATTTGTGGTTCTTTTAAGAAGGTGCTTACTGTCTTTGAGAAATGTATTTTGGTTGCCAAGGTGACATATTATCTTCACAGCCTCATGCTGGGCTGCGAAAAAACATGAAGATAGAATAGGTAAGATTGCTAAAAGAGCCCTCATATTTGTAGTTAATTAATACATATTTATTCAATAAAGTCTTTAATAAAAGTAATTTTTACTTTAATTTAGACTTTTCCTTTTAACAGACTATCAAATCAAATTGCTACAAATCAAACATTGTCCTATAAAATATGTGTAATAACATTACACAATAATGTGTAATAACACCAGAATTATTTTTTGGCACGCATCATACAGTCTTGGACTGATCATTTTACTAGGTGTAGATATAAGTTTCTTTGTTCCTAACCAGATATGTTAGAATGACCTTGTAGAAGAGTCTGTGATTTAGATTTACACATTCTGCAATACAAGGATACTCATGGGTATTAATCTACTGCATGATCTATTATCTGTCGTAACTATAAAACTAATGATGTGTGATACTACATTTTTCTCCTTTCCTCAAGTGTTACCATAAGATTTGTTATATGACCCACCATTAACACACAGTGTATTGTCTGTATTCCTTACAATTTTCTCCCCTTGTTGTAAAGATTGTATTGGGATTTAGGTGCTGAGAATAAAATGATGTACTTATATATTTTCCATCTTGAATTCAGAGACATGACAGGAGCCACTGAGTGGAATCTCGAAAATAACTTCCGAGAAAAATTAAATATGTTTTCTCTTATTATAAATATAAAATAATAACATAATTTATCACATAGTGTATTTGAATAAGAATTGATCACATAATCTACTGTGTGCAATTTCTGTAGGTCACCTTCTCCAAAAACAGATAATAACATATCTAAAAACATATATAACTTGTAAGACAGAATTTGCATGAGTTTGCTGAATTTGTTTTTCTCATTTCTAACAATTGTTTGTCAAATATTTCTGGAAGAAATAAGAACATTCATTAGAAACCAAACTTAAATAAAATTAGTAAAATTAAGATTAATATCTTACTGAGAACAGACATTATGGAAATTGCTGATTATCTAATAACCAGTACCGTATTGGTCCGAATATAAGCCGCACCTTTTTTCCGATTTTTGAGCTTGCGAGTTAAGGGTGCAGCTTATATTCGCAACCGTCAAAAAATCATTGCCGATTTCCGAACTTTGCTTGTAACACGTGCGTCTTCTATTTGCGAATGCAAAATTACTGCTGATTTGCGCGATTGCGAGTTAAGGGTGCCGATTTTCGTGCTTTAGACTGCGGTATTGAAAAACGATTAACGGTTTTAGTGATTCTAACGTCCTGTAAAGCCTGTAACCTGCAAAAAAAAGCCTGTTTCTTGCAATGGCTGATCACTTTGAGAGTCTTTTTCTCTCCAATTTTACGGGTGCGGCTTATATTTGAGTACTATCTTTTTTCTAATTTTTCCCCTTGAACTTTACGGGTGCGGCTTATATTTGAGTACTATCTTTTTTCTAATTTTTCCCCTTGAACTTTACGGGTGCAGCTTATATGCGGGTGTGGCTTATATGTGTGCTTAATATTAGGAATTTAGCTAACAACTAAATGTAAATCTATTAGTATTTGTGGGACTAAATGCACTTAATACAGTATTCAGTTACAATAGAAAAAAAATATTTAACAGTAAAAGTATCGGGACACAGAGATTTTGTCTAATAATTCAGAAAATCCACTCATTGTGATGGGATATGGAAAAGTATGCGAGAAATACCAGAAACAGCTATGTCTGCTAAAACTTGGCTCTAGATTAATTAACGTAGAACAATCAGTAAGAACATATAGATCTGGTTAAATTGGTTTTCTCAGTTCCATCTCACTACAGAAAAGGCCACACTATTATATGGACTTTTACTCATCTGGGCTTCTGCTATGGAATTTGATTACAGGGATAAGTAACCATCAGGCCATCCAATCAAGTGGTCTCATTTTATTTCATATTTGTAACCCCATGACTTTATGGGCATTTGTTTTGTTTACTATTGCCAATAATCAGTCTGCATTATTTGTTTGAATGCTAATAGAGTAGCACTGTTAGTTTGATGCCCGCAGTTTGCTATGCTTCTATATATGTAGGTGCGTGGTATTCTTAGGATGGCAAGGGGAAAAAAGGAGGATAAAATTAGGCACAAGGCCCTTGATCCAAATGTTGAACTGATAGGGAGTATTCAATCATAAATAAATATTCCAATTTCAGGTCTGGGCATCGTATTATATGAATACATATAAATGTAACACATTACTAACAATGCCAAGGATGTAATTACCCTTTTTATTTATCACTGCTATTTATTTTTCACCACAGTTTAGGAGTTGCAGAAACAATTCAGTCAAGCTTACCGTTTGGAAATTGTTTCTGACCTAATTTTTTCTTGAATGAACAAACAATTCAGTGTAGCTATGATATTTTCCCATACTATGAGAGCTGAGTTTCCATGACAACGTGGCCCAGGTAAAATGTCTCCACAACCTTTTACGCAAATGTGATTTAAGAGACAGGCTATTTGCACTGTATTTGTCAGTAATATGAAAGGAGGTGTCTAATGGTCAAAGGCTACTCAGAATTGTTAGACCAATGTCAAATATTGTATACATATTTAATGTATCTAATTTTAAATATCTAAATATGTTTAAACTACAGAATCAAACTATACTACCCCAAAAAATCTTCTTACTTTGGTAATATTTATGTTAGAAAAAACACTGCTAATATCCCAATATATTGATATTATGATAGACCCCAAAAAGTAGAAAAGTTTTGAAAACCATGATTAGTTTAATTCAGGCAATATTACAGAGATGTAAATAAACTCATCAACTCTGTCGAAATCTATAGGGATTAGATCAAGAGATCTGGGACCTTTCCTGTTTTGTTCCCACCAGCAGTGGCGTGCAGAGGCCAGTAGGTAGTCACTTTGTTCTTAGGGTTAGAGATAGAGTTCAGGGTTTGGGGTCAGGATTCAGGGTTTGGGTAATGGCAGATGATAAGCTTTAAATAGTAAAGTAGTTGTGTGCCGCTATTTTACTATTTAAAGCTTATTATCTGCCGCTACTCTAACCCTGAACTATAACCCTAACCCAGGACTATTACACTTAAACGATGGCATTTAAAAAACCCACCTATTCTAAGCTAACCAGCTACTTTTTGAACATGATCCAGGCATTTTATTTAGTGGTGCATACTTACAATGACATAGAAAATGTCCCATTTATGGCAGGAATACAAAATACGCCAACAAATAAACATAACTGCAAACAATATATTTTATAACACATAATTAACAATTAAATTTAATTGTTAACTTCTTTGTCACTATTACTGGACATGCTTTTCTTCTTTATCAATCTTCTTTAATGCAATTACCTCAGCGGGCGGATATCGGTAAATTAAAAGACACCATCAGCCTTATTAAATTGTGATTCAGCAAAATGAAAAGGACTCTATTTAGGCACATAGCATATTTTTTTTACAGAAGTTTTTAGTTTGTGAAGATCTTGCTTTTGGATAGAAGTTCAGTAACTAAAAAACTTCTGTAAAAAAAATATGCTATGTGCTTAAATAGAGCCCATTAGAATTTGCTGAATTGCAATTTAATAAGGCTGTAAGTTTGCTGAAATTATATAGGATGGGATGTGCCTACCAAATTTTCATAGAAGGAGGAAAGGACTATTTTACTAAGATGATATATTATTATTATATTCCTACTAACGACTTGCCCATCAAAAATGACGAGGCAATACAATTTTAAGCCATGGCAATGCTGTTTGCCACACAATGTAAGGCTTTTGCTCCTCTGTGGACCTTTGGCGCTCATTTTGAGCCTATTCCCTTGTGTACTTCAATTGTCCGGCTTTGCAACAATCACCTTTGGCGGTCATCACGAAAACAGATATAAAAGGACAATGCAAAATAAGAAAAAATTGTGAGTACAGTGAATTAATAAAGTAATATGAATTAATAAATGAATATACTTTATCTATTTATATTTAATATGCAGCAATCAATATCCTGAAGAGCTAACAATCTATTTGTATTTTCCTGCATCTGAAAATGTACAGTTGGAGTGTTGAGGAAAAAGTGTCAGCAATGTGGCAAGTGTGCAGTGCAAACAGGCTGCGTGAGCGAGGCCAATCCATTTAGGCGGGTAAAGCGGCATTTTAGAATCTTAATGTTATGAGTTGTAAGTAAATGTTGTAAAATGGTGTTTTTTTTTTTTATGTGTTACTTGGCTCACGAGCATTTTCCGTCCGTTGTAATGGTATATTTTCTATGTGCTACGTTCCTGGCTAACTAGTACGTGCCTGGCCGTGATTTTTGCGACTCTGTGTTCTTTAGCCTTGTTATTGTTTTTTTTCTAAGTCCCACTATTCTGGGTTGTTTTTAACCAAGATCAAAGACCCACTTTTCTGGGTTGATTTTAGAGTGAGGCGCCGTAGAGCCTCCACCTCCTCAAATGCGGACACACTACATTACACTATTAACCCTAACTATACCCCATTAACCCCTTAACCCTATCTATACCCCATACTAAACCATATTTAACCCTAACTGGGCTTATTTAACCCTAACTGGACCTATCTAACCCAAACTGGGCCTATTTAACCCTAACTGTACCTATTTAAACCAAACTGGGATAATCTAACCCGAACTGGGCCTTTTTTAACCCTACCTTTACCTATTTTACCCTCACTGGGCCTATCTAACCAAAACTGGGCCTATTTAACCCTAACTGTACCTATTTAAACCTAACTGGGCCCTTTTAACCCTAACTGTCCCTAATAACCCTAACTAGACCTATCTAACCCTAACTGGGCCTAATTAACCCTAACTTGACCTAATAACCCTAATTAGAACTAATAACCCTAACTGGGCCTATCTTACCCAAACTGGGCCTATTTAACCCTAACTGTACCTAATAACCCTAACTGGGCCTATCTAACTCAAACTGTGCCTATTTAACCCTAACTGTACCTATATAAACCTAACTGGGCATATTTAACCCTAACTATTTAACCCTAACTGGGCCCATCTAACCCTAACTGGGCCCATATAACCCTAACTGGGCCCATCTAACCCTAACTGTGCCTATTTAACCGTAACTGGACCTAATAACCCTTACTGGGCCTATTTAACCCCATCACTTATGAGGGGTCTATAGAGACCCTCAGAAGCCTCCATCTAACCCCTTCACTTATAGGGGTCATACAAACCCCCATAAGCATCCATCTAACCCCCATAAGCCTCCATTAAACCCCTTCATTTATGGGGGTCCATACAGACCCCCATAAGCCTCAATCGAAGCCCTTCACTTATGGGGGTCCATACAGACCCCCATAAGCTTCCATCTAACCCCATCACTTATGGCGGTCATACAGACCCCTGTAAGCCTCTGATTATCCCAATCAGTCCCATAAGAGTCTAGGAAGACCCTCATGGGACAATTAGAACCCTAATATTAACCCCATAAGTGCCATGAGGGTCCTCACCAATAAACCACTAAATCTAAACTAACACCCCTCAACCCCAACCTATTAACACCTACCTACCTACCCCCTATTTAATACCCCACTCCAATAATTACACAAAATCAAAAAGCTAAATGACAAAACAACATTACAACCCCCAACTACAAATAATAAAAAAAGAAAATTACAACCCCCCACTACAAAAAAATAAAAAAAAACATTGCAACCCCCCACTACAAAAAATAAATACATAATTGCACACCTGCATAGAAAATACATACACATATATTCATAAAATTACAGTACAGCAATATATACATTACAAATATATACTATTAACCCCATAACTACAATACATTTCCCCCTATCTACATTACATATCCCACTGTCTACAAAATATTACCCCCTATCTATAAAAAAGTACCCCTATCTATAACACATAACCCCTATCTATAAAACATTACCCCATCTATTAAACATTACCCCTATCTACATAACATAACACCCTTATCTATAATAAATTTCCCCCTATCTACATAACATTACCCCCTATCAATTAATCATTAACCCTTTCTATTAAACATTACCCCCTATCTATAAAACATTACCCCTATCTATTAAATATTAACCATATCTATATAACATTACCCTCTAGCTATAATACATTTCCCCTATCTATAATACATTAAACCCTAAATCTTAGCTAAAATAGAACAAATAAGACCTCTTACCTTTGCAGATGTCCCTTCATATCGCACCCCTAGGAAAAAATAAACATCAAATTAGTACAGAATTAAACACTACATAGAATAAATACACATTCTAAATACAGGATTAAACTCACCTTTACACCATGTCCCCTTCCATCTTCTTGTCTTCTCCGGCACGGCCCCAGGAAAAAAGAAGCATCACATTAGTCACACATACACAAATAAACACAACATAAATAAACAATAAACATTCTAAATGTAAAACTTACCTGTCCGCGATGTCCCCGCCCTTCCCTCTTCTGCCCTGGCTGGGCCCTTGAAGAATCTGCTCTGTATTTTTTTTTTAAGTAACGGAGCTCCTCCTTTGAGCAGCTCCCCAACGCTAATGAGGCTTCTAGGAATGGCGCCTTCTGATTGGCTGAAATGGCTGTCAATCATATTTCAGCCAATGAGAAGGTGCCAAGGTGTGAGCCAATCAGAATGGGATACATCCCTATATCTCATTCTGATTGGCTGATGGACCTGTCAATCTTTTTTAAACCAATCAAAAGGCACTATTGCCTTCAGCCAATCACAATGGGATACACACCACAGGGTGATTGGCTGAAGGCATTTGCGCCTTCTGATTGGCTGCAGTCTGATTGACAGTGACGCAGATGCTTGGAGCCATTTACAATGGGATACACCCCCATTGGGTGTATATAATTCTGACTGGGTTAAGGGAATAACACCTTCTGATTGGCTGTTATCACTGTCAATCAAATATAAGCCAATCAGAAGGCTCAGAATTCCTTCAGCCAATCACCCAGCAGGGGGGGGGTCTCATTCTGATTGGCTGAAGGCAATAGTGCCTTCTGATTAGTTTAAAATTAATTGACAGGTCCATCAGCCAAATAGAATGGAATATAGGGGTGTATCCCAATCTGATTGTCTCACACCTTGGCGCCTTCTGATTGGCTGAAATTTTGTTTTTTCTACCGTGAGAAGGCCTAGAAGTCTCATTAGCGTCAGTGATCTCCTCCAGGGAGGAGCTCCATTAGTTGTGTTTTTTTTAGAGCGCAAGTTCTTCAAGGGCCCAGCCAGGGCAGAAGAGGGAAGGGCGGGGACATCGCGGACAGGTACGTTTTACATTTAGAATGTTTATTGTTTATTTATGTTGTGTATGTGTGACTAATGTGATGCTTCTTTTTTCCAGGGGCTGAGCCAGAGAAGACAAGAAGATGGACGGGGATATGGTGTAAAGGTGAGTTTAATACTGTATTTAGAATGTGTATTTATTCTATGTAGTGTTTAATTCTGTACTAATTTGATGTTTCTTTTTTTCTAGGGGTGCGTTCTGAAGGGACATCTGCAAAGGTAAGTGGTCTTATTTAATCTATTTTAGCTTAGATTTAGGGTTTAATGTATTATAGGTAGGGGGAAATGTATTATAGATAGGGGGTTATGTGTTATTGATAGGGGGTAATGTATTATAGATAGGGGTTATGTGTTATAGATAGGGGTAATGTTATGGAGATAGGATTAATGTTTTATAGATAGGGGTAATGTTATGTATATAGGGTACATTTTTGTTAGATAGGGGTTAATGTCCTGGAGGACCCTCATGGCACTTATGGGGATTAATATTAGGGTTCTAATTGTCCCATGAAGGTCTTCATAGACCCTTATGGGACTTATTGGGTTAAAGAGAGGCTTATGGGGGGTCTGTATGAACCCCCATAAGTGAAGGGGTTAGATGGAGGCTTATGGGGGTCTGTATGACCTCCATAAGTGATGGGTTAGATGGAGGCTTATGGAGGTCTGTATGACCCCCATAAGTGATGGGGTCAGATGAAGGCTTATGGGGGTCTGTATAGACCCCATAAGTGATGGGGTTAGATAGAAGCTTATGGGGGTTTGTATGACCCCCATAAGTGATGGGGTTAGATGGAGGCTTATGGGTGTCTGTATATACCTCCTTAACTGACGGCGTTAGATGGAAGCTTAAGGTGGTCTGTATAGAGCCCCATAAGTGATGGGGTTAGATGGAGGCTTATGGATAAATAGGCCCAGTTAGGGTTATTAGGTTCAATTAGAGTTCGATAGGCCCAGTTAGGGTTAAATAGGTCTAGAGGGGTTAAATAGGCCTAGTTAGGTTTAAATAGGTACAGTTAGGATTACATAGGCCCAGTTAGGTTTAAATAGGTGCAGTTAGGGTTAGATATGCCCAGTTAAGGTTAAATAGGTATAGAGTGGTTAAATAGGCTAAGTTAGAGTTAGATAGGCCCGGTTAGGGTTAAATAGGTCAAGAGGGATTAAATAGGCAGAGTTAGGTTTTAATAGTTCAGTTAGGGTCAAATAGGCCCAGTTAGGGATAAATAGGCCCAGTTATGGATAAATAGGCCCAGTTAGGGTTAGATAGGCCCAGTTAGGGTTAGATAGGCCCAGTTAGGGTTAGATAGGAACAGTTAGGATTAAATGGGTCTAGAGGGGTTAAATAGGCCCAGTTACGTTTAAATTATTACAGTTAGGGTTAAATAGGCCCAGTTAGGGTTAAATAGGGTTTAGTATCGGTTAATGGGGTATAGTTAGGGTTAAGGGGTTACTGGGGTATAGTTAGAGTTAATAGTGTAGGGCTTAGACTTTGTCATGAGGGTCCTGGAGGACCCTCATGGCACTTGTAGGGTTAACCTAGGGGTTAATAGTGTCCTATAGACTGAGGGGGTTAATTTTAGTCTCATGGGGATCTATATTGACCCCCATGAGTGATGGGGTTAATTGTAGGTGCCGGGGGTGGTACTTATAGTACCCTCACCACTTGTAGGTAATCATTAGTGTGTTGCGGGCCCTTTAAGGACCCGTGGCAGGAAATTCAAACCCCACAATTCTCTGGGCTTGTATTATGAATTCAAGCCAGCAGCAGGAAATTTGAAATCTGATAGATGCTGTGGGGGTCTCAATTGGTGACGATCGGGACCCTCTGCAGCAAGGCAAGGGGTTAATGTGGGGAGCCTGCAGGGGTCCCGATCGGACCCCTGCACCAAGGGTTAATGTGTGCACATTGCAGGGGTCCCAACTTGGATCCCTATATGATAGGGTTAATGTTAGGACACTGCAGGGGTCTCGATCGGATAACTTAATTGGAGCTGCAGCCATTTTTGGCCGTTTTGCGAGCTTGGCAGAGGGGTGGCCAGAGCATTTGAATAGGGTTGTAGGGGTTCATGCGGCTGAATCTCTTGTGGCCGCGTGGGATCAAAGGCTTTCCCTGCAGTAAGCAACGGTGGGGATGGCCGCAAGGGAAAGCAGGGTGCTGGCTGGAGCCCTCGGCCGTAAGGGAATAGAATAGGGAAGTAGCTTGCAGCCACCCCTTGCGGCCATGCAGTTCCTACAGCCATTAATAGAGTGTACAGCCTGTCCCCTCAAAATAACTCAACACAGAGCCATTAATGTCTAGACCGTAGGCAACAAAAGTGAGTACACCCCTAAGTGGAAATATCCAAATTGGGCTCAAAGTGTCAATATTTTGTGTGGCCACCATCATTTTCCAGCACTGCCTTAACCCTCATGGGCATGGAGTTCACCAGAGCTTCACAGGTTGCCACTGGAGTCCTCTTCCACTCCTCCACTGATGAGAGGCAGTTACCTCGAAACAATGCTGTCTTGTGGGTAAGTTTCCTGACTTGTGCATAATCCATTCTGGGGTTTGCTTAACGCTGTGTAATACAGCAGACATATGCTTAATAGGAGCCATGTTGAAATGGTATTTAGATTAAAAGAATTAAATCTTTGTGGGCACATTTGCCCAGGTTCCTAGAATGCAGTGCAATAACTGTATTTATTGGGATTTCTGAGCATGAAAAAAAGTTTTTTTAAATTGGTTTAGATGTGAGCACAAATGTACTATTTATGTATGCAATATTTATTAAAAACACATGCCAACATTTAAAAAAAATATGTCTTAAGATACATTAGGACTATGTATATAAAATTATTTATCCATTGTGTGGTTATGCTAATGTTTCTTTAAAATAATTGATAAAAGATGTTTTTCATTTTAATTTGCTATATGTCCCTATTGTCATTGTTAGTTCTATATATAAGAATATATTCATACATATGAAAATTATTCTGGTCTGTATTTACTGCATTGTATCAAACATACATACATACATATTTTAATCAGACAAGTGAATAATAAATTATTTATATTCTTATAAGGAAATAAAAGAACATTCTTGAATATCACTACATGTCAGGCAGAACAGCAGACCTGTTTTTCCACATAGCTTGTCAGTGAACATTATTTCTACTGTAGCTAAGGATTCTGGGTCATAACATGCAAATGAGGCTCCGGACATAACACCTTTTTGCCCCAGACCCACTTCACATGGGAATCCGTTTAGGACTATAGACCTTGCTCTCATTCAAGCAGGGCCACAGTCCTAAATGGATTCCCTATGTTAAGTGTCCTGAGGCAAAATTTAAGTATTTTTGTGAGTCTCATTTGCATATCACTACCCAAAATCCTTAGCTACAGTGGAAATATTGTTTACTGTGAAGATATCTGGTAAAACAGGTCTTTTGGCCTGCCTGAGACATGTAAGTGTACTCAGAATGATCTTTTCTTTCTTTACTGATATAAAGTGGAAGGTTTTTCAATAAATGTTCTACCCACCAAATGATATTTAGTATCTAATAATCTTATGACACTGTCTGCTTGATACAGTACATAGCCTCCTGAATATGATTAACTAAATCAATGCCATATCTTGAGCAATATATTGGATCAGTATTAAGGAGGAATTCATGGATTGTGTCTTCTAATCTTAACAGCAGGTTGTTAAATTATTATTGATAATATAAAGAAATGTTAATTCTAACCTTCTCTTGGATAAGATCAACATGATTTATTTCATCAAAAACATATTAATTCACTGCTTATTATATATTCAAAGAATACAATTAATAGGAAAAGTGTACTGGTCCACTCATTTCATGGATTAAGGGACTGTTAGAGACTCTGCAGGACGTCAGCAACCTGCTGGGTTTAATTAGTCTCAAAAACAGGTTATGTGGAGAAAGTACATTTTATATTAAGAGCAAAGTACAATTAGGCAATGAGAAAAATACACCATTGCTCTCTATAAAGAACATATAAATCTGAAAGTAATAGAATATTAAACATGATTACGCAATAAAGCAAAAAAAACTCTGGTGACCTCAGACTAAAATAGAGAATTTGAAATACATGTGTATTTATAGATGCAAAGAATAAAGTAATCTGCACAACAAAGTTGGGAGCTCTTTAATAAAAAATAATTCACTCCTCTTTTTACTGGCAAAATCATCATAGGAGATCATTGTCGTTTCAGGGTCACTACTACAGTAAAATATATATATATTATTATGATTAGCAATTATCTATACCACTAGTGACTTGCCCATCAAAAAACGACAGTCAATAACATTTTAAGCCATGGCAATGCTGTTTGCCAGACAATGTGAAGTTTTTTGTACTGTGAGGACCTGCAACGCTCATAGCGAGCCTCTCCTCTGGCGTACTTTTGCTCCTCTGAGCAGCCTCTGCGCTCATCACAAAGACAGATACATAAGTCTCTATTTTTGCAAATAATAATCAATTAATTAGTTACTTTATGAATTAATATACTTGACCTATTTGTAATTAATATATCCATCAATCAATAGGCTGAAGAGCTAACAATCTTTTTTCATTTTCCTGCAGCGTATAATGTACAGTTGTACTGTTGCTGGCCTGTGGAGATATTTTTATGAATGTCCAAACTGTGCATTAGAAATAGTCTGTGTATGCGAGGGTTGGGGCAAGTTTGGAATGTAAAGTAGCGTCGTTTGTGTATGTGCTACGTGTTTCGAGAGTATTTGGCGTCCTTTGTAGTAGTGTATTTTGTACCTCGTACGTTCATGTGTGAAAATGGTACGTGGTTGGCGGTGTGTTGCTCGGTCCAGGGTCGTGTAGCCTCGCTATAATTTTTTGGGCCCGCCATTTTTTTTCTCGCTTAGACGATTTTCGAGTGCCGAAACTCTTTAAAATCTAATTAAATTTGCATTCCACCTCACTTCCAGACGTCCTAGCTGTTCCCCCATGCTATGTTTGATGTTTATTTATTTTTTATTTGTGTTTTTCGTGTATATTGATTTTCGCATTTCGGCCATTAACTTCGTATTTCCTACCTCGTATATGTTTTTTTCTACGTCCCACGTCTCTAATTCAATTTTTTTTTAAGTCCTGCGTCTCGTAATGTTTTTTTTTCTAAGTTGCTCGTTCGTCAACTGCTTGCAGCCTAACAGACTTATTGAACTGCGAATCGGGCAATTGATTATGGCTCTATATAAGCACATAGCATATTTTTTTCCACAGAAGTATTTACCGTATATACTTGAGTATAAGCCGACCCGAGTATAAGCCGAGGCACCTATTTTACCACAAAATACTGGGTAAAATGAGTGACTCGAGTATAAGCCGAGGGTGGGAAATGTGCTGCCCCCTGTGTCCCTCTTGTGCCCTCTGTGTCCCCCTCTTGTGTCCCCCTCTCTCTCTCCCATGTCTCTTCTCCCCTCTTCCTTCCCTGTGTCTCTTCCCCCCTCTCCCTTCCCTGTGTCTCTTCCCCCCTCTCCCTTCCCTGTGTCTCTTCCCCCCTCTCCCTTCCCTGTGTCTCTTCCCCCCTCTCACTCTTCCATGTGTCTCTTTCCCCCTCCTCATCCTCAACCTCCCTCCTCAACCCCACTCCTCATCCTCAACCTCCTTCCTCATCATCCCTCCTCATCCTCAACCTCCCTCCTCAACCTTCTCATCCTTAACCTCCCTCCTCAACCCGCATCCTCATCCTCAACCCCCTCCTCAACCCCAACCCCCCCTCCTCATCCTCAACCCCCTCCTCAACCTCCCTCCTCAACCTCAACCCCCCTCCTCATCCTCAACCCCCTCCTCAACCTCCCTCCTCAACCTCCCTCCTCATCCTCAACCTCCCTCTTAATCCTCAGCTCCCCTCCTCATCCTCAGCCCCCCTCCTCATCCTCAACCCCCCTCCTCATCCTCAACACCCTCCTCAACCTCCCTACTCAACCTCAAACCCCCCATCCTCAACCCCCCTCCTCACCCTCCCTCCTCATCCTCAACCTCCCTCCTCATCCTCATCCTCATCCTCCCTCCTCAACCTCCCTCCTCAACCTCAACCACCCTCCTCAACCCCCCTCCTCAACCTCAACCCCCCATCCTCAACCCCCTCCTCAACCTCCCTCCTCAACCTCAACCCTCCCATTCTCAACCTCCCTCCTCAACCTCCCTCCTCAACCTCAACCCCCCCTCCTCATTCTAAACCCCCCTCCTCATTCTAACCCCCCCTCATTCTACCCCTCTAAATACACTCCCCCCCTCCCTTTCCCCTCACTTACCTGCATCTGAAGCTCCTGCTCCGGCCTCCGCTCCTTCCGGCGTCTTGACTTGGCGCGCATGTGACGTCACGGCATGAGCATATACCTGGTGCCGGCACCCGGTATATGCTAATGACGTGGCGCGCATCATCGCCCAAGTATTGTGCGTGTTAGTGCCTTAACTAAAAAAAAATTGTGCCACAAAAAAATGAAAACGAGGCTACACGACCCCGAAGCGAAGAAAACACAGACAAGGATGTACGACTTTTACAAACAACAATTACGACCCGCGGGACTTAATTTAATGTTGATGGCCAAGTTAATGGCCGAACCGTGCACATCCACAAGCACCAAAACCACAACAACAAAAAAATACCACATAAAACGAACATCACACACAGCCAGGACGTCTGGGAGTGAGCTTGGACGTAAATTCAAGTTGCATTTAAGAAGTTTCGCCACTTGAAAATCGGCTAAACAAGAAGAAAAATCACAGACAAAAAAAATGAAAACGAGGCTAAAGCACACAGAGCCACGAAAATCACCGACAGGCACGTACGAGTTAGCAAGGAACGTGGCACATAGAAAATATACCATTACAACAGACGGAAAATGCTTACTTACAACTCATAACATTAGGATTCTAAAATGGCGATTTACCCGCCTAAACAAACGGTTTGGCCTCGCGCACGCAGCCTGTTTACACTGCACACTTGCCACATTGCTGACACTTTCTCCTCACATGATCAACAGTCCAACTGTACATTTTCAGATGCAGGAAAATCCAAATAGATTGTTAGCTCTTCAGGATATTGATTGCTGCATATTAAATATAAATAGGTAAAGTATATTCATTTATAAATTCATATTACTTTATTAATTCACTGTACTCACATTTTTTTCACATTTTACACTGTACTTATATATCTGTCTTCGCAATGACCGCCAAAGGTGATTGTTGCAAAGCCGGACAATTGAAGTACACAAGGGGATAGGCTCACAATGGGCACCAAAGGCGAATTGTTAAAACCTAGACCAGAATGCAGGCTATGATATGTATAATAATAATTGTGTTGTTGGAAATAGTAATCAGTGGAGTATAACCTCTGGGTATTTCAAACGACCCAGAGGTTTTTGCAACAGGAAGATTGAGGATAACCTACATAGGCAAAGTACTTTTGATAATTTGGAGAGATTTACAGAGGGAAGTGTTTTTTTAGGTACGAATGAGAGGAGAGGTAAAGAGTAAGTTAGCTGAGGAGTGTAGGGAGGCTGTAGGGGAGTTTTTGGAAATGAGGACACAAACTCATATTGGTGAGGATTAGAAGTTTAAATATGATTCTGCAGGGAACCACTGTGGGTATTAACAGAGAAGAGTAGCTGATGATGAGTGGCAGGTGAAGAAGAGGAGTCTTGCACCATAGCTGGGAATAGAATGAGAGGTATGCTGCTTAGGAGGAAGTTACGGTAGTCTAAATGAAACATAATGAGTGGGTGAATAAGGGTTCTGGGGGTATGGTTAATGAGAAAGGGCACAATTCTATCAATGTGGAGATGACATGATTAAGTGAGATGGGGCAAGTTAGACCCGAAGAAGTCTGGATAACAGGCCTGAATAGCGGAAGATATAGTAGCATTACCAATGGTAAGGAAATTATTGGATTGGCTGGATGTTACAAGTAGCAGTTAGATGTACAAGATAATAACGTTAGTTAGATGATGAGAATTAGTATGTGACACAGGTAAGCAGCATTGAGAAGATACCAGGATAGGAAATGTAAATGTGGTTATCAGCAGCATGTCAACTAAAAAGCTTACATACATATTCAGAATTTGAATATTATCCATAAACCAGGGTTGCCTAGGTTTTCTGATCTTAATACAATTTTCAAGGGTATATTAATGACATGACATCCTCCATAAATCTTGAAATTTGTGACTGACTCCTATAAAAATGTGCTTCTTTTTCTTGTTTGGTTGCTTTTGTCCATTTCTGCTCAAAGTAATTTGTTATTCTTACTATGCTCTCAGCATGGTAACCTGACTAATTGTTTGAAATCATTACCTTATTTCTCCTGAAAGGGCCATTTACCTCACTATAAGTACTGTTCATGGTGTGAAAGAGCATGAGATCATATGTTAAAATAATCTTTTTTTTTTTTAATTATTCTAATAACACTGAAAAATCAAAAGTCTTAGGTCTGTTTACAAACACACTCCTGACTGTTTTATTATTAACAACATTTACCGATACTGTGTGGTGAAGGCACATTGAAGACATAGATTTATAGTTTTGCTCTGAACTTCAGAAATGCAGCAGGAGATGTAAACCCCCAACTGTCGTATTTAGTTGATTCCAGCAGCCATTTCTCTGCACATATGAATTTGTGAAGGTTTGAATCTCTTTATGCTTATGCTCTCTGTCTGGAGCTTTTGCCATAGGTCTGTCTGGGGGTAGCCAGTGACATGTAAGCAGATATTTAATTTACTAATTTCTCTGTGAAAAATGAATATAATTCAAAAAGTATTTCAACATGCTTTAAAGAATTCTTTACTGTGATGTGGTCCAAATTGTGCTGAATTAAGTGGCCCTTGAACTACCTCCATTTTATATCAAAATTTATATAGACAAGGACCAGATTGACTGTATTTGCCAGCAGTGACATCACAGCTGGGTAAGGTTATAATAAAATGCACTAATCTTTGTGCAAAGATATGTTTTTTTTAAAGTGAAAGGTATTTTATGTTTCCTATTTACCTATTAGGTAACAAACAGTGATGAGTGATCACAGAATCTGCATAAGCTTCCAACACTTTTACACATTTTTACAAATAGAAGAATATATCAGCAAATGGAATGAGTGTTAATTTCCCATACAGAACTTTATCTGGGTGATAGTATGCAGATTAATCAAAGTATAGTCAGAATTTAGATTTTAAGGATGCTATGTACTGCAGTTTATAGAAGTATTACATTAGACTATATATTATATTAACTGCGTTGATATTAAATTAACTATGTCTATAACTTCCATATAAACAACTACTTGACTTTATATGGTGCAATCGGGTTAAGAACTTTTCAGATCTGTTCATGTCCCAAAAGTCATATCCTCAAGTCTTGGAAAAAGGTAACTATATTTCAAACTTGTCTTGGGATCTTTAGGATCCCAGCTCCCGAAATCAGGCTTTTCATCCTGTGTACTCATAAGCACTAACATTCTCTGCTTAGTTGGTTCATTACAACAAAATAACAAGTGTACATTTAGCATTTGGGGACAACTCTTTTATAACTGCTTTTCCTGATATGTGGAATTCTTGCCCAATGCTTGAAAAACATCACTGAATGTAAATATTTAAAATGCCCTCTTAGATTTGACAATATTATTATTAATAATTATATCACAAATAAGCATCCGACAAGACCAAATCTGATAAATGGTTGTGGGTGGCAATATTAAAAAATGCCATTGACTGCATACAAAACTTTTAAAAACAAACATAGAAGTGTGTTAGCCAAATACTAAAAAACACCACATGCACAAATGTTTTTTTATGTTATGTTTTTCCTACCTTTGAGCTGTTATGTTGGCATCGGTGAGTTCCAGAGAACCACCCATCATTTGAGCATTGGTCGATGTCAAGTTTCTGCAAGTTTACGTCCACTTTAAGTACACCCCTGTAATTATTAAAAAATGTCATAAATATCAAACAAATGACTGTATTCACTAAGATAAGAGCTTTTTATTAACTGAGATTAAGTACTAAAATGTGTAGTTATTGCATGAATCCTAATATTAAAATAACACAAATTGAAGTGTGTTGAAAAGGAAACCTATTACAACAAGGCATTGTACAGAACTTACCTGTATATATGAAGGCAGATCCTATCAATAAAAATAAATTCTAATATGATAGTGTCAGGCTCCTTTTCTCAAATTACTCAGGTTGAAAACAAATGCAAAATATCTGATAGATATATTAGACCAGTGGTTCCCAAACCCCTCCTCAAGACCCACCAGACAGGCCATGGTTTAGGTTTACTGTGTGAATACACCGGTGAAGCAAATTGAGACCTCACAGCCTCATTGAATACTATTTGCCTCACTTTTGTTCACACAGTGTTTGACCAAAATCATGGTATGTTTGATGGGCATTGATTAGGGGTTTGGGAATCACTGTATTAGACCAATCAATAAGCTAGTGTCTATTTCTCAAAGAAAAAAAAATATACGTATTGGAAAAGAATAATAAACGACCACTGTAGTACGATATTTATAATGTATTCTTTCTTTAAAAAAAGAAATTAAATAATACAGCCTTTCATTTTACAACTGAACACTTTAAACATGTTTTATCTGTCCTTTAAACATAATTTACATTATATAAAAATATCCTGCTGAAAAAAATATACAAAATAAAATAGGGAAGTAAAATAAATGTAATAAATAAATAAAAGTAATATTGCATGTGATCATTTATTTATGTTTATTACCCTACTGCACCTGAAGATTATTGTGTCACATTGTGCAACATTAACATTTTCCAACTCTAAAATTATTTCAAGCTGTAAAATATTAACAATGTATCTACTTGGTTAACCAAGAAAGAGAATATAGCACATAACTTTTAGAGCCAGTTGTTTTATTCAGATCTGCTATTATTTTCAGTACTGCTTTTGGAATCACCAATGTCAGAATAAATCCCAAGGGTGTCTCCACTTAAGATATAACAGCCACTCATTCATGAACCTTATTGATTACTTTAACACCCTTCTAACTAATGGTTCCCTCACTCAGCTACCCCCTCTCCAGCTCTTCTCGAATGGGTCTGATAGGCTCATCCATCTCATTCATTATTTTGTTATCCACTCTGTTAACAGTCTCTGCACTGGCTTCCTTTATATTTCAGCATCTAATTCAAACCTCTGACCCTACTTACAAAGCCTTAACTCTGCACTTTCCTACATCTCTACTCTGGGCTCCAAGTACTCTCCAAACTGCCCACTTAGATTTGACAATTACATAAGCTTTCCCTCCTCTCTTGCGTGTTTATCTGACAATTACTGAGTTGTGAAATTCCCATTACTAATCTATCACATTCTTGTAATGTTTTTACAACTGGAAAAGTTCTTTCAAAAGGTATCTGTCGCGATACAATTACCTCATCAGACGTTAAAAAACTATTCACTCTGTTCTGTTTGGCTCATACGGATGTATTTTTACAATTTCCTTTATGATGATATGTCAGTGTGACAGACAACTCCATTGACTTGGGTCGAAAGAAAATTAGTTTACATATTTAGCAAAAGTCCAAGCACTGATAGTTTTAACCCATCAGTACCTCTGCTTGATGCACTCTGAATGTCTTAACCTATGGATCCTGTCTAATGATCCATATTTAGTTGTAATATAATGAGTGAAACTCTATATAGAGACAGTGATATCAGATGTCTAGTAATGAGGATTCGACATACAGAACATTATGATTGCCACAATGATCCAGGATCCAAATCCTGTCTGGTAGAAAATTTAATTTAGTAAATAAAGCAAATCATTATACTGTTGTTTCTTACTGTGGGGAAACTAACTGTGTCACTGGGTTATATTTATTAAGCGGGCATAAGACTGTAGCTAAAAGAATGCAATTGCCACATTTCCGATGATTTTCTATAGTGGCTAACTATCAAACATAGTTATATGTTATCCCCCCTTGATAATTAGGTTCCATGGAAAATATAAGAAGTAGGATATTTTAAGTAACGTTGGTTACACTTGGCACCACGTATATACAATTTTATCACCACTTAATAAATATACCTCAATGAATGATAAATTGATCATTTTAGACCACCACAAATTTAAATATCAAACTAGGAAACTAATAAGTACAATTCCCTTTTTCTAAGCATATTTTTTTTCCACTCAAAGAAAGAATTATATATCTCAAGATGTTTTAATTCTTATATATACTGTATACCTTACTGACTGAAATTTGGTGAGACAAGGTCTTCATGCCATGTTATAATAAACGCTTATCGCTACATTTATCTCACTAGACAGAAACTGCTACAGAACTACAATTGTTTTTTACATTTGCATTACAATTTTGCTAAATTTAATAATTAATAATTAATTTAATGTTGTAAAACTTGCAGCATAATTGATAAACAAGCATAGTACTTCATACTTTCATATACACATGAAATAATGTGGTAGGTTCACTAGTCTTCGGCAGCTACAAAGGCCTGCAATTGCACTTTTCCCCATAGGATATAGACATTGCAACCTTTGGAGAAGCATCTCTAAGCTGATGCAATGCTTACTAAATCTACCCCATTGTCTCACATGACTTCCACATCCTTTACAATGTAAGCTCTAGGAAACATGTTTAAACTATACTTTTCTGCATCATGAGTTTGCTGCATTTAGTGTACAGATTTACTTATTATAATGAAAACAAACATTTTTCCATACATGCAGCTAGAATACTACATTTTGTTTTGCGCTACTATACTCTGCTTGTTATTACATCTGTAAAGTTTCAGTATGTTCCATAGGGCTTTAAAACATATAACAATACAGCAGCCAGCACACCCATAGTCTATCCATGTTGATACTGATCTATAGTTTGCAATGATTTGCATTTTTAATTAGTCATAAAATTAAGAGGCCATAATAAATAAAAAAACAGCCTTAAAATGTGTAGGTCAATGAGTGATATTTTATATTTCCAACAATATGAGCTGTTTCCAATTACTATACATCTGGCAAGCTATGGCAACGTTCACCATGGAGGCATCAAAAGAATCATTAGTTTGTTTGTTTGTTGTTTGCAATATTCTTTAAAAACCAATAGCTTAATCTAGTAAACTCTGGAAATCAAATGGAAATATGTCAATGGTATTTTGCTAAATTAACTTTTTTGAATTGCGTCAGTACCAAAGAAAAACAGTGCATAATAAATTGCTGAAACGAAAATAAAATATAATGCAGTATTGTTAATGTGCAATTTACTGTTCCTGAACATCTATTCAGGGTAAAACTATGTTCATTTGGGTCTGTCAGACAATAACAAAATGTTAACATTTTAAGCATCAATATTTTTTATATTATTTTTAATTTGTAGTCCTAAGGGTTTAAAAATATTGTGTTATTTGCACTACTGGATACTTTTATGAATTTATAGTATGCTGTAATTTAATATAAATGCATATTCTTGTCAATGTGATAATAATGCTAAATGATGCACAGGCCCTGCTGCCAACCTTGATAAATATCCCTGGTGTGCTCAGTATTAAAAATAGCTTTGTAGTTTTGGAACAAGTAGAATCACACAGAATTAAGCATTAACAGCATAATGAGAAAATTTGGCTTGTCAGCTTAATGCCTGTCTGATATCCATCAACATAGAGTGCAGAAATCTGGAACGTCCAAGCAGGAGACAAGTAATAGGTTATTAACAATAGTATTTCTAACTATACACCATCTGCTAACTCCATGCCTTGTTTAGACTTGTTGTCCTCATGTGATTTGTAAAATGGTGTGATGAGACAATTTATGAATCCTGGAAAATTATTTGCCAAAATTAAAGCTAGTGGTAAGAAAAGTGTGAGCCGGAAACCTATTTGTAGTGTAGGTAATTATGGTATTATGTTGTATTTATATTTGCTAGTGTCATAGATAGATAGATAGATAGATAGATAGATAGATAGATAGATAGATAGATAGATAGAGGGATAGATAGATAGATAGATAGATAGATAGATAGATAGATAGATAGATAGATAGATAGATAGATAGATAAATAGATAGATAGATAGATAGATAGATAGATAGATAGATAGATAGATAGATAGATAGATAGATAGATAGATAGATAGATAGATAGATAGTCCAAATTAAGCAGGTCAGAGATCAAGGTCAGAGATAAGGTCAAGATAATTTTTGGTCACAGTAAACACTCTCGTCCAACAGACTCTGACATGGCTTTACACATCACCAGATGGACAATACAAAATCAGACTGACTATATACTTTGTAGCAAAGATGGAGGAGTTCTATACAGGCAGCAAAAACAAGACATAGAACTGACTGTGGCTCAGATCATGCGCTTCTTGTTGCAAAGTTTAGAATTAAACTGAGGACCAAGCAGATACAAAAAAAATAATATTCCCTGTGAATAAGCAGTGGAGTTAAAGATTGGATTTATTATTACTTCCTTTATTTGTGATGCGCCAACATATTCCACAGCGCTGTACAGGGGTGAAACACAAGGCAAAAGCAATATTAACATATTGCACACAATTGGGAAAAGTTTCCCTCTTTTTAACTTTATCTAATCTAACAGATGCTGGTCATATCAGAAATGCATGTTACATTGATTCTATAGACATACAGATTTATTTTATTTAAAACAAATGATTTTCCTGGACTTTGAGATCTCTTCAGATGTGACTGTAGCCATGAAATTAAAAAGATGTTTGCTTCCCTTTTTGGAGGAAAGCTATGGCAAGTCTGGGCAAGGTAATTAATAGTAAAGCTATTACACTATCAGCACAGGTCTGCATAGTTAGAACTATGGTATTACCAGAAACATATGGATGTCAGAGCAGGACCATAAAGTAGGCTAAGATACATAGGCCCTCGTTCAATTGCCATGTGGCCAATTGAATAGGGGTCTAAATAAGCACATAACATATTTTTTTAAAGAAGTTTTTACTTAGTAAACATCTATCCAATAGCAAGGTTTTTGCTAACTAAAAACTTCCTTAAAAAAATATGCTATGTGCTTATTTAGAGCCCTATTCAATTGGCCAAATTACAATTGAATGAGGCCCATAGTATTGATGCCTTTGAATTATGGTGCTGGAGAAAACTGCTTAGAGTCCCTTGGACTGCAAGAAAATCCAATACTACAGGAAATCAAACCAAACTGGTAACAGGAATATTTGATCATAAGGCTAAAGCTCAACTATTTTGTCCATATCATGAGAAGACAGGATTCCCATGAGAAGATTCTGATGCTGGGAAAGATTGAAGTCACTTGAGGAAGGGACAGCAGAAGTGTATATGGATAGATTAGGTTATTGAAGATGAACATGAGCTGGATGGAGCTCAGAATGGCAGTGTCAGACAGATGTGCTGCAGTCAAATGGGTCACAGTGTGTCAGATATGACTGAATGACTAAACAATAAGAACAAATGCGTGGTACAGCGCAATGTAGCATTATGTAGCCACACTATAACCACCCCTTTTCACATCACAAAGTACCTCATGCTTGTTTTAGGAGTCATGCATGTGCAATTTAGGAGCTATTACCATCAGCACATGTGCAGTTGTATATAAAAATCGCAAAGCTATATGTACTTGGGTTTAGCTTCCGCACATGAACCATGAAAGGCCCCATATTGGTTGATGCTAAGCTGCATTATGACCTTTTTACAGTGAAGGAAGCTATCTGGTGAAAAACAATTTACTTCTCCTACTTCTCTGTTCTTTTTTCTCCTCTACTCCATTTCTCTGCCACCTCTTCAGAAATAGGTTTAGTGTTTATGGTATCCATGGTTAACCGATTACATACATATTCACCTACGTGTATGCCCCTACCACTCAAATTACTCATCCTCCTTTATCAATGAGATATCCTATATAATATGGTGTATTTTTATGAATGCAAATTTAGTCAACAAGCTACCTGCGTGAAAATGCTGTCTGTGCCCTTGCTGGTCTAGGCAGAAATATATCACTACCTCTCTTGTTCAGTTTCTGTTCCTTTTGCCATTTTGTCTTTCTGCTTCATTAATTCTGATATGGAGACAGCTAACTAAACCACTGTGGCTGTTGGCTTACAATGTAGGTGTTGGGTCCCTTGTGCATCCTATGGGATGTGAGTGGTAGTAGGCCCAGAAGCCACTGCTCCAAACTATCAAATCTGCTTACTATGGACAAAAGAGTATTATTCTGTATTATATGTTATACAGACAGCTTATATTAGATGTATACATATCTACACCATAGTTTGTTCCAGCAAATCTTTTTGAACCACGTACCTATTTGAGCTTAATGAAAGGTTGAGGATATGCAACACTCTTTGTGCCAAAACCATGAATAGCAATGCCATTAGTGGGCATTAGTTCAACAAAAAAAGTTCATTCAAACTACTATTTATTATGATTGTGTATTTTATTTTATGTGGTATATGTCATATGATCAAAGATACTATATAGATCCTATGTTTTATGTAGTATATGTCATATGCTCATAAATACTATATAGATCCCATACAACCAGTGCACTTTTTTTCTCATTTGGTATGTGTTTATACACAGATATCAAACTGTGAGGCTCTTTATGAAAAAAAATTCAGTCTTAACTCCTGTTACGTTTGTTGTACCAAGCGCTGCTCATTATACATTTTCAACACTAATGAGATGTTACCCTGCTGATTGGTCCCAAAAAAGACAATAAAGATCAAAAATAAATGCCATATGGTGTATGTGATGTACACAAGGGAAAGAGATCCCTTAACATAATCTGTCATATATATATATGTTATTTTTTTTAAAAAACATTCGCAAAAACCTATGCAAAACAAATTCCATCTGGTGCACAGCGGAAACCAGAATTCAGGGGACATAGGTTTGTCTATTTTATCTTGCAAATGCTCCATTTTTATGAATCTGTTTATTTCAAGTAAATCTATGACAACATCACAAGTAACTAAATCCACCTTTGCAGAAACCAATAACTTTCATCATTTTAGCTTTTATCCCATTTCCTTAGCAGTTTCGTAAATTTATATTATGAAGAGAAAAATTAACAGAAAAAAATAAAACTCGCTATCTATTAATTAATGTTTGCTCCAACCATATTGTGATAAATTTCCCTTAATTTGTAGTTTGAAAGTGAACACCAACCACGGTTATGATGCATGCAATATAAACTAAGTACTACTGAGAGCTTCTATTGTCACAACTGCATTATAGACTCACCCATCTCTCTGCCTGGGTGATTAGTTAACTGACGCACTAAGCCAAAGTCTCATTTTAGCACAGCTCAAGAAGACACAGACTCTATAATACTGTCTGTGTAGTGTCTCATACTAGCCAATCAGTGACCATCTCTCAGCAACATGTTCCAACATGCTGTGAGACTTTGCAACATCAGCCATTATATGCATTCTGAATATGGTACTTAAAAGTAGGGCTGTCATCGGAAATCAGGGGGCTCAGTACAAATGTAATAGCCAAGGCACCCCCAACTTTATGCACACCCATTTTCTCCATTTCCTAAAGCAAGCTTTTACATTACAGTAGTGAAATATTACATTAAACATTGCAAGTGAACATTAAAGTTCTGTGAGAGACTTAGCAGATTGCCTAATTTAAAACACCTCAGAATCTGTATTTTCATGAGCTGCAGAGGGCTGACCCAAGCAGGTACAACTGGTATGTTTTAGGCAGAAAAAAACAGGGCTTTTAATGACTTCTTAAAATAATGTACATAAGTAAATAGACACATATATTATATTTCTAGTGAAATCAAGAAGCCTTCAATATACCTTTTAAACTCATTCTGAGAATTCATACATTATGATATTCCAGTGTGATATGCAGTTCCGTTATCTTGAAATACAAAAAGTTTAATTTAATCCAGTATATAATTAGAAAAATAGATTTTGAATTAAAAATTGCTTCCACACAAATTACCATCTCCACAAGGAGAGCAATTCCTGAGAAATGGAACAAATGTGAAGCCTTCTCATGTCAAAAGACCACCTCAAATTCTTTATTCTGTAGGGAGATGGACTTTCTCACTTCTACAATCAGAAACAAGTAATGTCATAGGACAAGGGACCTCTGTCCTATATTTCACCACAAAGGCAACTGCAGACCACAAATATTCCCACGTTGCATACAAATTTGACCTCCCCTCTCCCTAGATGGACTTACCTAACATTCCCTATATACTTCTTGACTTCACATCACAAATCCCCCTACTATTCACCAATTTTGGTACTGTTTTTAACTAAAATGTTAATTACTGTTCTTATTTTGATATTCTCTGGGCTGCCATCGAGATTTCCCTTTCCCCTCCCTTCCTTTCCCCTTCTATTTTAAAATGGCAAATATTCAATAAACAGGTTGAAAAAATGGCTTACGAAAGTAAAAGTATTCGATCCTCTGCTGATTTTGAACACTTGTCCACTGATAAAGAAATGATCAGTCTATAATTTTAATGGTAGGTGTATTTTAACAGTGAGAGACAGAGTAACAAAACAAAAAAAAACAAGAAAAAATGCATGTCAAAAAAGTTATAAATTGAATTGCAGGTCAGTGAGAGAAATAATTATTTGATTCCCTATCAATCAGCAAGATGTCTGGCTCCCAGGTGTCTTTTATACAGGTAACAAGCTGAGCTTAGGAGCACTCTCTTAAAGCGAGGGCTCCTAATCTAATCTCTTTTATACAGGTAGTGAGCTGAGATTAGGAGCACTCTCTTAAAGGGAGTGTTCCTAATCTCAGTTTGTTACCTGTATAAAAGACACCTGTCCATAGAAGCATTCAATCAATCAGATTCCAAACTCTCCACCATGGCCAAGACCAAAGAGCTGTCCAAGGATGTCAGGGACAAGATTGTAGACCTACACAAGGCTGGAATGGACTACAAGACCATCGCCAAGCAGCTTGGTGAGAAGGTGACAGCAGTCGGTGTGATTATTTGCAAATAAGAAGAAACACAAAATAACTGCCAGTCTCCCTTGGTCTGATGCTCCATCCAAGATCTCTCTTCGTGAACTTTAATTTCTATTAAATATACTCATTTAATAAATCAAATAAGTTAAGACATTTCATTACTATAATGTAAAGACTGGCTATGGAAGAGGATAAAATGGATATGTATCAATTTGGGGGAGTCTTGGGTATTACATTTGTACTGAGCCCCAAGATTTCTGATGACAGCCCTGCTTTTAAGTACCATATTCAGAACACTTATTATGGCTGACCTTGCCAAGTTATTAGCAATCCACAAAGACTCTTTTATTGGTACTTAAGATCACCATTCAGCTATTGGTACCAACTATCCAGCTGGCTTTGGGGATATTTACAGTCCCAGCTCATTTACAAACATATCCCTTAGTCTTGAAAATCTAATTAAATAACTGGAGCCCCATGTTGATCTTGCTAGTAGAAATCAATCACTGAAGAAAGGTTGTTGTCTGCACTCTGTTCTAAAATATATGTAAGAAATGTTAAAATCTAAATGATACTACATGAAAAAAGCAAAAAAACAGGTTTATGTGCCTTATCGCTTATAATAAAGATATACATGAAAGTCCATTGCAATTGTAAATATTGTCTGTTAGTAAAATTCGACTTTATTGTGTATTTGGTTGGTGTGATTAGCAAACAATTCATGTTTGTGAGTTATGTACCAAACAAACTACATTATCAGCTATGTAAGTCATGGGCAAAAAATATGTTTTTCAAGAAAAATATTCTTTGTAGCAGACTCTGCACAGAAGCTGCTAGGATAGTCATGCATCCCTTTCAAGGCACAAGAGAGCAGTTATAGAGCAGGGCAACCAAGGCTTGAAAGTATATGTGCAGGCTGTTTCTATTGAACCGATAGTTGGGATGGGGAGGTGTCCTGCGATGAAATGATATCTGCATTCACAAAATAATCAACAATTCCTCCTTGCTCCTACTTCCCTACTACTTCCGATCTTGAATAATCATACAAATTAAGAGAACCCTCCAACTCAGTATCCAAGCCAGCAGGAAGTATGGAAGACAGAATTGGCATCCTTCTGGCACAAGGAACATCTAGTAAAATTTAATTTGTGATAATCTGCCTCCACTCATAGCAGTGGCCTACACAGTAGTCACTATTTAGGATTGCCACCCTTTCACTAACTCTCCACCCATTTTCGTAGGTTGTAGCAAGTGTGAAACAGGTTGTAAATGAGCATGCACAGCAATAATACATTTCACTGATAATAGTCTACCTGGATATTTAACTTGGGTTATGCTAGAATAGAAAATAGGCTGCAAGTGCATTTTACATAAAAGTACACTGTAGTTCATTTACAAGTAAAGCAGTATGAAGTTTAAAATAAATAAAAATAAATATGCTTTTCTTTCTTTTGAAGTTGTCAGTTTTTCCTTCAAGCAGAGCTGCTAGCCTCTACCTTCCTGGAATAAAAAGAAAAGTTTGACCTGTTTAGATTCTGGTTCAGGCTAAGCATGCTAAAGGGGTGAGGCCATATTAATGCATGTATTTGCTGGTCCCATCCTGTGATGTCACTGTGTGGGTCCAATGAGGCAGCAGGAGGAATATAGAGCCACAATGTGACATGGTTGGGCCAGTGATCTCTGCTTCCAAGCTCCATGATGTTCTAGCCCCCAAGCAGAGCTGTCACAATCCCTGATAAGAGACAGGAAGGTAGAGAAAATAAGCTCTCTTCCTTTACTTCACTTGTTGCAGTAGATAATCTACAAAATATTCTTATCTCACCTGCTGGTGACATCTGGCCTATCCCTGACACCTGTCATATTGCCTAGCTCACCTGCTCTGGAACTGTTTCACCTGTCGCATGATTGCACTGGTTCCAGTGGACCACTTATACAGTATGCTATAATTATATGATAGGAAGAAAAAATATGAATCGTTTTCAACAAAGATGCTGTATTTATAATGCCACACAAATGGAGAAGAACTGTGAGCCTGATTCAATTCGAAGCCCGCATCTCCCGGTATACAGGCTGTATGTCTGCGGGCTTGCACTCTGCTACAATTCCGGTGCTATTCAATTGAACAAGCCCACAAGTTACAGGCTGAGAACATGATCAATTAAGCAAGGCCGTAACTATCCATTTAGAAACAGCCAATAGAAAATGAGACCGTCATGATTAGGTCAAGAAAACATGGAGGTTACATGTCAATCAGTTAGTGTTTGGGGGTCCGATATGCGATCGGACTTGCAAAGCCGCAAAACACAAAATAATAAAAATGAATGCTGATACTTTTCTAGATCATGTGGGTGGCCTGATATGTATTAACTCGTTGATTCCCGAGATCGATATAACCCCCGAAATGAAAAATAAAAATAAAATAAAAAATGTACTGCCGATTTGCGAGCTTGAGACTGTTGTGCAATTAATTCTAATTCTGTCTTTCATCGCTTTCCCCGCCATTTACAGTATTGATTTTTTATTTCAATTTACAGTGCTACGGACAGGGGTTAAACCCCTTGCAAGTCCGATCTGGTACTCGTAGGATTTTCTCCTACATTTGCCATTTAGGGGTTTGTGAAAACATTTGCGGGCTTGGGGAATTGTAGCAATTAAATAGCGAACTCTTGCGGACGCGAAAGATCAAAGGCATCAATGGGCTGTAAGTTCCGGTTGTAGCCAACCATTAGACGCCAATTGAATAGCAAAATAACTTAACAGCCTTCATTAGGGGCTACTGTAAGTTACAATTGCTCAGTTGAATCGGGCTCTGTGTTGCCATGATTACTTATTAGAGATATGTTTCTGTAACACACATGTGACTGAGTTATCCCAACCTTGAAAGCGACACAGGGATAGGGTTCTAGCCAATAGTTTTTCAGGTGTTTACCTTGAAGATTTGCAGGAGGTGGGAAAATAAGATAAAAAAAATCACATATAATAGTTGTCAAACTACGAATCATGGTCACGTTTGTGAGCCTTGCATAGCGAGGCAAGCCGTTGAAGCACAGAAGTTTTCCGGGCCCAGAGTACTTAGCTGATGAGCACCAAAGCGAGGAGAACAGTTGAGGCATTGAAACACGCGGCACAAATTTGCCTCAAAGCTGCTTCTGCAAGCCTTGCGAAGCGAGCCATTGAGGCATTGAAAAACGCGGGACTTAGCCTCCAAGCATTTACGAAATGCCTTAGGCTGCAAGCAGTTGAGGAACGCAGGACTATGATACGAGGTTGAAAAAATACGAAGTTAACCCGCCCAAAAGAAAAATACAAAAAATAAATAAACCTCACACACAGCACGGGGGGACAGCCAGGTCGTCTTACAGTGAGGTTCTACGCGAATTTAAGACGAATTTGACGAGCTTCGGCACTCGAAAATCGACTAAGCGAGAAAAAAATGTCGGCCAAAAAATGAAAACTAGGCTACACGACCCGTACCGCGCAAAACACCGCCAAACGCTTACCATTTTTACCCAGGAACGTACAAGGTACAAAATACAATATTACAAAGGGCGAAAAATGCTCGCGAGCCTCGTAACACATAGACAATCTCCGCCATTTTACAACACTAACTTGCAACTAATAACATTACGAATCTAAAATGGCGCTTTACACAACTAAACCAAAGGTTTGGCCTCGCGCATGCCGCCTATTTATACTGAACACTTGGCACATTGCTGATACTTTCCCATCAGGGCAGCAACAGTCCAACTGTACATTGTTAGCTCTTCAGGATATTGATTGCTGGATAATTAATTAATTACAAATAGGTAAAGTATATTAATTTATTAAGTAATTAATTAATGAATTATTAATAAAAATATATATATATATAAAAAAAAAACGCTAAATAGCATATTTTACACTGCTGTCACTTTATGAATACATTAATGCTTTGCACTTCTTAATACATTTGTATATTCAGAATTAATTACTAACGTTCATTCATTTGATAAGTATTAATTCGTAATGCATAATAAAAATGTATACTTTCCACTGCACTAAAAAAAATTGAATTTTTACACTGCAGTTATATATATTGCGCAGGTGCTCAGAGGAGCAGATGTACACAAGGAGAGACGCTCGCAATGAGCGCCGAAGGTGCTCAGAGGAGCAAAAGTACACGAGAGGAGAGGCTCGCAATGAGCACCGAAGGTCCTCAGAGTAGCAAAAACTTTACATTGTATGGCAAACAGCATTGCCATGGCTTCAAATTTTATTGTCCCATCATTTTAGATTGGCAAGTCGCTAGTATAGTTATATTGCTGTTTGCCACACAATGTAAGGCTTTTGCTCCTCTGTGGACCTTCAGTGCTCATTGCGAGCCTCTCCTCTCGTGACTTTTGCTCCTCTGAGCACCTTCGGTGCTCATTGCGATTGTCTCTCCTTGTGTACATACACCAGACTAATCTACTCTAACACATCAGGAGGGGCCGCAAAAATACATCAAGGCTGTGCAGAGGCAGGTAGAGCAATCTTCGTTATACCCATCCTGGAAAGTCCCACGCAATTGCTGGGGGTCATGTGCTAAAATGTATACCCATTCCCATTTAGTGACCTCCCACTATGTTTTGCTATCCATCAATTTACATGAGTGTGGTGTATGTTCCCCTGGTCCCCTTCTGGATTGCTAAGTGGTGGTGGTCAAAGGGATTGTGTACCCGAATGAAGCTGTGAGGTATACCATGTAGGACCACTGTAGGTGGGCAGGTCATAGCAGAGAGGTTAGACAAATCACAGTCCACTAGAGAAGGAACTGACAACCCACTCAAGTATCACCTGTCATATTCCTAACAGGCCCTCAGGGGAATGTTGATACTCCACAATATCACTAATTGGACATTTACATGTGTATTAACCCTTTATGTAGATTATGTATGATATTATTATATGATATCTAATGCTATTATGACTATTATTATTGTTATATGTATTGATCTATTGCATAGTAACTAGGGCTCATCTGTTTACATATATAGGAATGTGACACATATGTGATGTATGTGGATGTCCCGTAACCCCAACAACTGAAAACACACCGACACGGTTATAACACGATATAAGCTTTATTTAATACACAGAGCATAATCAGAAATGGTCACGACTGTGCATTAATATCATGGGTGTGGTGTGGGCGGATCCCAGGAGAGCAAGTGGCTTGTCGAAAAAGGGGATACATTCAGGGGGTAATGTCATAGTCTAGAATAAGCATGATGAATAGCACCTACCAGGGTCACATGTGGTCACTACACCACTGCAACCGGAATCTGATGAAAAAAAAGATCATCACTAATCACTCCATTGAATTGAAGAAACCATTAATGTGCATAGCGCTTACAACTTGTCTTGATCTGCTCAATGAAACAGACGATTCAACCTCTGGAATGTGTAATACAATCCAGTTTCACACATACAATGTGGTGACAAAAACAAAAATATGAAAAAAATACTCAACTAAAAAAAGGCGAGGATAAAAAAAAATAAAAAATCATCTCTGCCTGTACAGTACAGTGCTAAATACTGTAACTGTAACAATATACCAACTCACCTGATTCCCATCTGCAAGCATTACTATATATTAGCTAGGTCTATGGATAATCAGCAATATGGGAAAATACCCATTAATACGGAGAGGACACAAAGGTCAGCAGCCAGATTCACTGTTACTTACATCAAACCCAAGGATCTGTTCTCAGACTGCTATTGAGGTCAGGATCACAAGCTTCACTAATGCACATATCAATGCTGGCTGTCATTAACATGCCATTGTGAGACTTTGCAAGTCCACTGCCATAGCGGTATTAGTCTACATTTCAGCTAACATGATTAATAACATGTCTTAGATGTCTGGCTATATGATAGCTTTAAGATTATGGGAGCTACAAGGGTGGCTGTCAAGGGTGGCTGTCACTGAGAGGCACTAGGAAAACCTTACAACTCATTAATTTCCTTCACAATGCTTGCAGATGCAGGAGATGCCTTCAAGAACCTGAATTGTACCTAAAGCAAAAAAAAAAAGGAAAAATAGACAGCATCTCTTCTCAACAGCATTCCTCAGTGACCATCAATTGGTGACATGTTCAACAGAACCCTACGTGTCCACAGAGAAGAAGATCATGGACCATGTGATGAGAGGTAGCCATCTGCATACAAAATATCACATAAGCCAAGATCCAAGACTCGGTAGCCAGTCTAGATTAGGGTATCATTGTGACCAATAGATTGTCACTGAGGAGTGCTGTTGAGAAGGCACAAACATATACGCAGCGCCTATGTCCTCCTCTGCATAGGCACATGACCCCAATCCTCCATGGCCGGCCGCCGTCTCCCTGCTGGTGGTGGTGGAGGGGGGAGGGAGGACTAGGGGGGAGGCAACCCCCTGGGAGGCACAGGCACCTGCAGTGGTGGAGGCATGGTGTAAGGCGAGAAGGGGACGGGCTGTGGGAGGCCGGGGAGGCCTCCAGGGTGGAGGAGGCTGGGGACCATGGCCTCCATGGTCACTCCCTGGAAGGTGCTCTGGTCCTCCCCAATCCTGAACAACATGGCCAGGTAGGACTCATTAGATGATGCCTCCTCTCCTCCCTATTGCGCCTTGCCAAGCTGCACTTTACCTCTGCATGATTGCCGGATATGGTGGCCTGGATCCCCGAAGACAGTCCAGCTGCTGATGCATGATGGGCCAGCATCTCCACCTGTGCAGCCTGACCTGATGTTGGGGATGGAGGTCCAAGTGGTGTGACACGGTGAGAGAGTGTCGGTGAGGGGTGGGGAGGGTCTGGGGCAGTGTCGACGGTGGTGAGGTTGGGCCAGTGGTGGTGGTGGTAGCCAGTCCAGCCCACTGCTGTGGGGGAGAGGAAGTGATGGCTGGCATCATTGCTCTAGTTGGAGGGCCCTGCGAGATACTCAGTCTTTGGAGGAGGAGTATAGTGGGGTTGAATCCCGGTGGTGTTGCCTGTGGTCCTGATGGTGATCCCACTAGCCATATGACATCCTCCTCCTCCGAGCCAGGGCCTTTGGGTCCTCTTTTTTTCTCCTCCCCCTGCATCGGTTCATGCTGGGCGGGGGCTTGCTCCTCCACTTCCTGCTCCGATGGAGCCGAAGTCCCCGCCTCTGGCTCGCCACTGGACCCAGACCTCCTTGATGCTGAAAGAGAGAAAAGAGATGTATACGTCATTAGTATGATAAATAATACATTGTTTTGTGTGCATTCCTAACTATCTGACATCTAGGCTTGAACCTGGATGATACTCCTAATTGGAACTCAGATTAGCTATCATTTGCTAGATGTGACCTATTCTTTGGTTCTTGGTCTTGATCGTTCTTGGCTCCTAACGCTATCTTGATTCCAGCTGTGGTCTGTAACTGCAAAGGCTGCAGTGGGCACAACCATACATGGACTCTCTATTGCTTGATTACTGTTGTTGTGCCTAGGAATGAGAGTGATTCATCAGCTTCATGGATTTAATGACGCATCCATCTATCCCTTGTTAATTCCATGGAGCTGACATGTCAGTGTCCTTGTTGGTCATCATGTAAATGTGTAGTGTGTGTGATGTACATGTGGTGGCATGTTGGTGTATGTGATATTCACCTGACATGAAGGCTGGATCCTGCTGGGCCAGCAGGCCTGAAGCTCCAGCGGTGGGCATTTGTCTCAGAAGGTCCCTGGCGACCCTCTATAGCTCACGGTCTGGTCCTTGTCCTCCTTAGCCATCATCCTCCTCACCTTGGCCCTGATGTCATCAAACTGGTGCTTGACAGAACTCACATCCCTTGGCTCTGTGCCTACCTCTGTCACCTCAGCCACTACCTCCTTCCATGCCTGACCTAGCTTCCCTCCCCACTGCAAGAATCAGCCAATGTTAGCACCGGGGAGGACCACATTCTACCGGTGCGTATAATTGTGGGCCCTGTGCTTCCCCTTAGCCTCTTGCCCTCCCGACTGTGGAAGGGGATCCTCTCCTCCCTGACCTGTCCTGAGGCATGTCCCTCCCCCAAACTACCACCCCCTGTGGGGTTAGGCCCTTTCCCCTTTCCTAAGTGTGCCTGCTGCTCGGGCAACCCTGCCACAAAGCACCTCCTCCTCCACACTCCCCTCCTCCTCCTCCGCCTTCTCCTCCTCTCCTCCACCACTCCTCTCCTCCTCCCCACCACTACTGCCCATGACCATCTCTCTCTGCTCCTCGCCTCTCCTCTTCTCCTCCTCCCCACCTCACCACTCCTCTCCCGTCTTCCCTCCATCTCAATCCCAAAAAGAATATAATGATAAATAAAAATAAGTGTAACTGTTAACATATGAAGGGGAAAAAGAATGTGTGTAATTAATACCTATTGGCAGATGCGATGTGATGGGGGTTTGTGTATGGAGTGACTTAGCTCTATATGTCTCTATGTGTGTTATTTAAAGTATGTGTATTGCAAATATGTGTAATCCATAATATGTGTAATCAAGGAGTAAGTGTAAAATATTAAATAGTAGAATATAAAAGAACAAGACTGCAAATTACTGCTCTGAAATAACTCCTGCTCTCTCTCTCTCTCACTCTCCAAAACCACCAACTCCGGGACCTGCGTGCTACTTTGAAAGAAAATACAACATAGTCAAGACATGGGCACGTGGAATGCAAATTTATAATCTCCCTCTGTTAATCATCTTTGGCTAGACTATATTCTATTTGCCGAGAGGCCTGTGTCGCACTATGTTATACCGCAATTGGATAGTGACAGCCGATCACGGCTCGGGCAGCCCCTTTACACCTTGTGTGCGAGAAAAGGGTTTATAGGTTGCGTCTACAGCCCGTAACTAGCAGCATGGTCCAATTTAATAGCTCTGTAACGCAGCCAAATATCAAGCCCGCAGCCTTTGCGGGTGTGCCGTTGCCGCTACAGGCTTCAAATTTAATGTGGCAGCTAGACTGGTAGACTACAAACCATTTTGCCACCATCGTAATACTATATATAGGAGCCAGAAGTAAATCTTTAGTAACCCAGATGACCTGGCATTATTTTTATTAATGTACAAATATAGGTGAGCTCTTCAACTAAACAGAAAATCGAATTTACAGTTAAAAATCCAATACAATTGTATTTCTGTAATTCTGTAGGACTTGGGTTGAAAGTATAAGTACTATCTTCCCAATTTCAGTTTCTGAACATGCAATTTTGTCATAAGTATCGAGATAAATTAGCCAACATTTAGCTAAAGAGAACCAAAGACTAATTATGCTGCCAGTGTTACCCAGGTGTACTTCCTTGGACACCCACATATGTATTGTTTAAGGAACACAATCATATCAGGAACATTTCCATACAAATTAACCTATCTTTCTTGATCCCAGGTAAATAATGACAGTGTGTAAAAAAAATGCTATTTTAATTTAATTAATTTATTTTTTTAGTTGTGTTAAGAATATGTGCTGACAGCTTCAGCACATAAAGCTGATGATGTAATTTAGAGGAGGTTTGCAATGTAGAATGTGCAATATTTAAACTGTTCTTTTTGTTATAGCAACTGTATATCTATTAGTCAGATAAGGGGTAGGTAAAGAGTATGGAGACCTATGAACCACAATAGAGTTCCTCCTGATTGGAAGGCATAACCTGTGTTAAAGCCCCAAAATCTGACTGTGATCCCTATATCAGATAGTGAAAGAGGAAAAATATTGAGGTCAAGAAATTGTTTACTGGTTTTTATACTGTGGAGCAGTCTAGCATATGCTTACATTGGATGGTTGGGTAAATGGTTATTACATTGTGGCTGGTCAGTTTTTAATTTTAAATTTTTAAGTGTGGAGTAAAAAATCAAATCAAAATAAAATATAATTTCGTTATTTTTGTTCAATAGCATGTTTTTCACTTGGTCTGTTTGCTTGCAAGTAGGTGTTAAGCACCGAAAAACGAATACTTGGAATTAGTTCTAAAAATAAATAGACATACCTCCACCAGTTTACACTTCATAGCAGCAGTTTGTTTAGGGCATGCAAACTATGCTAATCATGCAAACAACTGGTGAATCTGGGCCCATGACCAAAACATCTAACCCAAAATAGAATATTCTCATACAGCAGGGTGACCATGGCTCTGATGATATCATGCTTTTTGTCTACATAAATATTAACATATCATGTAGCCATCAAAAGAGTAGTAGAATGTAGGTCAGTGGTAGGTGATCTGGGGCCTTATGCTGCCCTCAGGTTCTTCTTTTGCAACCCCCAGTCTTTTGTCTGGAGTGGGAGAGCATGCACCTCTTCAATGCACATTTTTGTATATGTATCTGAACTAGCAAGCAGAACCCAAAAGTAATACTAAATACATCTCTGTGTTATCTATATCCCTATCACAAATTAATTCCTTCCTAAAGTGATTTTACTGTTTTGATTTTGGTAAAATAAAAAGGTTGAAAAGGGGGCACCCATGAGTCCCTTCAATTGAAATAGGCTTTCCCATTACTGCTGTAAATGGTCTGCTGGTAGAATAAGCATGTATCTAGGATAGAAGATAAAATACTTGAAGCTTGCTTAAAGCAGATAAAATCCATATCGGCTAAGCACCATAAAATATATCAGCAGCAGACTATCTATACATTACTATATATATATACACACACACACACACATAACTTCATACATCATGGTGAGAGTGTCTCAAGAAAGGGGATTTTTTTGCAAAACACCCCAGCATTGAACAATATATGGAGATAGCTAATTAAATGTATACATTTTATTCCAGTATATATTTTAACTTGAGATCAATCCTTGTGCCTTAAAGAGGGATTGTGATAACCTGTATGTTGAATGGGGTATGATAAGAGCCTATTGCCCAAACCTCTCCACACAGGTGTGACCGGTTCGTTTTACCTCTGTACAGCAGGAAGAACTTTCAGCCCTTAGGTTAGACTGAGAGATGTATGTGGTCTTGTATAGCATAAGGATCTTTCTCAGTTCTGAAAATAACTTACTCCATCGAGCAGAATTCCCAGCATCAATAACGAAATTCACACTTTCATTATGTGAACCAGTATAAATCACTTTATTACTGAAACCATCAGACATATTTATACCACATTCTAGCAACAACAGACCAATCAATTCAAATGTGCATCCATGGTTACACCCAATCCTTCTAGCTCATGTTATCACCCTGCCTGCCCGTCTAAGACAATCACCCATTGTTTTCCCTTTCCACTGCTGTATTCTTGGTAGGGGGCAATTACATACAATAGGCATGGAGACACCAGTCTGAGGCTTGTGATACATAGAGAGAGATACTGGTGTCATGTGACTCCTAGGGGTCAATTTTCTTTCTAATATTGTTAATAAGGGATTATCCATTCAATGAAATATTGGGCATATACAATATTTCCCTTGTAAGTACTAGCTCCCAAAGCACAACAAAGACATACACCCCATCACTCCCATCATGTTCATACACACACCCCAACTATAAACATGAGCTCCACAGTATGGGCCCAGTGGCACCCAGGCAACTTTAAACAGGCATAACAAGGAATAACACATAAATCACAACATCCCCAATGTTAACCCATCTCAGTGGGCCCCTTTCCCCTGGCACAATAAGCCTATCTTACAAGGCAGAGGGCACCTGTAAGGTATTGCACAGCTGGTGCCTTGGCATGCTTCAGCCACGATAGGGATGTTCTAGACTTGAACATAATTTAAAACAGATGAGCAATGGGACTTATTTGTTTCTAAGAGAGCAAAATAGGACAGATGCTTGTGAATATCCAGGCTTGTAGGAAATCCTATTGTGGCTGAGCTTAGAGATATCTATTATGTATTTAACAGAATGTGCTTCAGAATGTAGAGACTGTCTACTGTGTATTTAACAGATTGTACTTCAGTATGTAGAGATTGCCAATTACGTATTTAACAGGGAGCTTCAGCAGGGTATTAAAGTGGGTTTAATGGATATGGGGTTAATAGGTTTTATAACTCTCTCCACAGACACAAGCATATCATGTGATAGAGGTTTCAGTGATACCTTTGAAATGAAGAGAATTTCTCTTCACAAATAATTTTATGCATCTGTTGTGTAATATGCCATAAAATAATCACATGTGCGAATATTTTTTGCAGTTCAATGATTTTTAAAAACGCAATATAAACAACATAGATGGTGGGCAAGATTCACAAACAATCTTTCTAACACTTAACCTACTTTCTTGTTTCAAATGCCAATGCACAACTGCAATATATTTAATAAAGAATTGTATATTGACTGCAATAGCTTAGATTATATCCACAGGTCCTGAAAGAGCTGTTGCTATGAAGTTGAGACTGGTGGAGGTAACAAGACTCTGTATGTCTTTGGTAATGTATGTATTTATTATTCAAGCCAGTCATTATTATTGTTGCAGTATTTTTTCACACTTAATCACTGTACAGTAATACAGTAATAAAAATGATTACTAATATATGTATTACTGTAATATATTCCCTACATTTGTAACAGTTTTTTTTATGTTAATAGAGCTTCAAATTGAGAAGTAAGATTTTACTCTGTATGATTGTGAACCAATGCACACTTAGAAATTGAAAACAAAACATTGACCAGCCACAAAGTAATAACCATTTACCCAACCATCCAATGCAATATCTCTATATATCAACTGTGGATCTATTAGTCAGATAAGATAAGGGGTAGGTAAAGAGTATGAAGACCTATAAACCACAATAGAGTTCCTCCTGATTGGAAGGCATAACCTGTGTTAAAGCCACAAAATCTGACTGTGATCCCTATATCAGATAGTGAAAGAGGAAAAATATGTAGGTCAAGAAATTGTTTACTGGTTTTTATAACATGGAGCAGTCTAGCATATACTTACATTGGATGGTTGGGTAAATGGTTATTACATTGTGGCTGGTCATTTTTTTAAAACGCAATATAAACAACATAGATGGTGGGCTAGATTCACAAACAATCTTTCTAACTCTTAACCTACTTTCTTGTTTCAAATGCCAATGCACAACTACAGTACATTTAATAAAGAATTGTATATTGACTGCAATAGCTTAGATTATATCCAAAGGTCCTGAAAGAGCTGTTGCTATGAAGTTGAAACTGGTGGAGGCAACAATACTCTGTATGTCTTTGGTAATGTATGTATTTATTTTTTAAGCCAGTCATTATTATTGTTGTAGTATTTTTTCACACTTAATCAATGTACAGTGATACAGTGATAAAAATGATTACTAATATATGTATTACTGTAATATATTGCCTAAATGTGAAAGTTTTTTTTTTTTATCTTAATAGCGCTTCAAGTTGAGAAGTAAGATTTTAATCTGTATCAACATTGCAATTAGATGGTGGATGGAGAATATACACAAATTAATATATTTACACATAGATATCTATTATTCAAACATACAGTATGCAGTTATAAAATTAACTACAGTCATAGGAATAGACACTGCTTCAATGCACGGTTAGACACAACTAGTATTTAGACACAACACTAAACATGGTCCATGGCGAAGTCGCACAGTGGGATGAAAAGTTACAAGAAAACATTGGGGGATATTCACTAAGTAACTGCATAGCTCCTGATGGGTTGCAATGGGCTGTGATGTATCGTAAACATGCATCAGAGCCCATCTCAGTATTTCCTAAATTATGTTTTATAGCAAGCAGCTATATGCAGCTTATTGCAAAACCTCAAATTTCAATGTGCTAATTAAGGGTGTGCTGCAGGCAAAACACTAGGTATGATCAAAATCAAAAAATTCAATGAAGCATTACCCTGTTATCAGTAATATTAGAGAATACAATGAAGGAGTCTGATGTAAATGATTTATCACATCCATTTTTAGTGAATCTCTCCCATGGCTTAGACAAATACTGTGAAGTATACAACATGCAAAACTCTTCTGATTGTCCTAAAGCAAAGAATATAAAAATTAGATTTTTTAACCTACATTTTGTTTATGTATGTTATGTATGCTAACGACCTTCTTCTTTCCTCCTCTCTCATCACCTCCTCTCACTCCCGTCTTCAGGACTTTTCTCGTGCAGCCCCTACTATCTGGAACTCCTTGCCTCGCTCCATTAGATTAACTTCCTGCCTCAAAACCTTTAATAAAATTACTAAAAACACACCTATTTAAAAAATCATATCACCTTCAGCCTTTATAATTACAACTGCACACTCCACAGCTTAAAAACACTCCCACCCACAATCTACAGTACAGCTCACAGACCCCTCCAATTGATTAAACAAATTGCATTCACGTTGCCATTTTGTATTTGTCACCCTCTTGTATCACACCTAAACCCTTAGATTGTAAGTTTGCGAGTTTTCAATTGTGTGTCCGTTTCTTGGAAACAAGCACTATGTGCATTTGATTATATGCTCAAAAACAGGGCCCTCCATTCTTTAAGGTGTTAAGTTTGTTTTTTGTACTAACCTCCTGTACAGCGCTACGGAATATGTTGGCGCGATATAAATAAAGATAATAATAATATGTATCTATATTTACAAGTGGGATATTCAGGGAGCATCTGCAATAATTAAAATAATGGTCAGTTCTTCCCCCAGCCATGTGCCGTATATTTTTGTTCATACAGGTTGCTACATATTTGTGTTAACATCTCCATATATTAGATGTCAGTGTCAGTTTAATGCTATCCAATAGGGGGGACTCTGCCTTGCATATATATTTTGTTAAGAAATTATCTATTTTAACTACCTGCTGAAATGTTTTTAAACAGTATTTGTAATATTAAAGTTTGTATAATGAGCTAAAGATTTCCTTATCAAGGTTGCAGGATTCAACACAAGGGCAGACGGGTGGCAGTGGAAATAGCCTCTAATTTTTATAATAAAATCAGAATTTCCTTGTGCACATTGTGCTACCTTCTGAGATGGACAAAAATTGTACAGTATCATGGAAACTCACACAGCCAGCACAATAAAGTAAAGGTCTTCTGAATGTGGATACACTGAAATCTTATAAATCAGCGTAAGCAGTAAATCTGGCAAATGCAAATTTAGTGTTTCACAGCTTCAAGCTGCTGAAGCAAATTAAAGATCCTGGGGTGGAGGATTATTTCAGCATACACAGTAAATGGTTAAATAAATATTTTAAATGATGGAATTTAAGACATACTGTACTGTGAAGGTGAAGGGAAATCTATGAGAGCAGTACATACTAAACAATGCAGGCTGGTAACCTTCAAGTATCATCCAAGGTCATACTACAAGGAGGAAAATGAATGGCTGTTGACATGTCTCTAATCCTTCTGCAATAATATGATCAGGTTTCAAACAGATTTTACACCACAATAATATGGAAAAATAAGAAACATTTACTATTGTAAATATTTGACAAATTTAAACTATAATTTCCATGATTTCTTACAATATGTAGTTAATATTTTATTCTGGTCTATTTATTTGGATTAAAAGAAAGTAATTTAATACTTTGACGCTGGTATAAAAACGCAACACCACAATTGTGTGGTTTACACATATGTTACAGTACACTATTTTCTCAAGATGTATGTCAGCTATAAACAAAAAACATGGGTGTGTTTGGGTTTTATGCTGCCCTAGGCCAGTCAGATTTGTACACCCCTATGCCCCACTTGCAGATCCTCCGTTCCCCTTTCTATATCTCAAACATAAATGTATGAATGTTTATGTATATATATATATATATATATATATATATATATATATATATATATATGGCATGTTAAAAGTGTCAAGCACAGAAATGTCACTGCATATAGACATTTCTGTACATATATAACCTTTTTCAATGGTCTACACTGTAAATTCATAGAGTCTGCTACTCCCTAAAAATGTGCTGCCCTAGGCCTAGGTCTCATGAACCTGGGCAGGAGCACACCCGTGAAAAAAACAGTTACCAGATAAAATCAATTGCAAAAACATCACCATAAGGTACTTCCGGACATCATGTTTTGAACATTATAAATAATTTAGCATGGTGTTAAGCCAATAAAATATATATTTTTTGATGCAATGGGATCTTTTGATTAACTAAACTTGAAAATGAGACTTTTTCATTTTATATTCTTATAATTATTCTTTACTGCAGTATGCCCTTTTTTTACTAGGCTGATTCTTGCAGCTTCTCGCTCGGTATGGTGTGTCCTTGTAAAATAATGAGCTTTGCATTAGTCTTAATGAGATCTCTGGCAGTTGTCACAGACATGTTTCCTTGTAAAGTTCCTCTCTGTATTTGAAGACGCCTCTCATTGTGGAAGGAGATCACTGGAAACTAAAATGTTTTCCATAGCTGCTAATATGTATAATTGCATATAAAAGTAAAAAAAATGTGAATGTAGGTGATAGAAACTAGAAACTAGAGATTAGATTTAATCTGCCCATTATATCTGATAAAAAGCTTTGTCTTATTTAATTCCCAAGCCAGCTTTATGCATATCTCAAACATTACTGAATTCCTTTACTCTCTTTTCCCTACCACTTCCACTAGTAGCAGTACATGCACATTTACTAAATTAACTTCAGGTTGCTTATTTTTGCTTGAAAGACTCAGTTAAGGAACTCAAGCATGTGTGAGATAAGTATATGGCCATCCTGAGGATTCATTATTCTAAATGACTCTAAACTTTAATGCAGATAGAATGGGCAGAGCATCTTGGTTTTTATCAAATCTATGGGCCTCATTCAATTGCGATTTGACCATTTGAATAGGGCTCTATATAAGCACATAGCATATTTTTTACAAAAGTTTTTAGTTAGTTAACTTCTATCCAAAAGCAAGGTCTTCACTAAATAAACATTTCTGTAAAAAAAATAAGCTCTGTGCTTATATAGAGCTCTATTGAATTGGCCAAATTGCAATTTAATAAGGCTGTTAATATGGAGTCACTCTAAGATTTTTCTGTCACCACAAGGAGAAATACATTTCCCTTTTGAGCACATTGTAGACCAGAGTTTGACATATTGAACTGTGGTCCACGAAGCACCACTGGTACCTAAGATCCATTTAGCTGATCCAACTGAGATTTCAAAACCATTATGAAAAAGTTACAAAAAATGAATGAAAATGCATTAAATCTTTACTGATGAGCCAAGTTTCTAGACTTTAATGTTTAGAAGGACACACACTGCATTCTGGTATATCATACAACACATTATCATTGCTAAGAAGCAGACAGACACTGTAGAGTATACAATTTTGCAAGACATTTGCTTCCAAGTATAGTATACTTAGCCTCTTTACATGCTGAATTTACTAAAATGTGAAAAAGTAGTGATAGTTAATATTTTTAGTGGACCTTTAGATTAACGAGCCTCTCTTTAATCACTAATCTATGTTCTCAGTTGCCTTGACACTCGATCACTAGCTGCTCCCCTCATATCTAGATACATATTACTTATGGATCGCTTGCATATTGAACAGTACAATCAGTCATGTGACAGTGAATGTCACCATTCAGTCTTACAAAGGTACTTGTAAGGTGTCCTGTTCACATAAAGACAACTAACAGCATAGCATAAATGCATTACAATACAAATCACAAGTCTATGTAAATTTATATATGATTAGATCCATGGTTGTATTATAATAGAAGCTGCATGAATATATATATTCAAACAAAAACAATAATAAAGTTACCACACATCCTCTCTTACATTACAAATTATTAATCTGCATTAACCTTTATTTTTTACTAGGTTTCAATAATACACTTCAACAAATAGATAATAATTAAATAAGATGTGATAACTATACAGCAATAAATAAAGTTTTACAAAATATATTTCACAATTAAGTTAAGTGTAATTAAGCCTAAAAATATATATATATAATAATGAAACAATTTTTTTAAGAAGAAAATCATTTTTTTAATTAATTTAAATCTACTCCATGTGATTTGGAGATGATTTGAGCTCAGTTTGCAGTTAGGATTCATCAATGTACCCATTCACATTATTTTTTGGAAGAATATTAATAGTATAACAAAATCTTTCATTCATTCTTAATTGTTTTTGTTGGAAGACTAAGGATAAAAGATTGGATTTCTGAAAAAATTGTAAACCCTGATGAAATTATGAAATGGGCATTAGGTGTGTGACTGCGAACCTCCCTGTCCCATTTTGGACAATATTATAATAAGATATTTAGTGAGTTTTTTACTGCAACCTGTGACAAGCCACATATTTCTAGCACATAATTTATTAGTGGTAATATAAAAAAATGCAAGTGTTATCTGAAAATAATAATGATGCTCATGTATTGCATTTAAAACACCATTATTGTCAGTTATTAAAAAAATTACGTGTACAAGTGTTTTGTTTCCAAAACTGGCAGCAGGAAAGCAGTTGATTAATAGGTTATGATGTTTCTTATTTCCACGGCAAAAACTATTGTTGATAATGAAATATGTGAACACAATATTGACTTGAATTCTGCACCTGTACATTTAAATAATTTTTTTTTTAATAATAAGTAGTCACTTGATTTGAGGTTACAAAATATATTTTGGTAATTAGCATTGCAGTAGGGTTATTTTGGAAGGGCAATGGTGCCTCAAAATCAGTGAGCTGCTATTTTTTACATTTTAGAGGCCATGTTATGGTTCAGTTATCATTAACTTTTAAGTAAAACAAAGCCTCTATTCAACTGAGCAATAGTTGTTTACTGGGGCCTGTAATGTAGCCCGTAAACTAATTTGCTATTCAATTGGCGTATTTTAGTGAGCTGCAAACGATCCACGGGTTACTGGTTGAAAATACCTTTGGTTGTCAAAATCGTAACTTACACCCCATCTAAGCCTCTTTGATATTTCAAGCCTGCAAAAGTTACAATCGCTAAAATCGCAAATCGCTATTCAATTGCTACAATTCCCAAGGCCAGCAATTGTTTTCACACCTGTGAATGGCAAATGTAGAAGAAAATCCTACGAGTACCAGATAGGACTCGCAAGTGGCACCTGATCGTAGCACTGTAAATGCAAAGAAATAATGAAAATTGTACTTTAAAAAAGGGGGAAAGCGATGAAAGGCATTAGAATTAATAGCACAACAGTCTCGAGCTGCTCAAATCTGCAATCAAAAAATATTGTGTTATATCAATCTCGGTAATCAATGAGTTAATACATATCAGGCCAACCACATGGGCTAAAACAGTATCACCATTCATTTTTATTATTTTGTACATTGCCAGATTGCGAGTCTGATCGCATTTCGGACCTCTAAACGCTAAATGATTGACATGTAACCTCATGTTTTACTGACGTAATGATGACGGCCTCATTTACTATTGGCTGTTTCTAGGGGCCTCATTCAATTGCGATTTGTCCAATTGAATAGGGCTCTATATAAGCACAGAGCATATTTTTTTACAGAAGTTTTTAGTTAGTGAAGACCTTGCTTTTGGAGAGAAGTCCCCTAACTAAAAAGTTCTGTAAAAAAATATGCTTTGTGCTTATATAGAGTACTATTCAATTGGCCAAATCGCAATTGAATGAGGCCCTAAGTCGGTATTTACGGCCTTGCTTAATTGACCATGATCACGCTCCAAAATGCTACTTATAATTGCTTGGCTTACGGTTTCGGCCCGTAAACTGCAGCCTTGTTCAATTAAATCGTTCTGTAATTGTAGCAATTGAATAAGGCCCCAAGTCAGTATAAACAACTTTTCAATTTAACAGGATTTTAAAAATATTAACCATTTACGAGAACACTGAAAATAGTTTATTTTCCCACCATATTTATTCTGGAGCTTTTCCCATCTTTAGCAAACAGTAGAACTGACTGAAGCCAATTCTGTTTAATACACAACATTACTGGCAGTGCCTGGTGAAATGTACTGCACCCCCTGCTACTATCTGAAAAGATTGGGAGGGAGTTCATCCTAGTTATCAAGGGGAAAATAGCAGTTTTTTCAGCTACATAAGCAAGAGTAAATTGAAAAGATATTTATATTGATCTTTACCACTCAATAGCCATGAAAACTTGACCAGTGCAGCAGACTTTTAAGTGCCATTAACCTAAACCAGGTTGCCTTTGGGCAGATCATTTTCCACCACCTCCACCTAGACACCAAATAGGCTTGGGAGAGAAGCAGATCTGCCAAAGCTGATATACAAAAGTTAAAATGTAAGTTTTCAAATCTACACAGTTTTAATTCTGTAGAAACAGAATTAGTCAAGAAGAAGTAATGTACCAGCCATTTTGGGCACATTAGTATTAACTATCATTTTTAATCCTAAATAGTACCCTCCCATCTAATGTGAACAAGTATTCAATCTGCCTGTAATGTCTTGGAATATCGAAGTAGACTTCTTAATTCATCCAATTTGAATGTAATAACACTAATTTAAATTCTATGATACAGAGAGGAAGTAGCTAATTTTAGATCCTCTTTCCTACTCATACTCTTTGCTCTGATAATCGTTGTACTATTAATTAATTAATTTAAAGTTATATAGGGCCAAAGTGCTTTCTAAAACTGCAAAAACAGTACAAATTTCAGCCATAGATCAAAATTACAAAAGCAGTACAAAATTCCAATTAGGTGATTATATTGCAGTAGTTAGCAACTTGGTCCTACAAGGGGAGCTAACAGTCCAAGATTTCAATCTCTCTCTGAGCCAAGATGGATCAATCAGACTGAAACTATGTGGCTCAGGTGTGCTAAGGCAGAGAAAACCTAAATACAGAGAGAGATTGTTATCCTGGACTATTAGCGACCATTATAGGACTGAGTTGTCCACCACTGTTGTAGATATAATACCTAACACAAGGTATGTGATAGTTTTCATGTTTTAGGTATATTATCTGTTCCTGCTAAAATAGGAACGTTGGCAGTTCTACTTATGTGATTATGTCTGCATTTGCTGATCAACACCAATGTACAAGCTTAAGAAACTGTGAATTTGTCTAAAAAAAGGAACAATAAAAAACCACATTGGGTTAAACTGCAAGAATATATATAAATCTAAAATATATCAACTCTATATTCAATAATTCAGAAAACATCAATATAAATACATGTTTACATTTGTTTTAAAGCAGATAAGTCTAAGCCATACTATATAATAGAATATTGTTATGCATTTTTTTTAAATATTCAACAAATATAGTAATATAAGAATGCCAAAGAATACAACAATTAGTTTAAAAAAATAATCAAAAAGAAAAAGCCCATATTAAAAGCAGATTGCTATAAAGCCATAGAATTTCAGTTATTGAATTACTCAAGCTCTTAAACTGCTCGAAGGGGCACATTTATTTTATCCTGAGTGTTTTTCCTTTCTTTTGTGGCAGTGAAAGCAGAATAGGATAAAGGTAGTGAGAGATGCCTTGAATAAGACTGTGGGGGACACTTTGATGGTCTAGAAAGCCTGTGCATTTACTACATGCCGATGCACAATAGAAAGGCCATCTTTTTTTTTGCAATATCATAGACACACAATTGGGTCAGAACTGTTGAATAACAGTAGTGGATGACAAAAAAACCCATAAATGGATTTCTCAAATATGAATTTGATGAAAGTTATTTGGCATATTTTTGCAACAGGGAACTTAAATGATGGCAAAAATTAAAAGAACATTGTAATGCTTCCCTGGTACCGCGTGAAATTAGCAAAAATATTTTTAAAGCATTCCAGTACTTTTCTTTTGAAGGACCACATTTATTTCTCCAGATTCACTAATCTCTCTCACTAAGACTTAAAAGACTTCACTGAAGGCTACTGAGTCTAATTTGTATGTGAAAAATAGCATTGCAGCCATTGAAACTTAATTAATCGACACTATTACTTGTCTTGATAATTTAAAGTACATGTTTTACTCCTCATTCAACCTAAAAAGCCTTGCTTAACAAATCATCAGGATCTCCTTACACATATCCCAGTTATGGTCAAATTCCTCTGCTGTGTTAGTCCCTATTACTTCTGCTGGAAGGCTGTTCCACTTATCAGTTGCCCTTGTAGACTGTAGTATCTAGTTTTTACAATCCCACTTGTTTTCAACGACCATAGTTTAAGAAGCTCTAATCAAAAATACCATAAAAATAAAATCTTTTTGAGATGTCTACTCTGAATTTTGTAATTTTTCCTTGAACGTGAGAATCCCATAGCCAATCAGAAATAATTTTCTCTTTTTTTTTTTTTTTATCTCTCCATGATACCACATGATTGGCTGAGAACTCGCAACATGGGTTTGTACTGTAATAGGTATTTGACAATACGTCCTGGATTTCTCTAGGGTGAGCTTAAATCATCTTAATTTTCTTTCTAAAGTTCAATGATTCCTTTTTTTTAATTGATGTTTTTGATTAACCCATGAGATTATTACATTAAAAAGGCTAAAGATTATAGTTTAGAATGTTATAGTGGTCATAAAGGTTTTTAAGCTTGTTGTAGAGATAACCTATAAATTACATATTACAATATTAGACAGTGATGAAATTGCCCTACTCTCCAAAAAACACTTGAAGAAGAAACATTAAGGGTTTTCATGCTTTATAACCCAGATGTGAATATGTTGGCGCGTAACAAATAAAGGATAATAAAATAAAGGAAAATAAGCTTGTCCTTAAATGGCATTGGATGAAATCAAACACTTCCATTTTTCACATTTGCCATTTTTTTTAATAAAAAAAAATGTTGTTATCCAAAGGAATACTGTTATAATATATATACAAAACATACATTTTAATTAAATATGTAGACTGCCATTATGGAATGCGTTAGTGGCTTATTTTCTAAAAAAGCTCAAATCTCCAGCATTTATCATGTAGAAAAAATGAATCAGATTTTCTCCTTTGATATATTTGGTCAAATTATTCTGCAGTGGTTATCATTTAATTTTGCAACCATCTCTCAAACAAGCCATATAATCTTTGTATCTGAAGGCTTGTTCAGTTTGATCCCATGATCTATCTATTGGTGTTTTGACTGAATGCAGTCATTAAAAGCAAAGACCATTCTTTTGAACTTACCTATTAAACGAATTCTCTCTATTCTATAATAGATCATTAGGTATCTCCCGTAGCATTGTAATTAGCCAGTTCTGAATGCAAAAGCAGCAATACATAGCCCTGGAGCATTTTAGTTCTAAATGAGCAAGCCCTTCTTTTCCTACAGCTCTTGTTGCCCAGGTAATAAAGGCCATTACAGTTAGGAAAATGGTGTCAGCACTGGTCAGAACCAAAGAGAGATGAAATATGGTATCTAATCAGCAAAATGTAATGCAATATTTTACGACTGAAGGCTACATATATTTATTTGTTTTTACAGTCATCAAGTTAAGGCACCAAGCTAGCAAAGTATTTAACAAAATAATATCATCAGCATAATGCAAGACAGGAGCATAATATCTAACCATACTTAGATATTTCTGATTGTGTCATGAGTAGATCCATTTAAAGACTGTTAGTCTGTCTGTAACTTGAAGGGTGGGTTATCCTATGGGGCCTTATTTTACCACTGGCTACTAATGTCAAGAGGCTATTTAAAGAAGCGTATCACCTTCCACCCTAACACGCTTATCACCTATCCCTCTTTTACCACTCACTATCCCTTAGATTGTAAGACTGCGAGTTTCTATCCTAAGTACTTTGGGAATGCACCATGGACATTAGATTCCTATCTCAAAGACAGGGCCTTCCTTGGCTTGCTTTTTGTTAATTTGTATTGATCTTTGTCTGAACTTAAACTATGTACAGCGCTACGGAATATGTCGGCGCGTTATAAATGAACTATAACAATAATAATAATCATTTGATGAGGACATTTTGTAATAGAAGTGAGTACAGAATCTTATATGCGTTCATTGTCCCTCCCACTCTTTCCAGGTGTCTAATGATTTAAAAAATATATATATCCATCATCGCTGAAGCAAAACTAAATACAATACTTAAAAATTGAACACTATAATGATGTATTTTAAACTATGTAAACACATTTTGAACATTATTAAGTCAAGCTTCTCAAAAGAGCAAACTATTAATATTACACTGCAGTGATCCTTAAAGTTCTTCCGTAGAGCATACGATAAATATATAAACTTTAGAGGTCCTTTAATACAGTGCATGGTCACACATTTAATTACCTTAACAGGTGAAACAATATTAGCTAAGTAAACATATAAAAATATTTTAAATTCATGATGTCACCAATCTTGATATGTGTAATAAATGCACATCTCAGGGAATACCTCTCCAATGTTACCATATAGTGTATATGTAAAAATATTTGACATCCTTATGAGGTCTACACCATTTGGTGCCTATGACCATTGTCATATATGATTGCAGTGCCTTATTTCAGGTTATCAGAAGCAAACAGGTGACACAAATGGAAACAATCTGTTTCTGTCCATCAATTAATTCATCATAAAATAAAATCTGCAATTCTAAAATGGAAAATGTATTATTGTAGATTTTTTTATACATGTTTTTTTTTATTGAAAATGTACACTACCAAAGCTGTGACCACCAGCATTAAGACTTAATGTATTTAAGTAATGATACACACAAACTACAGCTCTGCCACAGTGAGTTGATAAAAAAAAAATTGGCATTGTAAGCAGTATAATCCTGACATCATTGGCTTAGGTTAACTCTAATATCCACAGATAGTTTATTCGAGGTCAGCCCTTTATTGGTAATCTCATGTTTTATGGACACTTAGAGTTTTAAGGGTAACATTTTTAACCTACATTCCTTTTAAAAGAAATGTGTTTTACAGTTCACTGTGAAAATATTTATACGTCAGTCTAAATATATTCTATATTTTAGTCTCAATGTATTATAACACTCACTCTAATTATTATATGCCATTCAGGAATTATGTTGTAGCATTTACTATAATATCTCTTTCGGTATACATTTTTTATAGTATTCAGTAGAAATAAATTCCATTCCAGTAAAGTATACCATCATGAATATACTATAATTGTCATACCATTCATTCTAACTCTGTTATATTACTTTGCATGAATAAATATGTTCAGTAAAAATGTTATACCATTCAATATAAAATATATTTCAGTACAATATAATTATTATATACCAGACAGTATGAATATTGCATACTATTATGTATAAATATTATAAATCTGGTATATAATTTTGCATAAATAAATATGTTCAGTAAAGATGTTATACCATTCAATATATGATATATCTTTCAGTCCAATATAAATATTATATACCAGACAATATAAATATTGCATACTATTATGTATAAATATTCTAAATCTTAAATATAATTTTGCATAAATAAATATGTTCAGTAAAAATGTCATACCATTCAATTTATGGTATGTATTTCAGTACAATATAAATGTTATATACCAGACAGTATGAATTATGTATAAATATAATACAATTCAGTATAATAATGTTTGCATTCAATTATGTTGCAATTCAATATAAATACATGCCATTCAATATAAACATATAATAAATATATTATACCCACAAGTATGAATATGGCATATCAATATATGAAATATGTTCCACCATCCAGTGTAGATATGTGATTACACGTGCTGTACATATAATTAATGAATGCCATTACAAGCCAAGAAGCAGTGGGAGTTCCCTGCATAATGAGATTATAATGCAGATATTGCCAGCACACAAAGGGTTAGCAGTATGTCTTAGGTTTGTGTGCTATATTTAGCAAACTGTTGCTGGAGTGTGTCTCCATCATTCTGGGATACAGTGTGTCTGCTCCTCCCGATTGGTTATATTATGGATGTTATTGTGCTGACTCTAATTACATAGTGTGGTCCCTAATAACATGCCAGCAGCAGCAGCTATTACATTTATTAATCCTGCAGACCTAAATGGGTTATCTGTCTGAACAATAGGTTCAGTTTTTCCTTTGTACAACATTCTATGCAATTAGGAAACTTATAGTAATTAGAGTGTAATTCTGATTATGCAAATCATAGAATGTCACTAGTATGTATTTGTAAACAGTGATTAGATTGTGTTACAGTAAGTATAGATTGCATGCAAGCCTTGTAAATGATCCCATGATGGCATGTATCATAGGGATGTATTCATCACTGCTACTTAGGTGTCTCCAGTGAGATAAGGAGATGACTTCCTGTCTTATTCTATGGAGATTTTGTCAAACGCTTGTAATCACTACATATCAATGTATCTCACAGGAAATAAATAAGATTATGTATTTGTAAAGCATAAGTTGTAGCCAGGACTTATAATGCCATTACCTATTGAAAAGTGTCTATATTATGTATTCATTTTTATGCAGTTTTTCATTAAAATATTTTCCTACCTGAATTCTCTCACCAGATTTGGCTTAAGACCATAAAATGCAGATGATAGAGTAATAAGCCAGTGTGGCTTGTACTTCCCATGGTCACATTCAAGAAAGGGAGATGACCACTTAATGTGTTTTTTATCAGCTATAAAGCTGCTCCCTTTCTTCCAGTTGTCATCAAAAGTTTTAGCACCATTTAAAAGCCTCTTGTGCTGGTGAGGCCTCCACTTGTGTTTGAATGTGTGGAACCAGTCGGTTTCCTGGGTGGCATTGGCCAGGTGATGAGCAGTGGAGGATAAATCTTGCAGAAGTATTTTGCTTTCATCTCTTGTGGCTTGGAGAAAGACCTGAGGGATACTGGACAAGACATCCACATTAAAAGTAATAGCAGATCTCAGTATGCTTGGTTCCCCTTCCAAAATACTTCTTATCAAAGCATGATACCACTCCATATCTCTTTGCAAGTTGTGGTCTCTTGATTTATTGCTTTGTAAAATCATGTTTAAAAAGTTGGTGGCATGAAGGAGCAAATCCACAGAGCTGTGCAAGGAAGGGTGTGAAGAAATGGGAGACATCCCTGATAGACTGGTCAACTCATATCTCTTGGAGCAGTTGGCTCTCCTGAGTTCATTAGAATCTCCTGTATATAGGAAAGATGCCACATGCTTTGGTAAATCCTCTGCCAGGTTTTGTGCCACCACCACCATACTCTCTGTAGTCTTGATCCACAAGGTTGAGTGGTCCATGCTCCTGGGGATGTTGTAGATGGGATGTTTGTCTTTGATTATCTTCAGCTCTTCTTCATGAGCTGTACGCCCTTCCAGGTCTCGACTGGACATTGCAAGCAAACACAGATTGCCAAGAACAGCCAAGACATAAACATTACAAGCCATGATCCTGGTGTCTTCTTGATGCCCAAAAATAACTTAATCTGTACTAACCATCAGGTCAATATGTCTTGTGGTTGGCATATATATGCAACATCCAATCTAAATGGTATCACCTGTGGTCAGAAAAAAATATCCTGTCTTCCCCAGTAGGTTTACACAAGGAATTACGCAGACAGTCGCCTTGATCTGAGCAGGTTACATCCCATCTTGCAAAGGAGCTATAGTTAGCCTGCTTACGTCTTTATCCCCATCTGCTTCCATCAGCTTCACTGAGGCACTGGAAAGATATCCATGCACACACGTATTCAAATAGGGTTCTCCATCCAATATATTCATATTCCCTGTGTAGTATCAGATTCCGTATCCCCAGCAGATCCTGTATCCCTCTGTCTCATGAAGCAGTATCCACCTCCTAACCCCGCCCCTGGCTCTCTCACAACAGCTCTCCCTTTTGTTCACTTAAGGTGGATTAGATGGGTTGAAGATTACTCAAAGAACAACTCAAAGCCAATAACTGTCAGTTAATAAATGCAGCTAAATTGATATCAATATATAAGCATCCATAATAATACATGAGTGCATCATCACATCATTTTTATCACAGTTTAGCCACAGCAAGTTACTAATTGTATTATTATTACTATTATTAGAAGTAGTACTCTTTATTTATAAAGTATCTATTTCCATAACACTGTTTACAAAGGTACAGTAAAGTAAAATGGGTACAGTAAAGACAATACAAGTACCAATACAAGGGCCTATCCTTTTTTGTGTGCGCCTTTGTGGAACCCTAACCCACTAACCCTAACCCACTAACCCTAACCCCCTAACCCTTACTTCTTAACACTAGCACCCTAACAGTGACCCTCTAACCCTAACCCTATCACCCTAACCCTAAACCCCTAACCCTCTAACCCCCTAATCCTAACCCCCTAACCCTCTAACCATAACCCTCTAACCATAACCCTCTAACCCTAGCCCTCTAACTCTAATCCTAACCCCCTAACCCTCTAAATCTAGCACCCTAACCCTAAACCCCTAACCCTCTAACCCTGACCCCTAAGCCCCTAACCCTCTAACCCTCACACCCTAGCCCTCTAAACCTAAACCCCTAACCCCCTAACCACTTACTGGGCGTACTAGCTCATTTATAGCCCTAGATGGTTCTTAGAGTGAGCGCACGTTCCTAGATTCGGCGTCGGCTCACTGTTCCGGCGAACAGCGGCGCACACAAAACAGGATAGGACCAAAACTAAAATGTGCAGACAAAAGTCTTTAAGATGGTTATACAATTCTTATTATTTTACAAAGTTCCAACATTTTGCGTGATAATGTTTTCAAGGACACTAATATAATAGGCAAATTACAATGGTAAAACAAACAGTAGTACCTTGGAACTCGTCCTTGATCGGTTTCCGGATGGCGGGATTATTTCCAATAAGGCTGAGTTCCAAACAAGCATTTCCCTTGTAAATTTAAATAATCCGTTCCAGAATTTTCCCATTTTATTTTGAACTGATGGTGTTGTTTTGGGATACAAAACCTTAAAACTAAACAGGCATAATAAAAAACAATTATTATATTAAATCACATAAAATGTAACTTCACTTTAACTGTACTGAGAGTAATTGAAGGCCCAATGGGATGATGGTGATGTAGAGAAGGAGAAGGAGTGGAGAGGTTCTTGCTTGGAGCTTTGTTTTTTATAGGCAAAGGTTACATTTTGTTTCTTATAGGCACAGTCTACACTTTGATTCTTGCGGGCACAGACTGCTCTTGTGAACTTGTAGGCACAGGCTGCTATTGGGCTCTGGAAGGCATTAACTACACTACGCCACAGTACAGAACGTTTTGTCAGTGAGACGTGTCAAATATTGAAAATAATAAGTTCAGAGGGCGCTGAGAACTGAGGTACCACTATATATATATATATATATATATATGTATATATATATATATATATATATATATATGACCCTACATGGTTTAGCTCACAGCTTCATTGAAGTACCCAAGCCCCTTCACCATGACAAGATAGCGATCCAGAAGGGAATATATATATATATATATATATATATATATATATATATATATAGTGTAAATGAATAGTACATCTTTGTTCACATTTGAATGCTCAGAGTTCTGAGAATTTAAGTTATTATACTGCATTCTGGGAAGCTGAGCTGAGACATGCAAATGTGCCCACAAATGCCTCGCTCTTCAATCCATAGCCATATTCATAAATGGCTTCCTTTAAGCTTTTGCCTGCTGTATTACACAGCTTTATGGCAAAGCTAAGGCTGGATTTTACGCAAGCCAAGAATCCTATCCATGTACAGCTATTTCACGCTTACTGGCTATCATCAGCATGGAGCGGGATCTCAGCTTGCGTTGTGGACTTTATGAGTAGGTAGTTCACCACAACAATCATTTATAATATGGTGGGCAAAAGAGCGATAGAAGCCCTTGACCGTACAGTAGTACAGTAAATAAATAGTACATCTGTGTTCATTTTTGTAAAATATATAGTTGTGGTAGTTACGAATTGTCGGTCACGCCTTGTTAAAAGTTACAGTCTTGCCGTAGGCTTGCCGTAGTTACCTAGGTGGTTGTCCACAAGTACTCCCAAATCCATTTCAATATCTGATACCCCTAGATTTGCTCCATTAAGATTATAAATTGCATGGCTATTTTCTTTCCCAAATTAATAACTTTACATTTATTCATATTAAATCTCATCTGCCATTTAATTGCCCATTTCTCTAATTTATGCAAATCCCTTTGGAGGGAAAGTTCATAATTTTCTGATTTAATTACCTTGCTCAACTAAATGTCATCAGCCAGCAAAAATGGAGACACTACTTTCTAGTCCTACTTCTAAGTCATTAATAAATATGTTAAAAAGGAGAGGACATAATACTAAACCATGAGGAATCACAATTACCACATTAGTCCAATCAGAGTATGTTCCATTTGCAACAACACTTTGCTTCCTGTCTTTTAGCCAGCTCTGAATCCTTGCGTAGATATTTACTGCAATTCCTGTATCCCTTAGTTTGACAATAGTCTCCCATGTGGCACCATATTAAAAGCCTCTGCAAAATCCAAAAATACTACTTCACTGATCCAAGTTACTACTAACCTCCTCATAGAAACTAATTAGATTTATTTGACATGACCTATCAACTCCTAAATCCGTGTTGACGACTACTTTTAATGGTGTTAAAATAAACACGATTATTAACCCTTCTAAAAGCTTTGACACTACCGAAGTGAGGCTTACAGGTATATAATTCCCTTCTTAAATATAGATATCACATCTGCTTTTCCCCAGTCATCTGGTAACGACCCTGTGGAGAATGAGTCTTGAAAAAATAGATATTATGGTTTGGCTATTAAAGAACCCAGTTCCCTCAGTACCCTTGGATGTATTCCATCAGAACCTGGGGCTTTATTAACATTGATTTTTGCCAAATTTCTTCCTGTGTTAACCAATTATTTTTCTAGGTAGTGTAGCCCTATTTTGTTGCAGTGTCCCAACTTCTGGTACCTACCATGTTTATACAAGAGAAAATAACTTATTTAGCTCAACTCTCCTTTGCAAACTAACTTTCATTTTCTGCTTTAGCCAGTCTAATAGCCCTTTTGCAAGCCTTGTTAAATTCCTTGTACTCACGTAAAGCAGTTTCTGCTCCCCCTTTTTAGTATAATTTAAATGCCATTTTTACTTCATATCTTGATCATTAAACCATTGTTCAGCCACATTTTCTCTTTTCACTTTTTTATTTCTCTGCCTTGCCAAGCAGCAATACTTCACATCACTAATATAAACGTTGTCCTCCAACCCCAAACGTCAGTCCGCCTCTTTCAATACTCTCCTCCGCACACCACCTTCTCCCGTCCCTTTCTGTCTCATGGCTGATGACTTTGACAACCATTTTATGCCTAAAATTCAAAACATCTGCAACAAACTCTCTTCTCATTGAAGCTCATACACTGCATCCTCTTAACTAACCGACAACACCCAGCCTTCTCCCTTCTCCATTCCCACAGCCACTATGAACTGTTTTGACCCTGTAAGTCTCCAGCCTACTATCATCCTCTTTTCTTTACTACCTGTCCTCTGGATCCTATTCTATCAAAGCTCATCCCTCGCCTCTCTACCACACTAATCCCAGCTCTCATACACCTCTTCAACCTTTCCCTAAATACTGGCATGGTTCCATCTTCTCTAAAACATGCCATAATTACACCCATTCTTAAGAAACCCTCCTCTGACTCTAATGTTGCCACTAACTACCGCCCTGTGTCTCTACTTCCTCTTGCTTCCAAACTACTGGAGCGGCTCATCTACAATCGCCTTACAGCTTCATTTCCCTGTAACTTCCGTCTTGACACCTTCCAATCCCTCACTAAAATCACTAATGACCTGCTCACCACCACTAATATTTGTGATGACTAAATCAAAAATAGCCTTATTTCTAGTAGCTTCTTGTATATCCTATATCCTTAGCTGAACTGCTGGTCTCATTTATCCAGTTTATGTCAGTGTAGTGAAAAACTCTCATTAATATAACGATCATGCTTACATGCAAATCAGATCTGTAATAATAATTGCTATTCCTCACTTTCAATTATATTTGAGAGTTTATTGCATATCCCTACCAATATTCTCCATTTCCATTAAGGTGTAATCCATCACTGCTATAGAGATTGCACCCAAGTGAGAAGTCAGCCAAGTGCTCTAAAAACTCAAAAGCCTCCTCAGTGCACCATTTTGTTATCTATGCATTAATCTCCCTAAGCTCAATCTCCCTGGGCTAGCACATGGCACTGGTAGTATCTCGGAAAATACCACCTTGGAGGGACTTGCCCTAAGCTTATTTCCTAGTTCTATAAAATCATTCTTTAGGACACTATACTCCATGTCCAAATATATACAATATTATCACTTGATGAATTACAAAATCTTCCAGTTACTTTGTTACTGGTACCAATATGTACCAAGATTGCTGGTTAATTTCAGCCCCTCTTAATAATTTATCTACTCAATCCACCACATGCAAACCAGAGCACCCAGGAGACAGCAAACTATTTGATTGCTGTGATCTGGGTGACAAAACAGCCTGTCTAGCTTTCTTTACAGCACGAGCATGTAATCTTTCTTCTCCCTGTCTCTCCATTTCCTTTGAGCCTCTTTCTCACTTTCTAAACCCCTCCCCTGCTCCACCAACCCTGTTTTAAATTACAAAGTATGCATTCGTATAAATACCAACACCCATTCTTGAAATGGTAAGCCTCAGGAGGTATGTTCAGTTTCTTGCTGTAACAATGATTTAAGCTAGCTGGCTTCCATATTTTCCTTTTTAGATGTATATTTGGATAGGAAGGCACTGAGCTTGATTTTGGAATTATGTGAAACCCTTGAATAAAAAAGTGCAGTGCTCCAGGAAATGTACAGCTACTACATAACCTGTCTATTCATTACTTATCAATTATTGATAAGTAGATTTTCCATAGTTTATTATACTTTCCTAGAAGGTTCAGTACTTTCTTTAATGTAATGCATTGCACATAAATGCAGTGACACTGGTGCATTAGTGCCTGACTCAGTGTTATTACTTAATACATTATTGAACTTTAAGAATATATTGGGCTCTATGTGATTAACTGCCTATCTATTGCACTTTACTCTTTTTTCTCTGGAGTATGTATTTTACTTACTTACATTTTTATAGTGATTTTAAAATGTTGCATTCTTTTTGTATAAATAAATGTTGAGATCAATTTCCTTCATTGGATTTTTCAAATGAACTGTCACAAACCCCAGGACTATTGGACTTTTGGGACAAGCAACTGGATCCCGATGGGCACATGCTACGTGGCTGGTTGGACCAAAAGACTATTATAATGGCCACAGGATATTCTTAAAGGTTATATCACTTGGCTGAAACTAGAGTGCTCTGGGTCAAATTTTAATTTGCAGGACAATTATTTCATGTGTATAATGTGTTTCAAAGTGTAAATATTGTATTAAGCTAATAAAAATATTTTTAAGGAAGTAATACTTTAAGGGTGACTTCCACTAGCCAACCCTGATAACCAGTTTGCTCCCAATCCCAGGGCCAGGTTAGGTTCCTGGTTTGACATCTGGGGGGCAAGACTTTGAGGGACTGTTGGACTATTGGTGACCCTGGATTAACATGGATTATTCCTTCTTTCCTTCATTCGCTTCCTTATGAACTAACATAAACGCAATGAAAGGACTAAAACTGATGCTTACCCTATTCCACGCATGAATGAGTTGTTGGACCGCCTAGGTACTGCAAAGTGCATACCCACCCTGGATCTCTCCAAGGGATATTGGCAGATTCCCCTTGCTGAGACCGTTAAGAAGAAGTCATCATTCATCACCCATTTGGGCTTTACTAAATCAAAGTAATGCCATTTGAGATTGCTGCAAGTTTATTCCCTGTTATAGTGCCATGGAAAAAACATTTACGGACCTGACTAGGAAGATGGTGCCAACAATGGTGGACTGGACCCCTGCCTGTGATATTGCCTTCCAAACCCTCAAAGATGCTCTAACTTGATCCCCTGTTCTGGCTACCCCAGCCTACCAAAGGACCTTCATAGTACAGACTGATGCCTCTACATTTAGATTGGGGGCCATACTGAGCCAGAAGGATGAGTGGGGATGTGAGCACCCCATAGCCTACCTCTGCCGGAAGGTGCTGCCCAGGGAGGTGGCCTACGCAGCAATGGAAAAGGAGTATGTGGCTGTTGTATGGGCATTAAAAACGGCAACACTATCTCTATAGCACGGAGTTCACAAAACACCCTATGTTGGCTGTCTAGAGTGGCAGGAGACAAAGGCTGATTGCTACGATGGAGCCTTTAACACCAGAGGGGCAAGATCCATTAGAATGCAGATGGTCTCCTGAGGCAGGAAGATAAATAAAGTAAGTGTAGCTAAAGAGTCATCCATCAGGACCACTCCTTAGGCTACACTAGGAAAGGGGATGGAGAAGCTGTGACATTCAGGGGGCTCTAATACTTTGATGGGACTGTTGGACTATTGGGGCCCAGGATTAACATGTATTATTGATATTCTTTCTTCCTTCTCTCCCCTGACACTGTCCTCCAAGCATGGACACAGGAACTTTGACAGCTACATTATTATTGTGTGCCATGTTGTTCATGGAGGGGACAACAATATGGGGTAATCAGAATCATTGTATTTGTGTGCGAATTTATTGATGTCATGGTGGTATTGGAATGTTGCATTTTCCCCAGGTAGTTTAATAAAGGTTTAATAAAGTGTAGCCCTGGGGAAAAGGGGTAACCAGTTCTAAGGTGCTTGGTGGTAGTGTACATTAGGGGAAGAGCTGACTGTCACCTGGAGACAGTGGACACTTAGGTGTGAATGGGAAAGCAAGCTATAATTAATCATTATTGTTCTAACTAACATAAGGCATCTAAAAGTACTGGGGCATATGGAGGGTCACATACACCAGCAGACAGAGTGTCTCCACTCCTGATCTGATTGGATACCCCCTGAAAAGCTTGCATCAAAGGGCCAATTAGCGTGAGTGTATAGTTAGGCTCCAGGATCAAGGGGAATATTAGGAGAGGTGAATGGATAGGCCTCATGTTCAGGCTAGGGGCTGGTAGAGATTGGTGAGACTATGTAAAGTGTATTACTAGGGTCTCTGGGGAATTGGAGTCACCAGTTATGAGATGCTTGGTTGTAGGGGATCCAGTACATTGGGGAAAGAGCTGCCTGTTGCCAGGAGACAGTGGACACTTAGGTGTGAATGGAGAAGCAAGCTTAAAATGATCTGTTATTGTTCTAAATAACATAAGGCACATGCATCTAAAAGTACTGGGTCATATAGAGGGTCATGTAGACCAGTAGAAAGCTTGGATCAAAGGGACAATTAGCCTGGGGGTTCAGTTAGCCTCCAGGACCAAAGGGGGTGATTAGGGAGTGTGACATCATTTGATGGACAGGCCTCCCGACGTGGTCAGGGTAGGTGCTAGTGGAGATTGGTGGGACTGTGCTGGTGATTGAACATGATTGGACTGTGTTGTACATAAATATGCTGTACCACCATCAATAAACTAGTTGTCAATTTGAACTACATAATTGATGTGTATGTTTCACTCTGAGGGAATAATAATCCCTATTATTGGGATTATTACTGCTAAACCTACATTGGGCTTTGTTATAGTCTGTAACATTTGCTGGGTGGCTCTACTGGTTCCAGTGATCTACTGGGCGCTTTGCTGCATGTAAGCTGGGTTGGTTCTGTTCCTGTTATCAGGGATATACAACGAACAAGATGGTCCTGCTGGGTAGGTTTGAACTAGGTTCTTATAAAGCCCAACAAAAGTAGTAGGTTGTCACAGCTGGCTAGATTCAAACTCTCGGTAATGGGTAGAACAGGCTTCATAGCCTTATATGGGGGATCCACGGAACTGATTGAGCCATCAAGTATAGTTAACTACACTGTCAGAAAGCAAGTTAAACTCTTTGCTTCAATAGACAAAGGTCAAATGGTGTCAAGTGCTTTGCTAATTAGTAAGTACATGACCTCAGCCATTATTCCTGCCCTCCCATACTTTGTTAATTAAAAAAATAGCCAAAACTATTACCACTCTGAGTGGGTTACTAGGCCTATCGAACAAAGCTATTTAAGTGTTGTTTGTCCTCAGACTGAGCACCTCTGACTTTTATTTTGTTTAGATTTTGTCACCCTTAGAGTGATTGGTGGGCTCCAGACATGAAGCTACATTAAATTTCAAGCCGTATGTGCAACGTGAGACCTGCAACGGCTGCGAGCTTGGCATTTTGCCGAGCTATGGAGCTATTAAATTAGAGCATGATGAAAGCTATGGGACAGAGAGGCAAACCCGGAAACCATTTGGCGAATGTTGGATGCGCGACCATGAACGTAATCAATTAGTCAAACCCGTAGTTACAAGTTTAGATGGAGCCAATGACAACAGAGATCGTCAGAACTACGTCACTGAAAAATGGGTGAAGTCTTGGGTTTCAATTACGAGTTACGATCGGACCCACAGAAATAATGCAATATTGATAAAGCCGTAAATATGATATTCTATTACATGCGAGTTCCATTATATGTATTAACACATTGATTGCCGGTTTTGATATAACATGGAAATTAAACATGAAATAAAGTGTTTTATATTGCGGATTTGCAAGCTTGAGAATGTTGTGCTATTAATTCTAATACCTAACATCACTTTCACTTTTATTATAAGCACTGTAGTGTGTGTGTATTTGCATTTACAGTGCTACGTATAGAACTTTTACCCATTAGCAGGTCCTCTCTAGCACATGTAGGCTTTTTGGCTCCATTTGCGGGTTACAGGCATGAACGTCAGTGATTTAGTTGCAATTTAATAGCGCGATTGGAACGTAACAGTTACAGACTTTAAAGAACAAGGGATATGCAGCCTCACAAGTCAAATTCCGTAGGGTATTCTCACTCCTACCCCGCAATTTGTTAGCGGGCTGCTTTACAAGGCCCATTTAATAGCTGTAAGTCTTGTGTGCTATGTTACAAGCTACGATTTTACACGTAAGGGGAATTTAATGTGGCTCATGGACTCCTTTCACACTGTGCCTTAGAGTGAGCAGCTACAACTTACAGACAAGGCTCAAGAGAGGCCAAAACATACATCTGAAGTTTGCTGTTTCTCCTGTTCAGGGTAGAATTGCCTGTTATTTTGGGGCTGGATCACTCTTTTGAGTAAGACCAGACTAATATACTACAGGATATTTCTCCCAGTGAAAGGTACAAGTGAGCTAAAAGAGGCTTCTTCCTGACTGGTTTACCAGGCCTATAGAACAAATCTACTTAGTTGTTGTTCATTCTCAGATTGAGGACCTCTGACTCTGTTTTGTTTACTATTCGTTTCTATCCACCAGGATTTAACATTATTGCAAATTCCCCCATACATATTTTCTCGAACTTGAGGCTTTAGATCAGGTTTAACATAAATACATACTCTTCCTCTTCTTTTACCATTGTCCCTACCTTCCACAATAGGTTATAACCTTTCAAATTAATGGTCCAGTCATGAAAACAATCTCACCATGTTTCAGTAAATTTTTAATTTAATGTTAATAATTTTATTATCTGTAGGTTACAACGCATTTGAACATGTTTTCATAATGAAAGAATACAAAACATTGTAGTATGACACTTTACAGCTTATAATAAACACATTTACTGCAACTCTTTCTCATTATTTTTTGTTTTTGTTAAATAAGTACACTTAACTTCTCTGAGTATTTCTAATGTAATACTAAGCAATATTCTAACAATAAAAATAAAAAATATATATAAAAAGAAGAATGAAAGAAGAAAAAGAAGGAAAGATATTGCCCTCTTTCAAGGTTCACATTTACCAACCTCATCGGCCAACTCTCAGCGTCCACATATCCCAGCAGGAGGCCCATTTCCTGTATTTTGCATCTATCTCAGCAGATAAGACACTCATGGAGCGAACAAACTCAATCTTCCGTAGAACCACCTCAAAGGCTGGAACAGATTTTTTTTCCAATGTTTTACAATTATGCTTTTAGTAGCCAGAAATATCTGATTTGATAGAAATTTTTAGAAAGACCTGGGAGTGGTAAGCGTAATAAGGCCTCTTCTGTTTTTTGAGGAATAACTGTTTCCTATAGTTTCTCCAGGGTATTATAGGTCGCCATCCAAATATGCTGAACTTTGGTGCAATCCCATAACATATGTCTGTAAAAACCTATGGTGTTGTAACCTCTGGAGCAATTGCCATCCAATTGACTATATGAACAGTGAAGTCTAGCTGGGGTAAGGTACCATCTCAAGATAGTTTTTCCTTCAATATAATGTTTAAAGAGGAGTTTGCTGTGTTTTTGATAATTATACCCCATTGTCCATCATCTAGGCTAAAATTGAGCTCAGCCTCCCAGGAGGCCCTAAAGGACAATTTATTAGGCGTGGCCTGTTCATTTAGGTAGTTATAAAGAACAGTGAGGTTTATTTTACCTTTTTAGTTGTGTAAGCAACAATGCTCAAAGGGAGTTTTGCTAGCTAATTTTTTTTTTTGCAGTTGTCCCACTTGTGTGCTAATCATCATCAGGTTAAGCCATTCTTTGTGTGGCAATCAGTGATTTATTCTAAAGTCCGATGGAGACCAGTTTTGACATTCTAACAGTACATCTGCAACAATTGTTATCTGACTTCTAATCCACCAAGCGAATTGGGTATTTATATTGATTAATAAGTCTGCATGGGGAAGCCACAATGGCGTTAGCCATGAGCCATTTTGTAGTAGAGGAGTTCTCTTGTTGATTTGCTTCCATAGTACGATGGAGTGACTCAGACACATCGGAAGTGATTTTAAATAGGTCTTGCATTAGCAAGCATACACTTTAGGTTGTTATGTCTATGAGCTTTGAATTACTTGGTTCTGTATTTGATTTGCTTATCGTGAACTCCCTGTTGACAATACTCACCCTCCCTACTTCTCCTCCCCCATGACTAGTTTACTCATCCATTGCCCACACTAACCTTTCTATCCTGTTACTTCTATCAAGTTACTCACCACCTTGTTTAAAAACTCCATCAGCCTTTTTACATTGCTCCCCCAACACACAAGCTCCCTCTTCATTAAGGTTCACTCTATTACTGCTATAGAGATTATAGCCAACAAAGAAGTAAACACTGTTCTTAAAACCCAAAACCCTCCTTCCTGCATCACATTTTAGCCACGCATTAATATCAATAAGCTCCTTCTGTCTTCCTGTGATAGAATGTGGCACTGGTAGTATCTTGGAAAACAATACCTTGGATGTACTTACCCTAAGTTAGTTTCCAAGATCCATAAAATCATTTTTAGGACAATCCATCTTCCACTTAATTTGTCATTGGCACAAATGTGTACCAAGACCACTGAGCCATTTCCAGCTCCTCTTAATAATTTTTGATTCAATCCACAACATGGAGTAAGTAACCTGAGCCCCCAAGAGAAAAATATAGATAAAAAATCGCCATCTCAATCTTCCTAATAAGGAAATCCACCAAAATCTGTCTGTCATTCTGTCTAGTTTGCCCTCCCACTCGTCCAGTGTAACTGTTCTCTAGGCTGCTAGAAGGAACAGTTCTATCCAGCATTTCCATTCCTGAATGGACATACCCATCAGTTTCACTCAATCGGGCAATCAATTTGTTAGTGTTTTTCCTTTTCTCTATGCTTGCCATTGTAACTATAGCACAACTATATAACTGGACATCCTCTCTAGCCCCAGCACCACTCTCCATGCTAGACCCAGCTAAATTACACTCAGTGAGTATCAACTTCCACTCCAGATGAGCAATATTACCAAGTATAGAGGTATAGAACAGCTGCTCCAGAAGTATGTACATGTTGCCGGGTGAGGTTGTCACTGGACTGACTCATGATTACAGTTTACAAAAAATATAGTGAAAATAAGTCAATATGTTAGTATAAAAAGTATGTTCTATACCTGAATTTTGAAAATATATCCTTATTTACCATATACACTCTAATCGCTTTTCTTTTAACTCCACCATTTATTTAAACTCCCACATTATAATTGCACTTACACTAAAATTGTTCACCAGCTCCCAAGTGTGATTTCATATTGACAGCTTAATTTTAGTTATGCAGAAATAGAACATTACAGAGTGTTAATCTTGAAGCAGAGCTACATGGTGTAACTATAAGCTGAAAAATATTTCAGTAACAAAATGTTTACCTTTTAGTGCTATCTGAAATTGTAAGTGAACCATACAGAGCGCACACCAACAACATACATGTACAGAACCTCATTTGATCTGTGAACACATCTCACATTGGTTTGGATGTTAATAAACAGTAGATGACAACATTTAAATATTGTTTGGACAGTAATCTGTCTAAATATGGCCTAAGTCATGTAATAGCCTCTCATGATTGTCACTACAACAAAATGATATTATCCGCTTTATGTATCCATAACATGTTTCTCAGTAATTATTATGTGATTCTGTAAAAAAGACATTCAACAGGACGTCATGAATTAAACGCATATGAATTGTGTCAATGTTCCTGTCATTTACAAATTGGTTGCCCCACTGTTGTAAAAATTCAACTTTGTGGGTTTTTGTGGACCGATGCAAGTACTTTTCTTTAGAGTGTCATCACACTGTATCATTGTGAAATCACAGATTAGTGCATTGCATTACTTTCGGTTTAGGAGATAATACAGCATCGCTAGCACTGCTGGGAGATCAACAGCAGGTAGGATTTCTTATTGGAACATTAAAATATAAACCTTACTGAACAGTTCATATCTGCCCATCCCCCCTCTTCTTTTCTACACAGATTCTCAATGACACTTGGGGCCTCATTCTATTATTGGCCGTAAATCGGCCGTAAGGCTGCGATTCCTTGCGGGGGTTCTGTTACCTCGCGATTCTTTTATACTGCCCCGCAAGGATCTCCCCTTACGTCCGGCCGCATATCTTGAAACCGGCCGTAAGCTGTGAAATCTAAAAACTCAAAAATAAATTCAAGCCTGCACTGTACAGCTCTGTAAATGCTAGGGATCATATTGGGGGACATGAGGATTAAAAGTAACCTACTCTCAAGCTTGCACATCAGCCCAAATCCGAGTTCAAATTAACTGTTTATTTTCCGGCTGCGGCATGGGTGTGTCTGAGGTGCTCCAAGCCCTATGGACTTTTTCCATGTATATTTTACGTATATTAAAAAATATATATTTTATGGATTTGAGTATACGGTAATTATGTGCTATTTTTGCTAACACCGAATATCACTTTATAGACTCCGCAAAGTGCAGGATGGCTTTATTTGAGCTATTTTATGTGCTTAATTGGTGCTAGCGGGACCTGTTTGCTGCAAGTAAGCTGCGGCTCGTTTTTAGCCTTGCAGACAGGGTTCCCGGAGCAATTGAATAGCAACCAGGCTTTTCTTACGGCCGATTTCCTTGCGGCCATTTTAGATCAAAGGCTTTCCTCCGGCGCGATCGGCCGCAAGAGATAGCAAGGCACCGGCCGCAAGCCTGCCGGAATCCCCGGCCGGAGGGGAATAGAATAGCCGGAAAGCTTGCGGCCGGTCCTTGCGGCCCCGCAGCGGCTGCGGCCGATAATAGAATGAGGCCCTTGCTGTGTGTAGGTGAATGGAATTTGCTTCTCATAAGTGATAGGTATCCTGGTGTACTGACCAGATGAAGAAAAAAATTATATGCTATGAACTATTACTATTAGTTTCATTTTAGGAGTTCAATGCATGAGGAATTCTGTCTAAATGTATAAATAGTTGGGTGTAGTGACTAGATATTACTGATAAGTAAATGTTATTCATTTTTCTACACTGTTATGGGCTAGATAGGTTTCTTATTTTATTCTTATTCAGCCTCATGGACCATTTACCACACTGACTATATTTCTGCATGGTCTTTGTTGACCATGCTACTTGTAAATTGATACTTTTTCATTAAACTGTTGAAAACGATTAACTGCGTCTGCCTCTTTATTTTGTGAAAGATGATTGTTATGTGCATATACAATAAACAAGTGCCGCCAACAGTCCAGGACTGCAGAATGTTTCTGTCTGTGAATTCGGGTCCTTTTTAGTTGAGCCTAGGTGCGTAACTCATAAATATGATATTCGTTGTAGTTATGCACCTGGGCTCCATCTGAGTGAACCTGAATACATACGCAGAATGTTCCTGCAATCCTGGTCTGTTGGTAGTTCTCATACTATCTTTATCACCAAAGTTTTTAGTGTTATGTCATATATTAAGCTGTTAGGAATTGTACACTGATTGACAACACATTGAGGAGATTTATTATCATTGCACATGAACATTCTAGCTTAGATCCATCATATTATATGTTAATTTTATTATTATTATTATTATCATTATTATCATTTCTTTGAAATGCGCCAACATATTCTGTAGCGCTATACATACGTTTATTTTCAGGCAAATAACATATTTATACACATATAACACATTGCAAAGAATGGAGGCCCCTGTCTTTGAGCTTAGAGATTTATAATCTAAAGGTTTTGTGTGTGGTGCTGGAAGGTGAGAGAAGAACTATGTGTGTTAGGAAGGAAGGTGATAGGCTTTTTTAAACAGATGTGTTTTAGTGAGGTTTTGAAGGTTTTGAGGCAGGAGGATGGTTTGGTGGAGCAAAGCAAGGAGTTCCAGAGAATAGGTGCAGCACAAGAAAAGTTTTGAAGTTGGGAGTGAGAGGAGGTGATAAGCTAAAATGTATTGGTGTGATATGTATTAAATGGTGTACTCTTGAAATAATTGAATATCCCCATTGTCCCTTTTCCAGCTTCCTGATTCCTTTTCCATCAGATAGCTATCCACATATGTTGATTAAGTTGATGTTTTGTGAGAAAATCAATACTAAATGAAGTATTGTAGCTGATGTGGAGCCATCTAGCTGGGAGTGCTCTCTAAAATAGCCACAACTGTGGTATGATAGTGGGTGATGACTAGAAAGTGCATAGCAGCTCAGGATACATTGATACATTGTGCTAGAGCAAAAGTGCCACTATACAAGGATTTACTAAGGAGGTTAGGGTTTCTCCTGACTTAAAGGACAGTCATCTTACAGCCATAGAACATCAGTGAACTTCTTAATACACAAAATACAATGCTATACATGTTAAATCAAACATTAACATGACCATAGATCTTTCCAAGAATATTTTCAATGCATAGTCTCTGACAGTGCCAGTGAAACTTCCAATCAGATTGGGACAGGGGTCACATGGGTCCATGTCAGTACATAAGTAAAGAACATATGGGGATATCTCTCTAAAAGTATCTTCTCTCTGATGGAAAATAAATCAGGAGGCTGGAAAAGGGACAATGGTGATATTCAAATATTTCTTTATTGATATTCAAATAGATACAGCACAAATATAACATAACAATAAGCATAAAAACTCAGCCTTGCTTATTCAACATAAGGCAATGGCGGGCCTACTGTTGGTGCAGGCAGTGCAATGCACCGGGTCCCTTCTCAAGTCTGGCTACGGTGCACTCTAAATATGTATTTTCTTATAAATGGAGTTTTCTATTTCGTAATGTAGGACCCCTACGCTGGCCCATGCCCCCATGGTCCCCCTCAGTTTTAACCCCACCCCCGGATCCCATATAACACGGAAATGGCAGATGTGTGAGCTTGAGACTGTTGTGCGATTAATTCTAAAGCCTTTCCATTTTCCCAGTATTTTAAAGTACAGTAGAGTGTGTTTAATAGCTGCTGCTGCAGTTGTCAGAACTAGTGACTAACCCCCTATCTAGTAGTCATATTTTTTGATACATTTTTTAAGTTGCGGGTCAGATTTAATTTGCGAGCTACTTGAATTTTTGTAATTGAATATCCATTTTGCGTCTTTAGTGCTGTTAACTTTTGTGGGCTTGAAAAATCAATGGAGGAGATAGGGCTGAGTTACGTCTTTGGCTGGCCCGCAGTGATTTTGGGCAGGTATCAAGCAATTGGAATGCAAGTAGCTAAATGTAGCCAATTGAATATTAATAACATTTACAAGCTGCTTTTCGAGTTCAAGTTATTGGGATTTGGCCAATTGAATGGAGCCCCTAGCTACTGCAAGCCTGCCACTTCACCGACCTACTTCCCCTCCACCACAAAAGACCATGCTCATTACACCTGACTAGAGAAGGCATTTATAATATTTATATTATATGGGTATGATTAGCAGGTGTTAATGGGACTATGCAAGTCAACAGCCATGACAGTATCAAGAGTAATTGAACATAATTTCGGTCATGTTTTTTGAGATGATATATGTAGTTAGATATGGCATTTCAGATAATTTTGCTGGGTGGTATATCAGTGATCTAATACCTGACAGGCACTCGGTTTATGGTTTACTTACATTATATGATAGCACTGCTTGAAGATTACGACCAGGCCTTAATGGATAACAGAAATAATAGTGACGACACCATCTCTTCTCAACGGCATTCTACACTGAACATCAATTGGTGAAATGTTACTCATAACCATACTTGTCCAAAGAGAAGAGGTTGACACTAAGTACAAACACTACACTACACTACACTGCATTATTCCCCCCAATAAACCAATAAATCGAAACTATCCCCCCTCTACCCTAACCTATTAACCCCTACCTACCTAACACTACCTACCTACCCCCTTTTAAACCCCCCACTGCACTAATTACACAAAATAAAAAAAGCTAAGGTACAAAAAAAAAAAAACATTACCAAAAATAAAAAACCTAAGGTACAAAAAATAAAAAAAGGACATTACAACCCCCCTCACTACAAAAAAAAGAGCATCAGAACCCCCCCCCCCCCCCTCGCCACTACAAACAATAAAAAAAAAAAAATTACACGCTTGCAAAGGAAAGGTATACACAAATATACATAACATTACAGTACAACAATACATATAGTACATTACAAATATACCACTAACTACAATACATGGTCCCCTATCTAGACATTACCCCCTATCTATACATAAACCCCTATCTTTACATTACCCCCTATCTATACATAAACCCCTATCTATACATTACCCCCTAGCAATACATAACCCCCTACCTAGACATTATACCCTATTTAGACATTACCCCCTATCTATACATAACCCCCTCTCTATACACTACCCCTATCTAGACATTACCCCCTATCTATACATAACCCCCTATCTAGACATTACCCCCTATCTATAAAATACCACCTAAATCTAAGCTAAAATAGAATAAATAAAACCACTTAACTTTGCAGGTGTCCCTTCAGATCGCACCCTCTAGGAAAAAAAGAAACATCAAATTAGTACATAATTAAACATTACATATAATAAATAAACATTACAAATACAGTATTAAACTTTCCTTTCCAGCATGTCCCTGTCCATCTTCTTCTGTTCTCCGGCTCAGCCTCTGGAAAAAATATACATTACATTAGTCACACATAAACACAAATACACAAAAGATAAATAAATAATAAATATTATACATTTAAAATTTACCTCTCCGCGATGTCCCCGGCCTTCTTCTCTTCTGCCCCGGCTGGGCTCTTGAAGAATGCGCTCTCTAAAAATGTTTTTTTCTTTTAACTAATGGAGCTCAGCACTCGCGGAGCTCCCTGACACTAATGAGGCCTCCAGAGCCTCTTCCGGTAGAAAATTGGCAGTGGAACCTTCTGATTAGCTGAAAAGGCTGTCAAGCGAATTTCAGCCAATCAGAAAATGGCAAGATGAGACAATCAGAATACAGCCCTATATCCCATTCTGATTGGCTGAAGGCAATAGTGTCTTCTGATTGGTTTAACAAAGATTGACAGGTCCTTCAGTCAATGAGAAGGCACTATTGCCTTTAGCCAATTGCAATGGGATACACCCCCAAGTGGTGATTGGCTAAAAGCATCTGCACCTTTTATTGGCTGTTGTCACTGTCAATCAGACTGCAGCCAATCAGAAGGTGCAGATGCCTTCAGCCAATCACCCCACGGGGGTGTATCTCATTGTGATTGGCTGAAGGCAATAGTGTCTTCTAATTTGTTTAGAAAAGATTGACAGGTCCTTCAGTCAATCAGAATGGGATATAGGGGTGTATCCCATTATGATTGGCTCACATCTAATTGGCTTACATTTGATTGACAGCCTTTTTAGCCAATCAAAAGGTGCCATTGCCAATTGTCTACTGGAAGAGGCTATGGAGGTCTCATTAGCGACGGGGAGCTCCGCGAGTTCGGAGCTCCGTTAATTTTTTTAATTTTTTTAGAGCGCAAATTCTTCAAGGGCCCAGCCGGGGAAGAAGAGGAGAAGGCTGGGGACATTGCAGACAGGTAAGTTTTAAATTTATAATGTTTATTGTTTATTTATGTTTAGTGTATTTGTGTTTATGTGTGACTAATGTGATGTATTTTTTGTACCTTAGCTTTTTTATTTTTGGTAACATAGGTTTTTTTATTTTTTGTACCTTAGCTTTTTTATTTTGTGTAATTAGTGGGATGGTGGGTTTAAATAGGGGGTTAGGTAGGTAGTGTTAGGTAGGTAGGGGTAAATAGGTTAGGGTAGAGGGGGGATAGTTTAGATTTAGTGGTTTATTGAGGGAGAATAGTGTAGTGTAGTGTTTGTACTTAGTGTCATGAGGGTCCTGGAGGACCCTCATGGCACTTATGGGGTTAATAATAGGGTTCTCATAGTCCTATGAGGGTCTCCAAAGACCCCTAGGGAACTGATTGCGTTAAATAGAGGCATACAGGGTCTATACACCCCCCCCCCCAAAAGGGATGGGATTAAATAGGGGTAGATGGGGTTAAATAGGCCCAGTTAAAGTTATTAGGTTCAGAAAGGTTTAAATAGGCCCAGTTAGGGTTATATTGGCCCAGTAAGGATTACATATGCCCAGTAAGGGTTATTAGGTCCAGATATGGTTAGATAGGTCCAGTTAGGGTTAGATAAGGCTTAGTATGGGTTGATGGGGTATAGTTAAGGTTAAGGGGTTAATGGGGTATAGTTAGGGTTAATAGTGTAGTGACTTTGTCATGAGGGTTCTGGAGGACCCTCATGGTACTTGTAGGATTAACCTAGCGATTAATAGTGTCTAATAGTATCTAGTCTCATCAGTATTGACCCCCATGAGTGACAGGTTTAATTAAGGGCTCTGCATAGAGCCCCATGAGTGATAGCATTCATTTTAGCTGCCTGGGGGGTACTTATAGTACCCCCGCGGCCAGGGTTAATAATTTTTTTAGCTCGGGTGCTTTCAAACCCTTTATGGTCCTTTAAGGACCCGCAAGGTGGGAAATTTGATTTTTTAAATGCAGCGGGGTAATGATCGATGCCTATTGAAACCCCCACTGCAAGGGTTAATATGGGGACACTTTGGGGTTCCCGATGGGTACATCCAGCATAGAGGGGGGTTAATGTTGTGTGCTGCGGGGGTACCTACAGTACCCCCGCGGCCGGGATTGGCTAATGGTGTGCCGCAAGCCCTTTAAGGAGCCGTGGTGGAGGATTTGAATGTTTTAAATGAAGCGGGGGCCTGATCTATGCCGATTGGGGACTCCAGCTGCAAGGGTTTAATGTGGGGGAGCTCTGGGGGTCCCTATGGACCCCTACAGCAAGGGGTTAATGTAGGGTCACTTTGGGGGTCCCGATGGGGACCTCCAGCATAAAGGGGGTGAATTTTAGGTGCCGGGGGGGTACTTGGAGTACCCCCCATGGCAGGGCTTGTATGTAGAACTGCCGCAGAGGTCCCATTCAGGATCCCCGCGGCATGTGATGAGGTGGGGGAGCCTGTGATGTCACTCCTCTTGCACTGTTTCTCCGTGTTTGACATGGACGGCCCTGCTGCATAGCTCACACGTTGCTCGCAGCAGGGCTAATTTAATAGTGTCGTAACTTTTAAAAATTTGAACCACGTAGGGCTTCAGTTCAAACTCGTATCTACGTGGCTGGAATTTAATGGGGCTGTTGTTTATATATATATATATATATATATATATATATATATACTGTTTCATTGATATATACACCTATTGGTTGTCAACATTTTATTTCATTAAACTTTGGATAAATCAAATGAAAAACAAAGTGTTGTAATCTACTTATACAATGTGTAATAATGGGCTCAGTATAAATTGATACATTTTACATTTCTCTTAATTAAATCTCTTTTATTCATATCACGTTGTCCATTAAATGGGCAATAACTGTGCTAATCCACCTTAAGTGAACAAAAAGGGAGACACAGAGGTATGGTAGGGAACTGAAGCAGAATGTAAGTTCTTAAGACAGAGGGATACAGGACCTGCTGGGGATACAGAATATGCTATGACAACAGCAGTGTTGTTTTCCCAGATTCACTCTGCAGATCGAGAAGAAAATAGATGCAGTTACAAAGTATTTTCATTTATTTATTTGTATGTAGTGGGTGAAATAAGCCAGCTAATTGAGTACTTGAATATGCTTTAGACGATACACTCCACCTTCCTCTGATTGTGAAGGGATTTAAGTGTACTTTGTCACAACCTAACACATCCAGTACTAACCCCCTCCCACTATCTTCCTATAGGTATATTTTTTGTTAACATGAGCTCTGTATGGTCAGAGTTTGTGTCAATCACAAAACAGCCATTTGTAAAACAGCAAGAAAGGTAAAAGGAGCTGTCCAGTGCTGAACCTGGAAAATGTTCCTTATCCACAAGACTAAAGAGCAAAACTGTTGTAGTGTAATCATCTGAGACATATGTGTAAGGGGCTAAAGATTTTTGTGTCTTTGTCTTGTTTTGTTTTTTGTCTTTAGTCATCCAGTTAAGTTTGTTTGCTGTTAAGTTGTGAATAATTTTGTTTATATTACAAAAAAATATTTGTTCTAAAAAATTATATTATAAATAGTATTCTTTATTTCTAGAGCGTCAGCTTTTTGCATAGCTCTATTTACAAAAGTACAAAGGTACAATAGTCAAATAACAATAATAAAACAAATTATTAGGCATGTAGTAATGAAAATAGAATATAAACAACATAGATTTTTTTTTATTTATTTATTCACATTTTTATAGAACTTTTATCCAAAGAGTTTTTAACTCTTTGAAAGCTTTTGACAACACAGAGCCCTATTCTATTAGAAGCCCGTAAATTACTTCAAACAGTAAATTTGTCTGTGGGTGCTTTTTCTCTCTAAACTTCTAGATGTATTCTATAATCGCTAACACGCAACTTAAGTCTCTCAGCCTCCAATACGTAGGCCATGCTTTCTTAAGTAAGATTTCAGGGGGTGTGATTATATGAGCTTGCAAGATTAAACCAAGCACGCAATTTACTTCTTAGACACAGCCAATAGAAAATGAGAACATCATCATGATGTCATTAAATTATAGAATATAGACTTAACCTGCAAATGGAAACTAAGTATTAATGAGAGCCAATAAGTAATGTTTGCCCATGAGGCTAGCACTCTAGACAATGCATGAGAGCATCTGTTCTAGTTCATGTGGGTTTCATGATATGCATTAACCCCTTGAGTACCGGGATTGATATTACACATAAATAACAGTTAAAAATAATAATTTAATTTGCGTCTTTGTGAGTTTTAGACTGTTCTGCAATTATAATTCTAATGTCTAATTATCCCTGTGTGGAACAAAAGACTGGACATGTCCAGACCTCTTTAAAGAGACACATAAGTCACATTTTTCTTTGTTGTTTTTGAAAAAGGATATTTCAAAATGTTTTACTGTCGCCCCTCGTTTTTTTAAATAAATGTCCTGTTGATAAATTAACTGCTTTAAATATACAATTATTAAAGGGGTATGTGTCTTTCAGGCAGTGATTAGTAAGATTATCGCTACTGATCTGTAATTAACATGAGATACAAATTTCCGTTAGTAGGCCGGTCGAAAGGAATAACTGACAGGTAAAAATAAAAAACTTTAATGTATATTTTTATTATAGGAAAATGTATTTTTAATAACATCCAACTAATACCAGACATGTTACAACCTATAGTTTTGTGCTCTATAATATTTGGAACCTCTGCTGTGTTAAAAAGGTGCAGCAATTATCACATATATAGTTGTGAGCATGCGGGTTGTTGCTAACGCTGCGGCCTTCGCAAAGCTGGCAACGCTCCCCAGCGGCCCACATCACCCGAGGCGCCTGCACGGCTCCCCCTGCCCCTCTGATGCTCCCCAGCGGCCCACATCACCCCAGGCTGCAGGGAAGCTCAGACACCCAGCCAGCACTGCCAGGACCCTGCCACTGATGCTGCCATGCTCCCCCGCGGCCCACATCACCCCAGGCGCCTGCACGGGAAGCTCAGGGAAGCTCAGACATCCAGCCAGCACTTCCAGGTATCAGTGCTGCAGGAGGCAGCTCCAGGGAGGCAGGACAGTTGGGGGTACAAGGAGGAGCCTCCGATCCCAGCTTGTGCTGTCTGGCCTGCAGCTGGGTTCTTCCGCAGCTACTTCACATCTTTCCTTGCGCTGGGCTCTGAGGATAGGCCGCAGGGGGCGGGGATCCGATACATGAGCCACAGGCCTAAGGCTGCAATATAGAGGGGGAGAGGATCGCGAGGCACGCAATAAACTTACCCCCGTTGGGTGTACAAGGAGGAGCCATTCCTGGAGATGGAGCAGCAGGGCTCCGATCTGGGCCTGTGCTGGTTGCCCTGCGGCTGGCTTCTCCCCCAGGGCTCCCTCCTCGGCAGCTCCACGCAGCTGCTTCCATCTCTGCCTCAACAAGCAGACAGGACAGAGATGAGGATTGCGGCCACCGCTGCTACCCACACGGACAGCCATCTGCAGAGATCCAGTGGGAGAAAAAGGCACTTTCAAGTACAGGGGAATGTGCAGGGGAACCCAGTAGGTAATGAAGTGGGGGTCACAAGCAAGGAGAAGGGAGACAGGATGGGGGAAGGGAGCCAGGAGAGGTAGGTGAGACACAGGGAAGGGAGAAGGGGGCAAAGAGACATAGGGGAGGGAGGGGTACAGGGGAGGGAGTGGGGGAAGAGACACAGGTGAGGTAGAGGGGGAAGAGACACAGGGGAGAGTGATGGGGAGAATGGGAGACAGGGGAGGGAGAGTGGAGGCAAAGCGAGACAGGGGAGGGATAGAAAGGCCAAATAGAGACAGGGGAGGGATAGATTGGGCAAAGAGAGACAGGGGATGGATAGATTGGGCAAAGAAAGACAGGGGATGGATATAGGGGGCAAAGAGAGACTGGGGAGGGATAGAGGGGGCAAAGAGAGACAGGGGAGGGATAGAGGGGGCAAAGAGAGACAGGGGAGGGATAGAGGGGGCAAAGAGAGACAGGGGAGGGAGAGAGGGGGCAAAGAGAGACAAGGGAGGGAGAGAGGGGGCAAAGAGAGACAAGGGAGGGAGAGAGGGGCAAAGAGAGACAAGGGAGGGAGAGTGGGGGCAAAGAGAGACAAGGGAGGGAGAGAGAGGGCAAAGAGGGTCAGGAGGGGGAGGGAAAGAGACATGGGAGGGAGAAATGTTTGGGAAAAAACTTGATCTTGCCGTCATTTTTTGACGGGCAAGTCGCTAGTCACATATATAGTTGTGAGCATGCAGGCTGTTGCTAAAATTGCGGGCTTGCGTAGCAATTGCGAAGCGAGGGCCGCAGTTGGTGGCATGGAGCACAGAAGGCGCTCCTTGCCAGCAACTGCGGACCACACAAAATTTACAGAGTTAGGAAACAAAAATACGAGACGCGTTACGACCCATCACGACCACGCAAAAAACGCCCGAAACCGGCGCACATGAAAACATAAAAAACACAATAAATACACACAACAAATACATAAAAAGCTTACTTACAGCAAGGGAGGGCATCCAGGACCTGGAAAACTGAAGTTACACCTCAATTTAACTCCAAATAAAAGAGTTTAGACACCCGAAAATCCCCTAAGGGACAGAAAAAATGGCATCTGAAAAAAAAAAAAACAAGGCTACAGCACTCTAAAGATGCAAAACACCACCAAACACCTATAGATTTTCCGAAAAAGACGTACAAGATACGAAAACAAGTACGCAACCCGCGCGACCCCAAGACCATTACAAACACAATAAATACACACAACAAATACATAAAAAGCTTACGCACAGCAAGGGGGGGCACCCAGGACCTCTGCAAGTGAAGTTACACCTCAATTTAAGTAAAAAAAGTCGGAGTTTAGACACCCGAAAATCACCTAAGCTGAAAAAATGCCGCCGAACAAAACGAAAATGAGGCTAAGGACGCAAAAATACTACAGTGACTCGCAAAACAGAAACAACGCTTCAGTCAACTTCACGTGGCACGTAACACACTCTATGTGGCTTGTACCACACTGATATTAACCACCATTTTACAGGAAAATTACAACTATTAGGCCTAAAATGGAGGCTAGAACGCACATTTTACGCTGGAACGCAAATAGTGCATGCATACTGCGTTCTAACGGTCTGAAGCACCTCAAAGTTTATAAATACTGCCTACTTTCCAGAAAATTCTAAATTTCTCCTCAGATGAAGAACAGTGTGACTGGATAGTTGACTGCAGCTGTTACTTGAGAAGAGAATTATTTCCAAAATTTCCAACTTTACACTCTGCAAATTGAAACTGAGAGGTAAGCTATAATATATTTCATTTAGTAATAAAGACACGAAAAAAAAAAAAAAGTAAAAAATAAAACATTGCAAACTTTAAAAATGAAACAGACACTACAAGAAGACTGGCGGATTAAGATTGGCAGGAGGAGACCCTCTGTCATTCGGACAAAAACAAGACTTCAATAAAGGTATAGTATAACAAGTAGAAAAAAAATAAAAAATTCCTATTTTTAATGTTCAACAATATGAGAATTCAAATGAAAAAATTCAAGCCTCAAAGGAATTCAAGCAAGACAAAAACACCACAGTTCAACAAACTTTACAAAGACCTATAAAATTTCCAAATAAAGACAGTTGCACACAAAAAACAAAACAAAGTGGTGGACACAAAACAGGATAGCATCCCAAACATTAGCAACATACAGAAAACACTGTACAACAACCTCCAACCATCACCCACAAGCCAAATGCACCATCCGAAAAGTTGTGAACACAAAATAGGATACTACAAAAAAGCACAACAACATATAGAAAAGGCAATTAACATTACTTTTTACTGTCCAACAACATGTAACCCTCACAAACAAGGCTAATTAAGCAAATGGAGCATGCAAAATGTGGTGACACAAAAAAGGATTGTACAAAAAATCACACAGATAGAAAAATAACTTAATATTCATCTTTACTGTTTAACAACCTATAACCCTTATAAAGAAGCATAAATAAGCATACCAAAAGTGGCGGATGCTAAACAGGATACTACTTTTAATAGTTACAACATAGATAAAAGATCATTCACAGTCAGCTTTAATCTACAACAACCTTTAACTGTCATCCACAAGCCAAATACAGCATCCCAAAAGTGGTGGACACAAAACAGAATAATACAACAAACATTGCTAACATATACAAAATGTCAACAACATTAATAATTACAGTAAAAAAAAAAAAGGATAACTGTATTATCCAAATAAAATGAAATTATTTTAAAGGGGTGCACAAAAAACAGCATAGGAGAAGAATTCACGATAACAGAGTAGACAAAAAAAATGAACTATGCTATTCATAAGAAATACATTCCAATCAAATAACATTTAACTTTTTCTTTTACATCAGACACTGCGTCAAGACCATCGCACGAAGAGTTACAACAGCAGATCAAGAAATATTCTGCTTGAAATCACACTTCAAACAAGGTACAATTTAACAAGTAAAAAAAGAGAAAACTAAATAAACATGTTTGCTCTGCATCCATGTGAAGAGAAAAAAATAAATAAACCAACAACAATAAGCACCACTAATTAACAGCTTTAACAAAATATTACTGACACATTTGTCATTTACCTACTAATTGCCTTTTACGTACAAAAACGTTTAACAGTAAACCCAAACTTCAATCTATCAAAAAAAAATGACCAACATAAAACAGCATAGTCCAATAAGTAGGGAAAACACATACAAAATAACATTCTCAATTCAATTCTCAATTCACAGCCCTAATGTACAATGTTAAGCACAAAACCTAACCAGACACATAAAATAGAATACTACAACAAATACTACTAACACCTAACAAACAACAATACAAACCTTCTTGTCACAGCCACAACATATAAGCCTTTAAGTAAAATAGAAGAATAGTATTACAACAATCCCCTGCAGGACAAATTAGAAAGAGCAATATATTACTACCATTTTTTCCCCTCTACTATGCCTCTAAGCCAAACCAACAAGATAAAAAGCAATCAACAAACAAAACAAAAAAAAATTCACTTAACACTATAAACCTACTACATCTACAATAAGCTATAATGCAATAACCTTGGGTGTGCTATGCATCTAAGCCACAAATTACAACTTACAAGAGATAAAGTAAGAGCAAAAAAAGAAAACACACTCATTTAACAATAGAAAGAAAGTTCAGCTACAATGAACTACAATCACATACAAACAAACTTAATTTACAATCGCAACAGTGTTGCAATTAGAAGATTTCATAAACCAACTTAACATCTCAAACTAAACTAATGATACATTATTTTCTTTTACAGATTAAGATGGCTGATAACGAGACCAAACAAGAAAAGATCAGAGGTCAAGCTAGAGAACGACAACAAAGACGGGCAAACCAGCAGACACCGGAGCAGAAGGAAATTCAACGAGAAAAAGAATGCAAAAGACATACAAGCAAAAGACTGTCACCTGCAAAAATAAAAGATACAACAAAGTTGCTAATGTACCAGGACATGGTCCTTACTGCTTTAAAGTCCAAGGCCAAATTTACCATCGTACTTTCCATTTACATCCAGAGGAAGGGGAGCAAAGAAAATTTGCTCAACTATATGTCCTAGATACAATGGAAGCTGTTGACCAACGTATGCAGCTGCAAGAAAATACAAAATGCTAAACCACTGATTTTATAGAGCTAGATAAAATTATGGCCAATAACCCCTACACTAAAGCTTATAAAAAAATTGGCAGAAGTAGAAAATTAACAACTTCCTGCAGAAAGACATCAATTACCAATCCCAAAGGTCAATATGGTGCTTAAAAGAGATAGACATACTGATAAACGCTGTAATAACTTGCCAACATCAAATGCAATGATGTTTCAAAATGATGAAGGAGAACCACCATTTCAAAGAGACATTAGAATATATCCCAGAAATGAAGAGCAACCATTCATTAATATCAGTATATTAAGTCCAAATTTAGATCCAATGACATATCCCACACGGAGAAGCAGGTTGGCAACCAAAATTAACCCTTCCCAGTTACCCAAATGCTAAAGCCAGAATGCAAAATAATGTTTCCATGCTTGAATTTAAAGTAGCTCAAATTGCCATTCGAAATACATTTAATCCAATTTTATGCGATGGAAAACTAATACAACAATGGATTATTGATTCCTATTTGCAAGTTGAGGCCAATAATTTAAACTTCATAAATTATCAACAAGATAAACTACGTGTAGAACAATATTGTGGATTAATGGACTATGTTGCTGAGGTGGCTACAAGCAGAGACATTACAGCTGGCAAAGCCATCATTTTACCATCTTCTTTCCAGGCATCTCCTCAAAATATGAGAGAAAGATACAATGATGCCATGGCTATTGTCACCAAATTTGGAAAACCCGATTTATTTATTACATTTACATGTAATCCGCAATGGCCAGAAATTACACAACATTTACTTCTTGCCCAAAGTGCTTCCGATAGACCAGATTTAGTAGCCAGAGTTTTCAACATTAAATTAAATTAAATTAATTAATACGTGACATCATTATAAGTCACTGTTTTGGCAAATGTCTTGCTTATGTATATACCATTGAATTTCAAAAAAGAGGCCTTCCACATGCACATCTTCTTATAATACTTCAAGAAAAAGATAAATTAGATACTGGTGACAAAGTGGATTCAGTCATTGTTGCTGAACTACCAGATCCAGAACCATATGGTAGACTATATGAGATTGTAACTCATCGCATGATTCATGGACCCTGTGGCGAGCTTAATCCACAATCACCATGTATGAAAAATAATAAATGTTCCAAAGAATTTCCAAAATATTATAGAGACAAAACTTATGCCAAAATATTATAGAGACAAAACTTTATAGAGGAAGAGAAGGAGATAGTGCCATTATTCGTGGAAGAAAAGTTGACAATAGATATGTGGTACCCTACAATCCACATTTACTCATGAAGTATAATGCACACATTAATGTAGAAGCCGGCACTTCCATCAAATCCATTAAATATGTGTACAAATATATTTACAAAGGCTATGATGCAGCAATTGTAGTCGTCAAAAGTGCAGACAACACCAAAAGCATTGAGTTAGTACATGATGAACTTGCATCTCATGTAGATGCTCGCTATGTAAGTGCACCAGAAGCTATGTGGCCCTTTTTAAAATTTGAAATGCCTGATTAACAGTACATTTGCCACAAAGACATTTAGTGTATTTCCATGCTGGAAATGAAAGTAATGCATTGGCCCAAAGTGAGCATCATCACTCTACATTAACTGCATGGTTTGAATTCAATTCTACAGATTCACAAGCAACACAATTCTTATATAGTGAAATTCCATATCACTATGTTTTTGTGAATGGATTATGGAAAAAGCAGAGAGAATAAAATAATCCCAAGAATTTACACAGTCAGTCCAAGAGACCTTGAACGTTTCTGCTTACGACTACTACTTTTAAATGTTCCTTGAGCACAAAGTTTTGAACACTTAAGAACTGTTAATGACATAGTATATGAATCCTTCCATTTAGCTGCAAGACATAGAAACTTACTAACTGATGATACAGAATGGGAAAGATGTCTAGAAGAAGCAGCACTATGTAAAATGCCACGGCAGATGAGGGAACAATTTGCATTCATTTGTATCTTCTCAAATGCTCCAAATGCATTAGCTTTGTGGGACACATTTAAAAGTAATATGGCTGAAGACTTTAGGCGACGATACAATGAACCTATTGCACACTTAACAGCATTAATGGAAATCCAAGAAGTATTTTTAACTCCCGGATTAAGTTGTGCAAGTTTTAATCTGCCTGATCCAGGTCTTATAGATGACATAAACTTTGAAGACTATGACATTCAAATACAAGTACAAAGGACAGAAGAAAGACTTGCAACTTTAAATACATTACAATTGCAAGCATTTAATGCCATAAAAAATGCACTAGATGATGACATGGTCAAAAAGCGTTATTTCTATCTTGATGGACCTGGTGGATCAGGAAAAACATATCTATATAATTTATTAATGAGTTTTGTAAGAGCACAAGGTCAAATAGCACTCGCATTTGCCACAACTGGAATTGCTGCACTTTTGTTAGAAGGTGGAAGAACTGTATATAGTGGGTTTAAACTACGAGTGCCTATTTTAGAAACCTCAGTGTCAGATATTCGCATGACATCATTACAAGCAAAAAAACTGAAAAAAAGTAAATTAATTATAATAGATGAGGCCACAATGATGTCATGCTTTGCCCTCCAATGTATTGACCGTTTGCTTTGTGAAGTCATGGATAATACTTTTCCATTTGGTGGAAAGGTAATGTTGTTAGGTGGCGATTTTAGACAAACATTACCTGTTGTTGTACATGGAAATCGAACTGACATTATCGAAACATGTATAAAGTCAAGTACACTATGGAAACATTTTACCCATCTTCAACTGCAACAAAATATGAGATCAGAAGGCCAAAATGATTTCAATAAATGGCTTATTAAAATTGGAGAAGGTAGAACAGAAAAAATACCAAATTTACCTGACGACACTGTGCACATCCCACCTCATATGATTTGTCACCAAGATCTTATATCGACTATATTTGAAGGTACCATAAATAACCAGGAATATTCAGAGCTTGCCAACCAAGTCATCCTAACCTGTAAAAATAAGGATGCATTAATCCTCAATAATGAAATCTTTAAAAAAATTAATGCACCCCAAAGAAATTATCACAGTGCTGATTCTGTACTTGCTGATGACAAAGAAAGTCAGGCAAACTTTTCCACTGAATTCATAAACTCATTAACTCCTTCTGGAATGCCACCACATATTTTGCAGCTAAAGAAAGGTGCAATTGTCATGTTACTGTGAAATAGGAACCCCAAAAAAGGCCTATGCAATGGGACAAGATTAATTGTTCCACAATTAAAGGACCATTTCATAGATGCTAAGATTTTAACTGGTACCCATGAAGGAGAGAGAGTTTTCATAGCAAGGATAGATTTAGCACCAAGTGAAAGTAGTCTCCCTTTTATACTTCAAAGAAGTCAATTTCCCACAATCACCATGTATGAAAAATAATAAATGTTCCAAAGAATTTCCAAAATATTATAGAGACAAAACTTATGCCAAAATATTATAGAGACAAAACTTTATAGAGGAAGAGAAGGAGATAGTGCCATTATTCGTGGAAGAAAAGTTGACAATAGATATGTGGTACCCTACAATCCACATTTACTCATGAAGTATAATGCACACATTAATGTAGAAGCCGGCACTTCCATCAAATCCATTAAATATGTGTACAAATATATTTACAAAGGCTATGATGCAGCAATTGTAGTCGTCAAAAGTGCAGACAACACCAAAAGCATTGAGTTAGTACATGATGAACTTGCCTCTCATGTAGATGCTCGCTATGTAAGTGCACCAGAAGCTATGTGGCCCTTTTTAAAATTTGAAATGCCTGATTAACAGTACATTTGCCACAAAGACATTTAGTGTATTTCCATGCTGGAAATGAAAGTAATGCATTGGCCCAAAGTGAGCATCATCACTCTACATTAACTGCATGGTTTGAATTCAATTCTACAGATTCACAAGCAACACAATTCTTATATAGTGAAATTCCATATCACTATGTTTTTGTGAATGGATTATGGAAAAAGCAGAGAGAATAAAATAATCCCAAGAATTTACACAGTCAGTCCAAGAGACCTTGAACGTTTCTGCTTACGACTACTACTTTTAAATGTTCCTTGAGCACAAAGTTTTGAACACTTAAGAACTGTTAATGACATAGTATATGAATCCTTCCATTTAGCTGCAAGACATAGAAACTTACTAACTGATGATACAGAATGGGAAAGATGTCTAGAAGAAGCAGCACTATGTAAAATGCCACGGCAGATGAGGGAACAATTTGCATTCATTTGTATCTTCTCAAATGCTCCAAATGCATTAGCTTTGTGGGACACATTTAAAAGTAATATGGCTGAAGACTTTAGGCGACGATACAATGAACCTATTGCACACTTAACAGCATTAATGGAAATCCAAGAAGTATTTTTAACTCCCGGATTAAGTTGTGCAAGTTTTAATCTGCCTGATCCAGGTCTTATAGATGACATAAACTTTGAAGACTATGACATTCAAATACAAGTACAAAGGACAGAAGAAAGACTTGCAACTTTAAATACATTACAATTGCAAGCATTTAATGCCATAAAAAATGCACTAGATGATGACATGGTCAAAAAGCGTTATTTCTATCTTGATGGACCTGGTGGATCAGGAAAAACATATCTATATAATTTATTAATGAGTTTTGTAAGAGCACAAGGTCAAATAGCACTCGCATTTGCCACAACTGGAATTGCTGCACTTTTGTTAGAAGGTGGAAGAACTGTATATAGTGGGTTTAAACTACGAGTGCCTATTTTAGAAACCTCAGTGTCAGATATTCGCATGACATCATTACAAGCAAAAAAACTGAAAAAAAGTAAATTAATTATAATAGATGAGGCCACAATGATGTCATGCTTTGCCCTCCAATGTATTGACCGTTTGCTTTGTGAAGTCATGGATAATACTTTTCCATTTGGTGGAAAGGTAATGTTGTTAGGTGGCGATTTTAGACAAACATTACCTGTTGTTGTACATGGAAATCGAACTGACATTATCGAAACATGTATAAAGTCAAGTACACTATGGAAACATTTTACCCATCTTCAACTGCAACAAAATATGAGATCAGAAGGCCAAAATGATTTCAATAAATGGCTTATTAAAATTGGAGAAGGTAGAACAGAAAAAATACCAAATTTACCTGACGACACTGTGCACATCCCACCTCATATGATTTGTCACCAAGATCTTATATCGACTATATTTGAAGGTACCATAAATAACCAGGAATATTCAGAGCTTGCCAACCAAGTCATCCTAACCTGTAAAAATAAGGATGCATTAATCCTCAATAATGAAATCTTTAAAAAAATTAATGCACCCCAAAGAAATTATCACAGTGCTGATTCTGTACTTGCTGATGACAAAGAAAGTCAGGCAAACTTTTCCACTGAATTCATAAACTCATTAACTCCTTCTGGAATGCCACCACATATTTTGCAGCTAAAGAAAGGTGCAATTGTCATGTTACTGTGAAATAGGAACCCCAAAAAAGGCCTATGCAATGGGACAAGATTAATTGTTCCACAATTAAAGGACCATTTCATAGATGCTAAGATTTTAACTGGTACCCATGAAGGAGAGAGAGTTTTCATAGCAAGGATAGATTTAGCACCAAGTGAAAGTAGTCTCCCTTTTATACTTCAAAGAAGTCAATTTCCCATCATTATGGCACTTGCCATGACCCTTAATAAATCACAAGGACAAACTTTCAAATCTGTGGGTATTTTCTTAGAACAACCAGTTTTTGCACATGGCCAATTATACGTTGCCTTACCACGGTGCAAAAATCCACAGGCTATTAAAGTTTACATTGAAAACAATGAAAGTCAAGGTGATTTATTGGAGGATGGACACATTTTTACTAAAAACATTGTCTACTATGAAGTACTCTAACTTTCCATCAAACCATCAAAAGTCATGCAAAACCAATTTAAAAGCAAACACAAAATCCTATAAAAACACAATATAACCACATTTTTTTTTAACAAGTACACACAACAGTGAATTTCCTTCAAAAGGTCATTATTAGGCCACAGAAATTAGGTTTACACCAACAATATTCTCCTATTAAACTACATGAAATTGTAAAACACATAGAGAACAGTGGTTACACATCGCGGAACAACTTTAAGTTCTCGCGTTCTCTTTTTAGAGAACCACTTTTCCACAGACGAAACATTTAAATGTTCCATTTAAAACAATTACTACACCAACAAACAAAGGTCAATCATTGAAAACTACAAATCAATAAAGAATTCAGTCATAATTCATGGAAGTACTGTGTATGCATGATTAGCCCCACAAAACACTTGCCTTGCATGATTTTGACAGATTCTGTTCAAATGTTAATTAACTATGTTACTGTTTCTAACGTTACAAGTTTGAAAAAAATAATTTCAAGTTCCTTACTTAGACAGATAAGAAAGTTCAAGTTTAAAAAATATACTTTCAAGTTCCTTACTTAGACATATTACAAAGTCCATGTTAAGAGCACAAGCACGTTTTTAGGCACAATGTAAATGTTGTCTTTTATGTTAAACATTAATCCAGGGAGTAATCCAATCGCCAGTTAATGGGGTCAGGAAGGAATTAATTTTTTTCCCACTTTGATACAATTGGCTATGTTTCAAAGAGGGTTTTTACTGTTTGCTTTCCTCTGGATTCAATGTATATTTAAGTTAACAATTCTTGAGATAGAACTTGCATGTTAAAAAAACATTACCTCAAGTTTACAATACTGATTAATTTAAAGTTCAACTGTTCTTAAATTGAATGTTAATACTTTTACTACAAAACGCTTTAACAGTTACTCTTGAATAAAAGAAAATGTTACAAAAATAAACATGTTTAATATCACAATAGTACTTATTTCAACATACGTATATACTCGAGTATAAGCCGACCCGAGTGTAAGCCGAGGCACCTATTTTACCACAAAATACTGGGTAAAATGAGTGACTCGAGTATAAGCCGAGGGTGGGAAATGTGCTGCCCCCTGTGTCCCTTTTGTGCCTTGTGTCCTCTCTCTCCTGTGTCTCTTCTCCCCTCTCTCTTCCCTGTAACTCATCCCCCTCTCCCTTCTCTGTGTCTCTTCCCCCCTCCTCATTCTCAACCTCCCTCCTCAACCCCACTTCTCATCCTCAACCTCCCTCCTCATCATCCCTCCTCAACCCCCCATCCTCAACCCCCCCATCAACCTCAACCCCCCTCCTCATCCTCAACCCCCTCCTCGACCTCCCTCCTCAACCTCAACCCCCCTCCTCATCCTCAACCCCCTCCTCAACCTCCCTCCTAAACCCCCCTCATCATCCTCAACCCCCTCCTCAACCTCCCTCCTTATCCTCATCCTCCCTCCTCAACCTCTCCCCCCCATCCTCAACCTCCCTTCTCAACCTCAACCCCCCATCCTCAACCCCCCTCCTTATCCTCCCTCCTCATCCTCCCTCCTCATCCTCGACCCCCCATCCTCAACCCCCGTATCAACCTCAAAGTCCCTCCTCATCCTCAACCTCCCTCCTCATCCTCAATCCCCTCCTCAACCTCCCTCCTCAACCTTAACCCCCCCTCCTCAACCCCCTCATAAACCTCAAACCCCCTCCTCATCCTCAACCCCCTCCTCAACCTCAACCCCCCTCCTCATCCTCAACCCCCTCCTCAACCTCCCTCCTCATCCTCGACCCCCCTCCTCAACCTCCCTCCTCAACCTCAACCCCCCTCCTCATCCTCAACCCCCTCCTCAACCTCCCTCCTCAACCCCCCTCCTTATCCTCAACCCCCTCCTCAACCTCCCTCCTCATCCTCAACCTCCATCCTCATCCTCAACCCCCTCCTCAACCTCCCTCCGCAACCTCAATCCCCCAACCTCAACCCCCCATCCTCAACTACCTCCTCAACCTCAACCTCCTTCTCAACCTCAACCCCCATCCTCAACCCTCCTCCTCATCCTCCCTCCTCATCCTCCCTCCTCATCCTCCCTCCTCATCCTCAACCCCCCTCCTCAACCCCCCTCCTCATCCTCCCTCCTCCACTCCCCTCCTCATCCTCCCTCCTCAACGCCCCTCCTCAACCTCCCTTCTCAACCCCCCTCCTCAACCTCCCTCCTCATCCTCAGCCCCCCTCCTCATCCTCAGGCCCCCTCCTCATCCACAGCCCCCTCCTCAACCTCCCTCCTCAACCTCACCCCCCCCATCCTACCGGCACCCGGTATATGCTAATGATGTGCGCGCAGGGGTAGAGAGACACGGGGGGGGAGAGACACAAGGGGGGATTGAGGAGGGAGGGACACGGGGGTAGAGAGACACAGGGGGGTAGAGAGACACAAGGGGGGGTTTAGAGAGACATGGAGGGGAGAGTGACTCGAGTATAAGCCAAGGGGGTCCTTTTTAGCCTTAAAAAAAGGGCTGAAAAACTTGGCGTATAATAAAGTATATACGGTAACTAAAACCTTACAAGTCTCAAATACGTATATTAATAACTAAACAACTTTACAAACATACATCTCATTTCGCTAGTTTATTTATAGTATTTGTAGTTCTTTACTGCCAGCTGTCAGCACATATTTTACAGTGCAATATAGCAAAAAGAGGGCATGTCTCAAAAAGTCCCAAATGAATGAAGACTTCTTCCAGCACACTCCAATATATAACAAAAATGAATGAGTGTACAAACATAGTGCTTGTTAATGACACATATTACATTATCTTTGTGGCACCAAACAGATGTGAGTTATTTATTAAAGTAAGTTTTTCCTTTTAGAATTTGTGATAAGTAAGCTATGTAGAGTTACTTAACTCCACTTTTTTTCTCTTTGAAAAACAATGCCCAAATATACATACATTTTGTGTTGCTCCTTTTTTCACAGAATTGCTTCTTAAAGCTTTTGCCCCATAGGTGCAAACTTTTTCTGTTGTATGTCTGCATCTATGGGGCAAAAGCTTTAATGAGCAGTTTTATGTTCAGAGCCTTTTTTCATTATTGTTGATATTATACAGTGGAGTGTAGTCAACATTCCCATACAGACTCTGGCACCAACTGGTATTATATTATATGGTTGAAGCCTACTTTGTAGCTAGTTGCTGTGTGTTTTATTTTTTCTTCCTATGTCTTACACAGATACGTATCATATTGGCATGCATGTGTAGGTGAATCCATGTTAACTCATTAACGGATCATTCTAGTTTAGGAAAAACTTCACAAGTATGTAACAAGTTTACTAATTAGCAGCTGTAAAAGCCATGAGCATAGTTGCATTGTTATAGAAAATCGAGGGCTTCCATGCTAGATGTTCTTACCACCTCCTGCTCGCCTCGAGCCTGAGGGATAGGACCATTACAATGTGACACAGGCCATCTGATAATTAGTGACCAGGAAAAGGCAGATGAGCTAAATAGGTTCTTTTCGTCGGTTTACACAAGGGAGGTACCAGTGACTGGGACACCGCAACATAATGGGGCTACACTACCTTTACTAAATAATTGGTTAACGCAAGAAGTAATACAAAAGAGGTTGGAGAAAATAAATGTTAATAAAGCCCCAGGTCCTGATGGAATACATCCAAGGGTACTGAGGGAGCTGGGTTCTGTAATAGCCAAACCATTATATCTAATCTTTCAAGACTCACTCACTACAGGGTCTCTACCAGATGACTGGAGAAAAGCAGAGGTGATACCTATATTTAAGAAGGGATCTAGAGCAAATCCGGGGAATTATAGACCAGTGAGCCTCACTTCTGTAGTTGGGAAGCTTTTAGAAGGGTTAATAAGGGACAGAATACAAGAATATGTCTATTTGAACAGGATCATAGGTAGCAGTCAACACGGATTTATGAAGGATAGGTCGTGTCAGACCAATCTAATTCGTTTTTATAAGGAGGTTAGTAGGAACTTGGATCAGGGCAACTCAGTGGATGTAGTCTTTTTAGATTTTTCAAAGGCATTTGATACAGTGCCACATGGAAGACTAGTGAGCAAACTAAGGGATACAGGAATTGCAGTAAATATCTGCTCATGGATCGAGAGCTGGCTAAAAGACAGGAAGCAAAGGGTTGTTGTGAATGGAACATACTCCGATTGGTCTAATGTGATAAGTGGGGTTCCTCAAGGTTCAGTATTAGGTCCTCTCCTTTTTAACATATTTAATAATGACATTGAAGAAGGACTCGAATGTAGTGTCTCCATTTTTGCTGATGACACTAAGTTGTGCAAGGTAATAAAATCAGATAATGATGTACTTTCCCTACAAAAGGATTTGCATAAATTAGAGAAATGGGCGGCTAAATGGCAGATGAGATTTAATACAAATAAATGTAAGGTTATGCATTTCGGAAGGAACAATAACCAAGCAATCTATAATCTTAATGGAGCAAATCTAGGGGTATCAGATATTGAAAGGGATTTGGTAGTACTAGTGGACTACCACCTAGGTAACAGCGCTCAAAGCCAAGCAGTGGCTGCAAAGGCAAATAAAATATTAGCATGTATTAGGAAGGGTATAGAAGCCAGGGAAGAAGATATAATTCTGCCACTATACAAATCTCTAGTACATCCTCATCTGGAATATGGAGTACAATTTTGGGCACCACCTCATAAAAAAGACATTTTAGAGCTGGAAAAAGTACAGAGAAGGGCTACAAAACTAATAAGGGGAATGGAGGGGCTAAGTTATGAAGAAAGACTAACAAAATTAAACTTATTTTCGCTAGAAAAAAGGCGTCTAAGAGGAGATATGATTACGTTATATAAATATATCCAGGGTCAATATAAGGCTTTGTCAAGTGAACTTTTTGTAGCAAGAGATTTTCAACTGACAAGAGGACATCCTTTGAGGTTAGAGGAAAAAAGATTTCACCTTAAACAAAGAAAAGGGTTCTTCACAGTTAGGGTGGTTAGACTGTGGAATTCTCTACCAAAGGAGGTGGTGACAGTGAATTCGATAGACAACTTCAAAAAGGGGTTATATATATTTTTGAATAAAGAGGGCATTCAAGGCTATCCTAGATAACTAGCAAGGAATATTGATCCAGGGAGAAATTTGATCGCCAGTTTCTGGGGTCAGGAAGGAATTTTGCTTTTTTTCCCCTTATGAGACAATTGGCAAAGTTTCAATGGTTTTTTTTTTCTGTTTGCCTTCCTCTGGATCAAATAACAATTAACAATAATAATAAATAGTCCACATTAAAAAGATCAATAGAGATCTAAAATGGTTGAACTTGATGGACTAACTCTTTATTCATCCTCCAATACTATACTATTAATAATTATTTAATCAATAATTTAATTAATAACTAATCCGCATATTGCAGATCAGAGGAGATCTTAACAGGTTGAACTTGATGGACTGAAAGTCTTTTTTCAACCTTAATTACTATGGGCCTCATTCTATTATCGACCATAAACCGGCCTCTTACGGCCGGCCGTAAATCTTGCTACCGGCCGTAAGCTCTGAAAACGTAAAACTCAAAAATAAATTCAAGCCTGCACTGTACAGCTCTGTAAATGCTAGGGATCATATTGGGGGACATGAGGATTAAAAGTAACCCACTCTCAAGCTTGCACATCAGCCCAAATCCGAGTTCAAATTAACTGTTTATTTTCCGGCTGCGGCGTGGGCGGGTCTGAGGTGCTCCAAGCCCTATGGATTTTTACATGGATATTTGACATATATTAAATAAAAAATATTTTACGGATTTGAGTATAGGGGAATTTTGTGCTATTTTTGCTAACACCGAAAATCACTTTATAGTCTTCTCAAAGTGCAGGATGGCTTTATTTGGGCTATATTTCGTGCTTAATTGGTGCTAGCGGGACCTCTTTCCTGCAAGTAAGCTGCGGCTCGGTTTTAGCCTTGCAGAGAGGGTTCCCGGAGCAATTGAATTGCAAATAGGATTTTCTTACGGCCGATTTCCTTGCGGCCATTTTAGATCAAAGGATTTCCTCCGGCGCGAGCAGCCGCAAGAGATAGCAAGGCACCGGCCGCAAGCCTGCCGGTATCCCCGGCCGGAGGGGAATAGAATAGCCGAATAGCTTGCGGTCGGTCCTTGCGGCCCCGCAACGGATGCGGCCGCTAATAGAATGAGGCCCTATGTAACTATGTAACTATGTAACTATGGATATGTTCTATAAATGTTTGTATTTATTCACAAGTAGAGAGAGTGAGTAAAGAAGAACATTCGGTTAGTCAGATAAGCTATTAGCATTTGGCACCTTCCCCCTCCTTCCACACAAGGCTAGAAAATATTGGACCATATTTACTAAAGAATTAAACTTCTTCGTACTTAGGCCATGTAGGATAACATGGGAATGGAAAGCGTGTCTAGCTCCAACACCTCACCCTTTAGTACATCAGCAGCCCTATTAAACTCCACCTACGTGTTAAACAGTAGCTCATAACGTAGCCAGTAAGACTTACTGCTATTAAATTAGCCCAGTAAAGTAAGCCACTGACGATCTGCGAGGTTTGGAGCGAAAAAATCCTACAGTACACGGTAAGTTTAACTTTGTGGCCACGAATCCTTTGTGCTCTCAAGTCTGTAACCGCTACAATTCCAATTTAGGGATTAAATTGCAACAATTTCACTTGCGTTCAACCCTGTAACGCGTAAATGGAGCCCAAAGGCCAAAGAGTGATATACAGGACTCTCAAGGGGGGGTTAAGTCCAGTCCGTATTTTTATTAAAAGGGAAAGTGATTTTAGGTCTTAGAATTAATAGCACAATTTTCTCAAATCGGCCCCGAAAAATACTTTCATGTTTAAATATTGTGTTATATCAATCCCGGCAATCAATGTGTTAATACATATAATGGAACTTGCATGTAATAGAATATCATATTTATGGCTTTATCAATATTGCATTATATCTGTAATGCGGGTTCAATCGTAACTCGGAATTGAACCCCATAAGACTTTGAAATCCAACCTCCATTTTTCTGTGACGCAATAATGACGATCTCTGTTTCCATTGGCTCCATCTAAACCCATAACTACGGGTCTGACTAATTCATCACTCGCCTCCAACGTTCTATAAATGGTTTACGGGATTGCGTCTAAAGCTCGTAACTCGCAGCAGTTCCAATTTAATAGCACAGTAACTCGGCCAAATTTCAAGCCTGCAGCCGTTGCAACTTTCACGTTGCACATATGGTCTTTGAATTTTATGTGGCTGCTGGTCCATGGTATAGCATAACATAATGTTGGCAAACCAATGCTTTCTACAGAGAGACAAGAATGCACACACCTTTAATTGTCTGTAGTCATAATTGCCTTTGCAAATCTATAGTTAATTAAAAATATGTTTTATATAGTTTAGATAATTGATATTTCAATGCAAACATCAATGTTGGTCAACATACAGCTGAGCTCTTGTGTTTATATGTTGTATTGGGGGCTGATCATACAGGTGTAATGCTGCATACTGTGCTTTGCAGGTTGAGATACCTCTTATGTTTCAGCAAGGAAGGGTCTAAGGTTACATAAGCTTTCAAGAAACACAGATCTTATTTTCAAAGTCTCACTTAATAAATAAATCTCTGCAGTCTTGCAAGTCTGAGCAACATAATACTATACTAATAGGTTGATTACAGCCAGCACAGTACATTTAAAAGATGGCTTACATCTTGGCAGAGTTCAGAGGTCAGAATAAATGATGGGCAGGGTACGACTTGGTGATATCATATTAACAATACAATATCTATAGCAATACAGAAATATGTCAGCTACAGCCTACTGGATAGCTACTAATGACATTGGTGCAATAGCCTCACAATTCCATACTCGTTCATGGAAAAAACAAGAAAATAGTATTTACACCATAAAACCTTTGTTATAGCTAAAGTTTTAATCAAAGTGCTGGGAAAATATAAACAATTGAGTACAAAACTCTTATAGATTTAGTTTACCCATTAGGTTAACTCTGTATCTCATTAAGAGAGCATAAACTGTGCCTGTGGGTGAAACATGTTTATGGGTAAAGAGCTGCTACAAGTTAAAATAAAAATGTAAAACTATTTTTTTAACAATAATCCTAATAGGGGGCTTTGTTGGAGGCTTTGTAATCAGCAGGGGACGGACAAACATATTTGGTGGGACTGTGACCCCATTAAGAAACTTTGAAGTTTGATTTTTAAATATATTTCTAAAAATTGAGGTAAAATCATGAAGCCGACGTGAAATGGCTATTCTTCACACCATGGACAATAGGCTTAAGATGGAAGAACAAGCTTTAATTATTCAGGTAGTCTCAGTAGTCAAATGGCTTATTGCCAAACGCTGGAAATCAGAACGTATTCCATCACTGAATGAAGTATTAACAATTCTCAAAAAGAACAGAGAATTAGAAAGGAATCTATACAACATGGGTTTGTTTTATCCAGGTTTAACAGTTGGCTGATTTGGGATAAATATTTCCATTCTTTAAACTCATAAGACATAACCCTTTGTTTTTTAGTTTTTGTAATACTGTAATATATCTTGTATTTGTATATTTGTGTTTTGTATAATTTTGTAATATCTGTTTGTTATTTGTAGAAACTGAAGTAAAATATATATATTTTTTTGGATAGATTTAACTTCTGCATTTGATATTTGAAGATGGAACTGTCTATGGCCCTCATTCAATTGCAGTTTGGCTAATTGAATAGGGCTCTAAATAAGCACATAACATATTTTTTTAAAATAAGTTTTTAGTTAGTAAACATCTATCCAAAAGCAAGGTTTTCACTAACTAAATACTTCTTTAAAAAATATATGCTATGTGCTTATTTAGAGACCTATTCAATTGGCCAAATCGCAATTGAATGAGGCCCTATATGTTCAGCGAGTGGTCAAACAACAGGTTATATGTTTGTATCTTTGGTGTAGTTTGCTCAAATAATGCTCAAAGATTGCTTAAGTGTATGTGCTTTATTCAAATAAATGCATGCATTTTTTTACAGTACCTTGGAGCTAGTGTAGTTAGCTAAAATGTACACAGTACTATTTAGAAATATTTTTCAATTAAAATATATTTTCTTATATTGTTGGATATACCACTTTGATTGCTCCCATCATTCACCAATGGAATAGCATGTTAGAATTGACTGTCCAAAAACAGTAGACTATATGTGCAGATACAAATAATGTCTACATCGGGGTTATTCTAATAACTAACAGTAATATATTTAACAGAGATTATATTGATTAAAGAAGGAGTGAGAGAAATGTTTTTTTGTGCCCACATTCCATCAACAAAACTATTTTAAACCCTTCACAACATGGTCCCCACCTTGACTATGATCATCATTATTTCCTTTCCTGTCCCCCTCTCTATCCATAGTTACATAGTTACATAGGCCCTCATTCAATTGCGATTTGGACAATTGAATAGGGTTCTAAATAAGCACATAACATATATTTTTTAAATAAGTTTTTAGTTAGTGTAAACCTTGCTTTTGCATAGATGCTTACTAACTAAAAACTTCTTTAAAAAATATATGCTATGTGCTTATTTAGAGCCCTATTCAATTGACCAAATTGCAATTGAATGAGGGCCATAGTAATTAAGGTTGAAAAAAGGCTTTCAGTCCATCAAGTTTTAAGATCTCCTCTGATCTGCAATATGAGCAATAGTTATTAATTAATTAGTTGTTAATTAATTATTAATCAACCATTTAATTATTTATTTTAATTAATAATTATTCCAGAGGAAGGTAAACAGAACAAAAAACACAAGTGAAACCTAGCCAATCATCTCAAAGTGGAAAAAAATAATTCCTTCCTGACCCCAGATACTTCCTGGATCAATACTCTCTCTCTCTCTAATTATCCATAATAACCCTGAATTCCCTTCTTAATTAGAAATAAATCCAGTCCCCTTTTAAAGTTATCTATCGAATCCGCTGTCACCACTTCCTCTGGTAGAGAATTCCACAGATTAACCACCCTTACGGTGAAGAACCCTTTTCTGTCTTTAAGGTGGAATCTTTTTACTTCTAACCTCAAGGGATGTCCTCTTGTCAGTTGAAAACCTCTTGGCACAAAATGCTCCCTTGACAAATCTTTATACTGACCCTGGATGTATTTATATAAGATAATCATATCTCCTCTTAGACGCCTTTTTCAAGTGAAAATAAGTCTAATTTGGTTAGTCTTTCTTCATAACTTAGCCCCTCTATTCCCCTTATTAGTTTTGTTGCCCTCCTCTGTACCTTTTCCAGCTCTAAAATGTCCTTTTTATGAAGTGATGGCCAAAATTGTACTCCATATTCCAAATGAGGGCATAATAGAGATTTGTATAGTGGCAGAATTATATTTGCTTCCCTTGCTTCTATACCCTTCTTAATACATGCTAATATTTTATTTGCCTTTGCAGCTGCTGCTTGGCTTTGAGCACTGTTACCTAGGAGGTTGTCCACAAGCCCTCCCAAATCCCTTTCAATATCTGATACCTCTAGATTTGCTCCATTAAGATTATAAATTGCATGGCTATTTTTCCTTCCCAGATTCATAACTTTACATTTATTCGTATTAAATCTCATCTGTCATTTAGATGCCCATTCCTCAATTTTGTAATTCCCTTTGGAGGTAAAGCACATCATTATCTGATTTAATTACCTTGCACAACATTGTGTCATCAGCGAAAATGGAGACACTACTTTCCAGTGCCACCTCTAAGTCATTAATAAATATGTTAAAAAGTAGGGGTCCTAATACTGAGCCCTGAGGAAACCTTCTTTCTACATTAATCCAATCGAAGTATGTTCCATTTACAACAATCCTTTGCTTCCTGTCTTTTAGCCAGCTCTCAATCCATGAGCAGATTTTTACTGCAATTCCTGTATCTCTTACTGTGCACAATAGTCTCCCAATTGGCACTGTATCAAAAGCCTTTGCAAAATCCAAAAAGACTACATCCACTGAGTTGCCTTTTGTTTGACATGCCCTATCCCTCATAAATCCATGTTAACTCCTACTTATAATCCTGTTCAAATAGACATATTATTGTATATTATGCCGTATTAACCCTTCTAAAAGCTTCCCCACTACAGAAGTGAGAATCACTGATCTATAATTCCCAGGATTTGCTCTTGCTCCCTTTTTAAATATAGGTATCACATCAGCTTTTCTCCAGTCATCTGGTAGAGACCCTGTGTTGAGTGAATCTTGAAAAATTAAAAATAATGGTTTGGCTATTACAGAACCCAGTTCCCACAGTACCCGTGGATGTATTCCATCAGGACCCGGGCTTTATTTACATTTATTTTTTTACAACCTCTTTTGGATTTCTTCCTGCGTTAACCAATTATTCGGCAAAGGTAGTGTAGCCATTATGTTGCCGTGTCCCAACCACTGGTACCTCCCTTGTGTATACTGAAGAAAACAACCTATTTAGCTCGCCTGCCTTTTCCTGGTCACTAATTTTCAGAAGGCCTGTGTCACATTGTAATGTTGCTATAGCTTCCTTCCTCGTTTTCTTCTCATTAATATACTTCAAAAATATTTTAGGATTAGTCTTACTTTCTTTTGCAATTCATTTTTCATGTTCTATTTTAGCCAGTCTAATAGCCCTTTTGCAGGCCTTGTTGATTTCCTTGTACTCCCGTAAAGCAGTCTCTGTCCCCTCTTGTTTGTATAATTTAAATGCCTGTTTTTTACTCCGTATCTTGATCTTTAAATCATTGTTAAGCCACATTGTCACAACCTGCTATGATGAAGGGATCTAGAGTATCCTAGTACTCTTATTCCCAGTAGGTTTAGACCTAAGTTATGGTAACTCTAGACCTATGGACAGTCTTTGTCGGTACAAAGGCATAAGTCCCAGCTTGCTTTGGTAGTGTACCTGGGAGCACCTTGGTAGGGAGTCAGAACGAGCTCCTCTACAAGCATATGCCTCTGGGTCAATAATACATGCTTAGTCAAAGTATGAAAATTAAAAACAACTTTATTTTGGAAACACACAGTATTTAAGAACTTTTCAACATAGTAGGGGGAGGGGCTACCTGAGGTCAGCCCCTAATGGCCTCTGGCCAATCACATAGGGTCATGTCCTGGGAATCATGAGTCCCCTCCCAGGTCCGCCCACTAGGTGTGGCTAACAGAGTCATTTGGCTTCTGACCACCAGAGGGGAAGCACGTCCTAACTCTCTCCTGGGTCCTCTGCTAAGAACTGAGAAGCCCCCTGGGGAGATGGTGCCTCTGTGGCAGTGGGGATCCCATTGTTCATTATCCCTTAAGTGTGTACACAAGGGATTAGCCTTTGGGGCCAGATCTCCCTGACAAGATGTATGTGGCAATGTGTGCATTAGAATTACTCCCCACTGTAAGACATCGTCACATATAGTATTCCACACACTGTCAGTCTGGTCACGTAAAAGCGCGAAAGCGCACCCAACATAAAACCGCCTACTGCCCTCATAGGATATGGGAGTGGGGTAGGGTTTCCACATCAATCCCTCTCATGCATTAATAACTTTTATTGATGGTGATGGGAACCCTGCTCCTCTCCCTAGACAACCATCACAACAATATACGATTATAGCACTATACCAGTGGCTCTATGAGCTCAAACCCCCAGTCATCATCTCCACTGGCAACAGCCTGTGGCAGACATCAGTCCAAGTCTGAGATGGGCTCCGATTGAGCCATGACAATTACCCCCCCAAGTACAGATGTAGGCATCCGGTACTCCAGGATGCCTATCTGGACTGACAGTCAGGGCTCTAGTTGGCGCGACAATCCATCTGCGTTCTGGTGGAATTTCCCTTTGCAGTGTTGTACGGTGAAAGTAAAAGTTTGTAGGGCTAAACTCCACCTCAGTATTCGGCCATTCTCTCCAGCCACTTTAGATAACCAACAAAGAGGGTTATGGTCTGTGGTGACTGTGAACTGTCTTCCATACAGGTAGTGCTGTAGTTTGCGTAGAGCCCAGACTACTGCTAAACATTCCTTTTCTATAGTTGCATAGGCTGTTTCTCGTTGCAGTAGTTTCCTACTAATGTAGGCCACTGGGTGCTCAACTCCCTGGTTGTCTGGCTGACTCAATACTGCCCATATGCCATACATGGAGGCATCAGTCTGTACCACGAAAGGGCGGTTATAGTCTGGGGCAGCCAGGACTGGGGAGCAGGTCAGAGCATCCTTCAGTGTTTGGAAAGCCGACTGGCACGCAGAAGTCCAATTCACTTCCCTGGGTAGTTTCTTCTTGGTGAGATCCGTCAGGGGTTTGGCTGTGCTGCTGAAATCGGCGATACATTTTCGGTAATACCCAGTAGTACCTAGGAAAGCCATCACTTGCTTTTTAGTTTTAGGAGTGGGCCAAGCTGCTATTCCCTCTACCTTGGCGGGTTCGGGTCTTAACTTACAATTCCCCACCTAGGTAATGCACTTCTGCTCTAGCCCATTGGCATTTGTCAGGTCTTATGGTCAACTTAGCTTGGGGAATTGCCTGCATAATTCAGCTAATGTGCCTTATATGGTCCTCCCAAGTCTGGCTAAAAATGGCTATATCATCCAGGTAGGCCTGGGCATACTCTTGGTGCCCTTGCAACAAATTGTCCACTAGTCTCTGGAAGGTAGAAGGAGCATTTTTCATCCCAAATGGCATTACTTTAAACTGGAAGAATCCAAAGAGGGTGATAAAGGCAGACTTCTCCTTTGCAGTCTCTTCTAAAGGGATCTGCCAATATCCTTTAGAGAGATCTAAAGTGGTTAAATATTTGGCGGTACCTAGCCGGTCCAACAACTCGTCCATGCGTGGAACAGGGTAGGCATCTGTTTTGGTTTTATCGTTCAGCCTACGGTAATCCACGCAAAAATGAGTGGTTCCATCTTTTTTGGGCACTAATACCACTGGAGATGCCCAGGGACTACTGGATTCTTCTATCACTCCCAACTGTTGCATAGTGCGTAATTCTGCCTGAATGTTGGCCCTAACTGCCTCCGGTACCCTGTAGGGGGGTTGCTTTAAGGGGGCACATTCCCCGGTTACTACTGGGTGGACAGCTAAGGGGGTACACCCTGGCTTGGTGGTGAACAGGGAGTGGAAGGGTTTTAAGCTGTGGGACAGCTGCTCTTTCTGCTCTGCGTCTAATGCCAGGGTCTGCTGGATACTTTCTTCTACTGTATCCTGGTCTGCTTTGTTTAGCATATCTGGGATCTGTCTCTCCTCTGGGTTGTCCTCTGTGGCCCTACAAATAGCTAGGAGGTGAGCTGCTCTCTGAACGTACACCTTAAGTCTGTTGATATGGGCAACTCTGGTGATGGCCCTATCCGGGTCTATGATTACTACATAGGCCTTGTTCCCCACTTTCTGGCTGATTGTGTAAGGCCCTACCCACTGGGACTGTAATTTATTCTGGGGGTGAGGTTCCAGCATAAGCACCTTCGTACCCTCCTCCAGAATTCTCTCACTTGTCCCTGCCTTGTAGTATTTCTGATCCCTCTGCTGGGCTTTCCTCATGTTTTGGCTGACTATTCCAGTTAGTCTGGCCATGTTCTCTCTGAAGGCTAGCACATAGGTGGCCACTGGTATGGGTTGCTGCCTATACTCCCCTTCCCATGTTTCCCTAATTATGCTTAAAGGTCCCCTCACATGTCTCCCATACAGGAGTTCAAAGGGGGAGTGCCCTGTAGACTCCTGGGGTACCTCTCTTTAGGCGAACAGCAAACATGGCAACAACCGTTCCCAGTCTGGTTCCTGGTCTGTAAAGGTGCGTATCATATGTTGAAGAGTCCCATTGAACCGCTCACAGAGACCATTAGTCTGGGGATGGCTAGGGGGAAGAGGTAATATGCTTAACGCCACATGTGGCCCATAGCTGTTCTGTGGCCTTGGCCATAAATTGTGGCCCTTGATCGGACAGAATCTCATGGGGAAACCCTGTTCTGGTGAATATAGTCACCAAGGCGTCTGCTACCTTTGGAGCTGTTATACTGGACAAAGCTACTGCCTCAGGGTACCTAGTGGCATAATCTACCAGGGTAAGAATATACTGCTTCCCCGTTCTACTGGCTCTAGCTAGGGGCCCAATGATGTCCACAGCTACCCTCTGTAAAGGTTCTTCCATTACTGGGAGGGACTGTAACTTGTCCCTGCTGTTCTTCTTGAGAGGCCTGTTCCTTTGGCAGGCATCACAAGAATGGCAAAACTCCTTTACATCTTTATCCAACCCTGGCCAGAAAAATATCTCTTTCACTCTACTCCGGGTTTTCTTCTCCCCTAAGTGCCCTCCCAGGGGTATTTCATGTGCTATTTGTAGCACCTTGCCCCTATATAGCTGGGGAACCACTAATTGTTTCCTGGGTTCTCTGCCTACCTCATTATTTATAGGTACCGTGACCCTATATAACAACCCCTTATCCCAGATAACGCTGTATAGGTCATCCACTCCTTTGCCTCGTACTGCCCTGTCCCTTAAACCAGCCAAAGTCTCGTCTTTCTGCAGAACTGCCCTGATCTCCTCTCCCTTAGCCCATCCTAAAGTTAACGTATTAGCAAGCAATGGACTTACCTCAGGTCTTGGGTATCCCCTCTGCTCTTGGTATGCCTCTCCAGGGTGGTTGCTCTTGGCTTGAGCTCTGGTAATGGGCTGTACATATTGGCTCATCATGTGGCCCAAATCATTGCCCAGTAAAACATCCGCGGGGAGCCAATCCATGACTCCCACTTCCTTGCTTTGGTTCCCCATGCCCCAGTCCAAATTAACGCGAGCCATGGGGATGGTTAACTGTTTTCCTCATGCTACCATCACCCACATTTCCTTTTGGATAGAATCTGTAGGGCGTACCCATTTGGGTAGGACTACTGTGACTGCTGATCCAGAGTCACGGTAGCCAGTAGCTTGACGTCCTTGTAGCCACACGGCTTGCCTATGTTGTTCTCCAGACAGCTTCTGCGGGTTCCTTACAGTATAGACCCCTGGATATCCCCCCTCTGCTTCTGGCTCCCAAAGAGCTGCGTTGGAGCTCGCCGGCCCCTCAGTCCACTCCCCCAAATAATGTACATGGTGGGGGGGAGGTCCTCTAGAGTTTTTGGGTGCCTGAGGACAATCCTTAGCAAAGTGACCTCGTTGGTTGCAGTTGTAGCATTCTGAGTTCATTGGTTTGGTCCCCCATTGTGTCCTGGGAGCAGGCTAGGACTTGGTACCCCTATGGTCATATGTTTTTACTGGCCGTGCCCAGGGCGCATTACGCATCTCAGGAGCTGATCATGCTGGCACCACCTCTCTGGGGCCCCTACTTGTATTTAGGCTAGGTTTTGTTCCCTGGGACACTCTTTTGACCCTGGTGCTGATAAACCGATCTGCCAGCGCAGCTGCCTGGTCTGCAGTGGTCGGTTTTTGATCTTGCAACCAGTCACTGACTTCTGAGGAGCAAATGTTCAGGAATTGTTCCATCAGTACCACTTCCAATATCTGTTCGGCTGTGATGGGGCCTTGTGTAGACCACCACTGGGTACAAGCTCGCCTTAACCTGTACATAACTTCCACATGAGTGTCTGCGGGTCCTTTGGTGGTGGCTCTGATTCTATCCAAAAATGTCTCAGGCGTCACAGTATATCTGCTCAGCAACACCATGCACAAATATTTGTAATCCTGTGCTTGTTCCCGTGGAAGGGCTCCACATGCCGCACTGGCCCTTCCTGTTAACTTGTTTAGCAGCAATTTGGCCCATTCTCCATAGGTAATATCTTGGACCCCACATTGCTGCTCAAACTCCTGAAGGAATTCGTCCATATTGTCCATACCATCCTGGAACTTCTTAAAGTTCTGGTATGCCATCTTAACTCGTACTGGCAATTCCTCTGTGTGGCAACCAAGCCTTTGCTGAGCTTGATCCCGCTCCCCAGTGCGCTCCTGCCAGATTCTCTGGTAATGCTGGTCCAGTAAGTTGCCCACCTCTTGTGCGGTCATCTCACTTGGGGTATAAATGTCTGGCTTCTTCATACCTCCTTGTTGCCTCTTTGGTGATGTCTTGCTCTGGTTGGGGTCTTGGAGCCCTTGGTGGTCCCTCACCCAACTCCTCTGCTTCCCCCTGCTCCGCATCATTTTTTCTCAGGGCTGCAATCATCACCGCTCGTTGGTCTCCCTTCCTCCTAAGGATTCCTTTCTGCTTCATCGCCTCCCTTAGCTCCGCTGAGGACCATTCCTCTTATTGCTGCTCCATTCTTGGTCTTTCTGTAGAGCCTTCCACGACTGCCACCAATTGTCACAACCTACTATGATTAAGGGATCTAGAGTATTCCCATTAGGTTTAGACCTAAGTTTGGGTGACTCTAGACCTATGGACAGTCTTTGTCGGTACAAAGGCATAAGTCCCAGCTTGCATTGGTAGTGTACCTGGGAGCACCTTGGTAGGGAGTCAGAACGAGCTCCTCTACAAGCATATGCCTCTGGGTCAATAATACATGCTTAGTCAAAGTATGAAAATTAAAAACAACTTTATTTTGGAAACACACAGTATTTAAGAACTTTTCAACATAGTAGGGGTAGGGGCTAACTGAGGTCAGCCCCTAATGGCCTCTGGCCAATCACATAGGGTAATGTCCTGGGAATCATGAGTCCCCTCCCAGGTCCGCCCACTAGGTGTGGCTAACAGAGTCATTTGGCTTCTGACCACCAGAGGGGAAGCATGTCCTAACTCTCTCCTGGGTCCTCTGCTAAGAACTGAGAAGCCCCCTGGGGAGATGGTGCCTCTGTGGCTTTGGGGATCCCATTGTTCATTATCCCTTAAGTGTGTACACAAGGGATTAGCCTTTGGGGCCAGATCTTCCTGACAAGATGTATGTGGCAATGTGTGCATTAGAATTACTCCCCACTGTAAGACATCGTCACATATAGTATTCCACACACTGTCAGTCTGGTCACGTAAAAGCGCAAAAGCGCACGCAACATAAAACCGCCTACTGCCCTCATAGGATATGGGAGTGGGGTAGGGTTTCCACATCAATCCCTCTCATGCATTAATAACTTTTTTTGATAGTGATGGGAACCCAGCTCCTCTCCCTAGACAACAATCACAAAAATATACCATTATAGCACTATACCAGTGGCTCTGTGAGCTCAAACCCCCAGTCATCATCTCCACTGGCAACAGCCTGTGGCAGACATCAGTCCAAGTCTGAGATGGGCGCCGATTGAGCCATGACACACATTGCATGTGATTTACTCTTACTTTTACTTTTATTCCCACTTGATATATGGTGATAAGTAAGTATATTTAGTAAGGATTTAAATGTTGTCCATTTATGTTCAATGTTTTTACCTATCAGTTCTCTGTCCCAGTCTATACTTTCTATTGCTGCCCTTAGACCGTTAAAATCTGCCATATAAATTTTTTTGTTGGCCCCTTAAAAAAAAACAAAATTCAATGTAATTAATCTCAAATCAGACTGTGTTGTGATCACTGTTTCCCAAGGGTTGCCCTATTTCAACATTTGATACTATATCAATATTATTTGTGGTGATTAAATCTAAGATAGCTTCATTTCTAGTAGGTTCTTAAATAACCTGGGCCAGATAATGATCCCTGAGTGTACTGAAGAACCTGCTCCCCTTAGCTGAACTGCTGGTTGCATTTATCCAGTTTATTTCAGGGTAATTACAATCTTCCTTTATTAGAACTTGACCATGCTTAGCTGCATTTCCAATGTGTAACAATAATTGTATTTCCTCCCTTTCAGCTATATTTGGGGGTTTATAGCATACTCCCACTGATATTCTTTTGGAATTTGCTGCTCCGCTATTTAACTCTACCCACAAACATTCAACATTATCCCTAGTTCCACCATAAATATCTTCTCTGACTATAGGCTTAAATTCAGGTTTAACAAACGGACAAATCCCTCCTCTCCTTTTACAATTACCATTATCTTTCCTAAATAGGTTATAACCATCCAGATTAAGAGTCCAGTCATGGTATTCATCTCACCACGTTTCAGTAATGCCTATTAAATCCCATTTTTCATTAATTGCTTATAATTCTAACTCTCCCATTTTTCCTGGCAAGTTGTGGCATTAGCAAGCATATACCTTATGTTATGAGTCTGTAGTTCTGAAGTGCCTGTCACTGTACTTGATTTCCTTAGTACTACCTACCTATTGACTATACTACCCCTCCCCATCTCCTCCCCTATGAGTTGTTAATTCATTACTTTTACCCTCTACACTTTCTATCCCATTACTTATATCTAGTCCCTACCCCCCCCCCACCTACTAGTTTAAAAACTTCTCCAGCCTTTCTACTATCCTATCCTCTAGCACAAAAGCTCCCTCATCATTAAGGTGCAATCCATCCCTGCTGTAGAGATTGTACCGAAGTGAGAAGTCAGCCCTGTGCGCTAAAAACCCAAGCCCCTCCTTACTCCACCACATCTTTAGCCACGCATTAACCTCCCTAAGCTCCTTCTGCCTCCCTGGGCTAGCACATAGCACTGGTAGTATCTCAGAAAATACTACCTTGGAGGTCCTTGCCTTCAGCTTATTACCTAGTTCTCTAAAATCATTCTTTAGGACACTTCATCTTCCACTAACATTGTCATTGGTACCAATATGTACCAAGACCGCCAGTCCATTCCCATCCCATCCCAATAATTTGGCTACCCGATCCACAACATGCCGAACCTGAGCACCCGGGAGACAGCAAACTGTTCGGTTGCTGGGATCTGGGTGACAAATCACCATGTCTACCTTCCTAATAATAGAGTCCCCAACCACCAAAACCTGTCTGTTGCTCTGCCTATTCTGCCCTCCCACTCCTCCGGTAGAACTGTTCTCCTGGCTGTTAGAGGGAACAGCTCTATCTAGCATTGCCATTCCTGAATGGACATCCCCAACAGTTTCACTCAATCTGGCAAATCTGTTGGTGCTTGCCAACTCAAAACTGGTCTGCCTACTGCTCCTGTTCCCCCTGCTTCCCCTTGTAATTGTAACCCAGCTACCTCCCTGGACATCCTCACTAGCCCCAGCTCCACCCTCCATGCTAGGCCCAGCTAAACTGTGCTCAGTGAGAAGCAACTCCCTTTCCAGTGGAGCAATATCACTCAGTGCTGCAATTCTCCTCTCCAATTGTCCAATTTCAGCTTCCAGAGAGGCAACATGCTCACACCTGCCACAGAGGTATGGGCCCTGGATCAGCTGTTCCAGTATTGCATACATATGACAGGATGTACACTGAGTGAGGTTGCCACTGAACTGACTCATAATTCTTATTATTGTCTACAAAAATTCAGTGGGAAAAATAAAGAATATAAAATAATATATTTGTATAAAGTTTCCACTCTCTTCTTCTTTGCTGTGTTTTCATACAAAGTAAAGATGGATGCATTTCCCTGCACTCTCCGCCCTTCAGTTTTCTCACACCTGGCTCAAAATATATTTTCACTTCTCCCTAAATAGATATGCAAACATAGGAGCTGATGTGAGTAATTCACCAAGAATCTAAGATGGATTTTAAGTATTTTCCACTAAACCAGTACATAGGACTGCACCAGATTGACTAAGCAACAATCATACACTTTGTGGGGGCATGCAAATATTTATTTTAAACCATAAGCTGTATATTATAATGTGTGTGGCCAATATAGCCTTCAGTCACTTTAATATGAAAACAGGACTGAATTACCAATATGCTGTGATTATTTTTATTATGACCATTTTACTAACAATAAAATGATGCTACTAAAATATCATACACTGAACCTCTGAAATGCTAAGTACTAGAGCTATTGTATGGCTTTGCCTGGAGCTCTCTAGCTCTAATATGTGATAGCAGCCTGCTGGCGAAGACTCTGTTCAGAGATTTTAATATATGAATTATGATTGGTTAGAACCAATCAGATATGGGGCAGGAGTCATTCAAATACACAATTCTGATTGGTTGAAATATGATTGACATATATTTAAGCCACTCTGAATTCTCAAAATTAGTATATAAGGAGAAGGCTTGCTCAAAACATCTTAGTTGTGGGGGAGCTCATCCCTGAGGTCTCCCATGGTTATAGTTTAGTATACCATAGGTGTCAGTGGAGACCTTCATGGTAAAAGGATTAGTTAACATTCGGTGCCAAAAGGGTCCATAAGGTCCCCATTGGTATGAGGGCTAATGTTAGGTGCCATTGGTATCCTCATATAAAATCACTAACAAAATATTGGCTTTTTTACCTAAAAATATCTTTAGGGAAAGCACTATATACTCTAGGATCTAAGCTCAAAGAGAGGGCCCTAAATTAGTTTGTAATGTGTTATTATTGTTTTTTGCTTTCTACTTAACCTATGTATAGCACTGCAGAATATGTTGGCCCATCACAAATAAAGGACCACATATAATAGTTTTGGTCATTGCGAGTTTGTCGGTAACGCTCTGGACTGTTACGGGTTGTGCATGCGCAATGCGCCCACATGACTTAGGCTGCAATGAGTGTCGAAGGCCTGCAAGAATTAGGATGCAATGAGCGCCGAAGGCCAGCACGACTTGGTGCAACAAATTGTGGCCTTTCAGGGTCCCTCTATGTGTTATCTGTCCAGTCCTACATGTTATTTGCCCGAGGACGCTCCACCGAGAAAGAATGGAAACAGATTTCAGGTGCACATAGCAATGGCTGCGATCCGCGGCGAAGCCCGTAGCACTTTGGCGCTGATCACGAGGCACGCAAAACTTTCAGTAAATTACAACTTTAACGGCAGAATTTTTTGCACCACGTAACTCGAAAGACCACCAAAAAATTGCAAAATAATAAAAAAATTAACTTCAACACACACACACACAACACAAGGGGAAAGCCAGGGAACCTGTGAGTGAGGTTGCAAGCTAATTGTAGGCTTCATTGGCATTTTTTAAGATTGAAAATTAGCTAAGCGAGGAGAAAAATGGCAGCCGAAAAAATTAAAAATTTCTCAAACCGGATCAAAACAGGGCCTAATCATGTAACACTTACCTGAACAATGCCAGGCACATCAGACTTACAAAATACACAATGCAGAAGCCAGTAACACAGCCCAAAAAATGAACGGCACCCGGGACATTGAAAAAAAGAAAAACGCCACTCAGCACAAGCTGCACTAAACGAGCAGAGACACAGAGGAGAAAGACACAGGGGAGGGAGAAGGGGAGAGGGTGGAAAGAGACATAGGGCTGACAGATGAAGGAAAACAGACACAGGGGAGGGAATTAAGGAGAAATAAAAGACAGGACAGGGAGAGGATGGGGAAGGAGAGAGGGGGAAACAGACACAGGGGTCAGAGACTGGGGAGAGGTTTGCAATGATCAGCAAAGTCGCTCATTGCGGACCTTGCGATGAGCACCAAAGAGATAATTGTATATAATGGATATATTTGTATTGCCATTGAGATCTATGCAGCATTTTTTGAAGGGGGTTTCCTGGTTGAGGTTTTTTTTCCTGTACTATGAATTAAGTTTAAGTACCTTGGTGATATTAGCATTTACTTGAGCTAGGTCAAGCCATTCCTTTAATGGTAAGTGGTGTTGGTCTCTGAATGTCACAAGTGTTTCTGATTTAAACACCTACTGTATGTTTTCCACTAAAAAACATGAAATTAGATGGCACTATTAGGTGGTAGAAAAATAAACTACATTATTATCCACATCCACATTTCCACCCTGTCAACCAACCCCAAGCACCTGCTTTCAGCATGCTGCTCTTTCCTATGCCCACTTCCAGCTCCTACAACCACCACATCCTCAGCCCAAGACATTGCAGTACACTTCAAAAATAGTATTGATTCAATTAGACAAGAGATCACTTTATACCACACCGCAAACTCTTCACTTCTGACAGCCTCCAGTTCAACAGCTTCAATCACCCCAGTCACAGAGGTTGAAGTGGACTCACTCCTTTCAGCTTCTCATCTAACAACTTGTCCACTTGACCCTATCCCCTCACAACTCATTCCTTCATTCTCTTCTACCCTATCACTACCTCTAACTAGTTTCTTCAATCATTCTATCATAACAGGAACATTTTCCTCTCCCTTAATACTTAATTCATTATCACCAATCAATTATCTATACTCTGTAACCTGACAATGTATTTGCTTCCTACAAACTACCAGAAAGATCAGTCTATAGCTGTCTAACCCATGTGTGTCATCATCCTACTTACCATTCTGAAAGCTGGTTTCTATGTGCAACACTCTACTGAGAGACCACTTACAAATGTAGCTAAAAACATCCTGAGGGCCAAAGCAAAATTATACTATTCATTACTTATTCAACTTATCCTGCAACCCCCTTTAGACAAAAAATAGAATATCTCTTCTTTTCAGCTGTATTTAAAATAGTATGTGATATCATCATGGGGAGTGGTCATATTCATATGATATATGTCAGAGGCCTTACATTATTTTAAGAACTCTATGTTTTAGAGACGATACATGGTGTAGGTTGCAGAGAAGAAATAAAACAAAGTGACATTGACTTAAATTTAAAATTGTAATATGATTAGAGCAAATGAACAACATGGTATTAAATGGGTTTACTTTTGATTCTTTAAAACTAAAATAAGTTATAGTGCTTGATTTAGACTGCTATATTACAGTAATACAACACTTAAAACTCTACAAAAACATAAAAAAACTCTCCAAATCTATCACAATTTTACCCCAAATTAGTGCATCAAGGGGAATTATAAATATACTTAATATATTTCACAAACAGGGGCTTGGAAACAGAAGGGATGGGGGGACTAATACCCCAAGATTATAAAATATGTATCCTTATCCATGGTGTCTAGAAGCAGTAGAGAGATCATAGCATGCTGGGATTTCCTCCACTAACGCCCTCTCCATCACCTCCCCCACTCTCTCCCCAGCACCTCCCGAACTCTCGCCACAGCACCTCCCCCACTCTCACCATAGCACCTCCCCCACTCTCTCCACAGCACCTCCCCAGCACCTCCTCCACTCTCTCACACATAAAATAATAACACATAACAATTGACCAAAACTACTGAACATGCAAATTTATATAATAGCTTCTCCCACAAAACATGCAAGTATAAGCCTCAGATTTCTCACCTGTTTACAATATGTATTTATAATTTTATACTTTTCTCTAAAAGTATTCTAAAAAAAATGATAGCTTAGTATATTACAATTCCATACAGCAAGTCCAAATAACTAAATTGCTATTTACACTGTCCAGAGCAGACACATTGCCCTACACAGTAAACGACGGGAGCTCACAGAAGATTCAGATCTTCTTATAGTTATTTTCTCACCAATAACAATTACTAAGAAAAAGCACAAAAGAACACAAATAATGATTCATTATCTAGATTTATAAATAGATTTCAATGCAAAAATAAAGTGGATCCCACCTCTACTAAATCACAAAATATGCTTATACAGAACTGCTCCTGTATGTCTTGCCACCTGCTTGTTCTCTCCGATGTCTGCTTCTTGCCATGCTATGGTGTGGCTGTGGTGCAATGCTCACATTCCTTTGATCCTGATTCACTGCTGACTAGCTACACCTGTTGTTGAAGAAGGAGTCATATGTTGATCTGTACTGAACTATATTTGAGCCAGAGGATGTTGACCTGTAAAACAACCTTGAGTTCATAGGGTGGTGATGGTGTCCTAACACAACACAACAAAGGAGTGTGGTATTCAGAAATATATAACTCATTTAAAAGAACAAGTTTTAAACATTTGTGTATTCTGAGTAGGAGCAGTTCACATGAAATCAGGTCACATGTTTAGGACCAGAGAAAGATCAATAGTCTTTAATAGTAATATATATTAATGCACAAGGAAGTAAGGATAAAACAGCTTATGGCAGTACTTCAGAGCACGTCTGTGTTCCCCCATATCTGACACAATTAAGGGGTTAATAATGCCTAGCTAACACCTACTACATTACATACATCACATAAATTTGAGGATCTCATGAAATTCCCCAGAACCCCTATCCCCTATGATTCGCTGAGATCCCCAGAATTCCCTCATTTAACCCTGGTGATTGCCTCCATTCCCCAATCCATGCAAGGACCTCCATGGCACCTACCATTAACCCCTATTGTGGTATCTTAAATTGACCCTACATTCACAGTGGTCCTGTAATTGTTCTAACCAACCACAAAGCACAGATTAAAACAACAAACTGGTTAAAACAATTTTCCTACAGAAAATCCTTCAGGGGCTCATCCAAAACTAAATGCTGATTGGCTGAAATATCATGGAAACATTTCAGCCAATCAAAAAAAAATGTATTTAAGCCAGAAAAGCATGTCAACAATCATTTATGATGGTTAAGTAATTCTTTGTTTATAGGATGTTAGGATTTTTAGGTGGATAGCACTTTGGCCCAGAAGTTGAGAACCACTGGCATCTATCAAGATGAAGAGTATGAGAGACTACAAGCAACATTGAAAGCCTGTTTATCCAGCACAGTACATTAAGGACATGGGAATCAATGAACATTGTTGGATGGTCATAAAAGGGTAGGTATGACATTTTCCTTCCTTACAGGGTTGATGTGTTTTTATTATTTTTAGTTCAAACCTACCCCAGCAGAATTGTGTCATTCCTGTTCTCTTTGGCACAAAAGATGGCTTCTGAAGAGGGAAAGGCCAAAAGGTACAGGTAGAGAATACTGGATACAGATCACTAGTGGCCCATGGCAAGACCACTCCCCAAGTCAGGATACAAAACACAGAAATAGACTTACACTGTGGATATGTGAGAACTATAGCTGAACCTTTATTGAATGATCAAAACAACATATTTATACTCTCCAACACCACACCCTTGTGCACATTTGTGTATGTGTCTGATGTCACACATCTGGCCTGTAGCCCTGGTTGCTATAACAATTGAGATAACACTCAGCAGATATCTTAAATGATAGGCCAGGTGTCCATGGCTAGTTGGTACAGAAAACCTTTATGTAAAGCTCAAGTGTTTGCTTAGTACTAATTGAAGTGCAGGCAGCTGTCTTGACTGAAGGCCTGTATCTGTACAGATGCAATGTCCTGCAGATAATTTCCGTGCAGAGCATTCTTACCAATTCCACATGTATTCTATAACACATTTATCCTCTTATAATACAGTGCCTTGCAAAAGTATTCACCCCCTTGACCTTTTACCTATTTGCATTACAGCCTTAAGTTCAATGTTTTGTTAATATGAATTTTATGTGATGGATCAGAACACAATAGGCTAAGTTGGTGAAGGGAAATGAGAAACATATATACATAAAACTAATTTTTAGAAATTGAAAATAGAAAATTGACATGGGCGTATGTATTCACCACCTTTGTTATGAAGCCCATAAAAAGCTCTGGTGCAACCAATTACCTTCAGAAGTCACATAATTAGTGAAGATGCAATCTAAGTGTCACATGATCCGTCATTATATATACACACCATTTTTCAAAGGCACCAGAGGCTGCAACACCTAAGCAAGAGGCACCACTAACCAAACACTGCCATGAAGACCAATGAACTCTCCAAACAAGTAAGGGACAATGTTGTTAAGAAGTACAAGTCAGGGTTAGGTTATAAAAAAAATATCCAAATCTTTGATGATCCCCAGGAGCCCCATTAAATCTATCATAACCAAATGGAAAGAACATGGCACAACAGTAAACCTGCCAAGAGACGGCCGTCCACCAAAACCCATGGACCAGGCAAGGAGGGCATTAATCAGAGAGGCCACAAAGAGACCTAAGGTAACCCTGGAGGAGCTGCAGAGTTCCACAGCAGAGACTGGAGTGTCTGTACATAGGACCACTATAAGCCGTACACTCCATAGAGTTGGGCTTTAGGCAGAGTGGCCAGAAGAAAGTCATTACTTTCAGCAAAAAACAAAATGGCTTGTTTTGAGTTTGTGGAAAGACATGTTGGAGACTCCCAAAATGTATGGAGGAAGGTGCTCTGGTCTGATGAGACTAAAATTGAACTTTTAGGCCATCAAAGAAAACGCTATGTCTGGCGCAAACCCAACACATCACATCACCCAAAGAACAGCATCCCCAAAGTGAAACATGGTGGTGGCAGTATCATGCTGTGGGGGTGTTTTTCAGCAGCCAGGACTGGGAAACTGGTTAAAGTTGAGGGAAAGACAGATGGTGTTAAATACAGGGATATTCTTGAGCAAAACCTGTACCACTCTGTGCGTGATTTGAGGCTAGGACAGAGGTTCAGCTTCCAGCAGGACAATGACCCCAAACACACTGCTAAAGCAACACTTGAGTGGTTTAAGGGAAAACATGTAAATGTGTTGGAATGGCCTAGTCAAAGCCCAGACCTTAATCCAATAGAAAATCTGTGGTCAGACTTAAAGATTGCTGTTCACAAGCGCAAACCATCCAACTTGAAAGAGCTGGAGCAGTTTTGCAAGGAAGAATGGGCAAAAATCCCAGTGGTAACAGGTGGCAAGCTCATAGAGACTTATCCAAAGCAACTTGAAACTGTGATTGCTGCAAAAGGTGGCTCTACAAAGTATTGACATTGGGGGGGTGAATAGTTATGCATATTACATTTTTCTGTTATTTTTTCCTATTTGTTGTTTGCTTCACAATAAAAAAAAAAACATCTTCAAAGTTGTGGGCATGTTCTGTAAAGTAAATGATGCAAATCCTCAATCAATCGATATTAATTCCAGGTTGTGAGGCAACAAAACCTGAAAAATGCAGAGGGGGGTGAATACTTTTGCAAGGCACTGTATATAATAACTAGTATACATAATAACCATGTACAGGCAACATATAACCACACACAATAACACATAATCCCAATGCAACAATGTAATGCTCCCTTGGCCATATTCATAATTACTGGCAATATGAGTCCTTAAACAATGAAATCACAACAGTTTATTTTTTTATTTTAATATAATTGAACATTTTTTTAATGTACCGTAATTTTTTTAATATATTTTAATGTTATTTTTTTATTTAGTTGTGTTGTGTTTTTAATACTGTAGGACTATTGGCGGTCCCATCGGGGTGTCATTTACATAAGGGTCCAATATGGACCCCTGGGTTTGTATTTAGGGTGCTATGGGGGTCCTTGATGAGTTAGGGGCTTATTTTAGATACCATGTGGGGTCTTTCAATGACCCCCATGGTAGTAGGGCTTAATGTATTGATATAATGGGTATCCTTTAAGGACCCCAAGGTAACAGGGGTTAACTTATAGGCACTATGGAGGTCCTTTGAGAATCCCCATGGTATGGGTCTAATTTTTAGATGCCACTGAGATTCTTTAAGGACCTCCATGGCAATGGTTAATTATAGGCATATTGTTCACATTAGGAACCATGGGGGTCATTACAGGACCACATGGATATAGGGTTAATTTTAGACGCCACAGAGGTCTTTACAGGACCTCCATGGCAAATAGTTTTGTTTTAGATGCCACAAGGTTTCTATAAGTGCAATGGCTTTGTTCTTGCAGGACCTCCATGGCCGGTTTATTGTTAGATGCCCTGGGGGTCCTTACAGGACTTCCATGGCAATGAGGTTCACGTTGAGAGATGCAGTGGTTCATTAGTAACCCTTGTGGCATGGGTAAAAAAATCTTAGGTTGTCCTTTAAGGATCTCCATGGCACGAGGTTAACATTAAGATGCCATTTAGGTGTTATGGGAAGGGGTTTATATAGATAGATAGGGGTAGGGAGAATGTGTAGGGCTGTGATTAGAAACTATTGAGCTGCATGCTCAGAGTTTCTTACATGCAGGCTGTGCCCACACAATAGGGCACGTAAACTGATGGCCTGTTTAGAATACTTCCACAGATTACAAGGGTTATTTTTTTGTGTGACTAAGTGAAAGATTAGAATGGGACATCTAGAGATAAGCAGAACAAAAGTAAAAATAAACAACACAGTTGATGAATGACAGGGATTTAGGCATCCCGCTATGCAAAATAAATGTAAATATTGTTAGCCCATTTTCACACTGTAGTGTTCGATACAACATTTTTCTTTTTCAAGAAGAAACTTCAACTCAAAGCTTATGTACAATGGGCAAGACGTGCTAAAGCATGAGGTGCTGCAAAGCTCTTGAAGAAGCTCTCCATTTTTTTCTCATGGGACACATGTAGTAAGATTTTGCCAAACAATTCACCCTTTAGTACATATGGCCCAGTATGTTGTTGGTGTTGTCAATATTGCTTTAAATATGTTTATACTTTAGTATGAAATTAAGTATTTAGAAATCACACTTAATTTATCTGATATATAATAACATTTTTAAATATAGTAAGTACTTAAGAAGTGTAAAAATGCAAATATAGCACTCTAACCTATTTTCATACATTAATGTATTACAGGGCAGCTTTGCATAATATGGCATTTTCACATAATTATCATGTACCCTGTTGACAAAGGAGAACAAATTATAAGTTTTAAAATTAGCATTTTATGTATTTCCCTTGCAGCTTGCAATGCGAATTTAGATTAATATTTCAAGACAAATCTAATTTATGTGTAATTAGTTACTCTCATGAGTATATTACAAGTGTCTATTTAGAAAGTGCATACATCTTCCAAATCAATTCACATTCTGAATATGGTTTTACACAATGTACAATTAGATAAAATGATATTTAATTTAACCAGCATTTGTTATGCAGCTTCATACTCGGCAAGAGCAAAATAGTTTAGGTCAGGGCTCGAGTGAGAAGCAATAAAGAAAACATGATAAATTTAGCAGAGAGGCTAATAAAAATAGCATTAAAATAAACAGTACAGTAACCATTATCCTGCAATGGTTATAACAAGATAACACATGGAAAGTGTCATATAATAATAACATAGGGAAGAACATATACAGAATTGAATACAATTTTAAATAAAAACTAAATAATAAATTCACAAAATAAAGTCACACAGTAAAACAGAATGTGAGTTAAAAGATCATGAAAGGATGGAGCTGGCACTGCAGGAAGGATAAATATGTAGAAAGGAAGGTTAAAAAAAGGAATATGTGAAGGATGTGGAATAGGGCATGGAAAGGTAGAGAAGAGTAGGGGGAAGAGAAGTAGAGGAAAGGAAGTCATGAAAAAGAAAAGATGTCTGTAAAGAGGAAGAAAGGAAAAGGGAAATCATGAAAGAATAAAAAAACAAAAATATGGAAGAGAAGAAAGAAAAGTTAGAGAATGAAGAAGAGATGAAAGAAAAGGTAGGAAGGAAGGAAAAGGAGAGAGGAAGTAAATAAATGAAGGGAGGTAAGAAGTCATGTGAAATATTGAAGAAAATAGAAAGATGACAAATCTTCCATGAAAATAGTCAAACCTGACTGGTAATAAAATTAAAAGTAGGAATACCAATAAAATACAAATTGATTAATTATATAATCTATGAATTCACTCAGTGCAAAAAGAAAATCTTCCCCTCCCCTATCCCCCTTCCCGAACCCCCTCCAACATCAAATCACACAGTACATATATAAAATATATATAAAATATTTAAAAAAGTGGGGTTCGGGAAGTGGATTGGGGGGGGGGGCAGATTTTCTTTATAATATATATATACTGTATATGTTACAGGCAATGTCTGTAATCCACACATTCTGTATAATACCCTGGCAATGTGTATAATCGCATTCTGTACAATGCCCTGGGCAATGTGTATAATCTTTTATTCTTATGACAACAAGGTTTTTGAATGAATTAGTTAATCGTAAGGATCGTCATTTATTCAAGCAAGGCAAAGAACTGTGGCACTTGGATTTACAGAGCTGACGGGTAGCTCTGCGGGCGCACTTTTTCTGTAGCAGTTACGGACTGTAACTTAGCATCCCAGGGTCAGCAGATACCCCAGGTAGGATCAAGGATTTTCCCAGAATGAAATAAACACTTCTTATAAGTATTCAGACAGAAAAAACTATTTATTTATCTTTGGACACAATATTTAACCATCATCTTCCCCCACCCACATAAGCTCCCCCCTCTCAGCTAATTACTTATCATCCTCCTGTCTTATACATACATATTTTCCTATCTGTGCATCCTTACAGATTCCAGCTGTTTCAGGCCTAAGAGGGTGGTTATCTTGTTATGACCCCTCAGATGCCAAGGAGAGGGGGTCTGGCAGTTTATTTTTCTTTGAGACTCAGGGGAGCTGTTTGCTGTGCCTGTTATTCTACAATATATTTAAGTCTTGTGACCTGCTCTGCTTAGATCGGGGGGGGGGGGGGGGGGAGGTTATACAGTTTGGGGTCAAGAAACAGTCAAGATGGCTGACCACCAAAATATGGAGAGCGAATTACATTCTTATCAACAGTACGTCAATTTTACATGAATTTTACCAGAAATCCATGACAGTAACTAGAGCAGTAGTGACAGAGAGGAAAGAAAAAGATACATGGTCATGCTATAGTAGATGAATATGTCCTTAAAGACCTATAGAAGTTTCATGGATTATCAATGTAACTGTTAGAGGAGAATCATGAGTTTATGCAAACATTACCCTAGAGTTTGCATGATTTATTTAGTTTTCTAGCAGTTGTTTTTGAGAAGGAGCAGCCCTGAACATTCAAGCTAAATTAGCATAATATTCATAATTCGTTGTAGCCAATCAGAGGCAGCTACAAGATTGTTGCACTATGGGAATTCAGACTCTGCAAATACTTGTAGATTTGTAGTATTTTTTGTCATTACACACCTCATCCCTTAAATGATGCAACTGCTGTGGACTATGCTGCTACTTGCTGGATGGTTAGTATAAGGTTTAAAAAAAAATACAGATCAAAATGCTGTGTTTCTATTGGTAAGCACCAAGTGCCTATGTAGGCGGCTCTGGGGGTGTGGAAAACATTTCAAAAAAATAAAAAAATAAACCATTGTGTGTAGAGAATGAATCAACAATGTGTGTTTCTGATATAAGCAGTATGTGTTAGATTAGAAAAAGGTTAAAACAGGGAGACTTCAGTATACCTTTAAATAATAGGCTGGCTCTTCCAAAGTTGGAACATTAAATTGTGTGAGCTGTACAAAGAGTTTTGCTCTGAAGAGGGGTACTACCATTGAGGAAAAGCTGTGAGATATGAGTATTTTTTTTAACCTCAATTAAGTAATCACAGTATTTATACAACTTTCATATAACAGTATGATTAACTTTACTTTTGATTGTAGTTAAAAACGTTGATCTTTTGTGAAATGCAATGCTTGATTCCTTCCATTTTTTTCAACCTGTGGATGAGTGTACAGTATTTTTCTCTTCCAACATTTTAGACTCTTCCAGTTAAGTCATGCGGTAGCAATTTAGCTGCGGGGAAGTTTCAGACTTTGCCACAAAGGTTAAATGATGGGAAAATCTCCAGCCCAAAGATGCTGTGGAAAGCAGATATTTTTCGTGTATGTTTTCCCATAAAAGATCAATTTTTTAAATAATAATGAAAACTAGTTCATACAATTACCCTTTAACCCTATCCTGTGCCCTGTTTGATTAATATATATCCATAAATACTTAATTAAGTACTTCCAAACCCCTAATATCTTCTCTACCTACACAAGGGTTGAGTTAAGAAATTTGATTAGTAAAGATAAATGATGAGTTAGTTAAACATGTGACAGGGAACAATAGTCCCTTTAAATATGTTACTGATATTTGCCATAGATCGAATTACTAAAGGACTGCATTTAAGAACATTATTCTATACAAATTACAGATAAACAATGGTAAACATTTTTGGAGAGGGCTATGTCTGTGCTAGTCAAAAAGAAAACATATACATATATGTAGCAATGATGTCACTCACTCCTGCTGCATTAGACCATATTGGTAGTGCAAGCCCACTTTGCTGGCATTCATGTGGGTCTATAGGTAAATATATAGCCATGTGGAAGAGTTATCCAGTAGTAAAAAATGGATGACAAAAATGTTTAAAATTATTCATCCAATGCTGGGCAAATAAATGTATCCACTATGGGCATTATTAGATTACAGTACTTGGAACTGTCATTAAATAAAGACCGGACAAAAGTATTATCACATATTATAATTGTCTAACTAAAAGACGTCGTCACGCTGTTTGCGTGGTGCGTACGACTTAGTGATGAGCGCCGCAGGTCAGGCGAGCCGTTAAACCCGGAGCACTAGGCAATGAGCGCCTGCCGCCGCGCCTCGCGTAGCGAGGCGAGCCGTTAAACTCGGAGCACTTACAAGACGCCGGACTTAGAAAAAAAAAGCCACGAGACGCAAAAAATTACGACATTAGCGGCAGAGCCAAAAACACGAAAAACAAACTAAATACACCAAAAAAAATTACAAAACCATCACAGACAGCATGGGGCAACAGCCAGGACGTCTGTGAGTGAGCTGGAACGAGAATTTTACTTGATTTAGATGATTTACGCCACCCGAAATTATGTCTCAAACAGCATTCCCATGGCTTAAAATTTTATTGACCATCATTTTTTGACGGGCAAGTCACTAGTTATGTTATATACTTTAGAAAACATCACTGATTGCTTTGCATGTTGCTTGCTTTGAAAACTAAGGGATACATCCTTAATTGTTTGTAAGAAAAAAAATATTAGTAAAAAGATCAAGACAATAAATTGTAAAGCTCTTGCAAGCCTAGCAACCTTTTGATATGTATATTCTTATTAAAGTCTTAACAATCTACAGAAGGTCTGCAAACACTCCTAGAATCATGTCCATGTAAGAAAAATATTCCATTGCACTTGTTTCTTTATTCCCATTTCTTTATTATAGCTTGCATTTTTGCTATTTAAATCAAGTTAACTATTTCAGAAGATAGATCTTAATGATGCACCAAACATTTCTCAGCATCTCTAACTTGTTTGGCAGGTGGAATATATTTATATGCTGGCATTTTTCATCAAAACAGAAGGTAGCTAAGTTTAATTCCTTCCTTAATGGAATTCCTTACACTAGGTGACATTTTCAAATAACACCCACGTTGACAACTGCAGAGACAGAAAGAATCTTTATTTCTCCTTGTGAAGTGCCTGCTGTTAATTAAAATAGTTTGGTACAGAGCTTGTTTTTGTTGCCCTATTTCAAAGTTTCCTATCTTAGGGAACACACAGCAGGCATGGTGTTGAATAATTTTAATGTGCACATACTGAATCCTAGTAATTACTCTCAAATAGGGATTATTTGAGCCCTATTTTAATGTCTTGAAACATGACCAGTGGGAAGGCTTTGTGAGCCGGAGCTAAAAAACATTATCTAAAACGATTTTATTTTTTTCTGCTGTGTTAATTATAGTGTACTGGAAATTAAATTTTTCTCTAGCACAGACTAGTTTGATTTGCATTGCTATTAAAAATAACATTTTGCTAATATCATTGTATAACAGTCCTGTCTGGCAAATACATTGCTACAAGTGCATTTATATTCCAATATACTGCTTGTTCCTTTATACTACTTGAATGAGCAGAGGCTGATGTGCATTGAACTGGATCAGTAATCCATTATGGCTTTGCCTTCTTCTATAATACTCAAACATTTCCTGTACTATACAAATCTCAACTTATAGGGATTGGTAATTAAAGTCACTGCACATCAATGTATTTAATCAACCGAGTGCCATGAATAACATAGCAAGGGAAAGAGAGCTATTTTCTTGGAGAGAAATAAAGTTATTAGAGTTTAGCATTTGAAATGCTTATATGTACCCAGAATATGAAAAATAAAATCATGGTTTATTTTGTCTTTCATAAGAATAAAAACAAATTCCTTCCTTACCTCAATACTGGCATATTTACCTTGGATCAAGTCCAAATTTATACCATTTTGATGGTATAACCATGCACATAATTTATAACTAAAATATGTCCAGAGTCTTAAACCATATTTATCATCACAGCTGTTATCAATAGTAAATGCCATCATTTCACTAATGACAGAAAATATTTCATCTCGTCCATCTCTTTACTTGAGTTTCTCAATACCTGGTTGAAGGATTACATCTTAATCGAGACCTGTTCTAATAGATCTATATCCATTTAGTTGTACCCCTAGTTTTCCTTTTCTATTTAGTGTATGAAGAATTATCAGTTCTTCTGGACCTTCAGTCACTGTTGATGACTCTCTTCTACTCTAAATCCACCATTCCTTATCTAACCATGACACAACTCCTATTGTTTAGATTCTGCTTCTAATCTCACAACTTGAATGTCTTTCTCTAGGATCTCTTTCCTCTAACTATCATTTGCTGTTGATAAACCTTAAACAGAATCTTTGATCTGCTTTCTTCCATTTTTGTCTACTTCAGTACTCCAATAAAATATTTTGTTTTTCACTCTCTATATCCTCATAACACCAAATTTATCAGTCAGCACCAGACCCGTCCCCTCTTTTCTACCTTGTGTCACGAACTGTCTTTCAGATATCTTCTCCTGGTTGCCATATCCACCATAATGCCTTAAGCACTCCACCGTAACATCCCAAAAACTGAGGGGACAGAAAATCATGACAAAGGGAGATCAAATGCGAGAGATAGAAATATCATATGGGAGACCAAAAGTCAAGAGAGATTAATGGGTAAAGAAAATGAAAATCGATGGGAGAGGAAAGATTGAGAAAATTCAGAGAGGGAGATAAGATGCAAATGAAGGCTAACAGAGATAGAGCATATGGCAGAAAGATAGGACAGAAGAGAGGAACTCATGGATAGAGAGCAGGAGTAAGAATGGGTGGGGCTGTCAAAAGAGATTAGAGATGATAGGAGAAAAGGCATAGTCAGAAGATTAATCAGAGAGTAGAGGAGGGTAAAAAAGAAGAATGGAGGAGGTAGATAGGGATTTGAGGTTGGGGCGAGAGTAGAGACTGGTAAAGGAAACTGGTAAATCAGAAGAAGGGTAATGGATAGATGGGAGGAAGTCAGCAGGGAGAAAGAAAGTGGCAGGAGAGATGTGAGGACAGGGTTCAGAGATATAAGTAATGGGGCAATGGGGAAGGATAGGGGGACATTAGAGAGGGTGAGAGCTATGTTAAGGGATGATTAGGGAAATATAAATACTTCCCTAGCTATACTTTTCACTGTCCTGAGGACCAACATATCTCCTCCACTCTTGTTATCTCTTCTCTCTCTCGCTTCTTTTCATGCTGCACTTCACGCTGTCCAAAAGTCTGCTGTTTTGACAGCTCCAAATGTTTCTTTAAACTTCACTATTACTACTACTTTCATATGTCTGGCTTGATCGGGGCTGTTGTGGCCAAACCTACCCAGCAAGCCTTTCAGGTTCTTTTGATCCCTTCACCAAGACAGCCGATGTCTCTTAAATGCCCTTACTTAGATGTAGTATTTAAAAATATCAACGCAGGCTCAGCATTGTAAAAAATCAGGAACTGCTTTTATTGCTCTGGAAACTTCATAACAGGTCTAATAGATGTATATTCAATAGTCTGTAAATCTTCAGGGTTTTATATAAATTGATAATAGTCATAGACAATGTTTAATGTGCAAGGCATCATAACATCTTTACATTTCAGTAGTTTTACAGGACTAGGACAGCTATAATCTCTGGCACTCCCACACATATATATCCTCCAGATATCTTATTTCATATATATATATATATATATATATATATATATATATATATATATATATATATATTAATGTTCTCAGAGTCACTGATAGCTGGTGGGTTATCTCACTTATCTCAGACTGCATTCAGACTGGCTTTTCCTCAGAGACACACTGACTCTCTCTGGCAGTTACAGACTGGCAAGACAACATTTTACATTATTTAACTACTCCCCCCTTTTAAATGCAGCATCCCAGTGATCATCTCTTTCAGATGAACACCAGCATGCTGCAAAAATTAAGTCCATGTCTAGATTGTTGGACCACATTGCAGCAAATGTGGAAAACAATTCCCGAGGCCTCCCCCTACCCAAGTCTTTCTCTTGAGTGTGCAGGGCAAGTTTTTGTCCTTTTTCTTCTGTAGCTCCTGTACCAGCGCTATAATAGGCACCTAGGGTACATAGGGTAATCAACTTAACATAAAAATATATCAAATAACAATAACAATTACTGAACTCAAAGAATGGTCAGGAGAATCATAACACTCACCATTGAAGAATATGATCTACATGCCTATTAGAAGCCAGGAGCTTTGCATTGGTCTTAGTAACTACTCTTTTAGTACAGAGATCTAAAGGGAATAATAAAAAGTATCCTTACATTAGTGTTAAAGATTAGACATGTTAATTTAATGTGACTTCAAAGATCACACTACATTATTGTCTAAGGACACTCCTTAAAGGATAAATTATTTCAGCTGGAAAACTCTTGTGGCCTATACAGTGTTGCTATAGAGATGATATAATCAGTCTGCTTTCATTCAGGTCCTCAAATGGTATTTTTTCCTTATTTCTTGTAGTTAGTTTTAGAGAATTACTATAGTCAATTTTTTTCTATATGTTTTTACTAACAAAACTTGATAACATACAAAATGTTGTTAGAAAGTAAAAAAAAAAAATCAACACAACCTTTACATGTCACAATAGTTCTTTACTGCAGCCTTCCTTTTTACTGAATCTGCTTCTTGCAGCTACTGTCTCAACAAGGTGTGTGCTTGTAAAATAATGAGCATTCCCTTAGAGACAATGAGAGCACTTCTTCTCACACTGTGTATTCAATGTCTCTACCCACCTCAGGAAATAGATCACTGGAAACTAAAATGGTAGATTCAGCAGCAACATAATTGAACATAAAATTATTAAATTAGAAACAGTATTATTGTTTTACATTCTAAAAAGATACTAATTATTTTCCATTGTACATTTTCTAAAGGGCCTAGTTTAAATATTTAACCACAGAGGTCCTTTAAGTGTTAACACCACAAAGCCCTATGCACAAGTCTGTTAATTGTTAAATCTTTTTAATGTAAAGCAGTAAATATCAGTCCATTTTTAATCCTTGATAATTACAATAGTTACATTTTTAACAAACCTAATAAGATTGGAAAAACGAAAGCTAAAATTATAATATTTATCATGTGTACATCAGTCTAATTCTGTTTGTGTAATGTACTGTAGATTTTATTGTAAATATAAGTATAAATATAAGCAATATACAAAAAAGGAAAACAAAGAAGAGCATGAAAGAGATACCTGCAACCCAAAAGGTATAGACATTCAAGTCCCACTGTACATTGAGAACAATAACCCCATTGGCTGTGGAAAGTCAGGTGGGAGAGAATGGGAAGACGTAAAAAAGAAGGGAGGAACATTGTTTGAATGCGACTATTAAGGATAGTTGACATTGTTTTGGTAAGGTATAAGGTAACATTAAAGGATTACTTAAGTCAAAAAATACTACCACGCATTGAAACTAACAGATTTTAAATAATACCACAATTTTTGTTTGCATGAAATATGATTGATGGAAGGGATAAAATGAAAGATTGTACTAATTACTTTTGGAACAAAATGAGGCCCTTTCTATTTATGGTGTACAGTATATAGACCTGCACCAGCTGAGTTATGGATCCCTATGTAAAATCTCAGCCACTCCCTCTAGTAGTTAGAGCTGATATAGTTAAAAAATTAGGTGGACTAAAAGCAGATGCTACAGGGATACAAATACAGTTTTTAACAATTACAACATGCAATTGTCTAGCAAGCAAAAACTTTTGCAATATATAACCATCATATATTCACCATTAATTTGACATTTAGCGAATCTAGCCCGGAGTGTTTAACTGGAAAACTTGTATTGCAGTTTCAGTGTTGAATAGCAGTTTATATGAAAACACTTAACAGTTTTTATACTAAATGGTAGGGGCAAGTCAAGTGGCTCTTCCCCACATGCCGCACATATCCAATATTAGTATTACCACTGGATATATTAAACATCTATTAATGTCTAATAGCTGCTCTTAAACCAGTGTAATTGGGGAATATTTTTAAAGTATGCAAGAAACTGTCAAAATTAGCACGAGTGTGAGTCATGAACATAAACACATTTTAAGAGAAATCATTAAATATGTCTGACTCTTCTTTCGTCATGAGACTTCAACCTTGAACTGTTAGTATACCGTTAGAAAGGGTGTTAAACTACTAATACTTGCTCTTCTATTTAGATTGTAAGTCTGCGAGTTTCAATCCTGCAAGGGGCTTTAGGGAAAGCTCTATGGACACCGGATTCCAAGCTCAAAGACAGGGCCCTCCATTCATTGCAATGTGTGAATCTTGAAATTGTTATTGCCTGTAACTTAACATATGAATAGCGATACGGAATATGTTGGCGCGTTACAAATAAACGATAATAATAATAATAATATTTAGCTCTTTTATCAAGTGGCAATTCACAATGGCAGTCTTTCAACTTAACTAGATTTTATCTAAAGCCATAGAACCTCCATTTCCTCACAGATATTTTAATGCTGATGGGGGAACATAAGCAAAGTCATTAAAGGAATATGAATATAATAGTGAAAATAAAAGTCTGTTTTTATTTATTTTAAACTTTAAAAATAATGCATTTTGTACAATATCAAGTGCTTCATAAGAGCATATTAAATACATCTGTATTTATTTTGCCTATTTAACTGTAGCTTTAATTATATAAATAGCTTTATTATTTTTACTTTACAATTGTCTGATTTTACATTAATCTGTGTTTAACCTCTCCTTTTTCTATTTTGTGACACCAATATAATGCAATCTAACTGGATAATGTAATAGTAGAGAACAGAGTAAACTCTGCACTAATGTATTACACTGTAAATTATTAAAATAAATCTTCATAGACAGAGAAGCAAATGCTTTGAGTGAGAGATAACAATGGATTGAGTCATTTAAACATTACTAATTTGCTTTTCTGTTAAATGTCAAAATACAGCTATTGTTAAAGATCTTCGATGTAGGAAGCGTACAGCTCAGTGATGTGTAGCAGCAGAATCACGTGTAAGAGGCAGAACATTAAAATGACTGATTGTGAGTTTTTATAAGATATTGGCACCAAGATAAACAGAGGGCACATTAGTGGTAGGGAGCCTGACACTTTCTTAATGATCACTGACCCTCATCTCCTGAAGGAAGTTACAGGGGCACTGTAATGTTCATACAATAGAGTTTAATTTGGATTATCAATAAAATCAGTATTTGAAAAAATAATCAGTATAATAGAAATACATTTGTGCTAGTGTTTCATGGTCTCGCTGCACTGCTTCTCTCCACCCCCTAATAAATGTCCAGGGCCTGGGGGATGAAGTGAAATGAAGTGCTCATAAAATGGTTCAGCATTAGAAGGGCTATGAGTACTGTCAAGTGCTTTACACTTCGAAAGAAATGGGTCAACAAATTACTACAACTGCATTGACAGGAATTTGGGGGGCATTATTATTTTTATTGTTATTATTATTATTACTATTATTATTAATACGTTTTTTTATTGTTAGAGCGGTACTATAAACAATGGATAGACATTTACATGCATAAGAAGGCAGATAAGACAACACAGCACACTTTTCATACATAGTATACATCAGCAGATAATGGCCCTGCTCTTGGGAGAGCTTACAATCTAAGAGCAAAGTAACGTGAGATAAGGGAACTGCTGAGTGGATTAGTGTTCAAGTATGATGAGGGAGAGGTATACACCTCTCGGTTGGTGTATTTTTTGTTATCAGAGGCGATTTTGCGCTTATTGAAAGGTCTGCGCTGATCTCCTTTTGGAGCTTATTGCAAGCCTCTCCCCTGGTGTTCTTTGTGTCCTATGAGCACCGTTGGCACTCCTTGTGAGGCGCGCGGTGAAGGCCTTTGTGATTTATTGCTATACTTAGGTTTTTTTTTTTTTTTTGTTCTGCATATGTATTTTTTCATGATAATTAATTAATTAATGAAATCATAAATTAATATACTTTACCTATTTGTAATTATTATATGCAGCAAGCAATGTGCTGAAGAGCTAACAATCTGTTTTGCTGTTCCTGCAGCATACAATGTAGATTTGCACAGTTGTTGCTGAGGTGTAAGTGTCAGCAATGTCTGCAGTGTGTAGTGTAAATAGGCTGCATGCGCAAGGGGAAACAGTTTGTGTAGCTGTGTAGTTCCGCATTCTGTAAGTAAGTTAGTGTTGTAAAATGGCGCTGATTGTGTATGTGGTACGCGGGTGTGGATGATTTTGCGTCCTTGCTAATTGTGTATTTTGTACCTCGTATGGGTTTTTGTAAAAGCCGTACAGTATGTGCTTGGCTGTGTTTTGCGGCTTTAGGGGTCGTGTAGCCTCGTTTTTGTTTTTTTCGGTGGACATTTTTTTTTAGGGGATTTTCGAGTGTCTAAAGTCCCGCGGCTCTAATTTTTTTGTGTAAATCCGTATTTAGTCATTGCGTGTTATAGTTTTTTTTTCAAAGTCCGGCTTCTGTTTGTTACCGCTTGAGAGGCGCCGTAGAGCCTCCACCCAAATGTGGCCCCTCGCTTTGCGAGGGTCCGCATTTGCGGCCTGCAATGAGCCTTTGGCTCATTGCAGCCGACGTTGGAGCCTCCACCTTCTGCAAATGCGGCCCCTCGCAAAGCAAGGGTCCGCATTTGCGGCCCGAACTGCGTTCCTCGCTTTGCGAGGGACGCAGTTCTTGCGAGCTTGCAAAGCGTGACGACGTTTCGTAATTTGACAACTATTATATGTGATCCTTCTGTTATATAGCCCATATATATATTTAAATATTTAAAGTAATTGTTTATAAATTATTATATTTTTGATATTATAAAGATGTGACAAATGTATTTATACAGTTCAATAAATAAAGATGAGTTTATTCTGTGTTAAAATATGATATATTTATAGACAATGCATTAGAGTGTTTTTGTTCCTAGGCAACGTGGTTTAGTTAGGTGTATTAACCCCTTGAGTACTGGGTTGTTTGTTACCCTGGATTTTGAATCATAAAACAGGCTTAATACCAACATATATTTTTAAATGACACGTATGTTGATATTGTTAATTGCGAATAATATTGAAATGTCATTATTTTGTAGTGTGTTTTGTGCTATACTGTCACTTTAAATGCTTTTGGGAGACTTAGCAAAAGATTTCAAAGCATTCACGAGTGGTGTTTGGTACACATAAATCTTTCTTCTGCTTTTTGCATTTACGGCAGTACAATGATTTGCAAGTGATCTGTTAAAATCTTATTAGCATAGGGTTTTGGTGTCAGAGTGTCAGGGAGTAACATAGAATTAATTTTACATGCAAAACTCAATGGAGATTTATGCCTTGCTTTTCGTCTGTGTCATGAAGTTCACTCGGAGCAGTGACCCGTAGGAGTTTTCTTGCAATGTTTTAGGGATGGGTGATTAGCATTGCAGTGAGGGCACTCATAGTTGCTTTTTACATCTTGCATCAGCAATTAGATAGGTAACATCTATGGACAGTATAATAAGTTGAATTCAACTTTGTACGCTGCATGTAATAGAGCATTGTATTTTTTCATTATTCCAATTTTTATAATAACAATTTTGTAAACAAATTGTTATAGGTATTTTTTTCTTATTATATGTTTTATATAATGAAAGTTTAAATTATAAGAATATTCTATATATAGTTGCACTTGAACACAACCAGAGTATATTATTCCACTGCAGTATTTCTGGAATTGCATGATGGTAATGTTAATAATAATACTAGCTCTCAATATAGGTTTTCAGCTTTAACAACAAAGAGATAAATTGACCTGCCTATAATCTCAAGAGGCTTTCACTGTCCTCACTGATGCAATTCAGTAGTGGCTGTTACATTGCTGATGATTTATTTTCTTGGTTGCTTTTTCTTATCAGGTTGGAGAAGGTGAAGGGACCACCCCAGTAATGGAAACAAATGTCTTATGTACATAAAATACGGTACCAAAATTTTTCAAATTTATCATAGATAGTCTATGATACTTAGCTCAAGCCCAGCTTTTCAAAGACATATTAGCCAACCGTCATCACCAGTGGATTGGAAGTTACTTCTCTGAGCTCACATTCCTCCTTCCAAACTATAATAAAGAGCTTTTGACTACATCGGTTGCTACCAAACATGGTTTTATCATTTTTTCATGTTTAATTAAAGCCGTGCTTTCTATTAATATTAAAAAAATGAAAATTGTTTATTCGAATACAGAAAACTTTATAAGATAAATTGTCATTATTAACGCTTGCAATTATAAAAAAAAAAACAGTCCAACCTACATTAGGGGTTTACAGTATATGAGTGAAGTAGGATGTCACCCACTGCAGAAAAGGTAGGGAAAGATACCAATCCCACAGGACAAAGTTAGGCACTAGGAGCCTCATTCAATGGAGCAATTGTAAGTTACAGTAGCCCGTCCAACGTGTTACGGGCTGGAAATCCTTTTAGTTGTTAAAACCGGAACTTACAGCCCATCGAAGCCTTTGATCTTTCACGTCCGCAAGAGTTCCGATCACTAAAATCGCAAATCGATATTTAATTGCTACAATCCCTCACTACCGCAAATGCAGTAAAACCCGCAAAGGTCAAATGTTGGCCAAAGTTTTATTTGTTCCAAACTGCAAAACACAATTAAGATTCACCAATGGACTTTAAAATATGGCCAAAGCAATGGAAGGCATTAGAATTAATTGCACAACATTTTCAACTATCAAAAAAAACATTTTTTTTGTTTGTTTTTCATGTCGGAATGGTCATGCATATGCCAATATGAAAAGTAATGCTGCAAGATGCTAAAAGCTTTAAGGACACACTACTTGATTAAATTGCAACACAAATAAATGAAAAGGGCCATATTAACCCTTTCTCACTCATAGAGGCTCTAATGTGGATCCCTAAAAATACAGAGATCATTTTTATATACATCTCACTTATCACATCTACATTGGCAAAACAAACAGTGGCCAAATTACACTGCCAAATGGCATACATAAAGTACCAGGGGAACATTTGACATTTGGTGTTTCAGTCCCTCAGTTGTGTCTGACTCTCTGTGACCATATGGACTGCAGCACATTTAGATATGTCTCTGCCTGTTTTTTCCACACGGTTTGCATGCCAAAGATACTGGAGTGGGTTGCCAGTTCTTTCTCTAGTGGTATGTGATTTGCATGACCTCTCTGCTATGACCTGCCCACCTACAGTGACATGGTATAGCTCACAGCTTCATTGAGGTACACAAGCCCCTTAACCACCACCAGCTAGCTATCCAGTAGGGGAACAGGGGATCATACACCACACTAGTCTACTCTAACCCATCAGGAAGAGCTGCAAACACACATGGAAGCTGTGCAGAGGCACATGGAGCAACAGCCAACTCACCTCCATCAGGGATAATCTCTGATAGGCCCATCCTGGAAAGTCCCACATCATTGATGGTGGCCATGTGCCAAGATGTATACCTATTATCTTTTGGTGATGTCCCTTAAGTTTTTTGCTATCAATCAATCCCCATTATCACCTGTCATATTCTTATCAGGCCTTCTGGAGAATGTTGATACTCCACAGTATCACACATTTGACTTTGCAAGTGTATTAACCCTTTATTATGATATATAATATATATTATAACATGATATTTTATGATATTATTATTGTTATTATATGTATTAATCTATTGCATAGTAACTAGGGCTCATTAGTTTACAGATATAGGAATGTGACACAAATGTAATGTCTGTGGATGTCCCAAAACCCCAACCATTGAAAACACACTGTCATGGTGAGAATGGTATAACAAAGCTTTATTTCATACACAGAGCACAATCAGAAATGTACAAGAAATATCATGGGTGTGGTATGGGCGGATCCCAGGAGGGTAAGAGGCTTGTTTTGGGGAAAAAGGGGATACCTAAAGGGGGTAATGTCATAGTCTAGAATAAGCATGCTGCATAGCACATACCAGGGTCACATGTGGTCACCACACCACTGCAACTGGAATCTGATGAAAAAAGGATCATCAGAAATCACTCCATTTAATTGAAGAAACCATTAATGTGCATAGAACCGACAACTTGTCTATATCTGCTCATTGAAACAGATGCAAAAACCTCTGTACTGTGTAATCCAATTTCACACATACAGTGTGTACCCAAAACAAAAATCAGAAAAAGTGGTCACAAAAAAAAAGGTGGAGGAGGATAACAAATAAAAAAACATGCATGGACAGGAAACAAAGGGTTGTTGTAAATGGAACATACTCAGATTGGACTAATGTGGTAAGTGGGGTTCCTCAGGGCCCAGTATTAGGTCCTCTCCTTTTTAACATATTTATTAACGACTTAGAAGTAGGATTGGAAAGCAGTGTCTCCATTTTTGCCGATGACACAAGGTTGTGCAAGGTAATTAAATCAGAAAATGACGTACTTTTCCTCCAAAAGGGATTTGCATAAATTAGAGAAATGGGCAATTAAATGGCAGATGAGATATAATACGAATAAATGTAAGGTTATGCATCTGGGAAGGAAAAATAACCATGCAATCTATACACTTAATGAAGCAAATCTAGGGGTATCTGATATTGGGATTTGGGAGCGCTTGTGGACAACTACCTACGTAACAGTTCTCAATGCCAAGCAGCAGCTGCAAAGGCAAATAAGCTATTAGCATGTATTAAGAAGGGTATAAAAGCAAGGGAGGCAGATATAATTCTACCACTATACAAATCCCTAGTACGCCCTCATTTGGAATATGGAGTACAATTTTGGGCACCAATTCATAAAAAGGACATTTTAGAACTGGAGAAAGTACAGAGAAGGGCTACAAAACTAATAAGGAGAATGGAGGGGCTAAGTTATGAAGGAGGACTAACCAAATTAAACTTATTCTCTCTAGAAAAAAGGCATCTAAAAGGGGATATGATTACCCTATATAATTACATCCAGGGTCAGTATAAAGATTTGTCAAGGGAGCTTTTTGTGCCAAGAGGTTTTCAACTGACAAGAGGACATTCTTTGAGATTAGAACTAAAAAGATTCCACCTTAAAGAAAGAAAAGGGTTCTTCTCAGTAAGGATGGTTAATTTGTGAAATGATCTACCAAGGGAGGTGGTGACAGCGGATTCGATAGGTAACTTTAAAAAGGTATTGGATATATTTTTTTATTAAAAAGGGCATTCAGTTATTCTAGAGAGAGAGAGAGTATTGATCCAGGGAGGAATCTGGGGGTCAGGAAGGAATTCATTTTTTTCCCCTTTGAGACAACTGGCAGAGTTTCACTGTTTTTTTTTGTTTGCCTTCCTCTGGATCAATTAACAACTAATCCGCATATTGCAGATCAGAGGAGATCTTAAAAGGTTGAACTTAATGGGCTTAAAGTCTTTTTTCAACCTCAATTACTATGAAACTATGTACAGTACAGTGCTAAATACTGTAACTGTAACAGTATACCAACTCACCTGATTCCCATCTGTAAGCATTACTAACAATTAGCTAGTTCTCAGGAGAACTCACGGGCTATGACCATTAATAATGATGTGTCATCTCACAATAAATGCTTAGCTGTGACAAGTGTCAATGGTCAAGGTGTACTATCACCTTCTCCATATGATATTGGTCATCAACATTGATATAACATTCATCAGCTATACAAGTGTTAGCACATGTTAAAGGATGCTCATGATATCAGCAATAGGGGAAAATTTCCATTAATACGGAGAGGACACAAAGGTCAGCAGCCAGATTCACTATTACTTACATCAGACCTAAGGATCTATTCTCAGACTGATATTGAGGTCAGAAACACATGCTTCACTAGTGCATATATTAATGCTGGCTGTCATTAACATGCCATTGCGAGACTTTGCAAGTCCACCACCATAGTGGTATTAGTCTACATTTAAGCTAATAACAATCATGTCTTAGATATCTAGCAATATGAGAGCTTTAATATTGTGGGAGTTACATGTTAAGGGAGGGGGGCTGTCATTGAAGGAATGTATATCTGAGAGGCACTATGAAAACCTTACACTTCATACATTTCCTTCACAATACTTGAAGAAGCAGAAGATGCCTTCATCGACCTGAATTGTACCTAAAACAAAACAAAAGCATAACACCATTAATTGGTGAAATGTTACACAGAACCCTACGTGTCCACAGAGAAGAGGATCATAGACTATGTGATGGGAGGTAGCCATCTGCGTACAAAATATTACATAGGCCAAGATCCAAGACTCTGTAACCAGGCTATATTAACTTAACATTTTGACCAATAGATTGTCACTGAGGAGTGCTGTTGAGAAGGCACAAAACATATATGCAGCCCCTACATCCTGCTACGCCTAGCATCAGGGCCCCAATCCCCTGTGGGCGTCCGCTGGCTCCTTGGTGGTGGTGGGGGGGCAGGGGGAGGCATCCCCCCAGAAGGCAGAGGCAAGCGCAGTGGTGTTGCTGGTGGTGGCCTTCGAGGAAGCATGGGGAGGGGAGAGGAGCGGCTCAGCTGTAGGTGTGCGGGGGAGGCCTCCTGGGTGAAGGTGGTGGGGCTGGTGACCAGAGCACTGCGCAAGGAGTCCGTAGTTAGGTGTTGGAATGCACTCTGGCCAACCTCCATCCTGAGCAGCCCGACAAGGTAAGATTCAGTCATCAGATAGTGCCTCCTCTCTTCCCTATTGCGCCTGGCCAGGTATCGCATTACATCCCCATGAGTGGCGGAGATGCTGACCATGATCCCCTGAAGACTCTCCATCTGCTGTCGCATGATGGCCAGTATATCCACCTCTGCAGCTTTGCTTGGTGGTGGGGATTGAGGTCCATAAGCCATTTCTGGGCGAGGAGGTGGCAGTGGACTCTCTATTGGTTGATTACTGTTTTTTGTGCCCACAAATGACAGTGATTTGTCAGCTTCATGGATTTAATGATGCATCCATCTATCCCTTGTTAATTCCATAGATCTGACATGTCAATGTCCTTGTTCGTCATCATGTACATGTGTAGTGTGTGTGATGTACATATGGTGGCATGTTGGCGAATGTGATATTCACCTGACATGGAGGCTGGATCCTCCACCCCTTTGCCTCCATTCTCTCCTCCGCTATCCACCTCCTCCTCCAACTCCTCCTCCACCTCCTCCTCCAACATCTCCACCTCCTACTCTCCTCCACCTCTCCCCAGGGCCACCTCTCTCTCCATCTCGGATCTCCTCATCTCCTCCTCCCGGCCTCTCCACTCCTCTCCTCTTCTCTCGCCTGCCTCCATTTAAATCCCCCAAAGAATATAAGGATAAATACAAATAAGTGTTTCTGTAAATGTATTTATTAACTATTGGGGCATGGGGTGTGGGGGATGGGATGGGGGTGTGTGTATGGTGTGACCTAGCTCTATGTGTATCTATGTGTGTAATTTAATTTATGTATATTGGTATTATGTGTAATCTGTAAATATGTGTAATCAAAGATTAAGTGTAAATTCTTAAATAGATGAATATGAAAGAACAAAACTGCAATATACTACTCTGAAAACGCTCCTACTCTCACTCTCACCCTGCTCAAACCACCAACTCCGGGATCTGCATACTACTTCATCAGAATCTACAACACAGTCAATGCATGGGCCAACTTTATAATCTCTCTCTGTCAATCATCTTCAGGTAGAAAGCTTTCTATTGTCTGAAAGGCCTGCGTCGTACTCCATTATACCGTGATTGTATCATAACTATAAAAAACCTTTAGTTATTATAGAAAAGCCCCAACTGTATTTAATTATCATTTATTACAAAATCTAATAATATCATTGTTTCCTTTAATATTAATATTGTTTACATTTAATGTTGAATTGATTGTAGGTATCCTTTCTCCAAGCTCATTTGTTCTGTTATGTTCCAAGGTTCCTAGCCAATGTTTTGGGATACACTACTGCATAGTTGAGTTAGACCTACAGTAGATGAGAGGTCATATTAAAGGTAGTGTAACATGTAATAATGAACTATTTTCGGTGTACTTTATTGATATTTGACAGTTTATATATGTCATCAATTTATGAGATGTCCAATACATTTTAAAATCAATCAGGGGCACTGAAAAAAAACAATATTTGTTCACACCATTCTGGCAGGCTTGTCAAGAAAAAAAATCTACTTGAAGACACATTTGTGACATTAAAATCTGTGATCTTGATATAATTATAGGAATTATTCAAGTAAAACCTGTTTTTGAGAAAAAGGAAATGAAGCGGTTATGTCAGTGGAGTTGCACTTAATCCTATAAGACTCTATTCCTATTTTAGGTGCTACAACACATGAAATTACATAATGACTGCTAGAATGTCTTGTTATGAAAATACATTTTACAGACAAATATTGGATTATTATTATGTATACATTTAATACATTAATTATGCTAACCTTCTATTTCCTTTAAATTAGTATATTGTGAATATAGAAGTCATCCATGAGAATGGAAAGTTTACAAATTGATAAATTTATGCACCTGAGCTTACCTCCTTAAAATATGGAAATATGATGCTCTACAGCAAATTATAATATAAATGTAAGGACTATCATAGATAAATATCACTATTATAAAATATTCTGTGTGTTGCCATATAGTTTAGTGATAAGTAGGGATAAATCCCTATTTATGTTATTTTCATAATCAAGATAAACCAACATTAAAATTGTAAGCATCAAGTCCCCAACTACAGCATCAATAGTTTGAAAAGATCCTCAGGCTAACAAATGAAATAAGCTCAATAGTTTAACTAAATCAGGCACGGGATATTTATAAATGAAAACATTAAGCAAATGTTTAATTATTCATGCTACTGCATGAACGCAAGTAAAAACATTCACTTGCTCAATGGATGCCCTCAAGTAATGTGGATTCTCCAACAATTTGATTCTCTATGGAATCATTGGTCTATATCCCTTGTCGTCCTTCTCCTTCGCGGTCTTCCTGTTTAGAACGCCTTATCACTCCATCTTTCGTTTCCTGTCCCTTGTTTTCTTTTCTCCAACACTCTTTCCATCTGTTTTATGCCTCTCTTCAATTATCTTTTGTAGAAACTGCCTCACTATTCTCTTTCGTCTTTCTCCAACATTTTTGTGCACAAAACAATGTGGTCCTCAATTTAACATTAACTCAAACTATTTCAACTGCTATCTGTAAACACATTTGGTTCCTTACAAAAATCATACTTCTACATTGCTCCTGTACCCCTGAAAAAAGTTTTTTTTAATTTCTTAAATTTGTTTCTACCCCTGTCCCTACCCAATATAATAAAAAAATATCATGTATATAGTTGTCGTAATTGTGAGTTTGTCAGTAACGTTGTGTTAAAATTTACGGGCTCGCGCATGTTCGCGATGAATGCTAAAAGTTACGGGTTTGCCAATGTCTGCAATGAGTGCCAAAGGCGCTCATGGCAAGGCCCATAAGGTAGAGCGGGGAGAGGCTAACAAAAAGTTAGAGGGGAGGAGAGGCTGAGATGAGCGCCGAGGCGCAGAGTAGAGGGTGGGAGAGGCTAAAATATAGTTATGGGCTTGAAAAAACAGATGTCACTTAAAATTGAGTTTCGGGCTTGAAAAAAAATTGGCATCAACATTTCCTTCAAGCCCGTAACTCGATTTTAACCGCTGCCATTTTTTTTTAAGCCTGTTACTCCTAATGTGGTTGGAAGGCCGACAAAAGACTGTCTCTCATTTGCAGGCTTGGCAGCGGTTAAACTTGTAACTTTTTTTTAAGCCCGTAAAGCTTGGAGCAATAGCGATTTAAGCTTCAAGCCTTGCAGGCTTGAAAAAAAGTTACCGGTTTAACCACCGCCAAGCCTGCAAATGAAAGACAGGGGCGGCTAAAGAGCTGGGGAGGGAGAGGAGGGGAAAGAGATACAGGGGAGGGTGAGAGGTAGAAGAGACAAAGGGGAGGAAAGAGACACAGGAGGGAAAAGTAGAGGGGGGAGGCTTGCAATGAGCGCCTAAGGCACTCATAGCATGGCTCATAAAGTAGAGGGGGAAAAAGGCTTGCAATGAGCGCCAAAGGAGCTCATCACAAGGCTCGCAAGGGGGAGAGACTTGCATTGTGTGGCAAACAACAGCATTGCAAGGCTTCAAATTTGTTTGACAGGCAATTTGTTAGTGTATATATAATACACAATACATATTATTATGTATATATATATATATAAATATATATATATATATATATAATATTTATAAGTAAAATTATGGGTCAATGCTTTCATAGGAAAGACATACTTCTCCATAGCGCTAGCCAAGTCCGGTATTGCACAATTAAGTATAATTTTGCTATTTTTTGTCCCTTATTCATTTAATCTGTGGGGGATTTGCAACCCCCCCCCCCCCCCCCCCCCAGTTCCTGCACCCCTGCATACTGCCTACACTGGCAGTATGCCTTAAAAAAATTATACAGTGGTCCTCATATATAAACCTCAATTATTTACAATGGAGATAACAAAGTGAGAGGCTTTGTTTTCCAGCAATATTCATGCTAAAAAATGTCCTGGGCAAGCTAGGATGGTCCAGCGACAAGTCAGAAGAAGCAAACAAAAGATTAGGTAAAGTTTTGTAGAAAGGAGACTCATGAAATAAACCCAAGACCAAGAGATTATGCAATCAAGGCCCAACCGGTTACAGAAAACATTGGACAGAGGTGCTGTAATGCATAAACTAGAATATACGTAACAGGAGCACAAAACGTTAATAAAAACACATGAACTACTAGTAAGTTACTTTAAAATGACTTCCTGTGTATTTGTAGCACATCCACAATTTGACCTGTGTCTGGGTCTTTTCTAGGAGGCTTATAATCATATTCATTTTACGTACTATATTCTTATTGGTGACTTCTCTTTATGTAAAGAGCACCCAGAATTACCAAAGGATGACCATTCTACTGCTTAACATGCTCTATTTTTATTAAACTCAAAATGAAGACTTTATAGCAACCCAGAACAAGTGCTTAGTAACCACACTGGGAACTCATCCAGATTCTGGTCTTCTGACAATAAACATACATATAGGTACATTAGGCATCCCTTCCCTCAACTGATGCCTAATAAGTGGCTTGATGGGTTTTTTGAGCATTCATAATACACATAGGTAGATTGACTGAGAATGACAAAGACATTAATTAATTTACCAGTGCACAAGCTGGTGCTTAACTAATACTGTTAAATACTGATGAAACACACTTAATATTCTAACTCTACAGCTCATTGTTTATAACACACTTTGCACACAATTTTACCATTGCATTTTTACAAAGACCTTTATTTCCAGGTAGAACATAATTGATCATTTCTAGACAATTTTAATGGCCTGTTGCGATATTGATTCATATTTTCCAGCTGCATCATCAGCTGTTTCCCACATTGACATAACTGCAGCTGTCTTCTCTTGTCTAGAGGAGGAATGGCTTCAAAATCACGAAGGAGGTATTTTTCCTATAGCTAATAAATGTTGATTTTAATCAAGCAATTTCCAGAAAAAGTTTTTTTTTGTTAAGAAATAGTTCCAGTAATCTGCTTAACATCACAAACATAAACTGTAGGGAAAAAAATTGAACAAAATAACTCTTACATTATTAGAAGTGGTGCCCTAGTGAACCAAAACTAAACATTGCTATGCACAAATTAACTTGTGAATTTATACATAAATGAAATCCACTGATAGCCAGCCAAATGATTGATTTAATCCAAGGAGTAGTATTTTGGACACAATGGTATCCAAAAGAGTGCAGGAAAAAGCTTACTTAATGAAGACCGAGAGGAGATATTTTTTTCAACAGTATAAAGATAGTGAAGCATGAGGAAGCATATGGAAATATAAAGTTCAACCTTTATAGATCTCCTTTGAATCTTGTAATTAGTGAATTGTTAGGCAAAAAAAAAAAAACATTGACACACTGCCATGTGTCTCACAGAGGGAAAAAAGTTTTCCTGAACCCCAAATTCTGGTAATCTAGATCAATGCTTTCTATAGTTATCCTACATAACCCTGTATGTCTTTTTTTTTTCAAAAATATATTCAACCCCTTTAAAGTTATCTATTGAATTTGCTGTCATAAGCTTTAGTAGAAAAGTCCACATTCAGACTGCCCTTACGTTGAAGAACCTTTTTCTTTGCTAAAGGTGGAATCTTTTTTGTTTTAACCTCAAGGGATGTCCTCTTGTCAGTTGAAACCATCCTGGCAAAAAAGTTATCTTGACAAAGCCTTCAACTGACCCTGGACAAAGTTACGTAGGGTAAGCCTATCCCTTCTTAAGCTTAAAATATTTAATTTGTTTAGCCTTTCATCATAGTTTAGTTCATCCATTCCCCTCATTAATTTTCTTGTCCTTATCTGTATCTTTTCCAATTCGTAAATGTCATTTTTTGAAGTGGTGCCCACAATTGTACTCCATTAACTACCGTATATACTCGAGTATAAGCCAAGTTTTTCAGCCCTTTTTTTAAGGCTAAAAAGGGCTCCCTAGGCTTATACTCGAGTCACTCTCCCCCCCCCCCCGTGTCTCTCTAAGCCCCCCGTGTCTCTCTACCCCCCCCGTCTCTCTCGTATCCCCCCATGTCTCTCTAACCCCCAATATCTCTTTCCCTCCTCCCTCCTCATCCTCAATCCCCCCTCATTCTAAACCCCCCTCCTCATTCTACCCCTCTAAATACCTCCCCCTTTCCCTTCCCCCTCACTTACCTGCATCTGAAGCTTCTGCTCCGGCCTCCGCTCCTTCCGGCGTCTTGACGTGGCGTGCATGTGACGTCACGTCATTAGCATATACCAGGTGCCGGCACCCGGTATATGCTAATGATGTGGCGAGCATGTGACGCCACGTCATTAGCATATACTGGGTGCCGGCACCCGGTTTATGCTAATGATGTGACGTCACATGCGCGCCACGTCAAGACGCCGGAAGTAGCGAAGGGCGGAGCAGAAGCTTCAGATGCAGGTAAGTGAGGGGAAAGGGAGGTCACAGGGGTAGAATGAGGAGGGGGGTTTAGAATGAGGAGGGGGGGTTGAGGATGAGGAGGGAGGATGAGGAGGGGGTTGATGATGGGGGGTTGAGGTTGAGGAGGGAGGTTGAGAAGGGAGGTTGAGGTTGAGGAGGGAGGATGAGGTTGAGAATGAGGAGGGAGGTTGAGGATGAGGAGGGGGGTTGAGGATGGGGGGTTGAGGTTGAGGAGGGAGGTTGAGGATGAGGTTGAGGATGAGGAGGGAGGTTGAGGATGAGGAGGGAGGTTGAGGTTGAGGAGGGGGTTGAGGTAGGGGTTGAGGATGAGGATTGGGGGGTTGAGGAGGGAGGTTGAGGAGGGGAGTTGAGGAGGAGGGGTTGAGGATGAGGGGGTTGAGGATGAGAGTGGGGTTGAGGAGGGAGGTTGAGAATGAGGAGGGGGGAAGAGACACAGGGAAGGTAGAGGGGGGAAGAGACACAGGGAAGGGAGAGGGGGGAAGAGACACAGGGAAGGGAGAGGGGAGAAGAGGCACGGGAGAGAGAGGTGGACACAAGAAAAGGGCACACACGAGAGGACACAGAGGGCAAAAGAGGGACACAGGGGGCAGCACATTTCCCACCCTCGGCTTATACTAGAGTCACTCATTTTACCCAGTATTTTGTGGTAAAATAGGTGCCTTGGCTTATACTCGGGTCGGCTTATACTCGATTATATACGGTAATTGAGGGCATATTAGGGATTTATACAGAGTCAGATTTAAATATGATTCCCTTGCTTCTCTTCCACGCTTGCTTCTTTTCCAATGCTAATATTTGACTTACCTTTGCAGATGCTGCTTGGCGTTCAGTACTGCTACTTAGGTGGTTGTCCATCAGCACTCCTAAATCCCTCTCTATCTCTGATACCCCTAGACTTGTTCCATTTAGATTATAAATCCATGCTTATCTTTACTTCCCAAAATCATAGCTTTACATTTATTTGTATTAAATCTCATCTGCCATTTAGGTGCCCATTCTTATAATTTAATTGTACTTTGTAGTTGAAGTACACCATTTTCTGATTTAATTACATTAGTCAAATTTGAGTATGCTCCATTTACAACAACCTTTTCTTTCCTGACTTTTAGCCAGTTCTCAATCCATGTGCCTTACTTGGTACCATAGTCTCCCATGTGGCACTGTATCAAAATCCTTTGCAAAATCAAAAAAGGCTATGGGCCACTTTCCAATCTTTCACGCACGTAATTACGGTTCAAATTGTACCTCAACTTAGTAACCTATCAATTGCAATCCCTCTAAATTTCAGCACTGTGCAAATCCACTATTGAATAGACTAAAAACATATGTTTTATCAAGTTATGATATGCGGTTCCATTGAATTTGACTCAAAGCCCATTCCAATCACATTTAACAGTCCTCAAGCAAAGTACTGAATCGTTACATAAGGCCTTACGGTATCTGATATTTCTAAAAAAAAAGTTATGTGCATGAATACCACTCATAAGGGCACTAAAAAGCCTTACTGAGAAGATTCAAAAGCAGTTAAAGTGACAGTACTGCAATAAAAACACGGAAAATGACACAAGTGCAAAAATAAATATAATATTAAACATTCTCAAGGAACATATGTTGAATTCTATACACAAACTGTCAAAGTATGAGGTTTGAGTCTGTGACATCCAGAAGTGGCATGTCTTTGAGGGACTATTGGATTAACATGGTTTTTTTATATGATTTTTTCCTTTTCTCCCCTGACACTGTCGTCCCAGCCTGAATACTTGAACTGTGATAGCTACATTCCTATTGTGTGCCCCGTGGGATGGGGGAGTTACATTGTTCATGGAGAGGGCCAAAATATGCGTTTGATCAGAATTATTGCATTATTGTGTAGATGTATTGATGTAAAGGTGGTACCTAGGCATGTTTGGCATTGAAATGTTGCATTTTCCCTAGTGAGTTTAATAAAAGTGTATTACCAGGGTCCCTGGGGCAGAGGAGTCACCAGTTTCAATGTGCTTGGTTATAGGGGATCGAGTACAGTGGGGGGAGAGTTGACTAGAGAAGCATGCTGGTCATATGGAGGGTCACTCACATCAGAGACTGAGTTTCTGCACTCCTGATCTGATCAGATACCCCCTGTAAAGCCAGGATCAAAGGAACGATTAGACTGTGTAATAAATTAGGCTCCAGGACCAAGAGGGTGAGGAGGAGGGTGACATCACTGATGGATAGGCCTACCCACATGGTCAGGGTGGGGGCTCGGGGAGTTTTGTTGGACTGGGTTGTGCATAAATACTGGAACACATCAATGTGACAAAGGCTGTTGTCAGTTTAAACACACATAACTGAGGTGTGTGTTTGATTCTGAGGAAATAATCTTTATTACTGGGATTTGACTCTGCATTGGAACATTTGCTACTGATTCTTGTGGTTTGCTGGGTGCTTTGGTGGCTGTAAGCTGAATTGGTTCTGTTCCTGCTATCAGGGATATACAAAGAACCAGACGGTCCTATGGGGTAGGTTTAAACGAAGTTCCTATCAAGTCAAACAGAAGCCATAGATCATCACAGAGTCTCCATCAGTGAGCATCAACTATTGACAATAATACAACTTCAACATAACATATATCATCTGCAATGCTAAAGATGTTAATGCAAATTAGGAAAGCCACATGGCCTACAACAGGTGTTTTAATGCATGGTCTTTTAAAGGGCTAGCCACACCCAAAACACTAGTCATGACCAGCATGGACCCAGAGCACATCACAGTACTGAGAGCAATAATATATGCAACATCCATGGGAAGGTATGTCATGTACACAATGCCATTGTGTGGTATACACCAATGCCTTAAAGAGAGGAGTGGTTGACACTGATTGTGGGTAAATGTGGGCCGGAAATCCATGTTGGTAGTGATCCTCAACAGGCAAATTACTATATATCACAGGCCTTATCCAGGATTGTGTTAGGGAGCATGTAAGGGGCAGGGTGTTATAAGCACAGGCTGTTTTATACACAGGAATATAGGGCAAAATACTAACATAGTGGTTCACACTGGTGGAGATGTAACTATTGAGGAAGGACAGCAAGAGCCTGATAAGGCTATGGAAAGGCAGAAGGAGTCCTAGGAAACTTACCTCCATCAACAGAAATCTTGTGTACACCTGTCCTGTTAAGCACACCGCCATTGCTGTTCAAGTAAAAATGTGTATACTTATAATAAATATGTTAAATTCTGTCTATTGTTAGTGTTGTAATTAGTTATGAAAATTACATGGGATTTGTTAAAACCCCTTCAGACATGATGCAGAACAGTGATATATTGCAATGATTTAGTAGCATTACCTCATCAAATAAGTATTACTGTTGTTCAAGCATAATGTAGCAATATGTGCGAACAACGTTTGAAATACTGCATGAACACACTTTGATCATATTAATTTAGGTGGCATCTTAACAATTACTCATGTGTCATTGATATTACCTGTATTATTAACATTAACATGTTTTTGAGTTTAAATAACACTAAATATTTGATCATGATTTCACACTTTGTGCATATTTCAGGTGTTGTGTGCACCAATATATGATTTGATGTGAAATTAGGATTACGTTAACAACATTATTTTCTAATTAACATAACATTATTGGCATGGAAACAGAATATTACAGAAATTGAATGCATGAAAACATAGCTGTGTCCATATTTTACCATCATCCATATTTGATATATAATTATAATTATGCTATTATCCATATTATATTCATCTCTTCATTCAGATGATTTCTGAAAATATGATTTATACACAGCCACTATAATTTAAGATAACTAATTACATGTAATGTATGTTAATATCAGTAACCATTAGAAATACACAAACAAACAGATTATGGTATAATAAGAATATCAATTTAATATATCCACAGAGCACAGTCTTAAATGTAATAGCCCCTACCACTCGGATCTTCACAATGTTTATATGTGTAGTTGTTATGATATCATAGCAATGTCAGATAACACAAAACACCAAAGTATTGCCTGGGGGAAGAGATGTGTATATATATTTCTGCATAACAAAATAAAGACAGTATTCGTTGACTCCCAATTGAGTGTCGTCCAATTTGGGAGGTTGGGGCTGGTGAGACTGCAGTGCTTCTTGGATATTTTACGATATACCAGCGGAGATATTGGACTTATGATTCCAACTCTGTTACATTTAAATGTAACGGAGTTGGAACACGAAGTCCAATATCTCAGCTGGTATACCGTTAAATATCCATATAGAAGCACTGCGCAGTCTCAGAAGCCCAGACCTCCCATATTGGACGACACTAGATTGGGAGTAAAGAATACTGTCTTTATTTTGTTATGCAGAAATATATATACACATCTCTTTCCACAGGCAATACACATCCCCCATATTTGGCCACACAATATTTTCTGTAGAACATAAAACAACATATCTACAGTACAGCAATGTGATCATATTTTACCATAACCATAAAACAGGGTAAAACAGTGATGGGTTCCGTTACACCAGGGTTAACTGTTTAGGTCACTAATAACAGAGGCCTGTGTTTTACTCTTCTCTTACAGAGCCATAAAACTAGCTTCCCCATTCCTGACTAAAGCCAGAGGATTCACGCATGGCTGATCGTAGGGCCATATAAATTCTTGCAGAACATTAACCGTCTTGTCATATAAGTGACTGCATTCATTTTTATATAATTCTAGCATCCTATGGCCGACTTCTAACACAGAAACATTATTACGGTGCATATAACATGATGTAGTAGCCCCAAAAGTGGCCCACACTACACACAAAAACAATCAAGTCAGTCCCCACAACAAGTTTCAGATTCGTTGTAATAGCCCCTGACATTAGCACCCAGTGTGCCAGCATTCCAAATAGCAGAGTTACTTGTGGGGTGCCTGGGGACCCCAAATCGTTCATGACAAACATGATTATTGGTGACAAGCAAAGGTCATCACCTTTAATGTCTTTTAATAAAATCAAAAAAGTCTGTTTGATCTCCTATTTTTAAGAAGGATGACATTCTTAGCTTGCACATGCATAACCACTTTATTGGATTGACATAGGCCCCTATTCAAATGCAAGCCCACAGTTGTCCTACTGACTAGAACGCATTCTGGTGGACCTTTCCCCCCAATGCTTGATAGAAAAATTTAAAGATTGGAGTGTAAGGCTTTTAACACAAGGGGTTGTGATAAGTGACCACTGCAAATTATCTTCCATACAGGTACTGGAGCTTCTTGAGGGCCCAAACCATTGAAAAGCCTATCTTATCTACTGCAGCATAGTCTAACTCCCGGGGCAGAGGTTTCTAATTGAGGTATGCGATAGGGTGCTCGTAACCCTGCTTATAGGGGGAGCAATTTGCCAGAGGCGGGAAGCAGGCAAGGGCGGCTTGCAGGGCCCAGAAGGCAGACTCACAGGTGGGTGCCCAGTCCACCATCCTCTGTATCTTCTTGTGGGTCAGGTCTATGAGGGGTTTGGTGATGCCAATGTAACATGGAACAAATGTATTTATTTATTTGATGTTTATTCACCCTAAATATATATATTTTAACTGATTCTCATTATATCCTTGTATTTCTATGTAATTTGACACACAGGTATATTATATACCCAGTCATATCCAGGAATCTTATTATTATTATTATTATTATTATTATTATTATTATTATTATTAGTATAATTTATTTGTAATGTGCCAATATATTCCATAGCACCATGCATGGGTTAGTTCAAGGCAAAAGCAATAGCAATATTAACACATTGCAAAGGGTGGAGGGCCCCGTCTTTGAGCTTAGAATCTGACTGAGAGGGAGATTTGAGTGTCATCTGCATAGAAATGATGCTGAAAACCAAAAGAGTTTATTATGGTACCAATTGAGGATGTATAGATGGAGAAGAGGTGGGGGCCTAGGACTGAACCTTGGGGTACACCAACAGAGGGTGAAGAGAAAAAGAGGACCCAGAGAAGGAGACGTTGAATGTTTACTCTTGTAGGTATGATGTGAACCATGAGAGAGCAGTGTCTCAAATGTCAAGGGAGTTGAGGATTTGGTGTAGAAGAGGGTGGTCAACTGTAACAAAGGCAGCAGAGAAATCCAGAAGTAGAATAGAAAAGTGACCTTTTAACTTGGCGGTGAGCTGTCTCAGTGGAGTGTTCAGATTGGAAGGTCTTAAGAAGGGAGATAGAGGAAATAAATTGGTTAAGTCGATGGTAGACAAGTCGCTTAAGAAGTTTGGAAGCCTGGGGAATTAGAGAGATAGGGCGATAGTTAGATGCAGAATCAGAGCCAGATGAAGATGTAATTATGGCATGTTTTAGGGAGAATGGAAACATGCCAGTATTTAGGGAAAGGTTGAAGAGGTGTGTAAGAGCTGGGATTAGTGAGAGGGGAGGGATAAGCTGTGATGGAAAATGATCCCAGAGGACAGGTAGGAAAGTGAGAGGTTAAAAGTAGACTTGGGACTTAGTCATCTGTTACAGGGTCAAAGCAGTCCATAGTGACTGTGGGACTGGGGAAAGGAGAAGGCTGGGTTTTGTCAGTTAGTTGAGAGGAGGGTGTGTGTGAGCCACGATGAGAGGAGATTTCTTTGGGAATGTTTTCAATGTTATGCTTAAAATGGTTGGCAAAGTCTTCAGCGTGAGACAGGAATGGATGGGAGAAGGTGGCTGAAAGTTGTAAACCGACATTTGGCTTTGGAGGACAGAGTTGATATTAATGATGTGAGGTAGTGCGGTTTGGCAAGGTTGAGGGCAGAGAAGTAGGAGCGCAAAATAAACTTGTAGTGGAGGAAATGTGCTGAAGTGTGTGATTTCCTACATAGTCATTCAGCAGTGCGGGAGCACCTGTGAATGTATTGTGTTTGTTTAGAATGCCATGGTTGTGGATGAGAGAGAGGGCGTCTGCGTGTGGTTATGGGAGAAAGGGTGTCAAGCGTGAAAGAGTTGAGTTGTGTGAATCTTACATATACTGTATCTTCAACTGATGAGCAGCATTGACATTGGATGTGTGTTATCTATGTGTGTGGTGTACATGTTTGAGTTTGTGATGGGATGATAGTGTTTATGATATTCACCTGGCATGGTCCCTGTCTCCATGGGGTCTCCCCCTGTTTCCCTGTTCTCAGTGTTCCTACCTCTGGGCATCTCTCCCTCCTTCATCCTCTACTGCTGTCACTCCTGGCCCTCTCTGACCCTCCATTACTGTCACTCCTCCTCATTTCCCCTCTACCTCTCTCCTCTCATCGCTCCTCCCCACTTCCTCTCTCCACACCCCTCCCTCTCTCCACTCCTCTCCCAGCTAGTCTCCCAAAGGCACTGTCTATCCTCTCCTTTTCTCCTCCCCTACTCTCCCCTCCTCACTCCTCCCTTCATTCTAGATCAATAAGCAAAAAACTATAGAAAAATAATATAATATACAATGTATATGTGTGTGTATATATATATATATATATATATATATATATATATATATATATATATATTTATATATGTGTGTGTGTAGTAAAGAAAAAAAATACATATTATGTTTCAATTTCAATGTGATACTATGAGGGGTTTGAGGTGTACATATTTAATGTGCCCTACCTTTAAATATGTATTACTTTATGCGTAAGTTAATTATGTGTGTGACGATCTGCTCCAATTATGGGGCTTGAAAAGTATAGCCAACACTACCCCACAGTATAGTTTTGGTTCACTTGTGTAATTTATATGTACAGTAATATAAGGATACCAGTAACGAACAAAATCTCTACTCCCCCACAACAACTCACCAATCTCTCTGATGAACTTTAAAAATCCACCAACTCCTAGACCTGTTTGTTCACGTGTAAAAGCTACAACACAGTCAGTGATTGGGCGGCAAACAGGCTCTTTTATGAAAAGTACCTGTCAATTAACATGATGTTTGGCTTTCCCATTGGTTTGTAGGGCTATTGAGCAGCTAAAAAATCAGCAAATAACACAGATTGCTGAATTTGTTGTTATGTACACAGCCTGTCTTCTACCCTATACAGTCCATACAGGGCCTTTTTTCTAACGGACGTTACATGGGTTTATGTATAACGAGGATACCAAGCTAAACATGGCTAGATGAGGTTGAAATGGATATGTAGTTTGTGCAAAAAAAGCTCCCACAGTTACAGAAGATTTTTTTTGCACAGCTATGTTTTGGATTGGAATGGGGCCCTGTACTTACCTAGTTGCCATGCTCCATTTCCTACTTAACTCCTCATCACATATAATAGTTGTCATCGCGCAATGTTAAAAAATATGGGCAAGGACATTTTTTCTCAAGCCCTTAACTCAGAAGCCGTTGGAAGACCGCCAAAAAATGCCAATTACTTCAAAAATTAACTTACAACCTCACACACAGCACAGGGGTAGAGGCAGGGAGCCTGTGAGTGAGGTTAAAGATAATTTGAGGTGTAATTGGCACTTTTAGGAGATCGAAAATCGGCTAAGTGGAAAAAAATTATGTCTGTAAACCCGTAATTGTTTGGAAAAAGACTCAAAACGAGGCCAAAAGCAGTAACACGCAGGTGCTCATCGCGAGGCCCGCAAGACTTTCAAAAAAGAACCAACGGCGCTCATTGCGAGGCACGCAAGATTTGAGCAGGGAGAGAGAGAAGAAAGACACGGGGGAGGAAGAAGGGGGACAGGGTGGAAAGAGACACAGGGGGAGAGAGGGGGAACAGAGACACAGGGGAGGGAAATAAGGGGAAAAAACACAGGACAGGGAGAGGGGGAGGGAGAGAGGGGGAAACATCATTGCAGGGCTCATGATAAGCGCCAAAGGCGTTCATCGCGGGGACAGTAAAGAAGAGTGGGAGAGGCTTGCAATGAGCACTGAAGGCCCGTGATGAACGCTTTCGGCAAGTTAGAGGCCCACAAGTTAGAGGGAGGAGAGCCTTGCATTGTGTGTCAAACAGCATTGCCAGCCTTCACATTTTATTGCTGTCATTTTTGACGGGCAAGTCGCTAGTAGAAAATAGATTTGTTGGACATGACTTATGCTTCATAAATCTGTGTTGACTCCTACTTATTCACATGGATATATTCCTGTATACTATCCCTTATGAACTCTTCTAATTGCTTCCCCACTACAGAGGTGAGTCTTAGAGATCTGTAGGCCTATGGATATGATCTTTGCTCCATATTTCAATGAAGTTATCACATCTGATTTTCTCCAGTCATCTGGAACCGAGCCTGTGGAGAACAAGTCTTGCAAAATTAAATATAACGATTTAGCTATTACAGAAGTCAGTTCCCTCATTCCCCATGAATGTATTTCATCAGTACATACTACTTTATTAACATTTATTTTTCAAGCCTCTTTTGGATTTCTTCTGTGTTAACCAATTACGTGTGCAGACCCATTTCATTGCAGTGTCCCACCCACTGGTACCATGTTGTATATATATAAGAAAACCATTATTTTAGCACATCTGTCTTTTACTTGTAACTATATATCAGTTTGCCTGTTTTACATATTAAGATTCCAATATTTTCTTTCCTAGCCTTACCATTTATATATTTCATAAACCTTTGCAATTAACTTTTCTTTTTCTATATTAGCCAATCTAATCGCTTTTTTTTTTTTGAAAGACTTGTTATTGTCCTTGTTTACACATTATGCAGCCTATGTTCCCTCTTTCTTTTTTAATTTAAACTAGCGACTTGCCCGTCAAAAAAATGATGGTCAATAAATTTGTTAGGCTGGGAATGCTGTTTGGCACACAACGTAAGGCTTTTAGTCCTCTGCGTACCTTTGGCACTCATTGCTAACATAAACATTGCTAAACTAACCCCCCTCTACACTAAACTATTAACACCTACACTACCTACCTACACTACCTACCTACCCCCTAATAAACCCCCACCCCACTAATTACAGAAAATAATAAAACCTAACTCACAAAAAATAATACAAGCTAGGTCACATAAAATAAAAAGCCTAATTCACTGAAAAGAAAAAAAGCTACATTACAGAAAAGAAAAAAATGAAGACATTTCCATTACAGAAAAGAAAAAAACCTAAGTCACCAAAAAATAAAAATCTACAATACAGAAAATAAAAATACCTAAACAAAAAAAAGGTACATTACAACCCCCCTCCCCCCCACACACACTACAGAAAATAAAATAAAAATTACACACCTGAAAAGGAAATACATACACAATACATACAGTACATTACAATACAGTACAAAAAAAAAAATACAATACCCCCTATGTGAAATATATTAAACTAGCGATTTGCCCGTCAAAAAATGACGGCAATAAAATTGTAAGGCAGGTAATGCTGTTTGCCACAGAGAGTAAGTGTGATCTCCTTTTGGCGCTTATTGCAAGGCTCTCTCCTGGTGAACTTTGTGTCCTATGAGCACCGTTGGCGATCCTTGTGAGGCATGCAGTGAAGGTCTTTGTGTTTTTTTGCGATACTGTGGTGTTTTTTTGGGGGGGTATTGTGTAAATATTATTTTTTATGCTAATTAATGAAATAATAAATAATCATAATTAATAAAATCATAAATTAATATACTTTACCTATTTGTAATTAATATATGCAGCAAGCAATGTGCTGAAGAGCTAACAATCTGTTTTGATGTTCCTGCAGCATACAATGTAGATTTGCAGTGTTGTTGAGCTGAGGTGTGTCAGCAATGTGTGCAGTGTGTAGTGTAAATAGGCTGTGTGCGCGATGGGAAGCCGTTTGTGTAACTGGGTACTTCCGCATTGTGTAAGTTAGTGTTGTAAAATGGCGGTGAATGTGTATGTGGTACGCTGGTGTGGATGATTTTGTATCCTTGCTAATGGTGTATGTTGTAGGTCGTACGGGTTTTTGTAAAAGTTGTATGTACTTGGCAGTGATTTGCGGCTTTAGGGGTCATGTAGTCTCGTTTTCGTTTTTTTCGGCTGCCATTTTTTCTCTCGCTTAGGAGATTTTCGAGTGTCTAAACTTTGTAAATTGGACTGAAATCGAGGTGTAACCTGTCTTCCAAATGTCCTAGGTGACCCCCCTAGCTATGGGTAAGGTTTTTATTTTATTTTTGTGTGTATTTTTTTTTTTTTTTTTCCATTGTGCGCGGGTTTTCCATTAAGGTCGTATTTTTGAGTCCGTAATGGATTTTTTTGAAGTCCTGTGGCTCATATCTTTTTTTTGTGTAAGACCGCAATGTTTTTTTTTCTAAGTCCCACGGCTCGTATTTTTTAGTATAACTCAGTATTTAGTCATTGCGTGTTTTTCTGTGGGCGTTTGTAACCGCTTGTGAGGCGCCATAGAGCCTCCATCTCCACATTTGCGGGTGTGAGCCACCACCTCCGCAAATGTGGTCATTCGCTTTCCGAGGGTCCACATTTGCATTCCAAAAGTCATAGGGGGTCGTAGGGATGAGCGCCTATGGCGCTCATCTCCACCAGCGCAAGGAGCGTGAGCCCGCAAGCGTTAGCAACAACCCGTATTGCTGAGAACTATATATGTGATATACTATCTCAAATACACACATACCCCACTATGTAAAAAACATTACATCCTATCTAAACTATAAACATACCACACTATCTAAAATACATGAAATACACACATACCCCACTATCTAAAATACAATAAATCCTATCTAAAATACACACATACCCCCCTATGTATCTAAAATACATCTCCCCTATTTAATATACACTAAATTATATCTCCATATACAAACCCTAATTCTAACCTAAAATAAAATAATTAAGGCCACTTACCTTTGCAGATGTCCCTTCAGATCACCAACCCACAGGAAAAAAAATTAGTACAACACATTTACATACAATAAATAACCTTTATAAATATACTCACCTTTCCAGCATGTCCTCCCCATCCTTCTTATTTTCTTCTCCGGCTCGACCCCTGTTAAAAAAAAAACCATTACATTAATACAATATACACACACACATAAAATAAAATAAAATAAAAATAATATACATTGAACTTACCTCCCCGCGATGTCCCTGGCCTCCTCCTCTTCTGCCCCAGCCCCGGCTTCAGTGTACGTCCTGCCAATGGCGCTCATCTCCACCAGCGCAAGGAGCGCCGTTGGCGCTCCTTGCCACCAACTGCGGCCCTCGCGAAGCGAGCCCGCATTAGGCGTGCTCGCTACATGAGCCCGCAAGCGTTAGCAACAACCCGTATTTCTCACAACTATATATGTGATGACTGCGTTTTACACCATATCATGATCATTAAATCACTGTTAAGACACATGGGCTTACTTCTTTTACTTTTTTCCCCACGTAGTATGTGCTGCCATGTATGTGTATTTAGAAAAGCTTTAAATGTTGTCCATTTATTTTCTGTGTCCCTCTTGTCCCAGTCTATACGTTCGACTTGTGAATATACAACCCTGAATACTTAGTTGATTGTACAGACAAGGTCACAGAGGATTATAAACAACCTTATAACTTACCTGTTCTTCCTCCTAGCTTAATGAACCAAATTACTTGCATTCACAATGCGTGTGCAATTTGTGTGATGCTAGAACCAGTCCACTGTTGGACCAATAAACTACACATCAATCTCCAGGAGCGCCACCATTTTCTCAAAATGCATTTTTACTATCCTATGGGAGATAATCTTTATTGTGGTGTCTACTTAGTGTTCTGCCTTAATTCCAAGTTGTGATACATATTTATATTAGTAATTAGTACTTAGTGTATTCCTCCAATTGATTTTCTAAGGAAGAGAAGCTTGTATGCTGGTCACTGTATGATGTTACTGGATTCCATTGAACAAAAAGGTGTTGATCATCTTAGTGGTTTAGATGCTTTTGCCACCTATGCTCTGAAAGAAATTTGACACTATAGACAGATATTGTCCAAAATAGAGGTTGCACTAGACAAAGCCATCTCCTATTATGCATAAAACCTACATTGATTATAGACAGACATTTTTTGCATATAGAGGGGCACTGTTCTGTGTGGTACACATATACACAAAACTAAAATCTTCTATTTTCTGTAAATGCGAACTTAATTTGCTTCTTCTCTATCTTTGCCTTGCTTTTAATTCTTGATTTCTGTTTCCTTCCTTACCTTTTCTCATGTACCTATATCATTTTCCCAGTATTGTTTTGCTATGGCCATCTTTCCTGCATCAAATTACTGCCAGGAAGCAGCATCTCTGGCGGTGCTTTGACTTCACTAATAGAATATGTCAGCACTCAGAGATATTTCATTGCTAATGGTGCTTGGCATCTCTCAGTCTTGGGTGACAACCATATTGGAGAACCAGGCATAGCCAAAAGGATTATTTGTCATGCAGAGGTTGATGAGCCTCAATGATTGCTAATTACCTAGTGCCCTTAATTGTTTGCTTCCAAAGACACCCACACAACAAAAGTGTGGGTGAGGCTTATAGAGTGAGAATACGTTTACATTTCTATGTAGTTTAAAGGACAATAGCAATATAGGCTTTATTTTTAGTTACTGTACTGAATTTTGCTTTATTGATGGCAGATATTCGCTTTGGTTTCAGTATTAGACACCTGGGAAGAACGGGAGGAATTTTGGAGTCAGATAAAATTTATATACACTATGAATAGAAATGTGTTGAGGACTACATGGAAGGCAAGTGCATGCATTATAACCATCACACATAGAGCTGTTCACTAAATTTAAAGGGATATTGTCACCCCAACAGGAAGTTGTTTTCATGTTAAAGAGCATGTAAAACTGTCTATGCATTGTACTAAACTTTTCTCTACAGTAAATAATACCTGACAAATACAACATTATTTTTGGGGTTGATGTGTGACTTGACTCGATATGTTAATTTGCATCTCAGAGTACTCGATAAGGGTGCTAACTGAATGATAACACTGGGGGTCAATGTTTTTGCCACAACACAAACAAACATATTGTGGTTCTAATTAGTGTCTAATTAGTAGTTAGGAGACACTCATTTGCATACAAGTACAATGGATAGCCAGTTTGTCATCCTTTATAAGAATAACCTAAAGAACAGCTTAAAACAGACTTTTTTGGAAAGACATCCTATATTATATTACATAATATATACAGAGCTCAGTTACTGCCTGTTAGATATCACCTAGAGATTATTTGACATGCCTTAGGAAGAGAACCTTGGAAATGGAAATTAAAGTTGTGCAATTAAATTATTAACGTTCAGAGGGGAATCTCGGTATTCGAAGGATAATTATTTTGCCCCCTCCTATCACTCCGCTGTTTCACTTCCCCCCTCCTCTCACTCCCCTGTGTCTCTTCCCCCTTCCTCTGTGTCTCTTTCCCCCTCCTCTGTGTCTCTTCCCCCTCCTCTCACTCCCCTGTGTCTCTCCCCCCTCCTCTTACTCCCCTGTGTCTCTTCCCCCCTCCTCTCACTCCCGTCTCTCCCCCTCCTCTCTTTCCCCTGTGTCTCTCCCCTCTCCTCTCACTCCCCTGTGTCTCTCCCCCTTCTCTCTTTCCCGTGTCTCTCCCCCCTCCTCTGACTCCCCTGTGTCTCTCCCACCTCCTCCCCTGTGTCTCTCCCCCCTCCTCCCTTGCGTCTCTCCCCCCTCCTCCCCTGTGTCTCTCCCCCTTCCTCCCCTGTGTCTATTCCCCCCCTACCCTGTGTCTATTCCCACTCCTACCCTGTGTCTATTCCCACTCCTACCCTGTGTCTATTCCCCCCTCGTCTCACTCCTCTGTCTTCCTCCCATCCGCACAGGAGCCCCTGCCCAATGCGCGCGCGCCGCTATGCAATGCTCATGCGCGCACCCGGCTTGCAATGCGCATGCGCAACCGCGTCACGCATTGTGCATGCACATCAGGCACGCAATGCGCATACGCTCCCGAGCGCATTGCGCATGCACGGGAGTTGAGCGAATCACAGTTGTCAAACTGCGATTTGTCGCAAGTGTGACGATGAATCGCAGTTTGACAACTATTATATGTGATGGACTCTTTAATTATGTTCGTTGCTACTAGAATAGCCAACATATGCCTTGGAGCTACACTCTATTTGCTTCTCTCAGTTTTTAGCTTATATAAAAGTTCTTTATATGCAATGCTATTAAAGTGCTGTTGTATTATCTTCAGGGTACATTTACGAACAAATAACCTGATATATAAGGGCGCACTCTCTTTACTTCTTAAAATAGACATTGTAATGTCCCCGGGTTATGGACAAGAACAATCGGTGCAATTATATTGGATACAAAGAACAGTGAAGACATAAACCCTCAACAAAGATTGAAGTTCTATTTCTTGTGAATTTTAAACAAAATTTATTTGCAAGAATAGTAGAAAATAGATACTGACATATGTTTGCACAAAATGTAAAATATTAAAATGATGAAGTATGTTAGAGTCCATTCATCAGTTTGGAAAAGCACACCCCACACCACATCTTTGTTTGTTTGGCTTCATCATAACAATTTCTTTATAAATATTTTTTACAGCTAGCAGAGACTTGTTAGGCAGACAGGTTGATGGGACTTTAGACTTTATACAATTTTGAAAGAGAATAAATAGAAACAGAAATGACAAGTACTAAAGCAGAGTTTGATCAACCCATTTCTATAAAATACTTTTTCAACAATATTATGCTCTTATACTGACAGATAGTTTGGATATTCAGGGGATAATTAAAGATGATGACACTGAATTTAAAGGGATATTGTCACCCCAACAGGAAGTTGTTTTCATGTTAAAGAGCATGTAAAGCTGTCTATGCATTGTACTAAACTTTTCTCTACAGTAAATAATACCTGACAAATACAACATTATTTTTGGGGTTGATGTGTGACTTGACTCGATATGTTAATTTGCATCTCAGAGTACTCGATAAGGGTGCTAACTGAATGATAACACTGGGGGTCAATGTTTTTGCCACAACACAAACAAACATATTGTAGTTCTAATTAGTGTCTAATTAGTAGTTAGGAGACACTCATTTGCATACAAGTACAATGGATAGCCAGTTTGTCATCAATAACCTAAAGAACAGCTTAAAACAGACTTTTTTGGAAAGACATCCTATATTATATTACATAATTTATACAGAGCTCAGTGACTCTATTACTGCCTGTTATATATCACCTAGAGATTATTTGACATGCCTTAGGAAGAGAACCTTGGAAATGGAAATTAAAGTTGTGCAATTAAATTATTAACGTTCAGAGGGGAATCTCGGTATTCGAAGGATAATTATTTTGCAAACAATACTAAAATAAAGCAGATATGGTTTAAAATTCCCATTGTCTTTATTGCAGTTGACTATGCAGAAAGAGATTTTTTTTCGTCGTTCAGTTGTTTCCAACTCTCTGTGACCTCATGGACTGTAACACATCAGGACATCTTTATGTCCATGGTCATGCCGAGCCACTTGGTATTCATGGCAGAGATACTGGAGTAGGTTGTCAGTTCCTTCTTCTAGTGGGCCACAGCATACAGATCCTGGTATTCCTAAGTGGTCTCCCATCCAAGTACAGACCAGGCCCAACCCTGCTTGGCTTCAGGGTGGTTTGACCTCTTGGTTCCCTAATTGGAAACAAACCCAGCTTGCAGTGGTGAAATCACTGAATCCTAACCACTGGACCAGCAGGGAACCCAGAAAGAGATTAGGCATCCTCAAGTGCAGATAATATCCTAATGAGATCTTAATATTAATGATGGGGGTTAGACACAGGTGTCCTCTTATTTCATATTATATTTCAGTTCTTAAGAGAGTTTTGCTACTGAAAATGTTTAAAGTTATTTTTATTGCAAAAAAAAGTGCTATATTATTGTGGTGTAAAAAATGTCAGCTATTTTTGCATTCTCTAGGCTGTGAGCTTTTATATACTTATTTTGATGTCCGGAGGTAGTTTGACCATATATTGGTTGTTGCTGTAAAATTATGAAAGTGAAAAGAACTGTCAGCTAATTGTTGCTCTGACACACGTCGTTCTTCTCCTGGATATTTTATTAATACTTTAAATAATTACTAAGAAATCTGAAACTGCATTACTGAAGCAGAATTTCTTAACATCATTACAAGTGACAGCAGAAATGATGAGTCAGACAGCAATAAATATGATTAACTGTTCTGTAACTATCCTGTTTACAGACACATCTTGTCCTATACATCAAGGGATGCTGACAATTTTCTGATTTTAATTGGGTATCTGGAAAGCGTATTTTGTCACTCAAATAATAAGAATATGATATTAAATTTGCAAATATTAAATATTGCACAGTTTTTAACAATATTGCATGTTTAAAAGTTTATATATGCTTTCAGTTCTCACAACGATTCAATTGTTTTTTGAATAACTAAACCTGACAGGCAAAATGTTTTGAGAAACTAAAAAAAAAAATACAACTTATACATTTTTAACTTATGCAATTATTCATTACTGTGTGGCACAACTTTTCTTTGCTCAGTTGGTTAACTCTGTTATTGTCTCTTTGTAAACTAATGATATTTACTTTAGTCCAGTTGAAAGCAATGGCATTGCTATTGTGCAAATATAAACTTCAATTTTTCTTCCACCTCAGGAAGATTATCAGCAGAATCCAAAATGATAGATGTCACTGCAAAATAATCACATGATGACACAATTGGGCTTAAAGATCCCTGAAAAGCATTTTGAAATGCTTGCATTTTTCACAGAGAAATCAAATCAAATCTATGTTTACATTTGTAATAGACTGCCCAGTTGCTTTTGCCCTACTGTAGCCAATCGGGTTGAAGGGATGTGAGTCCCATTCAAATCAATGTTAAGACTGTTTAAATTTTCAGTTTGAAGGGAACAGACCTTAGAATTTTTATGTAATTTCTTATGGTAAGTGTCTGCTCTCTTGCCTCTCTGAGATTTGAACAATGCAGAGCAGTGTTCTGTGCTCTAGCACTGTCCTATAGAGATCAAAAGAAAAAAATAATTAACCCTTTACAAATCGATCTGTGCAGGCATGGAATGCTTAACTTACCTAAACAGTGCAGCCCTGAGTCCGGGGGAAAACTTCTATCAATCTCTGTCTTCCCTATAGACAATCGCCATCACTGCACGCTCAGGCTATCTGTTATTACTCATGCAACAGCTAATAGGCAGGATACACTTTGTATGTAAACAGAGGCTTAAACTTTAGATTTTTTTCTCGGTTATTAATGTAATTTTTAAAAAATAGATTCTTTTTGCAAATAATCTTGTGCTCTTTAACACCAGAACACTTACAGTGAGGTACATGGCATTTGAATGACCCATTATAAGCAAATGCCATGTCCTTGCAGCTCCATGCTGACCTTGGAGAACTGGAGCAGTTGAACAGCATGTATTTTGATATAGCACTCTATTTGATTTTTTACACAGGACACTATTACTTGAGATTGTCAATAAGATCCTTGAAGGACTATACTTTATATTGTGCATAATATTTCTGGAAAACAAAACATAAATAAATACACATTTTGATTTATTATCTATTGCATGCAATTATTCTTTAACAAGATCTGTCATTTATGTTTATGCTTATACAGGTGGGAGGACTCCTGGAATACAGAGAAGCATTACGTTGCTTCATGTGAAATGTGGAAATCCAAAGTGCTAGTGCTTGCATTACAACTGATTTAAATATCCGTTATGTTGTGATATCACCTCATTTAAGCCATTAGGAGCAATGGCAGTTCATAGCAAAGAAATTGATTAGCATTTAACAAGCATCAGCAACTCTGTAAGCTACGACAAAATACGTTTTAGGCACCAAAGGATTCCATAGCTGTATCCTCTCTGCTAAATTGGAGTCTGTTAGGCTTCTGCAGTTTTTAATTATCTATACTGAATGAAGGCGTGGGAAGAGAGGAGGGAGTGTGATTTGTGACACATTGGTCTTTTCAGCTAAGGTAACAGTATTGGACATGTTCTCTTTCAAGTAAACTTCCAAGCCCTATATTCCCTGCCTCTAATCACTCCCTATTGCCTTGAAAAGAAAATATTACTGTTATGACAGTCAGGGGGGTAGGAATCAGAATAATTATGGGGGGGATACAGCTCATTATATGCACAGGCCGTAAAATAGCTTATTTATACATACATAAAAACATAGAAAAATCTGGGGGGGATTTGTATCCCCCCCCCCCTCCCCAGTTCCTACACCCATGATGACAGCATCCATGAAGAACCTATTAAAATTAAATCGACAATGAAATCAACATATGTGCTTTGCGCATGCATAAAGAGGGTGGAAAAGCATATGGAAAATACTTTACAGGTTTGAAGTTGGTGGTTTTAGGCTGGTTCTAACCTGCCGTTGTGTTTTCTGAATACATAATAAGTAGCACTGGCCAGTGGTACTAATTAAGATCAGCAGCCTTATTAAATTGCGATTCGGGCAATTGAATAGGGCTCTATATAAGCACAGAGCATATTTTTTACAGAAGTTATTAGTTAGTGAAGACCTTGCTTTGGATAGAAGTGCACTAACTAAAAACTTCTGTAAAAAACACATGCTCTGTGCTTATATAGTGCCCTTTTCAATTGGCCGAATGGCAATTTAATAAGGCTGTAGGTGTGCAGTTTGTGTAAGGAATTGTTACATTTCAAAACATAGCTCTGTATTATTTATATTATTCTTTTTCAACCATTGCAAAGTATGTAGGCACATAACCCATTGGTTAAAGCTCTTGGATTATGAAATAGCTCAAAGGGCAAGAATGAGTTCAAATTCTTCAAATTCTACCACGACCTTTTTATTAAAATAAAATAGTATTTTTTTTGTCGCAAGATAAAACTGAATATACAAGGTATGAAACAAATATGGGTTTAGTAATGTAGTAATGAAGAGTAAGAAAGTTCTAATATTTGCTCTGCGTTATGTATATATATATATATATATATATATATATATATCTCAAGCAAGGAGTGTATATAAGCCTGAGATTAAGCAGAGCTATATATCCAGGCATGATAAGCAAGAGTTAACTGGAACTGAAGCTCAATCAAGCTTGTGCACCTGATCCTCGTCAGGATGATTTATAAGCCCTACAGACAGAACTAAGAGGTGTGGCTTTTGGAGTGAGAGTAAAGTTGATTTCCAGAGCAGAGCTGACTGCAGGAGCAAAGCAGGTCTACAAGGAAAGTCAGTCTAAAGTACAAGGCAACCTTGGCTTCCAGAGCAAAGCAGGTCTACAATGAAAGTCAGTCTGCAGTGAAAAGCAACATTGATTTCCAGAGCAGGGCTGTCTGCTGAAGTATCCATTTATTACCGAGGTGATAATAAATGGCCAGAAAGTAAAAGGACTAAATCATTCCGGAAGTGCAGTTAGCCTGTTGTCCAGGAGAGCAGTAGCCCCAAATAATGGGAGGCCAGGAAAAAGCGCAGGCATCACCTGGTACAGAAATAAACTATCCAACAGAAACCACATGGATTGATGTTAGGGGCATAAAAGCCCAAATAATAGCCCTGGTAGTGCCCCATCTACCATATGCAGTGGTTTTGGGAAGACATTTCCCAAATGTAAAAAATCTCCTACATATAGAAAGCAATGGGATGAGTCCCGAATCTATATTGGATATCTTCCCATTTGAGGATAATGGACTATTCTCCAGCCGGAAAAAAGATTACAAAATCAAAAAATAGAGACAAAAGAAAAAAAAAAGGGGGACAGAAATAAAAAAGAGACAAGGCCAAGAAGAAGCCCTGACAGCTTCACAGACTAAGCATGAAGATACAGCAAATTTGGAAGGATCCTCTTCTGACCAAGAGATGACCCTTCCAAATCAAACAGAGATTGAAGAAGAACGGAATGTTCTCCAGGAGGTAGAAAATTTCGGGAGAGACCAAGCGAATGATCCTCTCCTACAAAATGTCAGAAAGGAATTGGTAAAAGTAAATGGAGAAATCGTACAGGGACGAGAAAATCCCCAGGGTCCACACTTTGTGTTAAAAAGAGATATCCTATATCATGTGGTTAAAATAGGAGAAGAAATCACAGAATAATTACTGTACCTCAGGGCTACAGAAGAAAAGTATTAGAAATGGCTCACAGTCATCTTTTTGGAGCCCACCTAGGAGTGGAGAAAACCTTTAAGTGGGTAATGAAGAGGTTCTACTGGCCTGGAGTATATGAAGAAGTACGCCAATATTGTCTATCTTGCACAGCAAGTCCACCTCCCCATCTAAAAGCTCCCTTGATACCACTTCCTGTTATAGAAGAAACTTTTGAGAGAATAGCGATGGACCTCGTGGGCCACTGGAAAAAACAGCTTGAGGGCATTAGTAAATTTGAGTTATATTGGACTATGCTACATGATACCCAGAAGCCATACCTTTAAGGTCTTCTAACTCTAAGAGTATCTCAAAAGAAATACTACTTCTCTTCTCAAGATTTGGAATACCAAAAGAGATATTAACGGATAAAGGAACACCATTTGTTTCAAAGCTAATGAGAGATTTGTGCAAACAATTACAAGTTAAAGCTTTAAGGACTTCAATATATCACCCTCAGATCGATGGACTGGTGGAAAGGTTCAATAGAACTTTGAAAAGAATGATACGAAAAGTGGTGGATAAAGATGGAAAGAACTGGGACCTATTACTGCCTTTTCTATTATTTGCAGTACGAGAGGTACCCCAGGCCTCTACAGGATTTTTGCCATTTCAGCTATTGTATGGACATCATCCAAGGGGAATACTCGATACACTACGAGAAACCTAGGAAGATCAAAAAGTCCAAGGGGAAAATATTGTGGAGTATGTTCAGTACTTGAGAAATAGAATTTCTCAGACACATGGAACAATCACAGCTGCACCAGAAAACATATTACAATTGAGACTCCCAGGTTAGGAAATTCCAACCAGGTGACAGGATTATGGTACTTGTACCTACAGCTGAAGGCAAGCTCCTGGCTAAATGGCAGGGACCGTATGAAATAATAGAGGCTGTAGGTGAAGTAAATTACAAAATCAAGCAGCCTGTTAAACGAAAACAGGAACAGATCTATCACGTGAATTTATTAAAAGCCTGGTGTGAGAAAGAGGCTGAGGTAGCAGCTGTATACAATGTATACCCAATGGAAGTGACGCTACCTGAGGTGCAAATATCATCAGAATTAGCACCACAGCAAAAAGAGGAAGAAATGAAAATGATTCAACGAAATACAGATGTTTTTCTGAAAATCCAGGTCAAACAAAGATGGTTTACTATGACATCATCACCAAACCTGGTGTAATCATAAGAAGCAGACCGTATCGTATTCCTGAGGAAAAAAGGGAGAAAATAAAAATAGAAGTTAGAAAAATGCTGGACTTAGGGGTTATTGTAGAGTCTAGCAGTGAATGGTGTAGCTCAATTGTCCTAATCCCCAAATCTGATGGGACAATTCATTTTTGAAGTGACTCCCGAAAGTTAAATGAAGTATCCCAATTTGATGCATATCCCATTCCAATAGTGGATGAATTAATAGACAGACTGGGAACTGCAAGATTTATGTCTACAATAGATTTGACCGAAGAATATTGGCAGGTTCCTCTGACAAAATCAACAAGAGAAAAAAACTGCTTTTTGCACCCCTAATGGCATGTTCCAGTATAATGTTTTGCCTTTTGGCGTTCACTGAGCCCTGGCAACATTTAAGAGACTTATGGACAAACTTCTAAGAAACCATTCAGAATATGGAACTACTTATTTGGATGACATTGTAATACACACCGCAGACTGGGATTCGCACTTCCACAAATTTGAAAAAGTTTTGGAGTCCCTGAGAAGAGCAGGTTTAACAGCGAATCTGGCAAAATATGCACTAGGATTGGCATAAATTAAATATCTCGGATATACAGTTGGAAGAGGACTGATCAAACCTCAACCAAACAAAGTGGACACCAAAAGAGTATGTCCAAGGCCTGTGAGGAAGAGACAGGTGCGTGCATTTCTGGAGATAGTTGGGTACTATCGACGATTTGTATCCAGATTTGCCACCATTGAAGCTCAGTTAACGGATCTAACTAAACAAGGAGCCCCAGATACAGTAAAATGGAATCCGGAAGCTGAAAATGCATTTGAAGACCTAAAGTTGGTCTCATGTCAAGAACCGGTATTAGTAGATCCAAATTTCCAAAAACTCTTTATACTACAGACGGATGCTTCTGAGTTCGGTTTTGGAGCTGTACTATCCCAAGAATTAGAGGGCGAAGAACATCCAGTAATATATCTCAGCAAGAAACTGTTACCTAGAGAACAAAGTGATTCAGTGGTTGAGCGAGAGTGTCTGGCTATAAAATGGGCTACAGAGGCTTTAAAGTATTATCTACTGGGAAGGTCATTCAAGCTTGTTACGGACCATGCCCCATTAAAGTGGATGCATCAAAACAGAGAGAAGAACAGCAGAGTGACTAGATTGTTTATTTTGTTACAAAAATACAGATTTACAGTAGAACATTGAGCTGGAAAGAAACATAATAATGCAGATGCCCTATCCAGGGTCCACTGCCTCTCGGCTCATGTCGCTTAATCCCATGGTGTTGAGCTAAGGGGAAAGATATGTAACAGAGTCGAGCAAGGAGTGTATATAAGCCTGAGATTAAGCAGATCTATATATACAGGCATGATAAGCAAGGGTTAATTGGAACTGCAGCTCAATCAAGCTAGTGCACCTGATCCTCAACAGGATGATTTAAAAGCCCTACAGACAGAACCGAGGGGTGTGGCTTTTGGTGTGAGAGTAAAGTTGATTTCCAGAGCAGAGCTGTCTACAGGAGCAAAGCAGGTCTACAGGAGTAAAGCAGGTCTACAAGAAAAGTCAGTCTACAGTGCAAGGTAACCTTGGTTTCCAGAGCAAAGCAGGTCTACAAGGAAAGTCAGTTTGCAGTGCAAAGCAACATTGATTTACAGAGCAGAGCTGTCTGCAGAGCAAAGCAGGTCTATAAGGCAAGTCAGTCTGCTGAGAGAAAGCAGTTTTCCTGTTTAGAGACTGTGGACATTAACCCCAGGGAGAAGGCAGCTGTATAACTGCAAGTGTGACTGAGTTTTTAAAAGACTATTTAAAGGGTCCCTGAAGGTTGCAGACTGGCGGGCCGAAAGCTCCCCCATTTCTACAGATGAAGATATTGAAAAGAGCTGTGTATTATTTTGGTGCAAATATTGGACTTTTAATAAAATATTAAAAGAATACCTGAATTCCTGGCTGTTAATTTATAAGGTAACAGGCTAATCTACCACAATATATATATATATATATATATATATATATATATATATATATATATATATATATACACACAACTGTTATTAAAATAATTATTTAAACTAAATTAAAAATATTAATGTAAAATAACGGGTGGAGAAAGGGGACTCAAACTAATAACCTACAGTTCTAAAAATATAATGCTGTTACCCACTGCATCACATACCTACATGATAAGCAATGGCATCAATAAAGCTAACATATAATTTGTGTGACAGTCACACCCTGAACCTGATTATCTACACAGTTTCTTATGGGAGGGCTATAGAGAAAATAATTAAAATGACAATATCTAAATTAAACCTTGATTAATATAAAAAAAATTAAACACATATCCACATGATTTTTGACCTTCTATATGATGGTGTAGGACAGCTATAGAGTGTTTTCACTGTGTCCCTTTTCTCTGAAAATGCTTGTTCTGCCCAGTTGCTAATTTATTAGTTTGTTGCATACTCCTCTACCTGACGAGCGTTTAACTCACCACATACAATCTGATGGAGCTAGTATGTGGCGACCTAAAAGCACATTGAGTACAGAAGGAAATTATGTCATAATGACATTTCTCAGTTAATAATACATGCTTGTTCATCTATGGGGAAACAAATATTATATGAAGGCAGATGCTTGCTAAATATTGAGGAATCAATTTCAGAAGCAGGTTTTGTTATATTTATGGATCAGATTTAATAATTAGTACAGCATTATTTTGGAGATTTAGCCAAGGAATGTCTTTAGGAAGATGTTTAATTGCCTAACCATAGCGATACAAAAGTGCTCCAATAATATTACCAGTAGTGTCTTTGTATATAGTGTAATATAGCAAAATCTGTTCAAAATATTGGGCTATTTGTGTTAAATTTAGGTTACAGGTACAAAAGAATAGTATCTCACTCAATTGTGATAACAAGATAGAACAATTATTTTAGTATCTAGATATATTTGTAGCCCTAATTCCCCTTATAAATAATAAAATGTATCCTTTTCTTTTTTTTTTTGCACTTATTCAAACTGCTGTGATTTTATTTACATTTATTTGTATACAGGAATTTTGGGAACATTTGTTTGTTCTTTTGTGACACACTTTTTTATGGATACAATCCAGTCATCAATACAAGTAATACAATCCTCTTAGATATTCTAGCAAATAATATACTTCTTAATCTTATATGTTTTAGTTCCAGTGGTTATTCTTTTTAAATGGTGTTTTTTATTAATTTTCATAAAAGTTATATTGTAGAGTTTACCTTCCTCCAGCAGAGATTAATATAATCATTCGGTTTACAGTGTGTACACTATAATGGGATGTCATTTCTTTTTTTCTGGTTGTTTGTATTATATATTATTAAATACCTACATGTACACCACATTGTATATTTATACTGATTTAATAGTGGTCTTGACAAATATTTTTTTTTGCTGTTTTGTGTTTTACTAATAAACCGGGCGAATTTTTTTTTCCAAAAAATATTGAGTCTATTGTCAAGTTGTTCAAAAGAGAATACTTTAAATATAATGATTCAGTGGCAAATTAAATGTACAGTAATTGAAGATTTTCAAAAGCATTGTATGTTTTCTATATTGAAACTCGTTTTGTAATGAAATAGAGAAATATGAATAATTCATTAGGCATCACATCATAGTGTCCACAGCTAAACTAAAGGCATTCATTTATTTAGTTTGTCATAAATAAACTATAAATGAAAACGTATTTCCTCCATCATTACTTCCTTTCATTAGTATTTTCATCTAGAAGGAAACTTAGACTGTTAGTCAAGAGTCTAAATTAATGACAGTGATATACCCAATCAATTTCCTGTGCTTTCTCTTGTCTTTTATCTGCACTTCCCAGAGATGAAGAGAGCAAATTAATCAAATGCAACTTCTGTCTCCAGATTGTTCAGAAATAAAGTATTGATGCACTGATATACTGATGACAAATTGATCTTTAGACTTTTGTATTTCATGAATGCAGCTAAAAGGAAATTTCCAAAGTTTTCAAATACAAGCATTTTTCCTTCAACTTAAAGGGCACTGTATTGGTAAAGTATCTCATTGCCCTTTGAAAATATAGGTTGTGTAAAGATAACCCCATTATCTCAGTAATATGAAGTTATAAATTATTACTTTTTTTTTATTTTATTTCCTTCTGCTCACTTCTTGGTAGCTTCTATATAAACCTCCTTAATCCTACTGTTACCATCTGTGTTCTTCAATCGGGCTTGATAAGGCTGTTATGGCCAAAATTCTCTCAGGTTCCTTTAATCCCTTCACCAAGGCAGCAGATGTCTCTAAAATCCTCTTCCTTGGATGCAGCATTTAAAAATGTGAGCACACTGGATCAGCACACAGGATACTACATCTGGGCATGTGGTGCTGGAACTACTTTGATTGTGGTGGAGACTTCATAACAGATAACCCTTTTTTATGTATCAACCATCACAGCAAACTTTACTAACTAACTGACAACATAACAGTTACAGATTACATAATCAAATTCTAAATCAGTTAACTACTTATGAATCGAACATGCAACATACAGAATCTAACATCATAAGTCAAACACACATAGAGAAGCAACATAAAATATAGTAATTAACATACACAGGGTTATCAACATAACATAAAAACATAGAGCCTGATTCAATTGAGCTATCAAAAGTTACTGTAGTTAATTTGCTATTCAATTTTTTTGCGGGCTCCGAACAGGTTCGGCTTACGGCCTTGAAAACTTTGCGATGGTTAAACCCGGAATCTACAGCCTCCCGAAGCTTTTGATCTATCACGGCCGCAAGACTACCGCTTGCTAAAATCACAAATTGCTATTCAATTGCAAAAATAGCTAAAGACTGCATGCACACTTAAACCCGCTAACGCCAAATGGCACCCCCAAGATTACAGCTTCAAAAAAGAACCCACAAAGGGTTTACAAACTAGTTAGGTACACTGCAAATGACAATAAAAAGACATCAATGCACTTAAAAGTATGGGGAAAGCAATAGAAGGCATTAAAATTACATGCACCAAAACTCCCAACTATCAAATATTGCAAATAATATAATTGTATTGTCCTCATGGGTTGTAATGGTCATGTATATGCCAATATAAAAAGCCATGCTGCAACATGCTGAAAGATATTAAAGACACCCTACCTCATTAAATAACAACACAAATACATGGAAATTACTCTAATGTGGACCCTAAGAATACAAAGATCATCTTATATACATTTTACTCATCACTTCTACATTGGGATAACAAATAGTGGCCAAATTACACAGCATATATCAAGTACCAGGGGAACATTTCACATTTGGTTGTTCAGTCCCTCAGTTGTGTCCAACTCTCTGTGATCCTATGGACTGCAAGACACTTACTAATATCTCTGTCTGTGCGTATCCACAAGGTTTGCATGCCAAAGATACTGCAGTGGGTTGCCAGTTCCTTCTCTAGTGGACTGTGATTTGTCTGACCTCTCTGCTATGACCTGCCCACCTACAGTGGCTCTACCTGGTATAACTCACAGCTTTATTCAGGTACACAAGCCTCCTCACAACCACCACTTGCCAATCCTGAAGGGGACCAGGGAAACATACACCATTCACCTCCATCTCCGCTACACCCATTCTGGAAAGCCCCACGCCATTGCTGGTGGCCATGTGCCAAGATGTGTACCCATTATCATTTGGTGACACATCATTAAGTGTTTTTTTCTTACCTGTCATATTGTTATCAGACCTTCAGGGGAACATTGATACTCCCCAGTATCACAAATTAAACTTTGCACGTCTATTAACCCTTTATTATTATTATATATGATATATATTAATATATGATAACAAATGATATTATTACTATTATTATTATTATTGTTATGTATTAACCTATTGCATAGTAACTAGCGCTCATTAGTTTACAGATATAGGAATGTGACACAAAGGTGATGTAAGTGGTTGTCCCAAAACCCCAACCATTGACAACAAACTGACATGGTGAGAACGGTATTACAAAGCTTTATTTCATACACAGAGCACAATCAGAAATGCACATACTGTGCATTAATATCATGGGTGTGGTGTGGGCGGATCCTGGGAGATCAGGCTTGTAGGAAAAAAATGATACCTAAAGGGGGTAATGTCATAGTCTAGAATAAGCATGATGCATAGCACATACCAGGATCACATGTGGTCACTGCACCACTGCAACCTGATAAAAAAAAAAAAAAGATCATCAGAAATCACTCCATTTAATTGAAGAAACCCTTAATGTGCATAGCACTTACAGCTTCTTTAGATCTGCTCAATGAAACAGACGATTCAACCTCTGGACTGTAATCCAATCCAGTTTCAAACATAGAGTGTGGTGACAAAACAAAAATCTGAAAAAGTGGTCAAAAACAAAAGCATAGGAGGATAAAAAAATTTATCAACATGCATGTACAGTACAGTGCTAAATACTGTAACAATATACCAACTCACCTGATTCCCATCTGCAAGCATTACTAACCATTAGCTAGTTCTCTGTATAACTCACTGGCCATGACCATTAATAATGATGTGTCATCTCACAATAAATGCTTAGCTGTGACCAGCATCAGTGGTCAAGCTGTACTATCTCCTTCGCAATATGATATTGTTTATCAACATTGATATTACATCCACCAGCTATACAGCTGTTAGCACATGTTAAAGTATAACCCTGATATTGGCAATAGGGGAAAATACCCATCAATACAGAGAGGACACAAAGGTCAACAGCCAGATTCAATGTTATTTACATCAGACACAAGGACCTGTTCTCAGACTGATTTTGAGGTCAGGATCACATACTTCACTAGTGCATATATTAATGCTGGCTGTCATTAAAGTGCCATTGTGAGAGTTTGCAAGTCCTCCACCATAGCGGTGCGGTATTAGTCTACATTTAAGCTAACAACAATCATGTCTTAGATATCCGGATATATGATAGCTTTAGAATTGTGGGAGCTAAATGTTAAGAGGGGGAGGCGGTTATTGAAGGAATGTACACCGGAGAGGCACTGTGAAAACCTTAAACCTCATACATTTCCTTAACAATGCTTGCAGATGCAGAAGATGCCTTAATGGACCTGAATTTTACCTAAAACAAACAACAACAAAAAACACCTACAAAATAAGGCCTTAAAAAGCATCTCTTTTCAACAGTATTCCTCAGTGACCATCAATTGGTGAAATTTTAAACAAAACCCTACGTGTCCACAGAAAAGAGGATCATAGACAATGAGATGGGAGGTAGCCATCTGTATACAAAATATCACCATCACAAAGGCCAAGATCGAAGACTCTGTAGCTGGGCTAGGCTAGGTTAACATTAGGACCAATATTCGGACTGCTAGGTCCTGTGACTCGTTAGTGTTACAAGGTCTTTGGTGTTATCGCTCTCACTGTCATACTGGTCACTTGGAGTTCAACATGGCACCTAATTGCAAAGAACTCTCTGAGGATCTAAAAAAAAAAGAATTGTTGCTCTACATAAAGATGGCCTAGGCTAGAAGAAGATTGCCAAGACCCTGAAACTGAGCTGCAGCATGGTGGGCAAGACCTTACAGCGGTTTCACAGGACAGGTTCCAATCAGTACAGGCCACGACATGGTCGACCAAAGAGGTTGAGTGCACATGCTCAGCATCAAATCTAGAGGTTGTCTTTGGGAACAAGACGTCTGAGTGCTGCCAGCATTGCTGCAGAGGTTGAAGGGGTGGGGGGTCAGCCTGTCAGTCTCAGACCATACGTCGCACACTGCATCAAATTCGTCTGCATGGCTCTCGTCCCAGAAGGAAGCCTCTTCTACAGTTGATGCACAAGAAAGCTTGCAAACCATTTTCTGAAGACAAGCAGACTAAGGACATACATTACTGAAAACCATGTCTTGTGGTCCGATGAGACCAACATAAACTTATTTGGTTCAGATGGTGTCAAGCGTGTGTGGCGGTAAAGAGTTGAGGAGTACAAAGACAAGTGTGTCTTGCCTACAGTCAAGCATGGTGGTGGGAGTGGCATGGTCTGGGTCTGCATGAGTGCTGTGGCACCGGGGAGCTACAGTTCATTGAGGAAACCATGAATGCTAACATGTACTGTGACATACTGAAGCAGAGAATGAGCCCCTCCTGTCACGGTCCCCTTTTTCTCTCTGCCTGGGTGTTTGGCCATTGAGCCACCATAAAAGCACAGACTGCTTGACTCCAGCAATGGATTATATGCATGAACACCTCCATTGTCTTTGTAACTCTGCTTTGTTCCATTGTTTGCCAGATAAAGTTAATCAAGTGTGATATGTGCTAGACCCCCTCAGTATCTTACTGCTATAAATAGTGCTGTAATTTCAAAAATAAAGCAGTTCACTCTGAGGAATATAGAAATTGTATGTTCTCTTATTTTGTCTCTGGTGGCTGTGCTACTGAACCTATCTCCACCCTCTAAGTAACCTGTCCTGATCACTACAACAGGAAGGTTACTGGAACTTCTGGAAGTGCTGATTACTGATGGAGAGACTCTGGCTGATACAGAAGCCAGATATCAGGGTTCTGGTGCTGAAATTTCAAAAGAACCCAATGGTCCTTGTGATTAGATAACCCGTAGTCAATAGCAGGTGGCTCTGGGCTTGTGGATAGCTTCCCTTGGGCTCCAGGCGGGTGTGAAGCTAGCAGAACAGTTTAGGGCCCTGGTGTGGTTGGAGCTTGACTTGGAACATGAACATGTGGACCTAATGCTTCCAACTTCTGCATCACAATGGCCCTCCTTCTACATATTTGGTCTGATGGAAGGGCTTCCTGGTGTGCTGCAGGTTGATCCAAACAGTGGCCTGGGAATAGCAGAGAGATGAGAAATCCTATTTGAACAGTGCCAAAAGGATGTGGAAATTGAGCCAGGTACAAAAGAAGAAGTGATGCTCAGACAGTTTGTGGGCCCTTGTGGGACTTAGCTCAAGTACTTGGAGCTACCTCATGCTTCCCCAGCTGAGCAAGCAGAGGATACATTGGATACACAAGAGAAAATGGACTGTTGGCTTCACCCTTATAAGATGGAGAAAGGAAGCCAGAAGGTACCTGGAGAATTAACCGCTACCGAACAGGCCAGATCAGATGGACTGCTGGGAACTCAACAGGATAGGGAGGCCAGGAGTACAGTCCAGACCCTGATAGATGCAAAATCATGTAGCGGCACCAGCAACTGGGAGAGGGCCATCAACGAGGGCGAGGAGCTGGAGACTCACTCTAAAGAGCTACCGAACCCAGCAAAGTCAGCTGCCCCAGGTGAGCCTCAGCCAGGAAAGGGTCTCCATCCAGAGACCATAATGCTGAGTCCTGCTCTGTTTTTCCACAACCCTGCCTTGACAACTGACTCTAAGGAGATTGTGCCAGTGGGGAAGTGTTTTTTACCCCTGCCTGAGCTGCTCCCTAGTTGGGATACACCAGAGCCACCTTTTGCCTGTGGCCACGAGTATAGCAGGATACCCCCGGATGATGTCCTAGTTTCTGAGACCCAAGATGTGTCCCCAAGAATTATGCCTGCAATTTGGGGTAGGTTATTGAAGGAAATGGAGATGGAGTTGGGCTGGGTTGTTACCTTGGATCCTGAGGACTGGGATCCCAGATGTTGTGAAGGAAAACGGGAGAGGGTGGCTGAGAAGTGGCTACTAGCCCAGACACCCCCTGGAAGGACTGTGCAACTGGATTATGTTCCCAAGACCCTACAGAAATTGGGGTTAGATACTGTGGGCATTTTCCTGAAAGATGGGCAACCACCAAACAGGGCCAACCCACTGGATGTTGGGCAATTGAGCCCCCTAAAAGCACAGACTGCTTGGCTCCAGCAGTGAATTATTTGCATAAACACCTCCATTGTCTTTGTAACTCTGCTTTACTTTATTGTTTGCCAGATAAAGTTAATCATGTCTGATGTGTGCTAGAGACGGCAGGATGTGTATTGGAGGTTAAGCCTACCACTCTCAGAAAACTACTGTTAGATCCCATGTGGATTTTACCTCTTGTGATTGTCTGCCACACCATCTCATTGTTACATTGTGTTCACCCCCTCTGTGTCTAACTGCTATAAATATTGCTGTCATATCAAAAATAAAGCAGTTCCTTCTGAGGAATATAGATATTGTATGTTCTCTTATTTTGTTCCTGGAAGCACTGATTACTGATGGAGAGACTCTGGCTGATACAGAAGCCAGATATAAGGGCCCTTGTGGGTAGGTAACCTGTAGTCTATAGCAGGTGGCTCTGAGCTTGTATAGCTCCTACCCTCGGATCGTCACACCTTCTTCCGGACCCTTTGGGACGCAGGCCAGTATTCCAACATGATGATGACCCCAAACACATCTCCAAGATGACCACTGCCTTGCAGCCGAATTTCAAGCCAAGGCCAATTTAATAGCCATAAGTCTTGCGGGCTACATTATGGACTACGGTTTATAAAGTTGAGGGAATTTAATGTGGCTAATAGTTGGTTTTCTATACAGGGAGTGCAGAATTATTAGGCAAGTTGTATTTTTGAGGATTAATTTTATTATTGAACAACAACCATGTTCTCAATGAACCCAAAAAACTCATTAATATCAAAGCTGAATATTTTTGGAAGTAGTTTTTAGTTTGTTTTTAGTTTTAGCTATTTTAGGGGGATATCTGTGTGTGCAGGTGACTATTACTGTGCATAATTATTAGGCAACTTAACAAAAAACAAATATATACCCATTTCAATTATTTATTTTTACCAGTGAAACCAATATAACATCTCAACATTCACAAATATACATTTCTGACATTCAAAAACAAAACAAAAACAAATCAGTGACCAATATAGCCACCTTTCTTTGCAAGGACACTCAAAAGCCTGCCATCCATGGATTCTGTCAGTGTTTTGATCTGTTCACCATCAACATTGCGTGCAGCAGCAACCACAGCCTCCCAGACACTGTTCAGAGAGGTGTACTGTTTTCCCTCCTTGTAAATCTCACATTTGATGATGGACCACAGGTTCTCAATGGGGTTCAGATCAGGTGAACAAGGAGGCCATGTCATTAGATTTTCTTCTTTTATATCCTTTCTTGCCAGCCACGCTGTGGAGTACTTGGACGCGTGTGATGGAGCATTGTCCTGCATGAAAATCTTTTTTTTCTTGAAGGATGCAGACTTCTTCCTGTACCACTGCTTGAAGAAGGTGTCTTCCAGGAACTGGCAGTAGGACTGGGAGTTGAGCTTGACTCCATCCTCAACCCGAAAAGGCCCCACAAGCTCATCTTTGATGATACCAGCCCAAACCAGTACTCCACCTCCACCTTGCTGGCGTCTGAGTCGGACTGGAGCTCTCTGCCCTTTACCAATCCAGCCACGGGCCCATCCATCTGGCCCATCAAGACTCACTCTCATTTCATCAGTCCATAAAACCTTAGAAAAATCAGTCTTGAGATATTTCTTGGCCCAGTCTTGACGTTTCAGCTTGTGTGTCTTGTTCAGTGGTGGTCGTCTTTCAGCCTTTCTTACCTTGGCCATGTCTCTGAGTATTGCACACCTTGTGCTTTTGGGCACTCCAGTGATGTTGCAGCTCTGAAATATGGCCAAACTGGTGGCAAGTGGCATCGTGGCAGCTGCACGCTTGACTTTTCTCAGTTCATGGGCAGTTATTTTGCGCCTTGGTTTTTCCACACGCTTCTTGCGACCCTGTTGACTATTTTGAATGAAACGCTTGATTGTTCGATGATCACGCTTCAGAAGCTTTGAAAGTTTAAGAGTGCTGCATCCCTCTGCAAGATATCTCACTATTTTTGACTTTTCTGAGCCTGTCAAGTCCTTCTTTTGACCCATTTTGCCAAAGGAAAGGAAGTTGCCTAATAATTATGCACACCTGATATAGGGTGTTGATGTCATTAGACCACACCCCTTCTCATTACAGAGATGCACATCACCTAATATGCTTAATTGGTAGTAGGCTTTCGAGCCTATACAGCTTGGTGTAAGACAACATGCATAAAGAGGATGATGTGGTCAAAATACTCATTTGCCTAATAATTCTGCACTCCCTGTATTTCTTTTGGGATTTGCCAAAGGAGTGTCTTATTTTGGTTTTAATGGGGTTTCAACGTCACTGTTATATGAAAAAAAACAATAAAGTTGTTTATTGAAAATATACCCTTTTTTATTTTTAGTTGTGTATAGAATGGAAAGCACTTAAGGGATAACATTACTTCCTAAGTATTGATTCGCAGGTTCTGATAGCAAATGTCTATGCACTCTGTTTGTTACAACAACGTCATTCTTTATCTTTGGTCTCATCACTTACACTAACACAGAACAAAAAAAATGAAATGTATAATTGTAGTTAAGAGAGTATATAGGAATGTAGAAGGTGCTTGTAATATATGGTCCTTCCTGACCTGAGAGCTTCTCCTCACAAGTTTCATATTTCGAAAATGCAGCTGTGCTGCTGATAATAATCAAGGTAAATAAACAGTATCAATGCTATAAAAGCTAACACTGCTACATTTAAAAACAATTATAAACACTTAAAAGCCAGTGAAAATGTGTTTATACCTACTACACTTTGTTTTGACTCCTCTACATGATTGAACAGAGAATTATCAATTCAACATGTGTTTAACATTAGTATAGATCACATAAATCTCAAATGTCTCTGTTATGCCTGTATGGAGATTATTTATTTATATAATTATTAATTGATTTGCTTTGATTTTCTTTAAAGATTTTTTTAAACATAATTACTTCCTGAGAAGGAAACAATATTGTGTGTGGACATGTATATATACCAATCTTTAGTTTACCTTACTGGAGGATGACTCATTGTTCGAGGTATTCACTTCACATGTGTCAATTATGTAGAGCCCCAAAGGAGTAAAGATGGTCTTTAGTTACCCTTAATTTACAGTACGATGAATGACTTTCCAATACATTTGATTAAAAATAATTATTTTTTATTATAAAATCTTTCTTGGAACATTGTGTTTTTCTGCTTTTTTTTTCCAAATTCAAGCTCTTATCAGTGTATCAGCCTCTAGGATCATTGATACAGTATGATAAAATTCCCTGGCCTAAACTGAATGTCTAGTAATCAACCAATTTTTTCATTGTACTGTATATGATTTAAAATTATTTTTCAAATTGCTATTGTTAGGGTTTAAAGATAAATGCCACTTTGTCAGGGAAATTGTATCACACTAGCAAGGGACTGCGAAAAAGTGGGACAGAGAAACAAATTTAAGGTTTTGGAAAATAAGCATTTTTTTCTTGTGTGTATGTTTTCTCATTAAAGATCAATCATTTAAAAGTGAATATAAAAGTTCCACTTTGTATTGACTCAAATCTACATGTGCCATTTAACAGTTTATTCGCTTAACCACTAGGCTCAGAGTCCACGTGTATTTCAATGGGGGAAAAAGAATAATATATCTAATATAGTTTCATCCACAAACTACACAACTGATTCTAATTCATTTTTTATTGTCAAAATGCAGGGGCAGTTTATAGACAGCCTAAAATCTCTATCTCCACTCACTCGTAACTCAATAAACTAAATAGCAATTTCAAAAAGGAAAACCGCTTTCCATATGCTTTTTCCCTGTCTCACTCATAAGGAGGAATTTACTAAGAGGATGTGAGATGAGCCGCAATCAACCAATGCTTAATGTGAATCAAATTTACTCAGGCCTCCACGCTAAATTGCTGATTTTATTATTAGGTCCACTATGAGCAGAGGTAATGCCAGATGCAGCACTGTGTATACACCCCCATCTATTCCTTTAAACATTTCTTTCAGTGCAGTTCTGTCTGTCGGTGCAGACGCCATATGTTTTAGCAAACCTGCAATGGTTTGCAATACAGAAATAATGAAGTATAACAACAACAAACCTGGCAAAATAATACCGTGCCCTTGCATGGTCAGTTGTACTACATATTAATAAAAGTTCTTGCTAAAGTTAACACTCTACATTAACGCATTACCCCATGAGCCCAGGTACCCCTGGGAAACTCTTGTAATACCTAGATGGGGTCATCAAACCCTCCTTTCCCCCTAACATTTTACCACTATAAACATGGAAATCCCCAATAGTAATCTACGGACACCGGTGGTAATCTAATCTATAGTCATGGGGTGGAATTTTTTTAAGTGTGGGCACTTTCCATGGGCCAAACAGAGTCAAGGGCCTTCAAGCCAGATGTAAGAGGACCAATCAATATAGGTGTGCACACTTATCAATGGATGAAGATTGAGGACAAGATTGTCACTGATCACTGTTGGAGTGTCATCCAAGGGAGGGTTAGTATAATTTCCCCTCCAACAAGAGTATTTATTTTAATTTTTTTGTACATTCTTTTTTTATTTTAATTTTAATATTTTCCAAGTAATTCTTTTTTTTATTTTTCTGTAACTGTTTATTTTTTATTTTTTGGTGTTTGCTTTTTAATTTACTGTATTTTTTTAATGTAATTTATTTTGGGCATAGTGACATTCTTAGTCAGATTCAGATTTTTCAAACATATTATTTCACCATACAGAATTCCTTTAAATAGAAGGAGCAAGCTAGGTGGGCAATACCTTTCCTCTATTTATCCATGCTTTATGAAAGGCCTGTGCATATATTGACACATAAGCATGGCCCTTGCAGTATTTGATGGCTTGGATGTCATCTCACTGCAAGTCGAATCACCTCTGTGCTTTGGCATTTCTGAATGGTTCACTGATTTACTGACAGCATCACCTGTGATCAGATCACATTTCTGTTTCAAATGGATGAATCACAACAAAATCATTTTTTTCCAGGAAGGTTGTCATGGAAATTTTTTCTATTTTGCCTTATTATCCCAAGGTGATTTGCTCTTTGTATAAATGACAAAGAAAATCACAAATGTCAATCAAGGTTAAAAAATCTGAAATTGAATTTGAATATGTTATATATCCATTTTAATAATATTATTATTATTATTATTATTATTCTTATATTATTTTCTTTGTAACACACCAACATATTCACTAGCGCTCCACAGAATATAGGAACAAAAAGGAATAAAATGTTAACAAACTGCAGAAAATAGAGGGCCCTGCTTTGAGCCTACAATCTTTGTAGAAAGTGCTTCTTGCAAAGCGCCTTCACGATTGAAAACTTGCTACTTACAATCTAAAAGGAATGGAAGAGGCAGAAACCTGAACAAGAATAACAGATAAGGAATAGCAAGGGTCAGGAAGCAAGTGAACATTTATTTAGGTAAGAAGATGTACAAAGTTAGAAAGGTTTTTCATTTGTAATTTAGTATGAGAGGGAAGGGATCTGTTTGAAAGTAATTTGAGGTGAATGGCTCTATTATGTAATCTGATATCTGCCCCTAGTGTTCAGATAATATAACCTGAAAATAGGAATGTCAGGTGAGGGGCCTGAGTTAGGAGATATATCTCCAGAGGCCAGTAGAAGAAGGAGAGTGAGAGAAAGAGGAGATGGGAATGGGACTTGCAGAAGTGATTCTGCTTGTGAGCTATAAAAGAGGGAGGAGATAGTGACTGGAGGAGAGTTGAAACATTGAGAATAGCATGAGGAAAAGGCAGGAGGTAATGAGGAAGGAGAAGGCATGAGGAAACATTGTGTAAGGGATTAATTAGGAATAATTAACAGTTGTTGCTGATTAGCTGTAAGAAATCTGTGTGACTCAATAAATTAGGAGTTACCAGAGGTGGGTGGGAGAGGGGCAGGGATTGGTTCTGTTTGGGACATATAAGTGTACCTAAAATATTTTTTCTTTCAGTATATATCCACTATTACTGACTTTCTAAGATTAATACAAAATATGAAGAATAATTTTGCTTTAAATGTATTCATTGGCTGAGTCTATTGAATGACATAGTAATTAGGATATATACTCCATCATACAGCATAATCTAGGTATCTGGAATTTGCAGCATAGAGTACAATCCGTTGGTTGCCTTGGCTACTATTGTTGACAAAGTGGCTTAGGTATCTATTAATGATGCAAACAAAACAAAGATGGTTATGTAAATTTTACACTTTAACTACACAGTGTGCTACAGCCATAATAGAAAGAGAGGGTTTGATAAGAATACAAGATGGCCATTGACAGCATCATTGCAGCCCAACATTTTCAATAAGTAAAAAACTATAGCTTTATTGCCATGTATATGTAATCATACTGCAATGGAGTAACTATTTTGGTTTCTGCTGATCTCCTTCCACAGATGGGATGAGCTTCTAAATGCAGAAGAAGCATCTATGGAAACATGGTCAGTTAAATAGAACTTCTAGAAATCTCATTCAGTAAAGTAGATGAAAAAGTGTTCTAGCCAGAGACCAAATAGGAGTATGTACAGGATACAAATGTATTTAAAAAAATAAAATAATAATAATAATAATGGGCATATCTATATCTATATCGTTACCATTCCAGAATGTGGATTTTGGTGGCCACAGATCGGTATTTTTTTTTTGCCTATGCCAAAAATTCTAATTTCAGATGACAGTGTTGTAATTCCAATGCAATATATATGCAATATGGAATGCCAAAGTCCTTCTATTTATCCTGGACTGAGAGACTGTCTATAAAATATACTAAAATGTATAACATACTGCAAATAATATAATGTTTAGAATATTCATTTTATAATATATACGCTTGTTTTTTTAAATAATGTTATATTTACTTTTGCTTGTATTATACATATTTAACAATATTATAATTCACTAGTATTATTAATTATAATATTACTTTAATAGAATGATTTTTGTGACTACATTTTCCGGTATTAGAATACATTGTGGACCTCTCCTGTTTTGTTCCCGCCAGCAATGACTTGCAGCAGCCAGTAGGAAGCACAATAGTGGTGCGCCGAGACTTTATTCAATTTGTTCTTAAGGTTAGGGTTAGGTTTAGTGTTAAAGTTAGGGCTTAGGGTATAGGGTTAGAGTTTAGAGTTAGGGTTCAAGGTTAAGGTAGTGGTAGTGTGTACACCAGTTTTTTACTATGTAAAGCTTATCATCTGCCACTACCCTAGCTCTGAACCCTAAACCTTAACCGTAAACCCTAACCCTCACTCTAAGAACACTGCTGACAAAACAGGTAGCTATTATTGTAAATAGATATTTAATCCTGATAAAAATCTTGGTTTGACATCTCTCATATTTTAATTATAAATGCTCACCTAACTAGAATAAATAAATAAAATAATTGCCCATAAGAGAAACACCTGAGGTCCCAACATTATCATTTAAAATGATTTAGTATGTAATAACAAGTGTTTACCTGCAGAGAACTTATATTGAAGTTTATTTTTATACCTGTTAATCAATATTTCTGATTTACCCAGCAATCTGAACTGTATCTAATTCTAAAATGTAAAAGATTCGAATAATTGCTAGTTACTCCCCTGTGGTCTGCATACATTGTTTTCAGTCTCTTTAAAATCTCAGTGATTTGTAGGGTTAAACCATTAGTGCTTACTTTCAACCACATGCTATGACTTAGTTTTTAGACTATAATACAACAAAAGCAAAACTTTAACACAAATGACACATATAAAGTGAACCCCGGGTGTATTACTTACTTTTCTATTGATGGCAGTGACCCAAATAGAAACATTCCATTCTGTTTCTTAGTGATGCATCTGAGTAGTAATGATACATTAAGAATGACTGCTGGCTGTTAAATGAAAATGGGTATTTCAGTGACTGCTCTCTCAAGAAAAAAGCTTTTTAAAAAATGTATGACGTGTTACCTATCATTATGCAATCAGAAATCAGAAAGCAGCAAGAATACTGTGTGTGAATTATTTTTCATTATCTATGTATACAGTAAAAAGAATTCATGTATGTACATATCATGCTCTAGGATTTACATATTTAGACCAATAACTACCATAGGCTACTGCACATATACAGTTGTTCTCAAAAGTTTGCATACCCTGGCAGAAATTGTGAAAATTTGACTTTCAATTTGAAAATTTGGCTGATCATGCAAATTTTTTTATTTTAACCGAAGGATTGTGATCATATGAAGCTATTTATTATCACATAGGTGTTTGGCTCATTTTATAAATCATAATGATAACAGAAATCACCAAAATGGCCCTGATCAAAAGTTTATATACCCTTAGTTCTTAATACCATGTATTGTCCCCTTTAGCATCAATGACAGTGTGCAGTCTTTTCTAATAGTTGTCTATGGGGCCCCTAATTCTGGCAAAAAGGTCATGCAAAGTCTTTGGTAGTCATGCATGAACCGCACGTTTGAGATCTCCCCAGAGTGGCTCGATGATATTAAGATCAGAAGACTGTGATGGCCAGTCCAGAACCTACACCTTTTTCTATTGTAACCACTGGACACAACAGGCATTCGAAAATTTGCCAAATGTTCCTCTCAGGTATGATTGGTGAAACATATGACATACTTAACTCTCCTAGAGAGGAAAATAAGGATAGATATATGTGGGATTGGGAAAAAGATCTAGCACTCCAATAGAATTCAAATAATTGGGAAGACTCTTGGACGAAAATATTAAGGGGCTCCTTGAATCATAGCATCTTAAAAACCTCAATAAAAGTTCTTCATTGGACATTTCTTACACCACACAGATTAGCTAAATGGAACAAGTCAGAGAACCCACAATGTTTCAGAAGCTGCCCTGATATAGGCACATTCATCAATACCAGATGGAAATTCAAGTCCAATAAATCTGGAAGAATGTAGGTGACCTAGCAACAAACATCTTTCATCATTCAGTAAAATTAAAAGCAGAAACGTGCCTGCTGGGGATACATGTCCCGACACTCTCCACACCTCTACAATGTATCCTAATAGCTACAAAATCCCATATAGCCAGAAACTGGAAAAAGAACATCCTAGACATAGGGGTAATTGAAGCAAAAATACATTTCATTGCAACAAATGAGAATTTCACACTCTCTTGCAGATACTACACCCAAGTTTATAGAGATATGGGGCCCATGGATAGACTACACAGGCATTCAGATCACAGCTATAACCTAACACCCAAAAAATAAAAATGTAAAAGACCCCTGGGGAATGTGGGGAACTGGAGATCGGGGGCCGACAAGGAAGGACCTAGTGGGGGAGCAGATAAGGAACACATGGACTGGTATTATTCATTTAGCTTAAATTAAAAAATAATAAAACTGACCAAGGTGACATATGAGATAAGTTTTATGTTTATTTATTTGATTTAAGTTTGTTCTTATTACTATCTGTACTCCTACCTTGCAGGTAATATTCTCTGTACTATAATGCAAGATATTAAAATCCCAGACTGAATAAACTGATTTAATTATGGAATAAATGTAATTAATAAAAATGGCATAAGGGAAAATTCCAGTAAAACCTATTGATGAAGCATAGTAAAGATAAAAAAGGCAAATCTGATATTGTTTTTCAACTAACTTACAGAATAATAATAAGGTGGAACATTTTTAAAATGGGAGGAAGCGGATTACATGATCAATACAGTAGTTATATTCTTAATATATGCAAATGATACACGTAATATGTTAAATGTTCTAAAGAATATAGTAAGCAATTAATAATTTATATAATAGTCATTGTTATATATTTATAAAACATGTCTATGAACAAAAATGTAACTCTGCATGCCATATATATGCTGACAATAAAAACAATTTTAAAAAAAGACATTTATTTTGTATGATCAGTCATATTTTCAAACTAAATGCAAAAATGTCACATGTAATAAGCATATGTACCGTATTTTTCGGTAGATAACAATCGCGCTATCTATACAAAAAGGTCTAAAATTTGGAATAAATGCCCATTTGCGTTATACATATGAAAGCAGGGTGTTCTGCTGAAGGGTGACATGCAGGATCTGAGGTAGAGAGAGAGCTGGAGGAGGGTGTCCTGCTGGAGGGTGACATGCAGGATCTGAGCTAGAGAGAGAGATGGAGGAGGGTGTCCTGCTGGAGGGTGACATGCAGGGTCTGAGCTGGAGAGAGAGCTGGAGGAGGGTGTCCTGCTGGAGGGTGACATGCAGGGTCTGAGCTAGAGAGAGATAGCTGGAGGAGGGTGTCCTGCTGGAGGGTGACATGCAGGATCTGAGCTAGAGAGAGAGATGGAGGAGGGTGTCCTGCTGGAGGGTGACATGCAGGGTCTGAGCTGGAGAGAGAGCTGGAGGAGGGTGTCCTGCTGGAGGGTGACATGCAGGATCTGAGCTAGAGAGAGAGCTGGAGGAGGGTGTCCTGCTGGAGGGTGACATGCAGGATCTGAGCTAAAGAGAGAGATGGAGGAGGGTGTCCTGCTGGAGGGTGACATGCAGGGTCTGAGCTGGAGAGAGAGCTGGAGGAGGGTGTCCTGCTGGAGGGTGACATGCAGGATCTGAGCTAGAGAGAGAGCTGGAGGAGGGTGTCCTGCTGGAGGGTGACATGCAGGGTCTGAGCTAGAGAGAGAGCTGGAGGAGGGTGTCCTGCTGGAGGGTGGCATGCAGGATCTGAGGTAGAGAGAGAGCTGGAGGAGGGTGTCCTGCTGGAGGGTGACATGCAGGGTCTGAGCTAGAGAGAGAGCTGGAGGAAGGTGTCCTGGTGGAGGGTGACATGCAGGGTCTGAGCTAGAGAGAGAGCTGGAGGAGGGTGTCCTGCTGGAGGGTTGGACATGCAGGGTCTGAGCTAGAGAGAGAGCTGGAGGAGGGTGTCCTGCTGGAGGGTGACATGCAGGGTCTGAGCTAGAGAGAGACCTGGAGGAGGGTGTCCTGCTGGAGGGGGAAATACAGGATCTGAGCTAGAGAGAGAGCTGGAGTAGGGTGTCCTGCTGGAGGGTGACATGCAGGGTCTGAGCTAGTGAGAGGGCTGGAGAAGGGTGTCCTGCTGGAGGGTGACATGCAGGGTCTGAGCTAGAGAGAGAGCTGGAGGAGGGTGTCCTGCTGGAGGGTGACATGCAGGATCTGAGCTAGAGAGAGAGATGGAGGAGGGTGTCCTGCTGGAGGGTGACATGCAGGATCTGAGGTAGAGAGAGAGCTGGAAGAGGGTGTCCTGCTGGAGGGTGACATGCAGGGTCTGAGCTAGAGAGAGAGCTGGAGGAGGGTGTCCTGCTAGAGGGTGACATGCAGGATCTGAGCTGGAGAGAGAGCTGGAGGAGGGTGTCCTGGTGGAGGGTGACATGCAGGGTCTGAGCTAGAGAGAGAGCTGGAGGAGTGTGTCCTGCTGGAGGGTGACATGCAGGGTCTGAGCTAGAGAGAGAGCTGGAGGAGGGTGTCCTGCTGGAGGGTGACATGCAGGGTCTGAGCTAGAGAGAGAGCTGGAGGAGGGTGTCCTGCTGGAGGGGGAAATACAGGATCTTAGCTAGAGAGAGAGCTGGAGGAGGGTGTCCTGCTGGAGGGTGACATGCAGGATCTGAGCTAGAGAGAGAGCTGGAGAAGGGTGTCCTGCTGGAGGGTGACATGCAGGGTCTGAGCTAGAGAGATAGCTGGAGGAGGGTGTCCTGCTGGAGGGTGACATGCAGGGTCTGGGCTAGAGAGAGAGATGGAGGAGAGTGACATGCAGGGTCTGAGCTAGAGAGAGAGCTGGAGGAAGGTGTCCTGCTGGAGGGTGACATGCAGGATCTGAGCTAGAGAGAGAGCTGGAGGAGGGTGTCCTGCTGGAGGGTGACATGCAGGATCTGGGCTAGAGAGAGAGTTGGAGGAGGGTGTCCTGCTGGAGGGTGACATGCAGGATCTGAGCTAGAGAGACAGCTGGCCCGGGCGCTTCCTGTGCGTACATTTAACAGGATTGATCCATACCGTACAAGATGTACAGAAATATGTATCCTTATTAAATACAAGAAATGTGTACATACATTTCAAGCAACACACTCCTTTGTCCCTGTGGTCCTCAGTGAGTAAAAGTCTGTACTTCCTCACTTTACTAACAGTTAGCGTCATGCGCCTTATCTGTGTGTCAAAATCAATTTTAATAAAGTTTGCAATGCGCGTTACACAGTAGGTGCGCGTTATCTTTTGGAAATTGCAGATTGTTAATAAAGTTTGGGGTGCGCGTTATACATTAGGTGCGTTTTATCTACCGAGAAATATGGTATATTAACATTGGTATCTATTGCAGCATACAGAATTGAATTATGAACCCTTAAAAAAGTGCAGACAGGAAAAGATTGAACACATTTAAAATGTGGTGCTACATGGAATTTAAAGAAAAACTGACCCTGAGTTATATTACCACTGTGACATACTGTACAACATGGCTCTGCTTTACTGTCTCCCTGTAGTAAAGCAAGCCTAGAAGTTAAAGACACCAACATCAAGTTATTCTAAAATAGAGCAATATAGTTTCAATTAGCCAGTTTATAAAGTAAATAATTCCTAAAATATTCAGAATATTTAGTGCTTTAATAGCGTGACACTGATAGACAGAAATGTCCTCTTAACAAGTTTTTGAAGATGTCCATTGTAATCCAAGCTTTACTGTTGAATTGCCAAATGAACGGCAAAGTGGATTTTGGAATCCCCTTCATGGCTCTGGGTATTTTTGAATGGTACACCAGCAATGGCTTCATTTTGAAGTCACCGCCCAGAAGAAGAGTTAGTCGGTCTTTGACTTCTTTGAACCCTGGTCCTCACTTCTGCTTATGGGATATGAAGGTGCAGCTTAGCATTCACTTCCAGAACAGAACTGTCTCGTTGATGTTGAATACCAGTTCTGGTGGATAATTGTCTTTCCACAATGTCCTTCAAAGTTGCTGGAAAGGCTGCAGCAGCTTAAGTGTCAGTACTCACTGCTTCTCCATGATTTTGATGTTGTAGAGGTTTTTCCTCTTCTTGAAGAGGACAAACCAACCTCTGCTGGCTGAGAAGCGTTGGGTCACATCTGGTGTTTGCCTTTGGATATGACCATAGATGCTTCTGGCCTTCTCCATAATGATGACCTGGCTAAGAGGCATATTGTGCTCTTTCATTGTCGATCCAGATGGAAAGCTACTTCTCCATTTCCTCCAGGGCATAGCATCTGGACCAGGTAATCTTCTTCACAGAAGATGCGGTGCTGATGGTTGCCGAAGACTGGAGTGGCCTAGCCAGTCTCCAGACCTTAATGCCATAGAAAATCTGTGGAGGGGGGCTGAAGGTTCGAGTTGCCAAACATCAGCCTGAAAACCTTAATGACTTGGAGAGGATCTGCAAAGAAGAGTGGGACATTATACCTCCTAAGATGTGTGCAAACCTGGTGGCCAACTACAAGAAACGTCTGACCTCTGTGATTGCCAACAAGGGTTTTGCTACCAAGTACTAAGTCGAAGGGGTTAAATACTTATGACATTCATTGACCTGCAAATCAATTTATAACTTTTTTGACATGCGTTTTTTTTTTGTTATTCTGTCTCTTACTGTTAAAATACACCTACCATTACAATTATAGACTGATAATTTCTTTGTCAGTGGACAAACGCTCCAAATCGGCAGCTGATCAAATACTATTTTCGCTTACTGTAGATAGATGGATAATGTTTATATATCTACCCACTGGAGTCCCTTGGAAAAGTAATAATGTAACAATCTACAACGTGCATGACTGATGGTGTAAATATAGCATATATCATTTTTTATTCTATAATGAACTAAGTAGTGATAGTTAAGTACTGCTACACTGCAGCACACACATAGCTAAACTAATAGCCATATTAAATTTCCCCAGTGTTGAAAACCATAGCCCATAACGTAGGCCGCAAGACTTGCGGCTATTAAATTGGCCCCGTAAAGAAATCCACCAACAACTTGCTGGGCAAGGGTGAGAAAATGCTACGGGCGTGAACATCTGAACTGCGCGCCCGCAAATCCTTTGATCTGTCAAGCTCATAACTGTTACGTTTCACTCAGGCTATTAAATTGCAACTAATTCACTGGCGCTTAAGCCTGTAACCCGCAAATGGAGCCAAAAAGCCAATGTGTACTAGAGAGGACCCGCTAGTGGGTTAAAGTCCTATCCGTAGCACTGTAAATGCAAATATACACACACAACTGTACTTATAGATAAAAGGAAAGTGATGTTAGGTCTTAGAATTAATAGCACAACATTCTCATGCTCGCATATCTGCAATATAAAATACTGTATTTTCAGTTTAATTTCGTGTTACTGTATATCGATCCTGTTAATACATATTATGGAACTTGCATGGACTAGAATATCATATTTATGGATTTATCAATATTGCATTATTTCTGGTCCAATCGAAACTCATAATTGAAGCCCATAAGGCTTTGAAATTGAACCTCCATTTTTCAGTGACATAATGATGACAATCTCTCTCGCCATTTGCTCCATCTAAATCCATAACTACGGGCTTGACTAATTGATTATGTTCACAGCCTCACATCCAATGTGCAAAATAAGGTTTATGGGTTTGCGCCATGGTCTAATTTAATAGCTCTGTAACTCAATCAAACGTTGCCGCTATGGGCTTGGAATTTAATAGGGCTATAAATTTGATGTCACAAACGATTTAGTTATATTAGTTATGCTTGAGAATTTGTTATTATCATATTTGAATTCTTTCAAACTATAAACGGTTCTTATTTTTAATTATCAGTGGTTCTTTTTTTAAGTTTATAAATGCCTTTATCAGGGTATAGGCAGCACTGATAGTTATACTTGTCACAGCCCAGAGATGAGTCCATGCACCCCTTATTCTCCTGCTTTAGCTTACAGGAGCAATCTGCAGGTTGTGATTTTATTTATCTCAGCACTCAGCCATTCAATTCAGACCAGGACATCCTTCATGGAGACACAGCCAGAGCACACCGTTTCTTAGTGCAGAGACAGACTCCTGAAACTTTAATGGCTTCCCAAGAAAGCATTTCAGCAAAAACAAAAATCTAAAGAAAAAACAGCATCAACATGAATTGGGGAGTGGACAAGTTTGAATTCCCCACCTGAATGCACAAGCACAATGAGATGGATAGCTGTAGTGCTTGAATTAGCATAGCCCAATCAGAATAGTCCTGTGCACATGGGGACAGCGATTATGTCACAGAAGGGTCAGCGCTCTCCTGGGGGCTGGTCTGTTATGTGAGCCGAAAGAAAGCATGAATGCAAACCAGTTCAGACCAGCCACATGCCACGGGCTACATTGTGTGTGCTACTGGGGACCAAATATTATAATATCAGTAAAAGACATAATATCCGTTAAACATTACACATAAAAACAACATGTCACAGTCCTTACAACAAGTCTCATGTCCATTTTAATAGCCTTTGATATTAGCAACCCAGTGTGCCAGAGTTCCAAATAACAGGATTGCTTGTGGGGCTCAGGGAAGTCCCAAAATCAGTCATGACAATACTACACTAGTCAATAGCAGTTCATGTTTTTTATTGGACTACCAGAGTACTACAATTAGTGATAAATTAATTAAAGACAATAAAGAAAATTAAACAATATTTATCATTGAATATTTAATGTTGAAATGACAATTAGTTTGATGGAGCCATTTTACCCATCTGTATTCTTTATTTTGTTAATGTAAACTCTAAGCGCAGTGTAGATCTGATTATTCGCAAAACTTAAAAAAAACTTTTAAAATCAATATTAATTGTGAATTAAATACTATTAATGCCCACCCCAATTATATATATTCATATGGAAAGATTTAGATAAGTAACAAAAAACCTAACAAATCTGACCATTTCCTCCGTCTATGTAAAAAAGTGTTATTGTCTTCCCAGTACTGATAGAAGGCTTTTCTACTTACCATTCTGCAAAAGTAGTTCTATCATACATTAAAAAAAAATTGAAATACACTTTCCTGTTGATCTCTATTAAGTCACTCAATATATTAAGTCTTTCAATATATATATATATATATATATATATATATTTGTCAACCCACTCCAGTATCTTTGCCATGAAAACCTTATGTATTAGCATGCCTGGTATTCTGCAGTCCACAGGGCCACTGAGAGTAGGATACAACTGAACGATTGAACAAATATATATAAATATATATATATAGTTATGAAGAGTGAATGTCCAGTAATCTAGATGAACAGAGTATTGCAGTATATAGTGATACCTTTTTTATTGGGCAAACATATTCATAGTTTTCATGACAAGTTTTCGAGAGTGGACCCCTCTTTGTCAAGTCAGAGGCAATACTAATTATCGATTCCCAAATAAAGCAAAAAATTAATTTATTCACAAATAATGTTCTGTTCAGCCAACTGTGCAAGTATGTAGGAGTGCTGACCAGAGTAAATAAACTGGGGTTGTAAATAGTTTCCCATCTTAATGAACCATATAGCTGTAACCAAACACAGAAAGAAAGCAGAGAAAACAATATATATATATAATCATGAATGTTAGAGTTTACAAGAAATTTTGGTAATGAGATAAAAATTCCTTATTTATATTAAGATTTGAGTTATTAGTGTTAAAGAGCATAATCATTTTAATATTATATTTGTCCAATAAAAAATGTATCACTATATACTGCAATACTCTGATTATATATATATATATATATATATATATATATATATATATAAAAGAGAGAGAGACATATAGATACATCAGTAAATACTGATGCTATATATAGTTTAGATATTTTATGGGACTAGAAATGACAGAGATGATTACATAGGGGTAGGGGAACATACTTACTTTATTGGCCCTATTGTGTACGCACCTTATTGCCCCTTATACACCAAATAGTGAATTTCGATCTTTATGGAACTATGGCCCAACTGACTATCATCTGAACTTTTCTGAACAAACTATTATTCACAATAAATTTCTTCAAAAACAAGTGTTTGATTTCTCCTCATTATCAGTCTTTCTCATCACAATCATGCCTGTTCTTGCCTTTTTCTCAATCCACTCATCAACCCACTACTATAGGGTCTTGGTAACCAGCACATGTACCTGTACGTGTATTTAAGAAACATTGACCTAAATATAACTCAAATGAGTTTAATGTCCATGGTGATTGTGAGACTCTAAAAATAACTGAAATTTGAGTCTCACAATATGTATTGATTTTGTAAAAAAAATCATTGAACAGAATTCCATATTTATGTCACAATCAACATAGATTTTATATAAATAACATACTAGTACAAACCAGAAACTATAAATGGTTTACATTTTAGTGACCAGTAAATGATTATATTGTTAGTGATTCACACATTACTAATTCCAGTATTTTAATTGAAAGTTGCAAATTTGTTATAAATCCAAGAAACGTTAAGATAGAAAGCTTCAAATATATCAAATGATTTACTAACGTACAAAGGGAGTATCTACCAGAGAATTGGACTACTAGAACAAGAAGTGATGATTTAAAGTTGAATGGTGTAATATCGAGGGTTGTGTGTGAAAGTACTACTTTACAGAAAGTTCCTTAAATAAATGAAACAGCTTTCCAGTGGAAGAACAGAGTAAAGGAATTCAAGCATGACTGAGATAAGAATAATATTATTCCAAGTTTTAATTCAGCCAAGCTTTTCAGGAAGATAAAATGGGCAGGCAAGACACTTTATTTATATGCTATCAGGTATATGTTACAGTCAGAATATATTTAACAATTACAGCTACATGTGTCTATTGACCTGCAATATAACCCCAAAACATAGTTTTAGAGCCATTGTCCTAATGTGCAGAGGGATACAGGGGCTGTATAACTGCTGTGCATTTGCTGTAGTTCCAAATCATTAAATGCCGCTGTAATATATTGAAATTTTATTCAAGTGCTCTGGCATATATGTATACTTAGAAATGTAGTTGTGTTCATTACTTGATATATTAGGATGCATTATATAATATGGGATATGCTAAACAGATCTATTGTTAGCTGGCTGTTCCCTTTTCCCAGCGACTGTCCGCCATACATGCTTGCCAATAAAAACTGTGGTGGCAGGAAGAAGATACATGTCTTTTCCTTACAAGACATCAAAATCCCACTTTCAATGATATATTTAATATCTCTGATAAATCAAACTAGCTCCTCTGCTTAATATAACATATGAAAGCAGGACATCTAGGGAAAGATTAAAGAAATTTGCGCATTTGGGTTTATGCTATCCAAGAGTTACTCAAATGTGCGTCACCCTTCCTATCTAACATTCTGTATGTGTTGGCAGAAATAAATAGTCCTGCCTTTCTGCCTACATACCTTTAAAATTGCTTTGTTTAGGTGTTGGAGTTATGGCTGAGAGTGGTGGTGGAGCTACTGTCGGCACAGGTGGTACAAAGCACTGGGGCCCACAACTGGATAGGGGCCCTTAGCTGTCAGCAACAGCTGCCTGTAGTAAAGGAGTATCTTAATTTATTAGAGGAGATGATGATTTAGGGCAGGGGTGGGGAACGAGAGAGAGAGAGACACAGGAGTAAGAGAGACACGGGAGAGAGAGAGACACGGGAGAGAGAGAGACGCAGGAGAGAGAGAGACACAGGAGAGAGAGAGACACAGGAGTGAGAGAGACAGATAGCACATTATCTCATAGGATATAGCACAAGCTTTCAGACAAATGTTTCACAATCTCTGTAAATCTGTAAATCTAGGGAAATGTATATTTAGTATGTTACGTGCATTTTACCACAGATTAAAGAGCCACTGTAGTGGTCATCCAATAAGGTTTTATCTTTTATTGAATTACAGATTAGCAATAAAATCAGCATTTGGAGAAAATAATTTCAGTGTTACTTTAAGAACCTGAATTTATTCAGGGATTAGCAGAGCTGCTATTCTCTAGCCTGTTGGGACTGGTTTTGCCCAGGTGGCTGTCATACATTTTTTCTGACTGATGTAGGTTTTTGCAGTGACCATTTTATTTGCCCTGAGGCAGTGTGGGAGATAAAGGGCCTCATTCAATTCCAGGCCGTAACTCTATCACAAATAGCTGATTTCCTTCGATCTAGTTAAGGCCTTGCATTGCTGTACGTTTACTCTGCTATTCAATTGGCCTTTCCCGAAAGTTACATGCCGATCTCAAGAGTCAGAAACCCTGCCATCGTCAGTAGCATTTGCGGGCTTGAACATGATTGGGGACGCAAGCCCTTAACTCGTGGTTCAAGCCCGTAAGATCGGAGCACTTTAAATGCAATACAACACTGTATGATTAGGAAGCACAACATTATCAAGCTTGCACATTGTCAAAATATAATACTTTATTTCATGTTTAATTTCTGTTCAAAATCCTACGGGCTTGAAAGGCCTCCAAGCCCATAACTCGTTATTCAAGCCCGTAGGACTTTGAAAAGAAATGGAGATTGGATTCCAAAGTCCTAGGAGCTTGGAGGTTGAAGCCCGCAGGACTTTGGACAAAAAATAAACATGAAATAAAGTATTTTTTTTATGCGATGTGCGAGCTTGAGAATGTTGTGCTTTTAATTCTAATGTCAATCATTGTGTTCCCCATCATTTACAGTGCTGGATGTAATTTATATTTGCATTTCAAGTGCAACGATTTGTAAGTAAGACCTTTGCGAGACCTCCTTGGTACCAATAACCTGTGGTTCGATTTTTGCCATTTACGGCTTGAAGGAGTGGTTCACGCAAGAAAATCGGAGCAATATAATAGCGATTTGTGATTTTTAACGGCTGCAACTCTTGCGGCCGTGAAAGATCAAAGGCTTTGAGGGAAGCAATTTGATGAATCACAATGGATCATAGCTCGTAGCAAAGTAACCCGATTGAAGCATGCATATGGAAGGCAATTGAACAGCAAAGTAGCTAGCGACCTCCATTTGCGAGCCCGGATCTCTAAAACGTAGCAATTAAGTGAGGCCCAAAAACTCCTATCAAGACAGACTCCTGAGGGTGGGGAGTAGCAAATATGCTGGGGTCTTAGACACTAAAGTTTAAATGTAGTTTTAAAAGCAGCCTTCATTTTTTACTACAAATGCTGATTTTATTGCTAATAACATATTAACTAAACAAATGAAACTGTGTTATATGATCATACAAAAAATAACATAAAATGATGTACAAGAAATTAATTCAGAAGATACCATATGGACATGTAGGAGTTTATATCTTAGGGTCATAAATTATCTTTAGTTCTTTCAAACAGATACTTAACATGGAAAACAAAAATGTTTCATTTTTGTATCTCTCTCAGTAGCACTGAGATTTTATTATGTTTAAAATCTGAATTCTTTCTCTAGTATTTCTACAGATGGCAAACATCACAGGTTAATTATATTTAAGATTACCTTCTGAAACTTGTCAAAACTCAAAATGTGAGATTCATTTCTTTTTTTTACTCGGCTTGTTTCAAACAGACAGGCATGCTGTCAAACTGTGCATATTATACAAGAAGAATACAATCAAGATAGACAGGATGGATGAAACTCAAACACCTTTATCTGTTAGAACATGTGCAAAATGTAGCCCTATTTCTACAATAGCTGATCAACACATTCAAAATTCAAATATTAAATAGAAAGTAGAATGTCTTACATTTGATTAAAATAAGAATTGTGTCTGTACTCAGTTTTACTACACTGCCATCAAGTAATATTGTTGAATGACTGTCATCCATCAGTACTATATGTTATGTTACTTGAACAAAGGAATTTATTCAATAGATTAGGACTGTCCAACTGAAGCCCTCTGGCCACATAGGGCCCACCAGCCACTTTTTATTTACCACAAGGCTGTCTCTACCCTGTGGGTGAAGTGGACAGTGCCTTAATGAGGGGCCCCATCAAGGTTGTAATTACACCATACATACATTAGGATAGGTTTTATTTTATTTTATTTTTTTCCTTAACCACGTTTTTCTGTACTTGTAATATTGGGAGCAGCGTCTCAACCCGAGTGCCTAATCAGTTTGAGTTAGCCCTGGTGGTCAATAGTCTGTTAGAGAGACTATCCCCAAAAACCTAGCACTACATTCCAAATGTAATTAATGTATACCGTACATGATATCCAGTATCTCACAAAAGTGAGTACACCCCTCATATTTTTATAAATATTTTATTATATTTTTTCATGTGACAGCACTGAAGAGATGACACTCCAATGTAAAGTAGTAAGTGTACAGCCTGTATAATAGTGTAAATTTGCTGTCCCCTCAAAATAACTCAACACACAGCCATTAATGTCTAAACCGTTGGCAACAAATGTGAGTACACCTCTGAGTGGAAGTGTCCAAAGTGTCAATATTTTGTGTGGCCAACATTATTTTCTAGCACTGCCTTAAACCTAATGGGCATGGAGTTTACCAGAGCTTCACGTGTTGCCACCGGAGTCTTCTTCCACTCCTACATGATGACATTACAGAGCTGGTGGATGTTAGAGACCTTGCACTCCCCCACTTTCCGTTTGAGGATGCCCCACAGATGCTCAATAGGGTTTAGGTCTGGTGACATGCTTGGCCAGTCCATCACTTTTACCTTCACCTTCTTTAGCAAGGCAGTGGTCTTCTTGGAGGTGTGTTTGAGGTTGTTATCATGTTGGAATACTGCCCTGCGGCCCAGTCTCCAAAGGGAGGGATCATGCTCTGCTTCAGTATGTCACAGTACATGTTGGCATTCATGGTTCCCTCAATGAACTTTAGCTCCCCAGTCCTGGAAGCACTCATGCAGGCCCAGACCATGACACTCCCACCACCAAAAGTATACATCTACACTGAGGAAAGGTAGTTGAAATAATCCCTAAATGACAGATAAACGGATAAGGCACAAAGAACACAAAAACACTGATATGAGATGAAACCCTCAGTTTGAACATAAACAGTGATGCAGAGAGAGTGAAGGCAGCATCTGACATCATCAGGTAAATGCATATAGGGGGAATCAACACAACATATTATAGAAAACTTATATACACATATCGATATATGTGTATATATGTTTGGTCTGGGCCTGCATGAGTGCTGCTGGCACTGGGGAGCTACAGTTAATTGAGGGAACCATGAACGCCAACATGTACTGTGACACACTGAAGCAGAGCATGAATACTGGCCACACAAAATATTGACACTTTGGGCCCTATTTTGACCTTTCCACTTAGGGGTGTACTCACTTTTGTTGCCAACGGTTTAGACATTATAGAGAGGTGTCTCGTCAGTAAATTTAAATACTTAATTAAAATGTTATTTATAAAGCTTACATTTTAGCTTTATGATGTCTACATGTGGAGGAGAGCATCTTCCAGTCCCAAGTGTTTATACTGCCAAAGGATCTCCTGTCTTGGACATCACAGCTGGTGTGCAGACGTTTACTATGCATTTCCCTTTGTCTGCTTCTTCTGATTTGTCATCAGTGATACAAGATGTCTGCTCTCAGTGACACTGAACTGAATGAAATCACTTTAATCCTGGAAAGGCAGCTGATTACATTCTCCATATAGAGCGTATATAGGCATGGTAGCATCAATGGTGCTCTGTTTCAGGCCGACTTATAAACGACCCCCTACATCAGAACGGGCTCCCAACACTTTTTGCATCAGTTTTTTTATGTTCTATTTGTTTGTCTTTAACCAGGGGACCACATGTATTTTATGTTAATATTTTTGTCCATGATTTCACAATGTTATTAGAAATTCTCCTGGATTCACTACACTTTGGTTAGTATATCTGGCTTTAAGAAAATGTAAGACAGTGTGAGTCTTGAGTGTGCACTTGGGAGCACGTGCCCCTCTTCCAAAGCACATAGATCCACTTCTATGTTCACAGTTACATTCTCTTGGTGTAACAAATCTTATCCCTTCAATATCTATTCCCATTTAGTTAACATTTCTCTCTCACATTTTACAAACAACATGTTGTTTGGCCTTTTTGAGAAATTGAAAGCATCAGTTCAACCCTTCAAGTGACGCGAATTGCCATATGAACGTAAATATCAACTGCCTGGCATCGGGGAGTAAACATCAGTCACAATGCCTACTAAGTTTAAAAAGCAAACATTAATCAGTGAAACAAAACACAGCAGATAACACATGCACAGACTTGATTGTCCTTCCAGACAGATAGCACTAAATGATGAGAGCTGGCATCTGAAACCAGTGGTTGGCATCCTGCTGATATAGGTATAAAGGAAGACTAACCGGTGACATTGTAACACAATACACTTTAAGTGTGATTAATAACACGGCTTAGCTTTTATTGCATGTACATGTTTATCAGTTTTATAAGAAGTCTATCACCTTCACACTAAAAGAGACTCTAAACTATCATGTAGATTAGGTTAAGTCAAGTGGAAAAGCTGTAAATGCTTTTCATTTGAAGCTCTTTTCACAATTTTATTATTATTTTAATTGCTGCAATGTTAGCTATTACACTGCTTAATATGTGCACTGACTGAGATATTGAACTGATGGAGACAAAGGTCTCAGCTTCTGAAGGAACAAAAATTACAAGCTCCCTCTAAATCAGTGGTGAGCAACAGGTGGCCCAATAGTGTTGTAGAGTGGATGACTGTGGCGTAGCAAGAGCTTTTGCTGCCCGGGACCGTGCCTGAGTTTGCCTTCCCCACCCTTGTCTCCCCCCTTCTTCCTTGTCCCTCCCTTCTCCCTTGTCTCTTCCCTTCTCCCTTCAACTCTTCTCTCTGTCCCTCCTTTTGGCTCTCCACCCTCTTATCTCTCTCCCTTCTCCCCCTCCTCCCTTGTCTCTCCCCTTCTCCCTCCAACTCTTCTCACTCTCCCCCCTTGTCTCTCCTCTTCCCTTGTGTCTCTCTCCCTTCTTGTCTCCTTCCCCTCTCCCCCTTCCACCCTCTTGTCTCTCCACCCCTTGTTTCTCTTCGCCAACTTGTCTCTCTCCTCCCTCTTGTCTCTCTTCACCTCTATTCTCTTCCCCTCTTGCCTCTCCCCCCCCTTGTGTCTCTTTCCCCCCTGTCCTCCCCCCTTGTTTCTCTCCCCCACCTCACCATGGTCTCTCTCCCCCCTCTTGACTCTTCCCCTCCTCCAACATTGTCTATCCCCTCTTGTCTCTCCCCTTCTCCCTCCAACTCTTCTATCTCTCCCCCTTGTCTCTCCCCTTCCTCCACCTTGTCTCTCTCTCCCCTCTTTCCTTTCTACCCTCTTTCCTATCTACCCCCCCTTTGTCTCTCACCCCTCTTGAATCTCCCTCCCTTTCCTCCCCCTTGTTTTTCACCCCCTCCTTCCCCTTGTCTCTCTTCCCCTCTCTTCACCCTTTTGTCTCCCCCCTTATTTATCTCCCCCTCCTCCCTCTTGTCTCTCTCTCCCCCCTCCTCCCCCTTGTCTCTCTCTCCCCCTACTCCCCCCTTGTCTCTCTCCCCATCTCTCTCTCCCCCATCATCCCCATTGTCTCTCCCCCTCCTCCCCCTAGTCTCTATCCCCTTGGGCTTGAAAGCTCAAAGGCTTAAATGGGTCAGGGTTACGATTTTGACAAACGCAGGGATTGTGAGCTTCTAACACGCAAACCGATTGAGGGTAGCTAAAAGATGCCAATTGAACAGCAAATTATTTTACGGGCTCTTGTAACTACAATTTGCTTATTTGATTAAAGGCCTAGGTATGGTTCAGGTGTTATTAGGAATAACTACACAGGTGTGGTTAGGAATTCACACACCTTTCCTAATCAATTTCCATTGATAATATTTCATTTACTGATGGAAGATCTTATTGGCTGTGTCAGTCTTCAAAGTGTGGCTATGATGTATAACTGCCGGCAGCACCCATGCAGGCCCAGACCATGACACTCGCACCACAATGCTTGACTGTATGCAAGATACACTTGTTTTTGTACTCCTCAACTGGTTGCTGCCACACACGCTTGACACCATCTGAACCAAAGTTTATCTTGGTCTCATCAGACCACAGGACATGGTTCCAGTAATCGATGTATTTAGTCTGCTTGCCTTCAGCAAACTGTTTGAGGGCCTTCATTGTGCATCATCTTTAGAAGAGGCTTCCTTCTGGGACGACAGCCATGCAGACCAATTTGATGCAGTGTGCGTATGGTCTGAGCACTGACAGGCTGACCCCACCCACCCCTTCAACCTCTGCAGCAATGCTGGCAGCACTCCTACGTCTATTTCCAAAAGACAACCTCTGTATATGATGCTGAGCATGTGCACTCAACTTCTTTGGTCGACCATGGTGAGGCCTGTTCTGAGTGGAACCTGTCCTGTGAAAACGCTGTATGGTCTTGCCCACTGTGCTGCAGCTCAGTTTCCGGGTCTTGGCAATCTTCTTATAACCTAGTCCATATTTATGTAGAGCAACAATTCTATGTTTTCAGATCCCCAGAGAGTTCTTTGCCATGAGGTGCCATGTTGAACTTCCAGTGACCAGTATGAGAGAGTGTGAGTGCGAACACACCTGCTCCCCATTCACACCTAAGACCTTGTAACCTTAATGAGTCACATGACACCAGGGAGGGAAAATGACTAATTAGGCCCAATTTGGCCATTTCCACTTAGAGGTGTTATCACTTTTGTTGCCAACGTTTTAGACATTAATGGCTGTGTGTTGAGTTATTTTGAGGGGACAGCAAATTTACACTGTTATACAGGCTGTACTCTTACTACTCTTTACATTGTAGCAGAGTGTCATTTCATCAGTATTGTCACATGAAAAGATATAATAAAATAAGTACAAAAATGTGAGGGATGTACTCACTTTTGTGAGATACTGTATGTAGGGCTCCTTGGTTGCCCTACCTCACGGTGGCAAGAAAGATACTATACGGAGACAGAGAGCACAGTGGGATAAGACCATCACACCAGTTCTGGATTGATCAAGTAATGTAAAAGTTAAAGGAGTTTGGTAAAATCTTCACAGGCTTGTGCAGTATGCAACAAAATGATTACATAGACTGATAGTATGTCTGTAGCTTTATGGGGAGAGTTATTGAATGGGGTCTTACGCTGCAGAATTTGCTGTTGAAGATTTCTTGATGTATTGCTGAATTGGAACTCGAGACGTACCTGAGGTTCCACAAATGAACCACTAAACTTAGTGTCCCCTGGTTATTACATCCTGTCAGTAGTTTATTTTATATTATCAGGTTTGTAGATTTCTTGTGATTACTCGTATTTGTTCTTGATCTCAACTATTTTTGTGATATTAAATGAGTAAGCTCAGGAGTAAGCTCAGGAATTGAGATTAGTATTTAGATTACTTGTATTTAGATTACTAGATTAGTATCTAGATTACAAGCACAAGTATTTAGATTACTTGGTCTATGACCGTAAAGGAAGAGAAAATAAATCTTAGTACCACCTTCTTTTTGCCTCTAGCCCACGTAATCTATTTAGGACTATGTGAACTTCAGAAAATACCCGTAAAGCCCTTAAAGTAGACGGGGGAGCCACGCAATGAGCCCCAAGGCGCTCAGCACGTGGTGCTCAGTGAGTGCCGAAGGTGCTCAGATTGTGTGGCAAACAGTATTGGTATGCTTAAAATTGTATTGCCGTCATTTTTGACGGGCAAGTCGCTACCGCTGGTGCAAACAGTGCAAGGCACCGAGGCCCCTGGCCTCTAAAGGGCGCCTGCAAACCTCCTGCAGGGCCCCATGGCCCCTTGTGGCCCTTACAGCCTCTTATGGTTCCTGTGTCCTCTTATGGCCCACTGTGGCCCTCCACAGGCCCCCTGTGTCTCCTGCAAGCTCTGTGGCCCCCAATGACCCCCTGTGTTCCTTTTCACCCTTCTGTGGCCCCTTGAAGACCTCTGTGCCTTCCTTCATCTCCCTGTGTTCCCCCTCAGCCTCCTGTGGCCCCTTGCAGACAACTGCGGCCTCCCTCAGCCCCCTGTAGTCCCCACGACTCCCTGAGGCCTCCCTTGGCCCCTTGTGGCCCCCTCAGTTCTTGCAAGCATCTGTGGCCCCCCGCGGATTTCTGCGGCCTCCCTCTGTCGTTTGTGGCCACATTGGTCCTTGTGGGCCTCTCCCCCCCCCCCCCCGTGGACCTCTGTGACCCCCCTCTGGCCTTCCATGGCACCTCCTCACCCCAGGAAGTGAAGTGCAGCATCGGGCAGGTAAGAAAATATTTATGTATATATATATATATATATTTATATAAAAATATATATGTTTATAGACACAGACCCACATATATATAGATTTTATATATTTTATATAAATTTTATATATGTACTGTGTGAGTTGTGTGTTTTATAAAAGAAAAATTATGTTCCTGTCTCGCGTACCTGCTAATGTTATTTTGTGGCTAATTTCACAAGCAAGTGAAGTTTTTACTAAACTACATTAGTCGTTTAAGGGAGTTTAGTTCCCTTATCTATTTTTGGCACAACATGTGCCTATTTTAATATACATGTTTCTTAATGCTTTATTGCTCTTTTCCTCAGTTCATTATGAGATTTCCATGGTTCTTTGCTTTCTAAAGGTTATATTTTGTCAAAAAAAGAAAAATCTTGACATGAACTCACTATGGGGAATAAAGCACCAACACTAATATTTGCAACCAGTCCCACATGGTAAGATTTTGTAGAGAGAGCAATGGTATAAGAGTCCTTTACCTATCAGAGACTCCTGGGCGAAACTCATAGATATGACAAAGGGATTGCTACAACCGCGTCTCCTCGGCAATTCCAAAGCCAACGCTAACATCATCATTTTGCAATGCCACCTCATGTGAATGTATGGCGGACACCAAGAGCTGCTGTTACTAACTTGATGGACTAAAAGACCCCTTAGTAACTGGGGCAACTGTTTGCACAAAATATGTATTTTGTAATATCATCTAAGAAATCAAAAAGAAAGTAAAAAAAAAATGTAATTGTGTCTTAAACACCTATTTTTAAAAAAGCCTATGCGAAGAACTAATATCAGCCATCCATCAAAGCAGTGAAAGCCTCCTATGCTTGGATCCTGTTATCACACAAAACCACTAACAAGCAACCCACTCCTCTTAATCTCTAATATCCTTAGATTGTAAGCACTTACGAGAGCATGCCCTTCTGTACAATGATGTAGATTTTTGTACTGTTTGCCTTATGTATTTCATGGAATATATTGAAATTGGATAACTAAACAATAAGGGCCTCATTCTATTACCGGCCGTAAATCGGCCGTAAGGCTGCGATTCCTTGCGGGGGTTCTGTTAACTCGCGATTCTATTATACGGCCCCGCAAGGATCTCCTCTTACTGCCGGCCGCATATCTTGAAACCGGCCGTAAGCTGTGAAATCTAAAAACGCAAAAATAAATTCAAGCCTGCACTGTACAGCTCTGTATATGCTAGGGATCATATTGGGGGACATGAGGATTAAAAGTAACCCACTCTCAAGCTTGCACATCAGCCCAAACCCGAGTTCAAATTAACTGTTTATTTTCCGGCTGCGGCGTGGGCGGGTCTGAAGTGCTCAAAGCACTCTGGACTTTTTACATGGATATTTTACGGATATTAAAAATAAAATATTTTACGGATTTGAGTATAGGATAATTATGTGCTATTTTTTCTAACACCTAAAATCCCTTTATAGTCTTCTCAAAGTGCAGGATGGCTTTATTTGAGCTATTTTATGTGCTTAATTGGTGCTAGCGGGACCTCTTTCCTGCAAGTAAGCTGCGGCTCGTTTTTAGCCTTGCAGAGAGGGTTCCCGGAGCAATTGAATTGCAAATAGGAATTTCTTACGGCCGAAACTCTTGCAGCCATTTTAGATCAAAGGCTTTCCTCTGGCGCGAGCGGCCGCAAGAGATAGCAAGGCACCGGCCGCAAGACTGCCGGACCCCCGGCCGTAAGGGAATAGAATAGCCGAATAGCTTGCGGCCGGTCCTTGCGGCCCCGCAACGGCTGCGGCCGCTAATAGAATGAGGCCCTAATAAATTAATTTAGTATAAACCAATCCTTCTAAGTGTCTGCTGTGATTATAATACGGTAAGTTAATACTGGCACATACTTACCCACATTATAAAAATAAACTAAAACATTTGCCTTGAAATACTAGTAATAGCATAATTCCCTTTTCAACTAAATATGTATTTAATTCTGTCATATAGAGTAAATTGTCTGAAGCTCTAAATGTGCTAATAAAAAAACTAGCAACCAGGAAATGAGTGAAACCCTCACTGAATTGTTCCATAATCAAATGTGTGATTAAATTTGTTAAAACGTGGTTGGTTTAATAGTTATGAATGATTCAGACTATTAAAAGGAAGATGGGAGCCATTCAACTGTGACCTCCAATTTTGCTAGGTTAAGTGTTGTTTTAATTAAGATTTTCTAATGAAAGGGAAAGGTATAATCTGCCAGTTTTCAGTGTTGATATTTTACTAGGAAGGGTGATAGTGAAGCTTTAGTATAAAAATAAGTTTGCTATAGATATGGCAAATCTAAAGCTAAAAAATAAATGATATATAATATTTTGACTACCTAGACAAAACATCTTCCTAATTCTAAGCGATTTGATAAAAGTGATTATATTTTACAAAGTCCTTCTCAGTATATTGTAGTTTTAGGCAAAGTATGAAATATTACTTTATCCTATATTTTGCTTAAGTATTGCATAATTTACCATACAATTCCATTTCACTACCGCCAACATTTCCATGGACAATGTTAATTTCTTGGATTCTCTCTGCATTATTCCCAAATAGCTTGGGCATTACTTGTTCACTGACCTTGTCAGCATCTTGTTCCTGATAGAGCCTTCTAATAATAATCTGGGTATAAAGTTGAGAGTGACTTCTATACTGAGTAACTCAATATAAGTTGGGTGAGCTAGACTTCCAATGTTCGAAAATATATATAATGAGATGTTTTAGGGGTAGCTGTATATTTGTGGCTAAAGAATGCTAAAAACAAGCAAAATATGTAGAACTATTAAAAGACAAATGAAGTGTAAGAGCATTGCAAAACAGGGAGAAATGATGAACAGGATTACTAAGAAAAGGGTGGGACCTTTTTGTCAAACCCCATCAGAGACAACTGAATGTTCAACTATGCCTAAAATTGGATGTGTGTTGACTGTTGTATGTTCTCACTGCTGTAAAATATTTTAGTTGAGATAAAATTATCTCATGCCCTTATTATTACCACTGCTTTCACCAGTATACTAGTGTGAACGCAGTATCGATAATGACCTATAACAGATTAGGGAACTACAACAATGACACTGGCAGGTTTTTTAGGTGAAGGCCCATTTCCACAAACTGAAGATTAGTACTGAAGGCTTCAATGAAGAAAGAAGAGGACACATTCTTCCTTCAACATGAATGTGACCCCATGGTCAGGTTAGGGTACATGGGGCCGCAATATGGAAGGATGCCATGGGTGTCCTAGAGGATCTCTATGGTTTAGGGGTTAAATCTAGGTGCTATGGAGGTCAATAAGTATACCATGGGGGTCTGTAGGGATCCTCATGGAATAGGGGTTAATACTAGGTACTATCATGGCTGGATTACCTATTAGGCACACTAGGAAGCCACCTAGGGACTCTTCCTTGTAAGGGGCATCCGTTTTTTTTAGCTTAAAAACCCCATAAAATACTTTTTTGGGACTTAAAAGCTAAATGCTGCAGTTCACAGACTGGCCACTAAGCCCACCTGGAACTGGAGTGCTGACTGTTCCTTCCATACTAGGGGTTTCCTGCTGAGTGTAGAGGAAGGAACTGCACCAGTTGAACAGAGGAGCATAAATAAGTTTAAACAGTGTAATATTTTTCACTAAAAAGCTTTTTTGTAAGGAAAATTGGTAGAAAGTAGTTCTCAATAGTACTTATTTTTGGAGGTAGCTTATTTGCTCAAATATGTGTACATCTATTTAAATATAGTTGATCCTGGTTAAATATTTATGTATTTGTATTATAATTATTGGTGACCCTAGCTGAATATGCATACATTTGTATGCTTATAGGTGAAGCTGGTTAAATATATATGCTTTTTAATTATAATTATGGTTGACCCTGAGTGAATATAAGTAAATGTATGTGGTTTTAGGGAGCCCTGGCTGAATATATATTTAGAAAATGAAAATAGGAGACAGCTGGAGGAATTATGCATATAGATGGCCTGATTGAATATATATGTGCTTATAATTATAGGTGAACATGGCTGAATATGTATATACATTCATATGATTAGAGGTGAACCTACCTGAACATGTACTCATCACTTATAATAGTTGTCAAACTGCGATTTGTAGTCACGCTTGCGAGCCTTGTGAAGTGAGGTGAGCCGTTGAGGCATAGAAGCCTTTCAAGCTCGGAGGACTTAGTCAATCAGCGCCGAAGGCACCCATTGCCCTGCAAGCCTTGTGAAGGGAGTCGAGCAGTTGAGGCATGGAAACATGCGGGACTTAGGCTGAAATGAGCACTGAAGGTGCTCCTGCGATCCTTGTGAAGCGAGGTAAGCAATTGAGGCATTGAAGCACGTGGGACTTAAGCTGCAAGCAGTTGAGGAACGAGGGACTTACTTAGGCTGCAAGCACTTGAGGAAAACAGGACTTAGAAAAAAAAAATCTGACCTCGGAATCTCGGGGGCAAAAAAATCGAACTCGAAAAAATACGAATATAACCGCCAAACCGTGGTAATCGAAAAACACGAAAAACAACAAAAAAAATTAAAAAAATTAAACCACTCTCACACACAGCACAGGGGGAGAGCCAGGAGTGAGGTTGCAAGAGAATTTAAGCCCAATTTGCCGTTTTGCGTCACTCGAAAATTGGCTAAGCGAGAAAAAAAAAGGTGGACAAAAATCTTAAAAAAATCTAAAAACAGAATGAAAACGAGGCTAAGCACATTCCGACCTCGGAAAAATACCAAACTCTGAAAAATATGCGGGACTAAGAGAATACACAATGGCAAAGACACTAACACTTGCACGAACAACTCCAGGCACGCAGGACTTTGAAAATAAAAGCAACGGAGAGATTCAGCATACACACAGAGGAGAAACACGCAGGGAAGGGACAGGGGGAGATGCTGGAAAGAGACACGTGGCATTTCCAAGCACAAAACTTGCAGGTTAATGAACCCTGCAATGAGCGGCCAGTACAATAGGCAGTAAAAGGTTTGCAATGAGCGCCTTTGGCGCTCATTGCAGGCCCCACAATGAGAGCTGTAGGAGCTCATCGTCGGGTTCGCAATGAGTGCCGAAGGTGATCATTTCAAAGCAGGAAAGCTGAAGTACACAAGGGGAGAGTCTCGCAATGAGTGCTGAAGGCACTCACTGCGAGCCACGCAATGAACGCTGAAGGCGCTCAGCGCGGGTCTCGCGATGAGAGCAGAAGGTGCTCAGAGGGCCAAAATACTCACATTGTGTGGCAAACAGAATTGCCAGGCTTCAAATGTTATTGTTGTCATTTTTGACGGGCAAGTCGCTAGTTAATATAATAATTGACAACTGAGGTTGAATAATTGCATTACAACGGTCCCTGGCTTATGTCCAGTATATGTTGTTAGGAGACCTTGCCCCTGAATGTGTATTGGCTGGAGAAATGTTAGACTTTATATATATATATATATATATATATATATAGCAATTATTTCACATATGGTGGGCTAAGAGTGATAGAAGCCCTCCACCGTACAAAGTACAGTAGTACCAATAAGGAATAGTACATTAGTGATTCCATTTGGATGTCTAAAAATAAGTTGATAAAAACTTATTTCCTGCTCAAATTTCTCAGAAACACAGTATATGCACTGCAATCTGGGAAAACTGGGCGGGACATGCAAATGAGGCCACATAATGCACCATCACTCTGTCAATCCAAACCATTTTAAACATGGATCCTTTAATGCATATGCTTACTGTATTTCACAGTTTTAGACATAGCAACGGATGGATTTTTCACAATATATATATATATATATATATATATATATATGTATATATATATATGTATGTATATATATATATATATATATATATATATATATATATATATATATACACTCACAGATACATATGTATCATGGATTTCACCTGATTACTTATACGCTTAGTTAGACTTAATTTTTTCAAACAGACTCTGTTTTTATTGTGCAGTGGCCCTTAAACTCTCATAATTACTCAGTTTTTATTTGTGATACAAATAGTAATTTTTGAAGACTCTTTATGAGTAGAGGGATTCATTTTGTTACATCTGCTGGGAACTGGAACTGCTGCTTAATCCACGTTTTCTCAAATTTTTCCAAGGTGCCTAATCTTATTATGACAAAAAGCAAATGTCTGCCACTGAATACAATTAAAAGCTATATTTATTTTGAATGTTCTAGAAACATTATGCCCAAACTCACCAATCTATAAAACTGCATAGTTTCATTTCTCATAGTTTTTAACCTTGAATCACCTTCTAAGCATTTTGTATTTTTTTAAATTCACTATAATCCAAATCTAGTTGCGAACAAGTATTTTAAGTTCTGAACTTCCCTTTTATCAAGCAAGTTGCACTGCACTGTATTCTCTTATTAAGATTCATTGTGGCTACGCTATAATTTGCAAAGTGTTCCACTGGTAGCTATATATATAAATATAGATATAAGAAGCAACAGAGATATATGAACCTTTGTATGAAATTATCTTGGTTGAGTTACTATTTAATCCTTTTGTTATTTCTGTTGACACTCAAGCTGCACAAACCATAAAAGTAATTTCCAACAGACCATTTCCTTTGCGTTTTAATAAAGTACCTTCTCCAAAACAGTTTATAAATTTGGCTGAATGAAATTCCTATTTGCATATTAAAGTACAATCATTTCTTTGGAAGTGAAGAGAACAAACACAGATTATTATGCTGGGTGCACAAAGTAATCTTTTACAGTCAGGCATTTGTGTTCAAAGTCTATATCACAGATGGCACTTTATCCCGAATCACGATAACAACTTTTTTCAACAAGGTATATGCAAATTAAATGTATTTTAAAGCAAATGTGCCAGATTTTCCTTATTTGAGTGACAGTTGTTCAGCTAGAGATTAAGTTCTTGGTCTCTCAGGCAATTCAACTGCTTCATTTAATTTTGTTAAGATGATCTATCCTTTGATACATTTCTTTCTGGCACTGTAAAATGATCCTTCTGGTGGCTTCTGACTGGGCACATGTTATTGAAATTGTATAGGAATTATGCTAATGTACTGTCTATTTTTATCCTCTTTGGAGATGTTTACCTTATACAATTCTTCTAAACAATGTGGCAGGCACTTCATTGACTAATTGATTCTTTGAAGGACTGTTGTATCTTGTCATTTTATACATACATTCCCGTCCTGTCCTTTTGCTGCCCAGATAATTCTGATACTCGGGTCTCACAAGATCACGCAAAATAATTTTACCTAATCTCGTGAGACCCGGCTTTTAGCCAAAGGGGCAGCAGGTGAGGGTGAACTGCTTGGGAACGAGAGGAAGAGAATGCAGCGAGCTGATGCCATTGTGATCTCTTTGCGCCTACTATACACTAGAGATGAGGTACCTACCTCCCCTACAATATATTTATATAAAACCATCCTGTCTTGCTCACCTATAACATTTTCTGTAAAATAAGACAGGGTATTTGATTATTTTCACTAAAGGAAGAAGTAGATTGTACTGTTGTCTTACAGTGGTAAGACATGGTTGAATATTTACAAGCAAAATTATATGTGGAAAATTGCCTCTATTAGGCAGTTTCCAGACCACCTTATTTTTCAGTAATATTTGTCTGACTGTTAAAGCAACATAACGAATAAAATGTGGTACAGGGACAGGGGATGGTATGGCGAATTTGCGTTCCCCCTTCACACACTCAGGGGTACACACAATATGTGGGCATAGGAGAAGGCTGGCATCAGACAAAAAGACGCCAAGTGGTTTTACTGCGTTGGATTTAAAAAACACACTTTTTTTGTATTCTGCTAAAGAAGGGAAGTCAAAATATTTGAGTGACAGGACCCAGATACTGTAGTATGACCCCAAGGATTAAAGAATAGCCCCACTCTGTTCGGGACTGTACTATCTAAAGACCTGCAAAGATATACTAGTGATCCTGAATTGAGAGTATAGCAACAGCTCTACTGATACAAGACAGGACAGAAAGTCATTGCTCATGTGCCACACTCTGCCTTCACCCCGCTGAAGCACAAGGGAAATTATTGTCTTAAACACTAGAAATTGGCAAAGTACCAAGTGGTTATAAGTGAAAACCTCCAAGTTGAGATCAAGGTGTGTACCACTTTAAATCCAGCTATGCTACTACCATCTCCAAAGGAGACCCCACAGGAACATGATTTCTTGGTTATCATGGTTCAGGTACACTCAAGTCGCCCTAACCTGAAGGACCAGCCCTTGGGTACCTCAGCCTAAAGGAAGAAGCAGGACTACAAGTCACAATCTATACAGATTTAAAATATGCCTTTGGAATTATTCATGCCCATGGAGCCGTTTGGAAGGAGAGAGGACTGTTGATGGAGGTAGACAAGCATACCAAGTATTCTAAATCTACTTGAAGCAGTATGGGCCTCAAAAGAATTAGCTGTAGTCCACATCAAAAAGATGATTCCAAAATGATAAAATGGAATATAAGAGCTGACCTAGCAACCAAACAAGCTGCTGAAAGTGTCACACAACAGATGGAATCCATGCCCTGATTCCCAATATTCCCCTGGAATTAATGCATCCAGTATACTCTAGTGAGGAAAAGCAGATGGTCAAACATGAAGGAGCAGTCTTACAGGAAAACTACTATGTTGCTTCCACTGAGAAGGTGCTGATACCAGAACACTTGGCACCCACAGTTCTAGAAGCCTTTTATAGATCTTTCATCTGGGCATAGGAGCCATAATTGAACTTTCTAGGAGACTTCTGATTACCCAATATGTCGAGAGAACTGTAGAAAAATGTGTTACCTGTGCGAATCACAATGTCAAAGTATACCAGAGTAAACCACCTGGAGTACAAACAAAATGATTTCCTGCAGTCTAGTGGAAAGGTGGAAGGTGGAAAGAATTAACAACACCCTGAAGACTCATCTGGCTAAGAGATGTACCAAGAAACTCAACAGAAATAAAGAGACCTATTGCCGCTTGTCCTTTTCCGTATCCGCATTGCCCCAGATAACCCTTATAGTTGTACCCCTTTGAGCTTGTGTACAGTACACATATCCAAGGGAAATAGATCAGATAGGATGTGCAGCCTCTGATTTATGTTTTAATTTCCATCCACAGGTGGATGCTGGAGCAAGTGCCCATATTGGCTGCCAAAACAAGTGCATGATATTTTACCTGGTAATACGATATGGATAAAGGTATGGAAAGACAAACCATTTAAACCTCAAGCAGACGCTCAAAACCACACCTAAAGTCAAGAAAAATCTAAATATTTTTGGGAAGTGAGTCCACAAGATGATTTTCTAGAGTGCAAGATTACCAGAAAGATGTGAGTGAGACAAGAGCCCCCTGACCAAAGCAAAAGTCTCACTAAACAGCAAGGAGAGGCAAAAGAAAATACATTGTCTATGTGGGGAACTGTGGTTATCATTACCAGCCTGTTTTGCATCATACCATTGATTTTGGGAGGATGGCATAAGAATACCTTCTTAAAGATAGATCAGATATGACCAAAGTTTTTAGAGAATTAGGAAAACCTAGTTGAGGGAATGATAGGACATGAAATAAATAAAAATTCTACAAAGAGTTAAACTTCTGAGCCTTAATAGTCTAAGTTACGTTATTTCAGTCTAAAGGAGAGAAGAACATTACAAGATGTACGTTGATAAGTTTGTAACTGTGTAACATCATAAGGGTTTGACATGCAGTCCAAAAAGGTAGTTTTGAGCTAATAATGTTTTTACCAAGAATGCAATTATTAATTTTAGAATAAGACAGATTTAAATGTTAACACTGAGATGGTCAAATAGTGGCCTTATTGCAGGGGTAAGCTATCCAATGAAAGTTTAACAAATGTATTAGCTTTTTAATTTTTTTTGTATAAAACCCACTGCTTTGTAACAAAGAATTTGGATGTGATTCCCCTGTGCCTTAAAACTGCGCAATATTGAATACACTTTCTTCTTCCACTTACTCATTGGCAAAAGTCACTCCCGAGTCACCTCAACAGCAAGGTGAGATTGAAAGATTGGATTTAACATTACAAGTTGATTTTTTTTATTTACTGATGAATACATACGTATTTTCACTAGACTCAACTGAGACATTCTGCTATAATTAGAAATCGCAAACTTGGTTAACCTTGATTTCAATATCTTGCATGCTTTTATTTTCTTTCATTTAACTGAAAGTTAGTCAAGTTGAGTGTGAAAAGACTGGGCGCAACCCCTTAAGGGATATCAAGAAAATACAAACTATTTCTTTGTCCATACTTCAAATATTCAATGAGTGATAGGTGACGCGGTAATGTCATTGTAAAATTAGGGAAAAGCAAAGTTTATATCAGACTAGCTATTTGCCAGTCAAAAATTACGGCATTAACATTTAAAGGCTGTCAATGCTGTTTGCCAGACAATGTGAGCACCTTTGGCACTTATAGCGAGCCCCGAGCTGATCTCTTTCAGCGCTCATTGCGAGCCTCCGTATCTCTTTTTATCCGTCTCTCACCCCTGTGTCTCTTTCCACCCTCTCCCCCTCCCTCCATGTCTTTCTCCTCTGTGTCTGTGCTGCAGTTTTGCGTTTTGAGTGCCGTGGCTTGCGTTGTTCGGCTAAGTGTTAATAAGAAGTTTATTAGTTTTTCTACTTCCAGGACAGAGGGGCCCTCACAACAATGTTACTTCTGCAAGCTATTGGCTGTGAGCTAGAAGCATTCACAGCAGCTGTCAGAATAGAAGGACAAATATCATAGGGTAGATCTAGGGCAGTTGTGCTGTTATTAGGGGCATGGCCGGATTATCCATTAGTCGAACTAGGCAGCCACCTAGGGGTGCTTCTCTATAAGGGGGTCCCTCTTTTTTTTTTTTTTTGATTCCTGGCTTAAAAAACTGCTGCAGTTCATAGACTGGCTACCAGGGAGTAACCACCTAGAACAAGAGAGTTACAACAGGGAAAGGAACTTACTTGCACAGAGAAGGCAAAAAAGGTCCATGCATACTTTGTGTATGCACTTGCAGGGGCTGCTCCACTTCACTGCCTAGGGGCTCCAAAAAGGTAGATCCAGCCCTGAAAAGGGGTGCAACTGGAGGGGTCACTGCAAACTATGAGCCTGATTCAATTGCAAGCCCCCATCACGTGTATATTTGCGGGCATGCTGCAGGCTCCCGTTTGTCTTGGATTCCGGCGCAATTCAATTGAGCAAGGGCGCAAGTTACAGGCCGAGGCCTCAAGCCCGTAAACCCCTACCGCTGCCACAAACTGTTAATGGGCTGGCCCAGATGCGATCCAATCTCAGTATAACGGAATACGACACAGGCCTCTCAGCCAATAGAAAGTGGTCTAGCCGCAGATGATTGACAGAGGGAGATTATAAAGTTGCGTTCCACCCGCCCATGCTTTCACTGTGTTGTATTTTCTTCCGAAGCAGCCCGCAGGTCCTGGAGTTGGAGTTTTTTTAGTGAGAGAGTGGGCGAGTTGTGAGAGTAGTATATTGCGGTTTTGTTTATTTCCATTCATCTAATCCTTGACTAAACATATTTGCAAATTACAAATAATAGCAATACGCATAAATTAAATAACACACATAGGTACACATAAAGCTAGGGCACTCCATACACCCCCCCCCCCCTCCCCATCCCATCCCTCACATCCCATCCCACAACAGTTAATAAATACATAATGCACACAAAAAAAATCCTCATACATATACAGAAAAACTTATTTTTATTTAACCTCGTATTATTTTTGGGATTTAAATGGAGGGAGGAGAGAGGAATGGAGAGGCGGGGGGAGGGCAGATGAGGAGAGGAGAGAGAGGTGGCCAGGGGGAGGAGTTGTGGTGGTTGAGGATTTGAAGGAGGTGTCAGGGGATCAGAGTGGTAGAATAGTGGAGGAGAGTGGAGAGGAGGAGTTCGGTGGTGGCAGGGCGGCCCTAGCAAGAGGCACATGTAGACCAGGAAAAGAGGGGGTGGGGCCTGACCCAGGAGGGCTGGTAGTTCGGGGAAGGGACAGACCTCAGGGACACATGAGAGAGCTCAGGATCCCCGTCCACAGTCGAGAGGGCAAGAGGCTAAGGGCAAGCACAGGGCCCACAATTACATGCATCTGGAGAATGTGGTCCTCCTTGGTGCCATCTGTGACTGCCCTGTGATCCTTGAGGGGGGAGGGAAGCCAGGCCAGGCCCCAGCCATGGGAGGAGGCAGCGGCCGAGGTAACAGCAGTGGGCACAGCACAAAGGGATGTTAGGTCCGTCAGGCACTGTTTTGATGACATCAGGGCCAAGGTGAGAAGGATGATGGCCAAGGAGACCAGGCAAGCTGCAGCACCAAGTGGTGGTCCCCAAGTGACTGTGTGCTACAAAGAGTGGGAGAGGGTGGCCAAGGACCTTCCCAGACAGGTTCCCATTGCTGGAGCTTCAGGTCTGGTGGCCCAGCAGGACCCAGCCTCCATGTCAGGTGAATATGACATATACCAACATGCCACCACATGTACATCACACACACTACACATGTACATGATGACCAACAAGGATACTGACATGTCAGCTCTATAGAATTAACAAGGGATAGATGGATGTGTCATTAAATCCATTAAGCTGACAAATCACTGTCATTCCTGGGCACAACAACAGTAATCAAGCAAGAGAGACCATGAATTGGTGTGCCCTCTGCACTGTATGCAGTTACAGACTGCAGCCGGAATCAAGAACAATCAAGAACCAAAAAATAGATCACATCTAGCAAAGGATAGCTAATCTGAGTTGCAATTAGGAGAATCGTCCACCAGGTTCAAGCCTAGATATCAGATAGTTGTATTATTCATGATACTAATAAAATATACCTTTCTTTTCTCTCTTTCAGCATCAAGGAGGTCTGGGTCCAGAAAAGCAAGATGAGAAGCAAGCCCCCGCGCAGCAGGAATCGGTGCAGGAGGAGGGGAAAAAAGAGGAGCTGGGGGCCCTGGTTTGGAGGAGGAGGATGTCATCTGACTAGTAGGGTCACCAGCAGGACCTTAAGCCACACCGGTTGGATTTGACCTCACTATCTCCCTCCTCCAGAGACTCAGCATCTCACCAGGGCCCCAGCAAGACAATAAGCCACACCGCTGGGATTTGATCCCACTATCCCCCTCCTCCAAAGACTCAGCATCTCGCCAAGGCCCTCCTACTCGAGGGACCAGCTGGGCTTGACCCCACCTCCTCCTCTCAGCACCGGTCGTCCAACTGGCCGCCACCACCACCACCGAGCCCACCAACACCACTGCCCTTATTGAGCCAGTCTCCAGTCGGGTCCCAGACCCTCCCCACTGGGCCACCACCACAGCCACCTCCTCAACAGGCAATGGCTGAGGGACCTCCATCCCCACCACCGAGCTAGGCTGCGCAGGTGGAGATGCTGGCCATCGTGCAGCAGCAGTCAGAGTATCTTGAGGGGATCCAGGCCAGCATCTCCATCAAGCATGCAGAGATCATGCGCAACCTAGCCAGGCGTAATATGGAGGAGAGGAGGCATCTTCTGATGACTGAATCTTACCTTGCCAGGCTACTCAGGCTACCCAGCCCACCTCCTGCATCCCGGAGGCATCCCCCGGCCACCCACATCCTCCCCCCATGCCTCCACAAACACCACTGCAGGTGCCGGCCATGGGGGATTGGGGCCCTATGACTAGGCGGAGGAGGGCCTAGGGACTGCGTATATGTTTGTGCCTTCTCAACAGCACTCCTTAGTGACAATCTATTGGTCCAAATGTTAAACTAATCTAGCCTGGCTACAGAGTCTTGGATGTGTGATGATGATATTTTGTATGTAGATGGCTACCCATCACATTGTCCATGATCCTATTCTCTGTGCACACGTAGGGTTCTGTTGAGAATAGATGCTAAATTCCCTATCTTTTTTAAGGCCTTATTTTGTAGGAGTTTTTTTTTTTCTTTGTTTTAGGTACAATTCAGGTCCATGAAGACATCTTCTGCATCTGCAAGCATTGTGAAAGAAATGTATGAAGTTTAAGGTTTTCACAGTGCCTCTCAGGTGGACATTCCTTCAATGACAGCCTCGCTTACCATGTAGCTCCCATAATTTTAAAGCTATCATATAGCCAGATATCTAAGACATGATTGTTGTAAGCTTAAATGTAGACGAATACCGCTATGGGGTGGAAATGCAAAGTCTCACAATGGCATGTTAATGACAGCCAGCATTATTATATGAACTAGTGAAGCATGTGATCCTGACCTCAATATCAGTCTGAAAACAGATCATTGGGTCTTATGTAAGTAACATTGAATGTGGCTGCTGACCTTTGTGTCATCTCTGTATTAATGGGATTTGTCTTCTATTGCTGATATCATGTGTATCCTTTAACGTGTGCTAACAGCTGTATATGGTTTTTTTTACCACTTTTTTCAGATTTTTGTTTTGGAAACACACTGTATGTGTGAAACTGGATTTGATTACACAGTCCAGAGTTTTAAGCATCTGATTCATTGAGCAGATATAGACAAGTTGTAAGTGCTATGCACATTAATGGTATTTTCACTTAAATGGAAGGATTTCTGATGATCCTTTTTTTATCAGATTTCAATTGCAGTGGTGTAGTGACCTTGTGCATCATGCTTATTCTAGACTATGACATTAACGCCTTTAGGTATTTCCTTTTTCCCAATAATATCCTTGCTCTCCCGGTATCCGCCCACACCACACCCATGATATTAATGCACAGTCTTGTCCATTTCTGATTGTGCTCGGTGTATGAAATAATGCTTTGTTAAACTGTTCCAACCTTGTCAGTGTGTTTTCAATGGTTGGGGTTTTGGGACATCCACATGCATCACATTAGTGTCACATTACTATATGTGTGTAAACTAATGAGCCCTAGTTACTATGCAATGGGTTAATACATAGAACAATAATAAAAGTAATAATAATATCATGAGATATGATATAATAATATATATTAATAAAGGGTTAATACACATGCAAAGTCCAATTTGTGATACTGTGGAGTATCAACATTCCCTTGAAGGCCTAATAGGAATATGACAGGTGATAATGTGAATTCATTGAAAACACTTAATTGGAGGTTACTAAATGATAATGGGTATACATCTTGTCACATGGCCACCAGCAATGGCGTTGGACTATCCAGGATGGGTGTAGCAGAGATGGAGGTGAGTTAGCTGTTGCTCCACGTGCCTCTGAACAGCCTCCATGTGTTTTTGCAGCCTTTCCTGATGGGTTAGAGTAGATTAGTGTGGTTTGTGTTCCCCTGGTTCCCTTCAGGATGCTAAGTGATGGTGGTGACGGGGCTTGTGTACCTGAATGAAGCTGTGAGATATACCATGTAGGGCCACTGTAGGTGGGAAGGTCATAGTAGAGAGGTCAGAAAAATCACAGTCCACTAGAGAAGTAACTGGCAACCCACTCCAGTATATTTGGCATGCAAACCTTGTGGATTAGCACAGACAGAGAAATAAGTAAGCGTGCTTTATTCCATAGGGTCACAGAGAGTAGAACACAACAGACGGACTGAACAACCATGAATAAAATGTTCCTCTGGTACTTGATATATGCTATGTGGTGGTGTAGTTTTGCCACTTTTTGTTTTCCCAATCTCTATGTGATGAGTGAGATGTATATAAGATGATCTTTGTATTTTTAGGGTCCACATTAGAGCCTCTGTGAGTGAGAAAGCGTTAATATGGCAGCCATTTCCATGTATTTGTGTTGCAGTTTAATGAGGTAGTGTGTCTTTAATAGATTTCAGCATCATGCAGTATGGCTTTTCATATTGGCATATGCATAACCATTACAACCTATGAAAAAAATGTAAATTGTATTATTTGCAATATTTGATTGTTGGGAGTTGTGCATGTAATTGTAATGCCTTCCATTGCTTCCCCACATTTTAAAGTGTGTTGGTGGGTTTTTATTGTGTTTTGCAGTGCTCCTAACTAGTCTGTAAACCCTTTGTGGTTCCTATTTGGAACAAGTAAGCTTTGGACCGACATTTGCCGTTTGCAGACTTCCTGCAGGTGCGGTCTTGAGCGATTTTTGCAATTGAATAGCGATTTGCGTTTTTAGCGATCAAAACTCTT